>CALYLW010000232.1:0-732500 GCA_944989445.1 Ampullaceana balthica | reverse complement strand
GAAAGACGTAATTTTCTCTAATCAAATATTTTGTTAATATCACTTATTGACAGATTGGATTATTAAAAAAATTATCTAAATTAATTTGTATGCATACTTTTAAAACTCTTTTTCATAAGTGAAGAAACCAAAGAAAACGTATTACTCTCCTGTAACAATTACCTGAGCATTCCGCCACGTTTTCCTCTCCAGGGCGTACTTAAAACATCTTCCGTTAATTGAGAATGCATCTTTCCAGAAACAACTTGTGGCTAGAACACACAAAAAGTTTTGAAAAACAAAAGTTAACTTAAATGAAGGAAAAAAATCAACATTACAATAACAAAAGTAAGCTCTGTTTAAAAAAAAAGGCAGCAGCATCTCCTTTATTTGAATGCTTCAATTATATGCTTATTGTGAAGTGAGGCTTCTCAAACTCTTAATGGATTGTCTTGTAGGTGACGTGTCTAGAGTTAGGTCATTGTTTTCGGCAACATTCCAAGATACAAGTAATTGCATGAAGCTATGCAAATGCAAAATGAAAGGTGCTACAAAATTTAAGTCTAAATTGTTTAAAAATCCATTTTTAAAAAAATACATTCGTTTTAAAATCCTTGTAGGCTGTGAAATATTAAAAAATGGGGGAATGGTGGAATTCATGCTAAGTCCGTACAATTTGAAAGTTTTAAATTAATGGTTAGTGGGCTAAAAATAAAATAGCTTTTAGAAAAGGACTTTTGTCAAATATGGTCGCGGTTTATTGTTTCAACTTCGCTTGATGGTGCGACGAATATACTTAGAGACATACACCATTGAAAAAATAACTTTTTATTTTACATCAGATAATATACAAAAATAATTTTGTGCTTGTTTCTCCTTACCTTTTGAAAAAATTAAATTAAATAGTGAGATAGAAGTTTCAACTTACATTTCACATGGAATGGCATGACTTATATAGTAAAAAAAAGGAGATAACAAGCAACAGACTCAAAACTGAAATCGGATATATCCTTATTGAAAAATTGAATTAAATTTTGGAGTTGCTGCATTTGACTATGTGTTTTGTTTGATATATTTTTAAAACTACAACATTGTTAAAACGAATGCAGTATTGACAGATAGCTACATTAAGTTTAAATATTTCACCCACTGTACGCTTAGAATGTTGTGAGTTTATAAAAAAAAAGATCATATTTCTAAAGTTACTTGGTGACTTTTTTAGAAATATAACTGCGGCTTAATTAAATAAATATAAAGTACTGTCAATGTTGGGACAAAGGTTAGTTTATTTGGACTCCATATAAAAACTTAAAAGATACGCATTTGTGATTGAAAAAGATGCATTATAATTTTCTCAAATAAGGAGATCCCAAAGTAATTCAAAACAGCGATTTTGTAAATGTTGTAATGCATAATTGATGTCAAGAGACTATATAATTCAACGTACGCAAAAATAAAAATATGTTTAAGACAAACTTAAAGTCTGAAAAACGTAACAGTAAAAAAAAATTTAAGGAGAATGTTTGTGAAGACCTTCTGGGTTAGAGGGTCAGCCATGAGGAATGGGCGGTTTTTGAGAATCACCTGTCGAGCGTTAAGGGTATTGGGATGAAAAGTTAAAATAAATTTGGATCGAACACAGTGATCAGAAAGAGATGATTTAAAATGTCAGTAAGAGGCAAAAGAAATGAATTTATAAAAACCTTATTACTTTGAATATGGTAAAAAATAATGTTTCTATATTGTTCCTTAAAAAATGAACCTGAGCGATTATTCGATTAATAAAAATTTTAAGTACAAATCAAGACTTATACAATATAAATATAAACATAGCATTATCTGATTGACTTTTGTTATAAAATCCCTTCTAAAATTTTAAAACATATCCAAATCGGACGTAAAAAAACTTATTTTCAAAGATTAAACAAAAGGTTAAATTTTGTAGAAAGATTGTTATATCTCCAAAACTTTAAAATTAAAGCGTTTAATTCAATAAATAGTGTATTGATTAGCTGCAACTTAGAGAAATACAAAAAAAAATTAACATCACTTATTATTTGCTGAGTATTTCTATGGCAAGTAAATAGGAGCAGAAAAATTAATATAAAAGAAGTGGGTGATTAAAAACAATGTTTTTTTTTCAGTCACCCAAAAAAATGGGCACAGCTGGGGACAGGACCAGGATGTTTTTTTTTCAGTCACCCAAAAAAATGGGCACAGCTGGGGACAGGACCTGGATGTTTGGAGAGCCATGTTTGTGGCATATGCCCTAGATGGGACGAAAAGCGATGATGATCATGAATTTTTTGACGCATTTGAAAAGAGTATACATTTTAAATACTTACGTTTACCCATACACATAAATCTTTGTTTCGAGTCACACTTAACGTCTGTGATGCCACCAGTAGGGTTAACCATGGCACAGTCCTCGTTTTCTTTGTTGTCTGGTTGATTTAATCCCCACAGTCCGGTTAAGTTTGCTGACGTACCATCGCTCCATTGCCACACCCCTTCTGTTCTGATGTCGTTTCCTCCAATCCAAACTTTAGGATAGAAACAAAATTTTTCTTTTTCATTTTTAACAAATAATTAACACCAATGAAACAAACTATAAGATGCTATGACAAATAGAGTGTGCACCATTTCATTACGATTATGCTGTAACACATATATTTGCGTTAAATTAAAAAAAAATTGCCTTAAATTTTTAATAATAATAAATGTATTATTTATATAGCGCTGTATCCCAGTAATGAGCTGGGCTCACAGCGCTTTACATGAAGGTATTAAAATACATATAAGTAATAAATTAGCATTTATACCTTAAAAACCACATTAAGTACAGTTCATAACACAAAAAAGCTACGTTAATCATTAAAGAATTTGTTGTTTTATTAATTTGGAAAGTACATTTTGAAAAGATGTGTCTTAAGTGCAGTCTTGAAGGACATGTTTGTTTGAATATTACGGATGTGTAATGGTAGAGAATTCTATTGTTTGGCTGAACGAAGAGAGAACAACCTTTCCCCAAATATTTAGTGCATGTCTTAGAAACAGAGAGAATGCGTGTGTCTGCAGAAGAGTGTAGCTGACGAGTAAGTGAGTAGACCGACAAAATCTCAGTAAGATAGGAAGGGCATGAGTCGAAAGTTGTTTGTAATCAATTCGGGCTTGTAGAGGTAGCCAATGAAGTGAGTTAAGTAGCGGAATAACATTGTCATGTTTTTTTGCCTTAAGAACTAGTCTGGTAGCCGAATTTCGAACTTTCTGTAGTTTTTCAATGCAATTTATAGGCTCACCTGACAGAAGAGAATTGCAATAATAAATACACGCTAGAACAAGATAACAGACTAGAGTTTTTGTTCTACTAATTGTTAAGTATTGGCGGAGTTAAGCTGATCTGATGGCGTGTAGGCAGAACGACAGATGTGATTGATGAAGTTGTTGTAGACATGTTGTCAGAAATAATGTAGCCAAGATTTCTAGTCGATGTTGTGAACAGAATATCCGAACTGGCTACGTGAATTGACTTCGGAAGAGACAAAGTACTGCGTGATTTGTTGTTGCAAAATAGAAGTGCTTCAGTCGTGTCATCATTCAGCTAGAGTTTGCTGAACGTCATCCAAGACTTTACTTTAATGTAAAGTTTTCACTAATGGTTATATCTTTTAGAAGTTTATCAAGATTGCTTTTTGTTAGAAACTTATTTAAAACATAATTACTAGACAGGCTTTAAGCAATGGCGTTGCGAGAGGGGGCAATGGGGGCAAATGCCACAGGTGGCACTTTTTTAGAAGTGGTACATTTCTCATCGTTAATTAGCTTCAAAGAACAAATGTAAAAGAAAGTGTAGCTTATCAAAGTAAAATAAAAAACCAATTAAGAAAGTGACAAAAGAAATAAAAGAACTATCCTAAAACAAGTTACCGTTAAAACTGCTTAAAATTTCAAACTCCATATTGGATATTAATTGTTCTGATACTTATGGCACTGATTTGCGAAACCAAGACGCTTATTAGTATGAGGACGTGACACTGATGTGCTGGTAACTTTAAAATTTTCTTAAAATTTGACAGCTGCTACTATTTAAAAGCAAACATTTCTGTATCCTATCAATTTGAAACAGGGGGGCACTTGAGGACGTCAAATTTCTGTTTTTTTATCAGCTTCTAAAAAGAAAAAACGTTCAAATAACGTTTAATACAATAAAAGAAAAAGCCAAGGTAAAATTAATAAAAAGCAATGAATGAATTATATTAAAATATGTGAACGTTTCTAATGTCTAAACTTCCAACTCCATAATGAAACTTAAGCCTTGTTACTAATGCTAATGGACTAGGAAAAAGCGACTGAAGAAGTATTAGAACATGACACTGATGTGCTGGTACCTATAATTGATTCAAGTTTTGCTATCTGCTAGCAAATTACGATCTAAAAGTCAAGAACATCATGGGAAAAAATTGTGTAACTTGAAAAAAAATGAATGAGATCAGCACAATTTTTAGAGATACAGCTCGCCAAAAATCACCATTCGTGTACAAGATACAACATTTTTCCATTGCATTCGATAGCTCTCCAGTTGTGCGATTTAAAAAGATTGAAAATCAGAAAGTACACGTTGTGGAAACTTTCAAGATTTTAATGAAACAAAAAATGAATCTGATTAAATTTCTCAAATGATTTTTAAATAAGTTTAAAGTTGAAGGTCTTAAAACAATGGAAGGTAGAGACCACCCGTACAAAAATATTTAAAAAACGTAAAAAAAAACAAGTTTCTGAGTATAAATCCTTTATGATCGAGACATAACTAAGAGAATGTTTATTATAATACGCAGCGCAAGACCAGCCAAACATACAAAATTGTAGTGGTGTCGTAAAACATGTTTAATATAATGCGCACCGATCAGGAATATGTTTATAAAAAGTGTTGTCAATAAAAGACGCACCTTATTGCGCGATAGGAAAGGTTGTTCAATATAATACGCACCACGACACTCTATCTCAAAAATTTAACATGATACATAGAGATAAATAAAAGAAAATAAAAATTCAATAATTTAATTACAATACATGCGATCGATCTGAAAATTTGAAACTTCGTTTCTATCATCGGCACGAGTCTGCTTGCAAAATTTCAGCTCACTAGCTTACGAGGAAGTGGGTTAAAATCGATTCAAAGTTTTTTTCGACAAACAAGCAAGGGCTCAGGCTCAGGCAGACACCACCAGTTAATATAAAGGATTTAAAAACAGTGAATGTACCATGGAGCCATATTGAGGATATTTGAAAAAAAAACTGACAGATGTATACGAAAGGCTAAGCACGCCAAAAGACGTAGTAGGCATTTCGCTAAATTCAAAGAAATCTTGTTCACTGATTTTGTCGTTTGTTTGACATATGAAAACATGAACTATCTGAAAACGGGTATTTTATGAAGTCAATTATCCCGAAATTATTCATAAGCTTAAAGTGATAATAAAATGTTTTGCAGAGACTACTCATAAAAAACTAATTGAATACTTAAAGGATGCTTTGGCTTTTTGCTAAACTTTATAGTGAAACCTTATCATTTTGATTAATACTTTCAGTCAAAGTAAGCGAGCAAATTTTTGTTATTCAACGGGAATATGTAGTCATGTTGTGTAAACAAAAACAATTGGGGGAAAAGTTGCAAACTTCATAAGATGAGGTAACTTTAGGAATTCTTGTGAAGTTTTGGCAGTTACAGAATTCAGAATGTTTTTGTTAATTTTTTCTCCATGTAATCTACTGCATTTAATTTTGCCTTTAAATTAAGGTATTCGAGTATTAAAGTATTTCACATGAAATTTTCCAGCAAGGACTATTTTCTCTTATTACAAGTAAAAAATTCATTAGTTAATTAGAGCCCACTTGATTTATCCATGTTTCTTAAGATATTAAGGTTCGAAGTTACCTTGCCTAATATAATCAAATGGCTAAAGCAAAGATTACGGTGCTCTCATCTATTTACATTGTTGATATGGCAGAGCGTTGCGTACTTCCGGGAATGGAATTATGTATTCATGCGACTATAATTTATATTGAGGAAGGGAAGAGAACATTGTATTCTTCCGACAATAATTGATATAGAGGAAATAAGTGTAATTATTTTTATCGATACATTTTATTAATGTGTCTTTAGGTTTGGCTATAGGTTTACGTGTAAGGTGTTATGGTAAGGTTTAGGGATAGGTTTAGGGATAGGTTTAGGGATAG
Source organism: Ampullaceana balthica (assembly GCA_944989445.1). Lineage (NCBI taxonomy): Eukaryota > Metazoa > Mollusca > Gastropoda > Lymnaeidae > Ampullaceana > Ampullaceana balthica. The sequence continues at coordinate 726,284 of CALYLW010000232.1, read as the reverse complement.
GTTTAGGGTTAGGTTTAGGGATAGGTTTAGGGATAGGTTTAGGGATAGGTTTAGGGATAGGTTTAGGGTTAGGTTGAGGGATAGGTTTAGGGATAGGTTTAGGTTTAGGGATAGGTTTAGGGTTAGGTTGAGGGATAGGTTAAGGGATAGGTTTAGGGATAGGTTTAGGGTTAGGTTGAGGGATAGGTTTAGGGATAGGTTTAGGGATATGTTTAGGGTTAGGTTGAGGGATAGGTTTAGGGATAGGTTTAGGGATAGGTTTAGGGATAGGTTTAGGGATAGGTTTAGGTTTAGGTATAGTTTTAGGTTTAGTGATAGGTTTAGGGATAGGTTAAGGGTTAGGCTTAGGGTTAGGTTGAGGGCTAGTTTTAGGGATAGGTTTAGGGGTAGGTTTAGGGATAGGTTTAGGTTTAGGGTTAAGTTTAGGGTTAGGTTTAGGGTTAGGTATAGGTTTAGGAATAGGTTTAGGGTAGATTTAGGGTAAGGTTGAGGGTTAGGTTGAGGGATAGGTTTAGGGTTAGGTTGAGGGATAGGTTTAGGGATACGTTTAGGTTTAGGTTTAGGGTTAGGTTTAGGGTTAAGTTTAGGGTTAGGTTGAGGGACAGGTTTAGGGTTAGGTTGGGGTTTAGTTTTAGGGATAGGTTTAGGGATAGGTTGAGGGATAGGTTTAGGGATAGGTTTAGGGATAGGTTTATGTATAGGTTTAGGTTTAGTGATAGGTTTAGGGATAGGTTAAGGGTTAGGCTTAGGGTTAGGTTGAGGGCTAGTTTTAGGGATAGGTTTAGGGGTAGGTTTAGGGATAGGTTTAGGTTTAGGGTTAAGTTTAGGGTTAGGTTTAGGGTTAGGTATAGGTTTAGGAATAGGTTTAGGGTAGGTTTAGGGTAAGGTTGAGGGTTAGGTTGAGGGATAGGTTTAGGGTTAGGTTGAGGGATAGATTTAGGGATACGTTTAGGTTTAGGGATATGTTTAGGTTTAGGGATAGGTTAAGGGTTAGGTTTAGGGTTAGGTTGAGAGCTAGTTTTAGGGATAGGTTTAGGGGTAGGTTTAGGGATAGGTTTAGGGTTATGGATAGGTTTAGGGATAGGTTTAGGGTTAGGTTTAGGGTTAGGTTTAGGGTTAGGTTTAGGGTTAGGTTTAGGGTTAGGTTGAGGGTTAGGTCTAGGGATAGGTTTAGGTATAGGTTTAGGGTTAGGTTGAGGGTTAGGTTGAGGGATTGGTTTAGGGATAGGTTAAGGGTTAGGTTTAGGGATAGGTTTAGGTTTAGGGATAGGTTTAGGTTTAGGGATAAGTTTAGGGATAGGTTTATGGTTAGGTTTAGGGATAGGTTTAGGGATATGTTTAGGGATAGGTTTAGGGATAGAGTTAGGGTTAGGTTTAGGGATAGGTTTAGGGATAGGTTTAGGGATAGGTTTAGGTTAGACTTAGGGATTGGGTTAGGTATAGGTTTAGGTTTATGGAATAGGTTTAGGGATATGTTTAGTGATAGCTTTAGTGATAGGATTAAGTTTTAAGGTTAGGGATAGGTTTAGTTGCATAATTATTAATTAAAATAGAAAGTTTGCACTATTTTTAATAACGTTGTCATGGTTTATGAGATGACGCAATATCACATCCGGCCTTTACATCTCCGAGTTGCACAGACGCGGTAAGTTTGATTTGATTAATTTTTGTGCAAAATTCTTGATGACGAATGCCGAATTTACCGCCCGATAGTTATCCTCAACATTTCCGCGCTGAGCGAGTATATACTGTGAGTAACAATGTTAATTTTCTTTATCGTTGGACTTTCATTCAGTTTTTATATTTATCTTTAATTTTTTACATTTTTTTTCTTCACATTTTCCCCCCTAACATAACCCCATTTTAATTCATTTTTATGCACTACTTTTGCCGCCATCTTTGTCACGTGTTGACAACAAAGATGGCGGCGAAAGTACCATACAAAAGGGGGCACCGCTCTCTTTGCTTTTACCTAATCAAATATATATTTACGCTCACTAACTCACTCACTGACTGACTCACTCACTGTGGCCTAACGCTAATTGAAAATATAGACTTGAAAATCATAATCCTTTTGGTTTCCAAATTAACATTAACCAAACAACGCATGAACCTATGACGTAAGCATTTGTGTTGTAAACAGTGCTGACTGACTCAAAGAGTTATTTTTTTGGTGCAGTAATTTGGTGCGCAGCTTTCTAAAATTACCTTAAAACTCGTGTGGTGATTAGCACTGTAAAAACAAATTATATACATTCTTTGTGTACATTTCATGAATATTTCGTATTTATCATACAAGGATAAGTTACTTGGGCTTTTGACACACAAAAAAACACTATTATAAAATACTTTTTGTACATTTAAGAAAGGTTAATATTACGTATTTATCACACAGGGACAAGTTAGTTGAGCTTTTAAAAAAGTTAAGCGACGTAGGCCCCCTAAAGAAATTGGGCGCCACGGCGCCGCAGCACAACCTAGTATATTAATAATGAATATTCATTATAAGTTTATAAACTTCATTAGTAATTCCAGCTGTGAGTGAAGCTTCTCCAAAATTAAGTTCATAGAATAATAAAAAAAAATGATCAATAATGCTATTTCGGTTTCTTGAGGATGACATGGCTGACAAACAACATTGATACACCCTAGATTGTGTCGTGGGAAAAACAGAAATCTTCAATTACAAATAAAAAAATGATAGCGCCTTTATTTGTAGCCAACACAAAAATGTATATAGTTCTTATTAGTACTTTCTAATAAATATTATCTTTTTTATAAGAGCATCAACATATTTTTTCCTGCGGAGTGACCCGCAACTTGGGTTCTGCCCTGTGCGGCACATACACACGCCACGCCGCTGATTTTCAGTATTATTTTGAAAACACCAGATAACTTGTTAATAGATTTTAAATAAAATATTAACATTTTATTAAATCCAAACATCCTAAAACTAGTTTTCTCTGATTTATTTAAAGGAGTACAACATTAAACGAACATTTTATTTTATTTTGCATTGAGTTTAAAAAAAAAGATTCATTCCTTAAAATAAATTATACGAATCAAAGAATTCAGAATTAAAATTAAACTGGAGCGTAGATAAAACAGTTCCTTACAGAGCCACCCTAGAAAATTCCTGCGACATTTCATGAAATATAAACTTTTACACTTCATATGATACAGCAAAACTGAAAAACAAGTATGATGAAATGAAACGTAATGAATTAAGTTTATGGAGAAAATTAGAAACTTACAATTAGTGTCGTAGCCTTTTGCGGCAGGCTGTAGATTGATGAGGTCAGTTTTTGAAGTAATCTTAGCAAGCATGCCACCCCCAGGACGGTTCTTACAGTCATTCTGGAAGGAAAATATTTTCTTTATGCAAAAAATAAATATCGCCTGTATTTGATTTTTCCTATTCTCCAATCTAGGTAACAAATCTAAGAAAAATGGCGGTATTACTCATGAATAATCACATATTTATAGCTCACACACTTTCATTCACAAAAATAAAAACCACATATTTTGATCTCTGTAACATTTACGTCACAAATATGTCTATCAGAAAGTTCAGGCTTACATTCCTTTAAGATTCAAACATAAGTCAAAGATTCATCAAAATAGTAATGGACTTGCCATCTATAGAATATCACACAGAAAGAACAAAAAAGAAATACATTTCAGAAAGCACAAAACAAATTTGATAGCAAAGAAATGCTAACTTAATTAATTATTCTGTTAATATATTTCTTTATTGTAGCTCATGGCCAGGTTGAACACATTAAACATATTTTGAATCATATATGTTTTATTAAAAGGTTATTAAATATTTTTTGCAAAGTTTTAAAGCCAATCAAACTCAAGAAAGAGTCTTCTTCAAATATTACCTCAGCTTCAGCCCATGTGTAACTTCCGGCAAGGTATACAAAACAATGTCCGTTGTATTCATAAGCCTCCCACCAAAAACAACCAGCTGTTTTAAAAGAAAGAAAAAATTATGTCTCTCAAAAACGAAAATGTGGATAGTCTGACTGATTCTTATACTGTTGTCCATGTCCATATGAATATAACAAAATCAAATAATAACATGATATAATTAATAAAACAATATACATAATTCCCGTTGTCTGTGTGGTTGTAATGTAATGTAATGCTGTTAGGTGGTGCTGCGATCGATTTTGTTTTATTGTGCTACTAATTTTAGAAAGCAGCGCAACAAATTACTGCACCAAAAATAACACTTTTCGAACGTTCCGCATAAAATTATTCAATACTAGCAGACCCGTCGAGCGTTGCAACGATATCAGTAAAAAGGAATATATATAGATAAAAAATAAATTACATTAAGGGTCACCAGGCCCATCAGTTTAAAATATGAAGTTCGAAAATCTGTTCATTTCAATCAATTTCATAACAAAAATATAAATATATGTATCTATATTTCTCAATATCGTGTAAAATTGAATGGGGAATACAATATTAAAGATTTAGTAAAAACACATTTAGGGCCCCTAGCCCCGATGAAATGGACATTATGAGATCAGTGCCCTATGGAAATTTAATATTGGCTTTTAAGTTTGTATATACCGCGATTGGTCAAAATCAATTTATTTTCTCATTATCTAACACCTAAATTAATTGTTATATATATGTTTATATAAGGAAAACTACATTAAGGGGCTCCCAGGCCCGTTCAATTCAAGATGTACATTTTGAAAACATGTTCATTTAAATTCATTTTAATCATGGATATATTTCTCAAGATCGTTAAAAACTGAGTGGGAAATAATATCTTAGAGTATACACACAAAAAAAGACATTTGGGGCCCCCGGCCCATTCGATGTAAGATGTAAATTTCAAAATGCTGTTCATTTTAATTCAGTCTCATCATTGATATATTTCTTAAGATCGTTAAAATAGAATGGGAAATAATATCTCAAACACATACGAAAAAATACATTTGGTGCCCCCGGCCCTGAACAATTAAAAATTAGAAGTGCAGTGCCCTTTGTTATTTTAATATGGGCTACCAAGTTTTTATATACCAAGTTTGGTTAATATCCATTCATTTACTCAGTAGTAAACGCATAAACTCATTTTTATATAGCTCATAAAAGCAAAAAACGACATAAAGGGCCCCAGGGCCCATTTAGTGCAATATGTCAAGTTCAAAACGCCTGTTTATTTCAATCAATTTCATTGTGGATATATTTATCTATATTTTTCAAGATCTTTAATAATTGAATGGGGAATAAAATATTAAACGTTTATGAAATAAGACATTTTGGGCCCCCGGTCCCGAAGAAATGGACATTAGGAATTAGTCCCCTTAGTATTTCTATATTGGCTACCAAGTTGTTATATACAAAGTTTGGTTAAGATCCATCAATTTACCTAATAGCTAACGCTTAAACTAATTTTTATATAGCTCATATATAAGAAAATAAATCATTTTATGGGCCCCCGGTGCCCCATAAGGGTTAAATTTTGAAAAAAAAGTAGCCAGTGACCATCCCAGGAGCGTACTCTAAAGTCTCCAAAAGTTTCATGGCGATCGGATGAATGGTTTAGTCAGCTATACAAAGGATGCATACATACATACATACATACTTTGATTTTTATATATATAGATATAAGATTAGAAAAAACAACATTAAGGGCCCCCGGGCCCAATCGGTGCAAGAAATTAACTTTAAAATACCTGTTCATTTCAATCTTGATCATAATAGATATATTTGTCAATGCTTTTCAAGATCGTGTAAATCATACCGGGAATAAAGTTTTTAACGCTTACAAAAAAAAAGATTTTTGGCCCCCGGCCCCGAAGGAACGGACATTATGTGTTCAATGCCATATGGTACTTTAATGTTGGCTATCAAGTTGTTATGTACCAAGTTTGTTCATGATCCATTCATTTTCCAAGCAGCTAAGCCCTAAACTAATTTTTATAGAGCTCATATAAGAAAAAATTCTCATTATGGGCCCCCGGTGCCCCATGAGTGTTAAATTTTGAAAAATAGTAGCCTATTTCCATCCCCGGAGCGTACTCAAAAGTCTCCAAAAGTTTCATGGCGACCGAATGAATGGTATAGTCAGCTAACGGGAATAAAGTATTTAACGCTTACCAAAAAAAAAGATTTTGGGCCCCCGGTCCCGAAGGAACGGACGTAAGGTGTTCAATGCCATATGGTACTTTAATTTTGGCTATAAAGTTGTTATGTACCAAGTTTGGTCAAGATCCATTCATTTTCCAAGCAGCTAAGCCCTAAACTAATTTTTATATAGCTCATATAAGAAAAAATTCTCATTATGGGCCCCCGGCGCCCCATGAGTGTTAAATTTTGAAAAAAAAGTAGCCTATTTCCATCCCTGGAGCGTACTCAAAAGTCTCCAAAAATTTCATGGCGATCGGATGAATGGTTTAGTCAGCTATAACAGACATGCATACATACATACATACATACATACTTTGATTTTATATATATAGATGATAATAAATGAACGGAATAAAAATAAATAAAATAAATGAAAGTCCTGTATTACGTTAATTTTTAATCTGATGTGTATATATTTTGAAAACTTCCGTTATTTTTGACGGGTGATTACACAAGTAAATAAAATAATAGTCCAAGTCACTCACTGGTTGGCTAACTGGATGTTGAAACCTATGACGTCATTGTTTGATCTTATATTTACTACAAAGAGTGCATCAAAAGGTATGCAAAACAATTATAAATTAAAGACGTGCTGTAAAATTTTTTTACATGACATCATTGTTTTAACTTATATTTTAATTTTGGAAAGGGAACGATGTAAAAAGAGGATTTGAGGATTTATAATTATAAAATACTTTGTGTACATTTCAGGAAGTTTAATGGCATCCGGGCAGAATAGCGACTGTCAAAACAGCGACCGTCATAATAGCGACTTCAAAATAGCGACTGTATCAAAACAGCGACTGTCAAAACAGCGACCGTCATAATAGCGACTGCATCATAACAGCGACTGTATCAAAATAGCGACTTTCTTCTTTTGCTTGTTTTAATGTTTGAAAAACTTACTGTGCCTAGCCTACAATGGAGTTTACAAAATAAAGAAAAGTAAGACACGATAAGCCATGTAGGTTTTTTGTACAGAAGGGACAATACAAAATTAAATACAATCAACTGGAGGTGTGTATAAATGAATGTTGGTGTTGTTTTAGTGTAAACACATTTTCGGGACACATTTTGTTTTAAAAAAAATTCTGTGAAAAAAATAAAATTATAATTGCTATTACTTCAGTCAAATATATTTTGCATAAAGCTCGATAGTGATTAACAAACATAGATGCAGTCGATTAATTTAGGGGGATTGCGGTGGTAGGGGCAGAGGTGGCGTGTGGCTGCTTTTTTTAAGCTAGAGAAAGTTCGACTTCAGGACTTTTTGATCCCCGGATGTTTCGACGCTTTTCGTTTTTACCTCGTAAATTTTTTTTTCTAATCTAAAAAAAATTAATAAAAATAATATAGTTTAATATTATTATGTATTGAAAATTAAAAACGGCATGAAATAGTTATTTTCAACGATTAATTTACCACTAAAAAGTGTATACAATGAAAACCAATCAACATTAAGGGCGAATTCATGATTGTGTTAAATGCACCACTCCTCTGAGGAAGCAAGTCCTTTCAAACCTATCCAACTCAACCCCCACCCCCAGGCAATGTGGTCAGATAGTCCTTTAGAAAGGTACTTACATTCTCTCAGCCCTAATCCCTTTATTTACCTTCTCCATAACACGGGGTCCATGGTCGTCACTTAGTCTAGCCTTCGTAACATGTCAATATGTAACCCCCGGACAGTTCGACCACAGGACGTTTTGACAAGGGGGCTGTCAATATTGTTAAAAAAAGTTGCCCGGGTAACCATGATTCAAATTTTATTTTTACTTAGCAGTTGTTTGTATTTGAATGAATGCGTTTATATATAGCATAAGTTAATTAAGTTTTAAATTTTATTTTAAACACAATTTTTAATTTCAATAAATATTTCATACAAATGTTGCTATTTTTAAATCCCTTATATTAACTTCACCGCCGTCTCTGTCTCTCTCTCTCTCTCTCTCTCTCTCTGTCTGTCTCTCATCATCTCATGGGCTCGGCGGGCGGAAAAACAAAAGTCGAAAATGACCCACTTCCAATGATCCGATCGAACTGAAATTTGGCACACGGACCCGTCTTACCTAACAATGCATCGTATCAAAATTTCAGATCGATCGAACGTACCGTAATTAAATTAATGCATTTTTAGTTTATCCTTATATGAGGTATGTAATTTTAATTCACGATTTGTTATTGTTTTTTTGCCACGTGAAAGTTTGAGCATTGAGGCGACCCAACGAAACGACGGTGCGCTTTTGTTTACATTTTACGTGTCACTCTGAGCTCGGTCAAGCGAATCGGTGACCAGACTTTTCCCCTCTCCCCCCACCCACCCCTCCCCCCCCCACTAGGGTTATGATGCAAAGTTGAGTTAAGACAGATTCAGTCTGTAAATGTTTGAATATAATCAATACTTTTAGTTATGTCTCATCTATAAGGGATTTATAGTCAAAAACTTTGTTTTTACGGGGTTGTTTAATTAAATCCCTTATATTAACTTCACCGCCGTCTCTCTCTCTCTGTCTGTCTCTCTCTCTGTCTCTCTCTCATCATCTCATGGGCTCGGCGGGCGGAAAAACAAAAGTCGAAAATGACCCACTTCCAATGATCCGATCGAACTGAAATTTGGCACACGGACCCGTCTTACCTAACAATGCATCGTATCAAAATTTCAGATCGATCGAACGTACCGTAATTAAATTAATGCATTTTTAGTTTATCCTTATATGAGGTATGTAATTTTAATTCACGATTTGTTATTGTTTTTTTGCCACGTGAAAGTTTGAGCATTGAGGCGACCCAACGAAACGACGGTGCGCTTTTGTTTACATTTTACGTGTCACTCTGAGCTCGGTCAAGCGAATCGGTGACCAGACTTTTCCCCTCTCCCCCCACCCACCCCTCCCCCCCCCCACTAGGGTTATGATGCAAAGTTGAGTTAAGACAGATTCAGTCTGTAAATGTTTGAATATAATCAATACTTTTAGTTATGTCTCATCTATAAGGGATTTATAGTCAAAAACTTTGTTTTTACGGGGTTGTTTAATTTGGAGTTTTTATTTGTTACTATGCATTTACGTAGTTTTTTCACTAGGGGTCCTTGGGTAAGTTTAGACAATGAAAAGGGGTCTATGTGTCAAAAAAGATTGGAACCACTGTGTTAGGTGAACGGTTGGACAAGAATAGCTATGTGGTGAAGTCGCTGTTATGACAGTCGCTGTTTTGATACAGTCGCTATTTTGAAGTCGCTATTATGACGGTCGCTCTTTTGATACAGTCGCTATTTTGAAGTCGCTATTATGACGGTCGCTGTTTTGACAGTCGCTATTTTGAACCCATGCCAAGTTTAATATATCTTATTTATCAAACACGGATAAGTTACTTGGTGTTTTGACAAAACAAATGGGTGCCTTAGGCGCGCTACAACCCCTAGTGTTCTATATATCTAAGAAAAATAGGTGTTTAAAAACATCAAGAACGTGGTAGGAGCATTCAATTATACATCATTTGATTTTTCATTGTAGTTGTAGTATTACTTTCCATCCAGAAAAGTGTCAACAAAGAAAAAGTAATTTTTACCTATAAATTCAAAATATTTTATTAATGGAAAAAAACTGATCAAACTAAAGATGCAAAATACTAAGTGGTAATATAAAATGAGAAACTATCATAGAATCTTCATAGGCTATAAAGTTATTGAAAAAAATTAAGAAAACCTTAGGCTTTATTAAAAGAAAACTTTTACAGATGATTTCAAATTAAACAACCTGTAAAAACCTCACTATAAATCCCTTATATATGAGAAATTAATAAAATGATTGATTATGTGCATTATAATATACATCGCGCGACAAACATTTACAGACTGAAACTGACTGAACTATTCTTGCTGTAAACACGGGATCTAGTCATCGATGGCTGGAGGGAACTCCAGTGACACGTGGATGTCAAGAAATGCAGACGGATACATAGAGATAAACTTAAAAAATGCATTAATTTAATTACGGTAAATTCGATCGATCATAAATTTTGATACAATGCACTGTTAGGTGACACGAGTCTATGTACAAAATTTCAGCTCGATAGCGTCATAAGAAGTAGATCATTTTTTTCGCTAACCCACTTCAAGACTGTGAAGTTAATATAAGGGATTTAAAAACCTTTGCTGCCTTGCGGCCACACCCGCTACCCGAGAAAGGCTAAGGGAGTAAAATCCCTGATAGAAAAACAGTGCTTCAGTGGGGAGTGACCACGAAGCCTGGCCCACATGCCTTGCACTCGTGTGCAAAAGCTGTGGTAAAGACTGTCACTCAAGGATAGGACAGATCAGCCACACGAGAAAATAAAACCAAGACCAACGGTGGTGCACCATCGTCTTGTGAGACGTAAGGATGGCGAAGGATAAAACACTAAAATGCTACCTCACGTTGTTGAGACCTGTACCAGAAAATGCATCTTCTGTATGGGACCCATCGACCAAAGAAAACACCGAGAAAAAAGAAGGAATGCAAAAAAGAGCTTACATATTGATTACTGAGAATATTCGAAACTAACAAGAAAAATACCATTGGTTTAATCACTAAATCTTGAAATGCTAGAGTAAAGTAGTAATAATACACAGGGCCATTAATTATTACTTAGAAGTACAAGACAAAGTTAACCTAATTCAAAACTCAGATACACATAAGGAGAACAACTTTTTGTTATTCAGTATTCAAAAACTAACATACAAATTATCCTTCTTCCTGTCCGGAATTCGGGCGTGGAATGGGTTGCCTGAAGAAATTATGAAAACCAACACTTTATCAACATTTAAAACTCTATATGTATGCAGGACATGTATAACCGTAAGACTCAATAATCTTCTGTATAGAAAGAGATCTTTAACAGATACGATAAGATATTTGTTACGAAACAGTAGTAACAGTGGAAAAACAACTTCAGCCTTATCCTTAATGTTCGAGCATTTTTAGCATTTCCTTAAGGTATTTGGTGTATTCTTGTACCAAGCGAAGAATTTGCTCTAGATAACAAATTTTAAAAAATTGTAAATGTATTGTCATAATCAAAGGAAAAGATATACGAAAATCTTTTTTTACTTAATAGAAATCATAGTTTTAAGATATCCACGTTTTACCTTTTCACCTATTATATAAATGCCAGTCAGAACTAAGTTTTAAAAAAGTATCTAATCTAAACTCAACTTATGTCTCATTTGATTATTATAGTTTTAAAGTTGGTTTGGAACATTAATATTATATAAATATTATTTCTTTTTTTAAAAAAACACATTAGACTAAGCCATCCTACTTTATTATTTCTGGACTGAGTATTCCTAAAAGTTAGCACGATTGACACAATAAATAAATAAAATAAATAATGGCTATTAACCATGGGTGAATAACGAATTGCCTTAAATTCCAAAATTAAAAACACTTACGTTTTTGCATACACATAAACGGTAGCTCCGTGTTACATGAAAGGATATTGAGGCCGCCACCAGAGTTAACCATAACACAGTCCTCGTCATTAGTGTTTCTTGGTTGATTTATTCCCCACAGCCCCGTTAAGTTTGCCAACGCCCGGTCGGTCCATTTCCACAGCCCTTCTGTCATGAGGTCACTCGCTCCAATCCAAACTTGCAGATATAAAGTTGTATAAATATTAAAAACCCTATTCTGAGACATCAGAATGAATAAGAGCTATTTTAGGAATTGATGGTTGACAACCTGCTACAAAATGCATACATTTAAGGTTTTGTATAGGTTATCTTTTTATCACTATTACTTAGACTTCAAAGTGAACAAGTAGAACAAATTTATTGGTTATTAAAAAATGGAAATGTTATTTTTTAAAATTATAAATTAACAATATGCTAGCTTTTAAGTTACCTAAGAAGAAGGAAAAATAAAGGCGCACTGAGCTGTCATCTATCGCCATGTTTTTAGAAATAACATATCATGTAAAATAGGACTGCCATAAATAAAATATTATATACGACTACTGTGCGTTATTCAATCAATGAAGCTTTAAATTATTTCCTTTTTTAAACACCTTTTTGTTTTGTTTATCTTGTATTTTATCAATAATGTATATGTTTCTTATCGTGCGTATTGCTCGTATTTTGTTAAAAGTTTTAGGTGGTTAGTTTTATCTCGACATCTACAGAACTTTCATGATAAAATAATATTAAAGTTGTATGGTTATTATTAAGTATACGAATTTAATAAACATTTATATGGTTATTTGTCTGCGCTCTTGATTGTGCAATTTTTTTACAAAATCCTACGTTTCACGCGTTGATATAGACTACATCATGATAATTATCTTGCAGATGCAATTATTTCAAACTGCTTCATTATACGAGTTTGTAATCAAAATAATGTTTAAAATGTGCCACAAGCAAGATATATTATGTGATCAGGTTTTTAGCTAGTTAAGTTAAAAACTGCATTTTTCAAAGTTTTCTTGAATAATTGTCTATACTAGACTAGAACACTGGTGTGTTACCTTGATACAGAACAATACAAACCCTAATAATTTTTTTGTTGTTTTAACTAACATTTGGAATAATTTCCTAGTTTCAATATGCCTTTTAAGACGATTTCAGTTCTTCGCAATATAAAAAAAACACATTGAGAATTAGTCTAGAGTCTAGAGATAGTTAATTGGGAAAGAACACTAGAATGACTTACTCATTCTGTTCAATACCTTCTGCAAAACAAACATTATTTTCTTCAAAATGACAAGCTTGTTATAGGAAATATGAATATGTATAACTTTGAGGCACTTAAATTTGTTGCTGACTTTTTTTAATGTAATGATCGTTGCTTTTTTAAAGTTAATTATCTTGCTTGAACTGCATCGTGTTTTTTTTATTTAGAGTTTACAATTTAAGCCAAACATGTAAATTATGACTCGGCCCTCCTCACCCCCCTTCCCCAAAAAAAAATAATCACATCAATCAGTAAAAACATTTCCCTAAAAACTATAGCAATTCTTTATGCAAACATTATAATCCCTTAAACAACGCATTTTTTAAATTACAAGAATGCACTTTTACACAGATAAGGTCAATTTTTGTTTTGTAATGTTACATTTATTTTTTATTATAACGGTTTCCTCAGAGGTCTTTTTACCAGGTTGGCTTATGCAGGTGTTTACCAAATGTTGTAAATTTCATTGACACATAATACAGTGATTAGAATTCAATTTTTATTTGTTACATCCATTATATTAGTAGCCTGAAAGGTATAGCCACAAACTTTTACTTAAGTTTCATTTACACGTAACACGCCACATCTTTCCTGTACTTTTAGAGATCTGGTATGGGAAAGGAATTTGGTAACGCTTCCCATAAAATAATTCACATTATGCATTCGGGTCTTTTCTATTTCTAAGATAGAAGTTTAAAAGTTTGTGACTAGTGAATAATTGATTTAGAGAGAAAAAACAAACGACACTTTGGTGCCATGCAATAACTTTACACAGTGCATATTAAAAATAAAATTGTGGGGGAGGGGGGGGGGTTGGGGGAAATGAATCTGCCAAATTGTACCTTTTAACAACAAGGAAACTTCGAGAACTAGAGATTTGAGACTGTCGGTTTATCTTATACTTGTTTTGGAGAAACTGTGAATTGTTTTGAACTAAATCAAATGCCATCAATAAAATTAATGAGATTTTAAAGTGTGTGTTTAAAATGTTAGTGAACAGAAATATGCATACTAATGGTATGCGTCAGATTATTGAAGTGTTCTCATTACGGTACAGTGTTCAGAACAGTACAAGCTGGATAAGATTTGTGATGTATTTGAAAGGCAAAGACTTCAGTTAATCGAGCTAATGAAGACTTACATTGTGAATTGTAGTTGGAAGGTTGAATTTGAGTCATCTCATCTTGTGACGTAATCTGGGCTAACATACCTCCCCCCGGAAGCCGCTCACAGTAATCCTAAATTTAAATAAATTTTGTGAAATAAACACAACATCCAGCATCTTATTAAATAATAAGGAAATAATGATCTCTATGTGCCTTATAACTTGCATGTGAAAATCTTTTTCTTGAAAAATATATTTTAAAAAAGATCATTAATTTAAATCGTAAAATATTTACACGTGTAAGCAAAAACTACCTTAACTATGTGTGGGGTTACATCAGTGGCGTAGCTAGAACTTTTGCCGCCCGGGGCGGTCTTCAATTTGCCGCCCTTTTTAGGGGCCACACATAAATGACGTCACGCACATGAGAGGGCGAGAGGATTCACACATTTGTGGCAATGTGTGACGAGGGAGTTGTGTGTTTAATAAATGTGACGACACATCAAAACGTGCAAATTTAAATGAAAGTTTCACTTAATTATTTGAGTACTGACACTTAAATTAATGGCGTTTTACTTGGCTTCACGCGGGTTACAATATTATATTGCAGCCCTACAATAAAAACATACTTAACTGACAAATGAAACAACCGGTTAAAAATTTTTTTGTGTGTCTATAAGTCCCTTATATATAAGACATAACTAAAAGTATTGATTATGTTCAATATAATACGCACTGCGCGACAAACTAGCATAAACATTTACAGATCGATAATATATTATAAAAAGGTTGTTCAATTTAATACGCACCACACCGCGCGATAGGAAAATATTAAAAAGGCTGTTCAATATAATACGCATCGCAAAAACTTAAATGTTACATAGAGATACATAGAGATAAACTAAAAATTCATTAATAATTACGGTATATTCAATCGATCTGAAATTTTTATATAATGCATTGTTAGTTATCAAAAGTCTATGTGCAAAATGTCAGCTCGATAGCATCACGGGAAGTGGGTAATTTTTTACTTTTGTTTTTCCATGTGACCACGACAAACACAGATCACGACTGACAGACAAGACGGTGAAGTTAATATGAGGGATTTAAAAATTGATTTTAAACATGTTCATTTTCAAATAGAAAATACGGCTTTGGGAAGGGGGTGCTAAGCTTTGTGACGTCATATTGAAAAAGGGGTCTACGTTTTTATGACGATGTGTGACGAGGGGGGAAGGAGTGAAAAATCAGTAAAAATAGCGTGATGTCATTTATGGGTGGCCCCTTAAGTCAATCATATGATTGATTTTATAAATTAATAAACATGAATAAATAATTGTAATTGAAGCGAAGTAAAGGTCGGAAACATTTTAACCATGCATGTCATATTTATGTCAGCAGTTTTGAACAAGGCCGCATAAAATGATATACCTATAAATACACATTTATAAAAATACAAGATACTTTTTATTAAAGGCCACAAGAAAGTTACTGAGGTCGTTGCCCCCCCCCCAATGAGACAAAAAATATTCAGAATTTACACCCCAAAAAATTACCGATTAATATGCTTTTATTTGGTATATGTCGATAAATGATTTTTTTTTAGAAACATGGAAATTGTATATATTAGTATGTAAACTATTTCTGTATTTACTTTACTAATTATCATAGTAGGAAATTCGTGTATTATGCTATCAAAATTTCAAATTATTTGTAATATCTTGTTCTATGTACAATACTGCAAGATTGTGTAGTCTTAAATTCCTATTTGTGGAACGAAGATAATTTTTTTTATCAATTTCAGTTTGAAGAAGCTCCTTTCACAACAAGTGACACTGATAGAAATTGTTAAAAAATTCATAACAAAATTACAATGTTGGGTACAGAATTTCCAATCTATTCTGCTGAAAAAATTTCAATAGATCAAGGGGTCTTTCCCCACTTTTCTAACACAATGCCTCTTCTTGTAGTGTAAGTACAGCCATAAAAACCTGGATCCTTTTTTCTTTTAATATTGAAAATGACTTTATCAATGTCAAAACAGTGATTTATTTGATTATCACATTCTTCATTTAGTAGGTTACATGGTATAATATGGTACACGAATATATTCTTGCAAGAATATGCACCTGATCAAAGCGTCTTTTATTTTCTTTTATAATTCTATCCATGGGAAAAAACAATTCTCGTTGCACTTCTTGTTCTAAAGATTGAACTACGTCTTCTGAATTTTCCCACTCTTTTTTTTTCTCCTTCTAACTCTTCATTCGGTTGATATCTCCTACTCTCTATAACAGCGTTCTGTATCAGCACATCTTTTTGTTCCATGAAATGGGTTTGCATTAATTTTAAAAAAAAGATAGGTTCCCATAAATTGCGATAACATTAAAATGAAAACGATTTTATTGAATAATATAAAGTTCCAGCAACTAATCTCGTTTTACTAGTTACTTCTTCAGATGTCAATTTTTTCAAGACGCTTGAAATTTGTTTGGAAATTATTTATGCCTACTGTGGTGTTTATTAACGGAGAAATTTGAATATTTGCATATTCTTATCATAATTTAAATTATTTACACATTAATTTAATTGGATAGTCGTAACATTTTTAATGAATAAACGTATTTTAATAAAAAAGCAAAAATAATTTTTGCTACTTTAATGCAATAAAAGCAGAATAAATTTAATTTTTAAACTGTTAACTGAAACAGTAAAATAAATTACTACTTGCAAGTTAAACACAATATTTGAATCACCATGCCATGTAGGTTCTTGTTCACGCATGATTTTGCTCATGTCGACATTCCACACAAAAACAGTCGTTGCGATATTAATAGCACGTATTATTCGGTCCAGCGGTGATGTGTTGTGGTTTTTTTTTGGTGAATTTTTCATATCAAAGTGACATCTGTAATGTATACCGCTTAATTTCTCAAACAAATTGATACCCTTTTTGGGCGATTTTCAGTTTTTGAACGGTTTTGCGTTTGTTATAACACCACTATGTAGTCAAACAAATGTTGCGCGAATCCGTTAATTAAGACTCAAAATGAAGAACATTTTTGTTTCACCTTGGTTTTTCCCCCTTCAAAAGAAAAAGGTAGGTTTTCGGAAATGGCTTTACTTTTCAAATGCCCAGAAATGCCGCCCCCAAAATGTGTGCCGCCCGGGGCGGACCGCCCCCACCGCCCCCTAGCTACGCCACTGGGTTACATATTGTCGGCGCACGCTTTAGTAACACATTGCGGATCGCAAATAAACTTAGGTAGTTTGTTATGTTCAATAAGCATACATATCACACAAGTACAAACCAATTTTTTTTATAACTCATACACATTGGTGCCAAAATATATAAATCACATATAAAAACATTAAAGATGTCACACATATACATCAAGAAATGTAATTAAAGTAATATCTATTCTCTGTAATCAATTATTTTGTTAATATCACTTTTGACAGATAAGATTTTTAAAAAAATTCTAAATTAGTTTGTAAGCATACTTTAAAAACTCTTTTTTTTCATAAGTATACAAACCAAAGAAAACTTATTACTCTCCTGTCACAATTACCTGAGCATTCCGCCACGTTTTCCTTTCGAGGACGTACTTAAAACATCTACCGTTAATGGAGAACGCATCTTTCCAGGAACAAAGTGAGGCTACAACACAAAAGAAATTAAGAGATTTTAAAATACAAGAAAAAAACACACTATAATAATAATAATAATAATAATGAAATTAAACTTTTTAAATTTAAATTAAATTCTACACCAGATAATATAACAAAAAGCATTTTGTGCAGCCTTAAGCTGTGAAAAATGTAATGTACTATTTTGAATTACTTATTTTTCAAGACTTAAAAGCGTTTTAAAAAAGTGTAGAAACCTGCCGCCGTTTCTTGAATACCCAAAGCCAAATGTCCAGCTGCCAACAAGACCAGATGAAACAGCGTGAACATTGTAGAGTCGTAGTTCTGATGATGGCCAGTTACATCAACATACCGTGTTATATCTGGCACTGTAAATTATTAAAAGATCAACCAAAATACCCAATCTATGACTAATCCATTAGACTTTACATAATTTATTTTTCATTGACGTTAACTGTGCAGACCAGGTGTTTTACATTTATGTTTTACATTGCTGGTTCACTGAAAAACTTGCACAAACAAGGCAGTAAACTTCGAAATTTAATAGTTACAAAAATGAATGGTTAATTAGTAGAGCTGGAACTGATTGAAAAAAAATTTGATCGATTAATCGGGAAAAATTAATAAATTAATCAATTAATTATATTTTTTTAAACGTATATATAGATCAGTTAATTTGCGATTCATTATTTCGCGAAATCGGTTAAGTCGCGGTAATTACAATGGTCCCAAATTTTGTGAAGTAACATTGCAAATTCGTTCTGCTATGCAAGAAATAAGGAAGAAAAAACTTTTTGTTTGCGTATGCACGTCTAAATAAATAATAATAATACGAGGGAAAAGTATGTAAGTAAAAAATTTTTTTTATAAATTATTTTGGAGAAAAAAACACTAGAAATATTTATTAAATTTTAATCAAATTTTAATCAATAAAATGTATTTTAATCGATTAAAAATTGTAACGATTAATCGATAAATTAATTGTTAATTTCCACAGCCATATTAATTATTTAAATTATTCGTTAATTAACGCAGACCTGTAAACTAAACTTGAAAGTTATTAAGAAAAAACCGAACGTCCCAGCGGAAATGTAAAGAATCGAGAGAGATTTTCCATGGCAAAATATCATTAGACAAGTCATTAATGCTTTTAGTTATTAAGTTAAATTGAAATCTTACTCTTTTGTAAAGCAAATTGCGTGTTTCTTAACCCACCCCTACAATCCTACCATGTGACGTCAGCATTGTGCAAAATATTTCAATTTTGTTTTTAAAAAGTATGAACAGTAAAATGTTTTACGACATTACGGGACAAACTCAATGATTATCCAAGGCCAGAATAAAAAGTAAAAACAGGAACGTAGATTTACAAAAATAAAATGTTCAAAGGTGATAACAAAAATAAGTGAAATGAAGAATTTTCAAAAAGTTCTGAGCTTTTGGTCTCACGCAAGCTTATGTTTAAAATGTTACTATATGTAACAGTGTTATTAGAGTGCATGCCCATTACAATGTAGGTTTTCTGTTGTACAAGGTGTACAATGTACAAAGGTGAGTCAGTCTCCACATAATACAAAGCGTGTCTACTGCGAATTTAAATAACTGAAATTAATGAGTACTACACAAAAGAACTAATTTTTATACTTTAACGATCCACTCAATTTTAACAAGGTGATTTTTTTTTAAGAAACAGTCATATCGCAAAGATTTTGAAGAAAACTTGTTACATTTTAGTTTTGGCAATTTCGCTTCTGAAATTGAAGATTTAATTTTATAAACTAAATTATTTGTAGTATGCAAAGATAAGCGGATTGTCACGTGTTGAGCCCAGCTGCCTCTCAACATGCCAACAGTGTAATCTCTCATTGCAAAGGGCCATCAGGTCCTTACCTAAAAATGACAACAATCTGGACAAAGGCAAACGAAACGCTAATTAAATGCAGCTTTTCTAGACAACAGACACAATGTAAGGACATTATGCAACTTAGCTTTGATTTAGCTGTCTGTACACGAGAGCCAGGCTAATTACTTGAAGCATCTCATTATTGGCCCCCTTAGTTGTTGAGTACTTAAAAATATATTTTTCATGTCAAATTTGTTTATAAATTTATTTTAGGAATAATGTAGTAAAGAGGTATTTATTTATTTTTATAATAAATAATGATTTTTATATTTTCTTTATAGCCAAATTAAGTCCAGTTTAGTTCACGGAGATTAAACTTTATTTTAGTTATGTTTCATCAGTCTTAAGAGGATTATAGTTTTGGTTGCTCACATTACAGTTAGGGTAGTTCAGTTAAATTTAGTCAGATTTCCTTTTGTTTTTCTTTCAGATTGGCTAAATGTAATATTTTAAGCCTTTGGAGTTGCATTATCTTGAGTGGCTAATACGATGAACTTTTCAGCAGAAGACACCTCATCTCAGAACCGATATATTTCCGAAAATCTTTCTAGCCCCCTCATATTTAGTAAATGTCTAGAGCCTTTCCTCTCAGAAAGTCTCCCCTTAAACTATGACCTGACTCGTAGTTGAGTGATAAGCTGGTAAATTTTGGGCTGGGCTGCGCCCTATTTTGTCAAGTCATTTGCCTTGTAGTTTTTCTGTGAACTCCACATGAGTCATGATGAAATTAATCTCAAAACATCCTTATTAAAAAATGTATTTTATTTATTTTTTCGTATAAGTTTGTTATGCCTTTTTGTTACGGATCATCATAAATATTTAATATCGTTAAAGTTATGATAACGGTTTGGATTAAAGGTTATGATTTAAAGGTTTTGGAAAGTAAATAGATTTTAAAAGTTTCAGGAAAATACAATAATTATTATTGTAGAGTGTAGCTAATCAACGTTGAGACATCCAAGACATAACTAAACTAAAAATAAAACAAATTGTGGGCATTTTTTAGAAATGTGAGAAGAATTTTTAAAAATCTTCATTCCATGACGGTTACCGCAATTCTATTTCTGACTAACAATAATTTGCTGACACATTTTCCAGAAAGTGCTCAAACTAATAAATATTTAAAAGCCTCCCACATGCTACCGCAACATGAAGCTTAACATAACAAAGTAAAGATTAATCAATATACGTAATGAGTCACTCCACTGTGCAGATGCGAGACTTGGAAAGTACAGCAAGGCCATCAAGGTTTCTGTTTAAACTCCACACAAATTGTTGGAAAATAACAATTTACATTTTTTATTATAAATTTATAATACTTTGCTCATGAAAGCGTCTTATTTGATGCAGTTCCCCCCGTATGTGACAAGCCTTGTCTAGATAAAAAAATATAATTGTTTTAAACTGCAAAATTATATATACGTTATCGATTTAAACTAAAGTTTTTTAAATGTTATTCCTAAATAAATATTTTTATACCACCCTACTAATACTCTCATCTCCAAAACCATCCATATTAGCCTAAGTGCCATCTGATATAACACAGACGTTTCTCTTTAACGGGAACTTTCAGCAGTCCTTTGCTGAGTTCTATAGACCTGAGTGACTCACAGCAAGTTGAAGATAAATCCAGACAAAGCCTGAAGCTCCTCTCTTTCACTAATATAATATATCCTCAACATATTATTCACTCTTCAATTGTACTCTGTAGATTAACCCCACACACAAAAACAAATAAAAAAATACACTCCTAAATCGTCTATCCATACTTCTCCTCTCCCCAACAAAGAGTATCTTAATCTTACAGTTCGCAAGGCTCTTCTTTCAGATTAATTAAAAATCTCGTTAAAATGTTATAAAAAGACCGACTTGGATCTTCCAGAAAGGTTATAAAAATGCTCATACGTTTCTCCAATACTTCAATCAATTTATTTGCCCCTTACATTCCAAAGCTGTTTCTACGACTCTTTCCCTCCCTATCTTAACGAACTTCTCTAATTCAATATTCCCCTTTTCAATTTCTCTCTTTCCACATACACGTGAATTATTTGATAGACACGATCTCACCTTTTCGTTAAACTCTTTCAATATTTATTCTTCCAAAGTGTATTCATTTCCACTACACATTCGCAACACATCAATTTTTTCATACATCATAAATAAGTCTCAAAATATAAATTTTTAAAGTGCATTTACGCATGAAAAAAAAAGGTTAAAATTTTAAAATAAATTTAGCCATAGCGTTTTATACTTCTTCTTGCTGGTGAACACTTATAACTGATTTTAGAGCTGTTAAGGACACATAATTCTTGTGTAAGTAAATTTTAAAGTTAAACAGAATTCTCTACTTAATAAGTTTTCAAATTTATAGTATTATCAATTTAATTTAAATTTAAATACGCGTTTATTTAGTTGTACTGACGAAGGCATTTTCCAAAACGTTTAAAAATGATGTATTTTACACGCTTTTATTTAACTCACATTGTTTGTATGTTGTATCATTCACATCTTGTAACGTAAAATTAAACCATTTTGATGGCCCTAGAGATCTAAAAAGTTTTCACAGATAGATCTTAGATGACAATGCATTCTATCAAAATTTCAGATCGATCGAATGTACCGTAATTAAATCATTGAATTTTTAAAATGCAATCATTGAGTTCTATAATTCCTGCAGTCACCTAAAACGATCCAGATAAAGTGACTTTCCTAGCACACACATTGCACTTCGAATACTTTTAACTATTCCTGTCTCAGGGGCTCTCGGAGAAAGAGGCTTTTCAAAATAAAAAAAATAATTAAAACCTAAATGCGGTCAACAATGATTCAAGACAGTGGCGTAGCTAGGAATTAGTAGGGGTTTTGGGGCCCAGGGGGCTTAACCTCTTTGGGGCCTTACATACATGGCGGTAGCGAAATATTTAATTTTTAAAAATTTCGGACACTAATTGAGGGCCCTTCAAGTAGGGGACTTTCGAATTTTGTCCTCCCTCCCATAGCTACGCAACTGATGCAAGATAGGCTCAGTAACTTAGCTATTTTGTCAACTGATAATGTTTTTGCTAAGGATATTGCCAATAATGAACTTATTTCAGATGTTGCAGTGGCCCAAGCTCGCAAAATTTGCTTGAGCGTTGTAAAAACAAGATAGAAGTTGAAGATACAAGCAAACCAACGCTAGTGTATATAGTTTATTATGTTAAGTTACATACATGTGTATATAAACTCTCAATTAGCATACCAAAACAAAACATTTTAATTACAGTATTAACATCCTTTTTGAGTTTTAGGATCTTCAATTAAATGAACAAAACTGTAATTATTGATGTGTCCGTGCTGTTATAGACTAAAATTTTGAGTACTTTATTTTCCCCCCATTCTTTTAATATAAGTAGAATTGCAACTTTTTGCATGGTTCTCACTTTTCGTCTACTGCCTTCTGCATGGGGCCCCGCTCATAGTTTGCTGCCTTGGGCCCCACGTACTCTACGGCTGGTACTGCTTACAACAAACTATTTTATAACATTTCTATATTTCATTCTATAAATAGAAACCAACTAGCGGAGTTTCTATTATCCAGTTTACTAAAATTTCAAACTTTTTGGGCACAACTTAATTTAAAGTAAACTGAGATTTACTCTTATCAACTTCTGTGCAGCGTGTAGTTAATGACAATGGAAATGTAGTGTATTATATACAATCATCATTACTCTGCAGGGAAGACTTTTTTACATTTGTGATCAAACAATTTCACCAGCTGAGATGTAAATACCTTCTGTGTTCCCCCGTCTCATACGAATAACCGTCTGAGCGTAAACATTGACGTATCATCATTTGTTTCATTGAAAGCCCTTCATGTTAAATGAACTGGAAGAAAAGCTAAACTTTTCAACAAGTGCCAAACATCATAGACAAAGAGACCGCAGCACCTGTAACGTACAAATACGGCAACCGCCCACTGAACTCTTTTCAATTAATTAATCATAAGCTTAATTTGAGGAAAAATTAATATATTTTTTAGCCCGTGCGAAAATATTGGTCTGGTACAGTGATGGGCAGATGATAAAAAAATATTATTCTCACGAGTTAGTTCACATTACGATTGATTTTGAGATGTTTAGAAGGATGCGTTTTAGTGGCTCTAGCAAATCTTGTTTTTGTAAACTTTTCAGCCTGGCGCGTTCGCTAATTTGAAATTAATTTTATTTTCATTTGAATTTTTTTTAAAAGGACATGGACAGAAATGACTCAATGAAATGTGGTGAATTGTGTACAATCGTAAGGACATGTTTCACAATGGCACCTGCACAAGAACTCAGTTTCGGATCGGTTCACAGGATACATCACAAATTATTATTATCGGGGAACATTACGGGAATTTACACCCTCATTCTTTTGGACCGTGATCACTCTTCTAGGGCTGTCAGAGGGGGGAGAGCTGTCCTGTGAAGAAGGTCAACAAACTTGATTAACTTCAAAAGTTATCAAACAGATATAATACTTTATTCTCGAGCATTTCTTCCTGTGATGATCTTAGCAACGATAAATTTTAGTAAGAGACCTTGGCTTTACACTCAGGCCCGGATTTAAGAGACCCAGGGCCCCCAGGCACTTTTTACTTTTGGGCCCCCTAACCATCTCGAAGCAATTTTGGAAATTTAGCAAATTAAATGCTGTAGTACAGAACATAAATTTTTTGTTGACTTTAGTGACTTTAATAAACATCAAAATAATATTCGTCTTCAGAGACATCTCACAATGAAAGAAAATTTATCTACATGAGAAATGTCCGGAGTAGAGTCCACAGAAATAGAGACATATTTCGTTTTTTAAATATTTTTTTTAAAATCTCAGTCACGATTGTAATGTAATTGTTACCTTTTCTGCCATGATAGGCTAGTAATCATTGCATCCCATATTTTTGACGAAATATATGATGTTGTGCCACTTCCTTTGTTACCGTTGCGTTTTATGCATAAGTCGAGAAAAAGATCAAACTCAGCCAAAATTAATATGGTCATAACATAGTTCCCACTGTTTTTAAAAAAAAATTCTAATCAGAAAGTGAGCTAACAACAGCCACAATGCGCCCCAAAACCTTATCCCAGTATTTTATTTCTTCTTCTGTTTGAAGAACAAGACTCTTGTCAACTCTACCGCCATCATTCTTCCTAACTATTAGTGTCGCAAGTGCTGACCTGTGTTCGTCCGAATTCTCATGTTCCTTCATTCTTTGAACAGATTTTCCAGTCGATGAACCCTTCATTAGCTAGTGACCCACATTTCCCAAACATCTTACAAGGGGCGCAAAATACTGCAGCCTTGATTTTTCCAAACTATGATCCAAGGTCGAGGTCGTGTTTCACCCTTGCTTAATGTTCGGCTAAAAAGTGATAGCGATAGATATCTGGTTTTATCTGAGTACTAACGCCTTGAAAAAGAAAAGTCGGCATCAATATTTTCTTTCACGCCATTTTGAAAAAGGTACTCCAATGTAACTTCGTTTAGCACCCACTCAGCAGGATTGTCAGTTAAAGAAGAATTATATTCAAGATTTCATAAATAACCGTTTGCTAGTTGCAGTCAGAAACGTTTCTTGGAGTTGCCTGTTGACGGTCATCAGCCGCATCTCTGCAACTTCCACTGGCTAATGGACTAGTATTACTAGTACTAGGACTAGAGCCAGAACTAGGTCTAGACGCAGGCGAGACAAAAAATGTGTTTAACTTAGGAACATTACAAAGAGCTCTTTTTCGATTTTTTAAACTCCGTTTCTTTTTCTTGAACCGCTTCGCTTAGATTTTTATTGAAGTAAGACACCGCAATTTCTATAACTAATATAAAACGGAGGGTCATTTAAAAACAGAATTTTGTTTAATTATTTGGAATAATGTTTGTAATTTTCAATTTGTTGTTTAGTTGTTAATTTAAGACAATTTTGGTTTACCTCAAATTTTCTTAATTCAAGATTTCTCTTTGTTCAAGTAAATCTTTTTTTGTGAGCATAATTACATATAAACATACAATCATACGATTAATTTAATAAAGGACAAAAATATGAAGCGTCTCTGTTCCGTACTGTGTCCTCGACACACTGGCTCCCTATTCGGTGGCTCCCCGGCTTCGACTTGTGGCACCCTGTCTTCTCT
Organism: Ampullaceana balthica; assembly: GCA_944989445.1. Lineage (NCBI taxonomy): Eukaryota > Metazoa > Mollusca > Gastropoda > Lymnaeidae > Ampullaceana > Ampullaceana balthica. Next base: position 700,616 of record CALYLW010000232.1, on the reverse strand, counting down.
CTTGCCTCCCTAGCTTCTTATTCCCTGATCTAACATTTTCCCTGTTAATATGTTGGTGACCAAAGGTATGCAGGTGAAATCGTAGAATGTCATCTAGTTAAAGGCATTAAAACGAATTTCATTGAAACCTTTGGCAGGTCCCCATAAACTACCTGTGACATCTCCCTTGCCTCTTGTCAAGTAGGCGACATTAAAAAATTGTTCTCCCCGTCACTGTCAATTATCTGTAATCTGAAACCCAAATGCCGGCTCGGGCGGTGTCTTGTCTTTCGTGTGGTATGGGAAGGGGGAAGTCGGGGTCGGGCCGTTTTTTACTGGTGGTGCAATCTGTAACACCCACCCTACGCCTTCTCAACAATATCGCAACAGCAGCTCAGAACGCGGCTTACAATGACAAACCAACACAAACGAACCCCGTGCACTTGACTACTGGGCAGTGTATGCAAAATGTAGTAAAAATATTTATTATACTATCATTTTCGATAAAGCTTTTTGATAATGAAGCCAGGCTTTTGGGCTTATGTAAAGATTCCACCACTGGGGCCCCTTGGCTGGCTGGGGCCCTAGGCCCGGGCCTTGTGGGCCTAGGCGGAAATCCGGCCCTGTTTACACTGCGATAAAATAATTACGCTTCTACAAAGTTTTTGTTCCTCAATGGAAATTTTTTTTAAATAATAAAAAAAAACAATAAAAAAACAAAAACATATACAACATTTCATAAACTTTACAACATGGAACTTTTTTTTAATTAAACAATTTATTTTATAATATTGTTTGAACATTTCTAGGAAACCATTAAATTGCTCAATTGATGAAAATGAGAAGTCTTTAAGATGAAATAATTATCCCAGTGTATCGTGTTTGTAGTTTTCCAGATAGTCCACACAAATTCTGTAGGCTTTTGTCGTGCCAAACATGATCATTCATGTTCAATGTTACAATAATATAATTTCGTTTTTTTTTAATTTTTCCAGATTCAGATTTTTAAAGGTTCTTTCGTAACTAAATACTATTTTACATTAACTTCATTGACTACGACAAATGCCATTTCCAACTTGCGGCAACTTCATTTCATATCCTTCAGGATACAGCCACATTCGATCATCACATTAAAACGATTCTTTGTTCCCTCTCAATGCTTGCGAATTTAAAATCTATAAATATAATTCACCGGACATAGGGACAAGCACAAGACGCGAGCAAATAAGCATAGTGAGTGACCCTTGCTAGGACCGAGCAATCACAGTTTATGGTTGGCAAGCGAGGGTGGTACAGGGTTGGCGGTAGCTAACCGCAGTGCGCATGTCTCGAGACCAACAATGCGTCGGTTATTCCCCCTTCCCCCCTGACGTTCAATTGCTTTTTTTTTATTACTTCGTGCTTAATTTTTAAAAAAACAAAACAAATGACATGAAAGGCAACCGGATCCCTAATGGTGCAGGACCTAAAGTTCAAAACCCCTGGAGAATTTAATCTTGTTCATGCTTGATATCTTTGTTATTTTTGGTCAAGATCTTGTCAAATCAAAGTGAAACGTTAAATAAAATAGAGATCTGGGGTCTACGGCCCCGAAGGAATAGACATTACGAGTTCAATGTAATTTTATATTTTGATATCAAGTTTTATCTATTAAGTGTGCCAACGATCCATCCATTTACCCAGTTATAATCATCATCATCATCATCCGCCACTTAACCGCTGATGTCGTTGGGGGGAGGGGAAGCGCACGGATACATCAAAAGATAGTGATCTCCACATTCATCTATCTTGAGTGATGGTCAGTAAGTCATTTAACCTCAGCCATGTCTAGCCTTTGGTGCTGTCATGCAAACTTTTGCACTGTCAACTTCTTCACCAGCCCCTTCTACAGTTTCTTGAAGGATGATTTGCGTCAGGCTATCTTGTCGCAGCACATGCCAGAACCATGACAATGGTCCTCGGAATTTGCCTTGAGGTCCGCTAGAAAAGCAGGAAATTTTTATTTTCAAATTAAAATCACGAACGGTATATATTTAGTAACTTTTTGAAAATATTAATTAACTAGCATAATAACCACGCTTTCGAAGCGGAAAAATTAGGATTTCAGTTAGTGTTGAGAACCCTCGTAACACAAATTCAAAACACCTATAGCTTTCAGTCTGGATCATGATGGATATACTTGTTCGTCAATATTTGTTACGGTCATGTAAAATCCAATGGGGAATACAATTATATTAAGGGCCCCCGTGGAACATGGGTGCAGGATGTGTAAATCTCATAAGGTATGAAATTTTCAATCCAGATTTTTATGGAGATACGTGTCTATATTTATTTAACTAGTTTGTTTAAAATCTAATGGGTAATAAAGCTTTAAAAGTTTATGAAAAAATTATTTTGGGCCCCGGCTCAAAAGGAAATGACTTTAGGAGTTCATTAACGTATAGGATGTTAAATTTTTATATCAAATACGGTCAATAATTCATCCATATACCAAGTAGCCACTGTTTAAGAAACCCTTTTATATAACTCTAGTTTAAAATGGCATTACGGGCCCTAGCCCCTATTAAGTGGTGTATTAAACAATTTTAATGCCAGAAACCTTTGCGAGAGCGTATTCAAAAACTACACAAAGTTTAATGGCCGTGTGATGAATATACGGCTTTTAAAAAAAAACTAAAATAAGGGCCCTGGGGGCCTATCGATGTAAGATGTAAAGTTCAAAACAACAGTTTATTTCATCTGGATTATGATGGATATATTTGTTTGTCAATATATTTGTATTACAAAAATCTTGTGAAATCGAATGGTTAAAATTTCTTAGACGTTTACGAAAAAGAGATTAGGGGACTCGGCTCCAAACAAAAAAAAATGAAAAATATACTTTTAATGCCGTATAGTATTTTAATATAGACCATCAAATGTTTATATTCATAGTTTTGTCAAAATCCATTTACACAGTATCCAAAGCTTAAACAAATTTTATTTACGTCATATAAGGTGAAAAAACTATATTTGTTTTCGCTTGTTATCATCCTGGGGGTGTACTCAACAACTTCCCAAAGTGTCATGCTTCTACCTACCCGGGAAGTGGGAGAATTAGTGTTGAGTCAGTATTATATATCTCATAGAAGGAAAATACTACATTTGGGGCCCCCGACCCCAGGATTGAAAATTTTAAAATTCTTTTTCGCCAATTATCGTTGTGAGAGTGTTCTCAACAACTTCCCAAAGTTTCATGCTTCTACGTACACGGGAAGTGGGAGAATTAGTGATGTGTGAGGCCTTTGCCTTTTACTAGTGTAGATTTTAATCAGTCAAAGGCGATAGTATAGCGTCGAAAAAAATTTTTTTTTACTTGCTATAATTACTTTTAGCTATACCGGAAATCACATAACGGCACTCTAGTTTCTAGAAGACTCTAGTCATTATATAAACATAATGGTTCTCAAAACATATGAAATGGTTTAAATATGTTTGTGGAAACAATTTGGTAGAGTTTTAAGCAATAACATTCCTCCTTTCTTATTCACATAATTGATGCACTTGTAGTAATCGGACGATTTATTCATGCAAAGCTGACAATGAGAATAAAGGACAATTTTTATAGGGTTTAAAAAATTCGGCTCCCACCCGCGTTGTACCCTATCAATAAGAAAACGAAAAGTGACTAAGATGCCTCGCCTTATTAGTGTGAGCGATAATCTAAACGCAATAAAACTGAACGTCCCCGATGAATCCTATGTATAAAAGAATCTATAAGGGAAAACATATTCATAAAAAGATTGGCTATGGTAACTTCATCAAGTTTACAATTTTATACAGCTGTAAAATCCATTCCAGTTTTTATCTTTTTATTGCCCTTTCTGACTCTTCTTTCAGCTCCTCTATACTTCTGTCCTTTTACTATTTGAAAAGACCCATGCCCAATATTTTCTTATCTTCACTTGATTAATTTGTGCATGTTTTAAGGGTAAATAACTGATCATGAAATTTAATTTTGTTCTTATTTGTTCATTTATCTGCACTGGTGTGTTTTGTTGATACGTTTACATGTGTATTTTTGTTTATTAATAAAGCTAAACATTTAATGTTTTATTCACACAAAACTTTTGCGTCCTTTGTTATTTAAAGAGTGCGTCTTTTTTTTTCTTTCTATAACATTGATTTACCTCCCTCCCCACACACATAAAAAGTCAAACAAACAAACAATTCTTATAAGGACAATAGATGTAATAGAAGTACAAGTTCTTCTTTATTAAAAATGTATTCTTAAAGCCTATACAATCGCTATGAGAGAGTTAAATAAAAACATAACGACATTATCACGTGACGCATTTGCAGCAGACCAAGTCTGCACAAGAAACATGTCTGAACTATGTGTTCGATTGGGTTGAATGAACTTCTCCTGACAAGGGTGGTCAAACCGTTTTGTTTTCAAACACATGTCGCCAAAACCCGTTTTTTAAAAATTAATGATTTGTAATTTATTGTTATAAGTTATCCACAAAAAGGTAGCTGTGCGTCACACTTAAACAACAATAAGCTATTTTCTTTTTAGAAAATCATTTAAGAACAGAAGAAGAACAACAATCAAATTCAGTCCAACAAACCGCGAAACAATCCGTCAACAATGACACAAACAATATTGAAACACCATTGAACTGCTATCACTTGAGCTAGTAATGTAAACTTGAAAACTGATAATGCGGGTTCGCGCTGACCTTTCTGTCGAGAAGACGCTTAATGTATGGCCAATAGATTTGATCTAAAAAAATTAACATTATTATCAACCACTGAAGTTTTGAATGCCTGTTACACCGCCACCGGCATCAAAACAGAAACTAAACAAATGAAACGCTACGAATACTCTCCAACCTATAGCCCCCACCCCCGGTCAACGCCAAAAGACCGAATGCTCCGGGAGTGGGGGGAGGGCGGATAACCTTCTCTAAATTTTAAAAGTGTTGATAAGCATTAGGAGCTCGTCTTGATGTTGATGACAAGCAACTGTTAAAAGGGGGCTCTCCGCGCCCGCGAGGGATGCTGGAACCCAAACGGACCGGAGACTCGAGTCCTCCTCGGCAATGATGATTGCACTCCACTGACAACAAACGCCCGCTTGTTTTCTAACGCAACACAATTTTTCCCACAAGCGCTTCGTCATCAAAGGCCGCCCCATAATGCGGGACACTCATCCAGTCAATATAAACACGTTTCTTTTACGTATTTCCGCCGATTCCGCTTCCTGTTTCTGGCGGGGTCAATCCAGGTTAGGCGTGTTTGTGCAAGTGTCTTGTGGCCGTTGTCGAAAATTTGCTGTTGTCTTTGGTTCGTATTGTTACCGTGGAACCTGCGCTGCCACAATCATAACTCCATTAGAAGCTTGTTTTGGGAGCGAAACGAGCGCCAGCTGATGGGCTCCTCGGCTTCGGGACGCGCCGAGGAACATCAAACATTTACGAATCTTGCCCAGATGATCGGTTTCGCATTGAAAGTTCCGGAGAGAGCTAACGACTGTTTTAACACAGCAGCGTGTCTTCATTAAGGAAGCATCTGAGAAACGGGAAAACCGGGGGTAGCTCCAACATTAGGGCGTCCCTTGAGAACGGGGGGAGAAACAATGCGTACATTTGGTGACTTAATGCTCCCCCGATCTAAAGGTTAGGGATCGCCGAGCGCACCCTCCCTCCCTACACCCCAACCTCCTCCCCCCTCCCGGGCGAATTCCCCCCAAAAATTGACGGTTCCATCTTGCAAACGTAACGAAGGCGGTATCTATCTCGGGGGCTGCGTTGTGGTGTTAGTAAGGCATCGTGTTGCCCAATTGATTGCCCCCCCCCCTCTGAACTGGTATTCATTTTGCACAATGTGGCTCTCGTCAGATACCGACCATTCCGACGCTCTCTAGTCTTTGTGTTTCCAGTGCTTAGAGAGTCCGCGGAGGCGAAGGGCGCGAGGAGAAATGTTATTTGTGGGCACGTCTGCAGACGAGAGTATACATCAGGGTTATTTATAGGCCCGCGCGAGGGAAAGTTATTAAACATCTCTCAGAAGTTTTCCTTTGTTTCAAAATTTCAGAAAAACTTAAATTAACTTATCTTTAATATTATTTTTAAAGCTAAAATGTTTCCTTATGTTAAGAGTTTAGTACATGACGATAGGTAAAGATCTGTAAAATTAAATTTCAGCGACGAACACATGTGTTTTTTTAAAATTTTCTACTTTAAAAAAGTATGATTAGTAAATTAGAAATCATATAATCAATTAATAAGTTTCAGTAAAAATGTCACAATTCCACAAAAATATTCAGAAATGATTAATACAAAAAATAATTATGTTTAAAATGTGTCAACAATTATTTCTTCTCTACAGCACAATTGCCAACTACAATAGTTCCAGGGGTCTCGAATCATGATATATGCTTTCAAAAATGAACTACCTGTTTAAAAAAAAATAAAAACCAAACATTTTTTTCTAAGGGGATACATGATTTTCACGAAGAAAGAAATAGTTTATAATAAAGGGCATGAAGATTTTTCCCAAGAAAATTTAAAGGGGGCATGGAGGTAAGTAAGATGTTGGCGTTACCATCAGTTTACAATATAACAATCACAGAGATTATTTATATCACGTGACTCGCGACCTACAGTTAGCCTGGAGAAGTATGCCTTGCCTATATATGAATGAAATAAAGGATGCGCAATGTGCAAACATAATTTTTTTTAACAAAGCACACGTTTTTTTTTGTTTTTTTTTGTTTTTTTTGTTTTTTTTGCATGAAATGTTCTTTCGTATTAATTAAATGGTTACATTTAACACAACATGTAATAAACACGGATCGCCAAGAGTCTGGGACATTAGAAAATGTATATGGTTCAGAGGCAATAAAGGAGATGGAATGGTAAGAACAAACTTGTTTAATATAACCAGTAAGAACGTTATTTATAATCATGTTTTGTCAAGTCAATTTCTTTTATGGAATGTTTCTTTAGTCATTTTAGCCTAAATTTTTATTAAGCTGTAACAAGCTTTGAAAATAATAATTTACAGTGAGCATTTCATGTCAACATTTAAAAAAATTTAAATTTACCTCTTTTTTTTCGTTGTTGTTGAGAACATCCCATCGATTCCCTAGTTGTCGCAAAGGTTCTGTACTTTCAACACTATAAACTGTAGTCTTCTGTATTTATATTATCGATTTCATTGGCTATAAAGTTAATAATTATTTAAAATGTTCCATATTGCATAAAACATGTAGGGAAAAATATTTTAATTATGAATATATATATATATATATATATATATATATTTATATATATATATACATATATATATATATATATATATACATATATATATATATATACATACATATATATATATAAATATATATATATATATATATATATATATATATATATATATATATATATATATATATATATATATATATACAACACACGCACATCACAATTAAATTAATTTGAAAGTTAACACCATTTTATGAGTTATTATCTTCTCTTTGCAAGCAGCGACCCCCACCCTGCCCCGTAAATTAGTGCAGCAGTTGGAAGCATTTAAGGAGAATGGGAGAATAAAAGAGGCATTTAGTAACTCGAATCCAGCATGAGTGGAATCGCAAGTGACATGTTAGTCTGCAGATAAGACTCACGAGTCTTTTTTTCTTCTTACTTCCAACAACTCGCTAGCGGCTCGACGCGTTTGATATATTCCAGTGATCCTGACGCTGAAAACACTCGTAACTTCCTCACCTCGAGAAATCCACATGCATAGTATAGTAAATCACTGAGCTGATATGGGTAAGGGAGCCCAGTTTGTACCAGGGATTAATATAAGAGTTTTATTTTAGCGACATAAGACAACATGTTAACGAAACCTATCCACAAATAACAAACCATTTAAACTTCTCGTCGCTTCTAAATAAATAAAGTGGGCAAAATTTTTAAAAGGCATGTAAATATATTTAGTTACATTTTTAATGTTAAATAAATAAATAAGTTATTTCTAATTGTTCAGACCAGGGACTTTTGCAACCTACGGGGAATGGAAAAAAACAACCTGTGCCGTTAGCCGAAAACTTCAAGACCGGAATACATGGTTATTGTATATTATACTACACCAATGACCAGTGTATTGTGGGACTACTCCTACGTGTAGTTTGAGAACCGCTGAACATGGTTTCTTCGTTGTTCCACGAACTGTTGTTTCTATTTGCTCGGACCAAGATCTATTTATAGATACTCTGCGGGTAGTAATAGGCTCCATGTGTGCTGCCACAAGCAATAAAGGGAGGGGGGTCACCTGGACTGAGATGGTCAGCGGGAATAATGGCTATGAGATACGAGGTGTTCACAGGAATCAGTGAGTTCACGGGAAAGAAAGGAGTCGCTGGAGAGAGGAAGCGCACGAAATGAAGGGGTGAACATGATTGAGTTAGTCTTTAGAAATTAGTGCTAAGTAGGAATGCTATAGATCATCAACAATTATGGTTATTTGATATGTGCGATTAAAAGGTGTTTCAATAAAGGATTCATTAAAAATATGCATTTGCTACTAAAAGGGGAATCAGGAATGAGTACGCGAAGAATATGGCACTAGCTATATAGATGAAATAGAACAATGGAGGCACTGAAAAAATGGAGAATCTAGAGCAATGGAAGCACTAGGAATCTGGAGTCACTAGGAATCAGGTGTCACTGTCAATTTGGAGTCACTGGAATTCCGGAGACACTGAGAATCTGAAGTCCTTTGGAATCTGGAGTCACTAGGAGTCTAAAATCACTAGGAATGTGGAGTCAGTAGGGATCTAACGTCACTGGGCATCTGGAGTCCCTGGGAGTCTGGAGTAACTGCGAATCTGGAGTGAAATAGAACTGAGAAGGCACATGGAATATGGAATCTCAAGAAATAATACGCTTCTAGGAATATAGAACAACTAAAAAGTGAGCCGTCACTGCACATGGTGAATCTCTCTGCGATTCCCACTCCTTTAATTTATTCCTAATTTCCACGCCACATCACTGAGGACCACCAAGACTGGTACACGGTTGAAACAGGCCGTTCTAATCTTTCCGTGAACGTCAAAGCCGCTCTCACCCCCTACAGATTTAAAGACAATTCACGCGACTGAGAGATTCTCAAACGATTCACCAGCTCACGCCACCTCAGTGTGGGTGGCCCGGGGTATTAGATAGATCTGCCTCCCACTGGAAAGTGCCCGTATATTATCTGGGGAAGAGAAGTTTTAGCCAAAGTATAATAGGTGTCAAGTTTGTTTTAATAGGGTCAAGTTTACAAACGACTCGGAAGGGGGGGGGTGCAAGGAGTGGGACTGGGGGAGGGAGGGGTTCTGTGAAATCTGCTCACACACTAACAGTCTCGGGAATCAGCATCAAGAGGCCTGTCAAGTAAGTGAGCTGCAGGGGCCATCGACCCGACCCACCGGAAGGACCGTCCTTATAATAAACGATTTCGTTGTATATGGCTTTCTTAATCGGGAAATAATTTTTTTTTATTCTTAAAAAAGAAAAAAAAGTAAAGTACACGGCTGTTGAATATCTTTGTATGTTATGTGTGGCGGTTTGGCAGGTGTGAAATAACATAGATAGCAATCTGCTCGTTATCAGTTGAAATGATGAGAAACAGGTTGATGTTGTTGCTGGGAATTTTTAAAATAAGTGTCTTTAATAAGGAGAGCTAATGTAATTAAATGTTTCAGAAAATGTTTTCTGTAATAGCGTGCCGTAAAGTGGCAACAGACGAGCGGAACAGTCGGAGCATTGATACAAACAGGCGCAACAACCGTGTACAGATGTAGAATTTATATACAGTGATGAAATGATGATACCTTTTGAAGAAACGTTTGCCTCACTCAAGCGGTGGCTTTGAATGCATCGTATCTTAACACACTGTGGTATTTTTAGTTTTGTTTTAAATAGAGAGAGAGAAAAAAAAAGAACATCAAACCACAATAATTAAGAGGATGAAAGCCGTTACACCAATGAACTAGCTGTAACAAAGCTGTGACTCTTCTCTATAACGACCCGTTGAGTTAACCTGTGATAGACACGTTGTAGGATCTAAAATTTATTCATCCCGTCAGCGATTATTTGTAACCGTTTCGAATCCTATTAAATTTCAAATTTTGAATAAATTCCATATTATGTTTGTCAAGGTGTGTTTCTCAAGTATCCAGCGTGCGGGGCTATAGAATTAAACTATACCTTAAGGCTTGTCAGAACATCGCTAGTTGATTACTTCAATTTGGCAAAAGTTAATTATCTAAACATTTATTTTAAAAAAAACAACAACAGAAACCTATGTAATTGTATATTGTATCCCTACTTAAGGATGTAAGAAATGAGAAAACAAAGTTAAAGATAAAAATAATTAAAATCAAATTTAAAAAAATAAAATAATTAGTCGCCTATCCTAATTTTCTCTTATTATCCGTATTAATTTCTTATCCCTACCCAGACTAGGCCCCGCGCAATCCGTTTCGCATACTAAGCCGCATAGGGGCCTTCAATTGCTTAGACCTGCCCTGTATGCCTGGGTTTAAAAATAATGATTGTCAAAATAGACAAAGGTTAATCATGATTAATATAATAGACATGGGTTAAATAATGATGATTATTGAAATATGCATTTGTTTGCAAATAGACGTTAAAACCAATGCACTTAGGATATAGTTAGTTTAAAAACTCATCGAATATGCATTGTGAGGGATCCTGGTCTGTTGCATGGCAATCAAGTTTGACTCTTTCAGCCCCGCTACAAGCAAACACGTCTACAGATCGACGCGGTGGTCGAGTGGCAGCGCACTGGACTGTCGTACCGATGGTCACGGGTTCGAATCCGTGTGAAGGCAAGGGCTTGTTCCCGGGGCCTAGGGCGTCCCTGAGTCACCCCGCTCCGAATAGGTACCTAACTACATGTAGTTAGGCGGCTGGGTAATGCGTGGAACCCACAAAGCCGTGGCCTGTGAATGCTGCATCACTTGCCAACATATCATCTGTCATGGTCTGTGGACGCAACTATCTTCTGCATAGAAGGAGCGTCTGTATAGATAAGATAAGATAAGATTATTATAATTTACTTTAATAAAACGTGGAATTAATGGATTGATTATATTTTTGAAATGTTTGTTTATGAACACAATTTTACTGAATATTTTGTAAAACCCACAATATAAATAAACATTTAAGATCTATGAGGAAAAATTCTTGTATTCGGTTCGGCTTTTATCAAGTTCTTTTGTCATTGTTTGTGGTGGAATCTTGCATGACGCTTTTAAACCACGCCCGGATACTCCACTGACCTGATACATGATAGACTTACCCGACGCCAATGGCATTGTATCTGTCATGATCAGTAGGTCAACAGTAGGCCCTCATTAGGTCAACAGTATAAGGTCATCAGTAGGACACCAGCAGGTCAACATTGTGTCCAAATAAATTAAAATTTTTAGAAAAAATTATACAGTTTTGCAGTTGAACGATTATTTATCTGTGCTTTTGTGTCTTGTTTTTCCATTGTGCTGTTATACATTTGTCTTGTTGTTTAATTGTGCTGCTTAACAGTTGTGATATTGCACTGGTTACCATTGTGCTTTTAGAATGTTGTATCATTTTGCTGTTGCAAAGTTAAGTTGTGATACTCCACAGGCGAGCTGATGTACTCCGGTATACTGTTTTTACATTTTGTGCTCTTGTGGTGTCATACAATTGTGTTTTATACACTGTTGTACAGCTGCGCTCTTGTAATGCCGTAAAATTGTACTGTTGTACCGTTGTACCACTGTGCTGTTGTACCGTTGTACCACTGTGCTGTTGTACCGTTGTACCATTGTGCTTTTGTAAAGTTGCGGTCATGTTAGTACACAGTTTTGGATATTCAGGAAAGTGATTAAAGAGTTGGGGTGTATGCGTGGCACAAATAACACGTGCAGTTATTAACATTTGTGTACAAGTTATTTGGCTAGCTATATAGCTAACTATTTCACGACGCTTTACTTTCCATTACTATAAGCAGGTGAAATCCCGCCCTCTTACACACATGAGAGGCTCAACATACACTGATACAGGTAATAGACAGCGACTATTTATACAATCATGCCCCTGAGCACAAAGTCTGCTAGGCAAACGTATCAGTGTTTAATGCGCGTATAAGGAGAGAAAAACAGCGTGATGAAGACGATTAATCTACGACGATTGTTTATCAAGGTTCTATAGATGTGATGTGTAGGGGGTTCGGGGGAAAGCGGGGTGGTTTGGTGGTGGTTGGGTGGGGGGGTGTCGATTTGCCAAGGGGATTCTCTAACATGTGGAATAGCTTGAGGGATCCCGCCACAAGGGGAGTCAAGCCTTGAATGTCATCGGCAGATTTGCGGCCCCTGAGCTCACATTATGGGATCTAAGAGGATATTACTGAGTGCAAATCGTGCTCGTGGCTCTGCCCCAAATGGCTGAATTGTGTTTTGTTTCGGCACCGGGATCGTATCCGTCTAGGATTTCATGTCAATAATATCTATCTAATGTACGAGGCGGTTTCTTTTAATGTGAGCGCAGCCCGAGATGAGCGCGAGGGACGCGAAAAGCAACAACAAACACGAACGGGTTAATGAATCTGTTCATGAAATCAGATTTATTCCCGTTTGTCCCGCGTTTGATGTTCTGCTTTTAATATTTCTAACGTGTAACGGCTCCGCTCGTCCTCCCAGGGGTGTTGATGCGACTTTTTATTAACGGCTAATGCGGGCGCCTTCGGTTTGTGTATTTGTAGAACAAAATAAAAATAAGATATGGTACATGTTTACAAGTCTCAGCAGGGCCCACTGAGTAATAGCATGTGCTATTTTAGATATGTGTAGGCGTATGGGGAATGGTGCTGAACTGACCTAACAGACATAAATAATATGTATTATAAAAAAAGAGTCACCATATGTGTGTGTATATGTTTATTTACAAATTTCATCATTTTTCGCGGTGAAAGGAGTAATGTGGTAAGCTATTAGGCATTTTTACGCTGCGCAACTTAACTCACAACACCGTAGATATGAAACGGAGTGAACAGATCTTTGGAACATATCGACTACTTAGAGAGTTTTGAAACTGCGTATGGGGAGGGTCGTTGAGGTGACCTGATTAAAACCAAGGCGTCTGAAAATGTGGTCGTGGGTGTTACATGCAGAAGCGTATGTCGCGGGAAGGTTACCGGGGGGCTAAAATGAGGCTACAGCGTTAAACTATTGCAAGTGAACTTTATTAAGGAGTGTGGGCGCCATTTTTTTAGATTGAACATGAGAGTTAAGTTTCTGTCTAAAAAATATATTTTAAAAAAAACAACATGTTCATTAAGTATTTGTTTTATCCTTACAACTAACTAGCGTACATTCTGTGAGGTTTGAAATAATTCCCCTTTAGCCTAACTGTTACCTTGGAGGTCTGAGCCAAAAACTGGGTACAAGAGCAATTAGACGTTTCAATATAATGTGTTGCTAATGCAACATAAATGTTTGGTCATGACATGATCAATGTTTGGTCCTTAGAACATCTATGTTTGCTCATTACAAAATCAATGTTTGATAATGACAGAATCAATGTTTGATAATGACAGAATCAATGTTTGGTCATCACAACATCAATGTTCGATAATGACAGAATCAATGTTTGGTCATGACAGGATCAATGTTTGGTCCTTAGAACATCTATGTTTGCTCATTACAAAATCAATGTTTGATAATGACAGAATCAATGTTTGGTCATCACAACATCAATGTTCGATAATGACAGAATCAATGTTTGGTCATGACAGAATCAATGTTTTGAAACACAGAATCAATGTTTTGTCCTTAGAACATCAATGTTCGATCATGACAGAATCAATGTTTGGTCATCACAACATCAATGTTCGATAATGACAGAATCAATGTTTGGTCATGACAGAATCAATGTTTGGAAACACAGATTCAATGTTTTGTCCTTAGAACATCAATGTTCGATAATGACAGAATTAATGTTTGGTCATGACAGAATCAATGTTTTGTCATGACAGAATCAATGTTTGCTCGTTACAACATAAATGTTTGTAAATGTGTCAAATCGTATCCCAATTATCTACCCCAATTATTGCTTAATTATTTCTCAAATTCTTCCCTCATTGCGACAATAATCACTTCATTTTGTTACTCTATTTCGAAAATAAATCATGTGCCACGCGCTGTTTCCGGTTTTTGAAACTTGCTGGATGCTCCGATTGGTTACAATTTTATAGAAACAAATCACGTGATAAGTAAATGTATCACAGTGATAGCCAAGGGATCACTGCATATAAAGTCCATCTCTTTTAAGAAACGCTTTGATGTCATTGTTTCCAGTCAGCAGTGACTCAAAAACCGCTGAACGTGAAATTAACCAAACGGGGGACTGCGCTTTCGGGAAATGAAGAGAGATTTGGCACCAGGACCTCGGTGTGAATTTCTCCCCGAGTTACCGGCCCCTGAATTGTCGGCTGGTTGTGTTCTTGTCAGAGGGGTTCGGACTTGTTTCCAGGGAGAAACATTGGGTAAAGCCGTGGGGATGACAGCCAGAAGTCCAGAAGATCAATCTGCTTTTGAGGGGCTAAAACAAAAGTGGACTCTTCCCAATGGGATAATGATCATACAAGTGGATGGGGGACGGGCGGACAGGGGGGAGAGAAACGAGGCTGTGAACTTTTTGAAAGTGTCTGGCTCTGCTGGTGTATTGTCTCGTCGGAGCAGACGTGTTGGCGTGTCTGGTTCAAGGGGTCAGAAAGTACATTGTTTGAGATAGAACATGGGGAGAAAAGGGATAGCCATCGATAAATGTCCTCATAGTAGCAGCGAAACAATTTAACAGTTTATATTTCAACTTTGAAGTGATGAATGCTTCACAACGACCCGATTTAAAAAAAAATCAACGTTAACAGTTTGTAGTTATTTGAACCCATCTTTGCATTGTTTCGTAAATATAAACCGATTACTATTCTGCCTAAAATTTGTTCACTTCTAGTTCGTGAAATTTCCCAAACTGAATTTACAATCATCATAAATTAAACGAAGTTTGGGGATGTTCTTGAATTACGATATCAGACTATGCGTATCACCCGTCAAAAATGACGGCAGTTTTCAAAAAAAATGCACATCAGATTTAAAAAATAACGTAATACAGAAATTTCATTTATTTTATTTATTTTTATTTGATTCATTTTTTATCATATTGAACAATTTTATGCGGAACGTTCGAAAAGAGTTATATTTGGTGCAGTAATTTTTGGTGCGCACTATAAAACCTAAGAGCATTACATCCAAGAAGCATTACATCCATTACGGGAATTATGCATGTTGATGATTGATAAAGTCTTCTTGAAACTAATTAGTGTATCCTATTCTATTTAATAAATTTCATAAATTCATCTTTAAACTGCAAAGTGGTCTATTGTTTAGCAAATATCCAAATGAAATATCGTCTTTTGTCTATATATAGTTGCACTAACTCTATTTGGGCCTCGGGGTATTTGCAATGGAACATGTGATCAATGAGATACACACTTTTTCATGGTTTCTTTTCTTTCATGGCCTGAATGTCCATATAGAAACTTAACTTTATTAAAAATTATAATAACAATAATATAAAGAGAAGGAAACGAAACAAAACACAAACTCGTGAATATGACTAGGACACCTATTTATATTTTCTCCAGTGAAAAAATATAAGATTACTGTACTTGCAGAGTAACGGGAATGGATACCACTACACAATTTTTTTTTATCTAAAACACATTTTCGATTTGTTTCATTCAACTCCTCATATATCAGTTTTTCAAATCTTGATGATGTCCCCAGTCTTTCAGTTTGAACAACACCACTGTCACTGTGTGCAGGTCCCTGGACCCTCCTCACACACCCCTCCCTGCGCCAATTCCATTCCTTAAGAAGGGAAGGGGATTGTTAAAACCCGAAATCCGTCGATACATCCGGAGTTAAGCAGTCGTTTCCGGTTGCTCCGGCAACCCGGCAGGAGATAATAGCTGATTAGCTGAATTCTCGGCCCGGGGCCCGACCCGCCATGGGCCATCAAATAGAGATTTCCAATGGATTGCTTGTTTGTGACGGCACCGCGACGAGCCCATCCACGAGGGCCGTTAGCCGGCGAACCCCCACCGGGCGGATCACGTGTCTAATTAGAGGCGTTTAGAAAAATAGTTGCACCAGTGGCGTTAGTGAGGGATTCAAACTGTGCTTACACTTAACATTTTTTCCCTCCCGACGCAGAAATGGCATCATAAGAAGATGGTTTTAATTGAAGTTTGTTTTTAAGTAAAATAAAGGAAAAAAGCTAACAAACGTATAATGATAGATTTTCCTGACGGAGAAAGTTTTGATCCGCTTACAGGCTGTGCGGCTATAGAGACTGTGCGTCCTCAAAAGTGATGAAAAGTTTCAAGGAAATAATTAAAAACAAATAAAGTTTCATTTTTAAAAAAAAGAATAAAAAGGTCATTGTTTATTAAATTTGCACATTAATCTCTAAGCCCACTGAATTCATATGGCTGTAGAAGATACAATATAATTATACAAGAGCTGAAAAACTCTCATCTTTAAAGTCAAAGGAATAATCGATACTTTTACGTCATTTACAATTATTGGACTGAAAAAACTACACGATCAGGTGTCTGCATTGTGATCATTAAGCATAATTCCAATGTCATTTTATTGATCACATTATTTGATTGGCATTAATCAGTGACGTACGAATTGGCTGCTGTATGAATTGTACACGTGATGTTTTGTTTATCCTCAATGAACCATTCAATGGATATGTACAACGTTATTTCTTCTGACTAAACTTCTGAAAGGCGAAACACTCCAAATATATTTTAAAAACGTAAATTAAACGTGACAATACGCTATGCAGCAAATTCTGATTAACCGCTTAAGAACCATCGAGCATTTAACTAAATAAGGGCTCCACTCGTTTCAGTTACTTAGGGGCCGTCCTTAAAGTACGTCACGCTATTTTTGACAATTTTTAATCTTGTCACAAACTGTCACACATCTCGGACTTAAAGTACGTCACACTTTCGAACAAAAATTAACAAAATAACCAAAATTTAATATAAAACAGCGTGCCGTCACACATGGCCGGACCCCCCTCCCCCTGTCAGAGAAACTGTCACACTTTCTTACACCCCCTCCCCCACCCCTTTCGAGCTTGACGTACTTTATGGACGGCCCCTTATAGAACGCGTAGAAGTCGGTCAAAAACAGTCGAAGAAACAGATAAACACACAACGCCGAAGCTATGTTCATATATAGCTCGTAAACAACGTACAGCTTTCAATTATAGCGAAAGTGGAAAATATTTCTTTTATGAAGTGAAAATGAAAGTGTGCAATCCAGTCAGGAAGAAGGGAGTTACCCCCCTTGTTTATTGCGTTCAGACCATTAAGGCATCCATTGTACTGCTAACAATTTATTTTTCTTTAAATCCGATTTACATGAATCAGAAATCTGCCAAGAATGCTAACAGCTTTGTTTATATTCTTATTAACGTGCACGCCAGAGATGTCGACTAGAATATCTATACATTTTCAAAACTTTTTGGAAATTCATTAAAATTTTCTTTTATTTTTCATCTATGTCCTCGCTTCTTATGGCACAATTACACCAATACCAACAATAACACTTGGTCCCACCAACTGAAGTCTATAGAGCAAATAACGGGCCTTTTAGGAAACATTTTCTTACAAAAAAAAACAAGTGAAAAAAAAACCGCCCTTAACGATAGTTTGGAAATACCAGATTAAAGAGGGAAAAAAGTGTTTTGGGGTGGGGGGGGGGTGGGGAATACATTATTTCTTTCGTAAGATATTTTGTGTAGAGGTTCAACTCACAATCATTAGCTTTAACCCACTCCCTGTATATAAAAATCGCTTGAAGTATTGTTCACTTTTTGAGCTATTAAAATACATTTTTCCAAACAAAAACATAAAAACCTAACAAACCTCCGCATACTGGATGGGAGCTCATCATCACTGCGATGCCGACACTCCCCAGCTACCAAAATCCTCAAGATGACGCCCCCAGCAGGCGACAGAGCTTTGATAAGTAGAGTCAATTATTTTACCAGGTTTTACACTTAATTAAAGCTGAAGAGCGTGCGCTTAAAATTGGCAAGTAAAAAAAAATAACTGCAGAGTTATTGTGTGCAATGGGGCGTGGGTGAGGTGTGAAGAAGATGAGGCTTGGATTTCATGAAGAAGATGAGGTTTGGATTTCATGAAGAAGATTTGGAAATATTTGTGTAGCACGTTTGAAAAAACTGAAAGTCAACATGCAACACGTGAACACAATTATGTGGCATTTACACACACACACACACACACACACACACACACACACACACACACACACACACACACACACACACACACACACACACACACACAAACATACACACACACATGTAAATATATATATCTATATATGTACAGGCAGGAGCGAGGAGAAAAGGGCCAGGGGAAAGGGGGAAGGGGGTGGAGGAGCAGGAGGAAACGCCATCATCCCATGAGGATGGACAGATGCCATAGAGAGAGATATATGTATGTATGTATGTATTATATATATATATATATATATATATATATATATGTATACACGTGTTTTATCTGCATTAAATTTTTTTGTGTATTCAAACTTTAATAACTACATGTAAATTGTATTAGTTGAATTGGAAAATAATTATAATGATATAAATGATGCGCGACCCCCACCTCCAAACTGTTTTAGATTGTTTATCTTTGTGCCTTCAAGGGTCAAATGTTATATTTTCCAACGATGTTTTAATATTAAGTTTCATATTACAATTGCTATGATTTATAATGATAACAATAATAATAATAATCATAGTAATAATAATAGTAAAAACATGTTCATAAATATATCACATGCTACTTTATGACACTTCACAATCAAAACTGAAACAACATATATGACGACACACAAAATATTCGTACATAATCAAGACATACAATGGCGTGGATGGTTCACATGAGCTTCGTTTCTCGGTCAAAGATTGTCGGTCCGGAAAGTAGCCTAAATTTTGAAAAGATGTATTTAGAATCCAGTTTTGAGGGCCTGAATGTTAGGAATGTTACGAATGTGTAATGAAACATTTCATTAGTGTCAAAGTACAAAAAGAGGAAAGATCTTTCAAAACCATTTACTTCACCACACTTTTAAAAAAAAATTTACTTTTCTTTTTTTTAAAAATTGATGAAAATGTGTATTTGTATATGGGACAGTAGAGGGAAAGGGAAGATATATCATTTTAAATAAGATGATAATGATAATAAATGAGACTTATGAATAGAATTTATGGCGTTTTCGTGTCTGTAAAACTCGTATCCACAATTAATTAGAGTAAATGGCTTTTTAGATTATTTTAAGGCTAAGAATAATAAATCAATATATATATCTAAAATTTAGTTTGATCAGGAATTACCTCCCGTTACATTTCTCTTAAAGACTTTTTTTCTCTTCTTCTTGAAAGAAAGACCAGTCTAAGTTATTTGAATCCTTTATCTTGGATGTGCCCAATTTTAAACCAATTTTTATATTAAAATGACATTATAAGTTTAATTTAAATATGCTTAAAAGCAAAGCTCAAATAAATTAAGTATACAGTAACAAGAGCACATTCTATCTAGAACTAGAACATAATTGATCAATATGGAGGAGACAACTGAGAAATTTTATGATAAAATTTGAGTTAGCTTCCTTGAATCTCAAAAGATAATTAAGTTCACAGCTCAACACATATCACATAGGTTAAGTGTCTACTGCATTCTTTTACAATTCACACATAAATATTTCGAGAATCAGGAAATTTTACTTTTTTACCCCTTCATTTTTTTAACATAGTCACCTGTAAGTATTATTTACAAAATTTTTCATCTTAAAGTAAATGGAATACGAGGTGTTCTCCAAAAGATGCAGACACACACATACATAATTTTTTTTTAAATTTATGCTGGTGTATATTTGTTATAGCTGTTAATCCATATATAATGAATACGTATCAACTTGAGATTCC
The DNA here is from genome assembly GCA_944989445.1 of Ampullaceana balthica. Lineage (NCBI taxonomy): Eukaryota > Metazoa > Mollusca > Gastropoda > Lymnaeidae > Ampullaceana > Ampullaceana balthica. The sequence goes on along the minus strand of CALYLW010000232.1, from coordinate 680,499 downwards.
ATTTCGTTTATTTTACAGAGTGAAAGAATAAGATGCGTGCACAAATCGTTATACATCGCTTAACAATAAGATTCCAAAGATATAATTTAGGTGGAGTCATTAAATTTCTTTTGAAAAGTAAGGATTAAACATATCAGTCACATAGAGTCTAATAGAAAATAAAACGAAGTTACAGATGCATAAAAGTCATGTATGACACAGTGTATTTCCTTCAACCACGAGCCCAAACGTAACTCGGAGAGATTCTTTACGTCCAACATGTAGGTAGTCAACGATTTGTGAGACCTTCGTTGGCGTAATATAAAAATAACTTTCCGCTTCTCCTATTACATTTTAGTTACAAAACTCTTGGCTCTAAATCAGAGAAATTACTAGGGGTGTACCGGATTGAAATTTTTGAAATCCGGCCGTAGCAGGCTTCTGCAATTTTTATGAAGTGAAATCACACCGGAGCCCAAGACGGAGCTGGATTATTAAAAAATGCCGTATTCCGGATTTGCTGGAGCTATTATATTTATATTAATTTTACGACTCTACCGGCCAGATGGATTCGGCCGGATTTATGACAGTAAAATTCTGCAATGTAAAAATGGCCGGATTCGGGATTTTTTGGAGCCGGAGCCAAAATCCGGTACACCACTAGTAATTACTCACCAAAACATCCCCAGGTTATCATACAAAATCTTTATATAAAACTTTTTTATATACGCTATCTTTATATACAACATCTTTATATACAACATCTTTATATAAAACATCTTTATATACAACATATTTATATACAACATCTTTATATACAACATCTTTATATACAACATCTTTATATACAACATCTTTATATACAACATATTTATATACAACATCTTTATATACAACATCTTTATATACAACATCTTTATATACAACATCTTTATATACAACATCTTTATATACAACATCTTTATATACAACATCTTTATATACAACATCTTTATATACAACATCTTTATATACAACATCTTTATATACAACATCTTTATATACAACATCTTTATATACAACATCTTTATATACAACATCTTTATATACAAACAAAAAGCCCCGGCACACTATAAAACTAATGGTCACAATGGCCGACAGTAGAGGGTTCAAATCTCTGTGAAGGTAGGGCTTGTTCCTGTGGCCAACAATGTCCCTGAGTCCACTTGGCTCTGATGGGTAATTGACATCAGTCGGGATAAATTAAAGGTGACTGGGCCCTCGAATGCCACAGCTAATAGAAACATCTGAACGCTACTTCACTTGACCGAAATGCCAACTTGATACGAAAAGAGAACTTTAAATTTTTTTTTATCTATGAAACAGATACTCATCAAAACAGCAAACGATCGCCTGTCAGCACCTACTCGCCACACCCCAAACCACCTCCCCCCCACTAAAAAACAAACAAACAATAACAACAACAAACAAAAAACGCAACAAGCCAGTTAGCTCCATTTCATTCAAAATAGCTTTATTAAAAAAACATCAAATTAATCAAGAGTATTCGACCACTTGGGCTATTTTGAAAGTAAAATGAGCCAGCATTATCGGAACGGAGACTAAATAACCAGCGAATTCATTCCAATAATTCTAGTGCCATATTTTGAAGCACCTGTTAAACTCGAGACGGCATGTTGATTTATAAAAACTAAAAGCTGTTCTTGGACTGCCTCCTGCACTTTCTGATTGGCGTTTGGTTGATGTAATCCTGGCCAGCGGTGCACGGAGCAGGTAAAGGTAGCGAGAACACGTCATCAAGAGTTGTCAGACGTGCATAGTTTAGATCAGGGGTCCTCAGTCTATGCGCTATACCACCCTTTAAAGCTTTTTCGTTCCCCTTTAGGTACACAGGCATACAAGATTAAAATAGCTTTGGTACTACTTTCATCTAATAATTGGTTAATTTTCTTTATACATTATGAACATTATATTCATGTTATTGTTTAACATTATGTGTTGTTCCACTGAAATGAGAAAATTGCGGGATGAAAAATATCGTTCCTATTTTTCGTTCTGAAACGATAGTCCGGTCCCTGACATAATAAGACAACCAATATTCCGTCCCTAACTTTTACGTTTGAAACCCCCTGAATTAGAGCCACATGAGTTAACTATTTGATTTACACCACAATACTGAACTCAGTGTGCAAGGGTTAAATGATGGGAGGTAGATTCACAACACATTATTCCGTCAGTACAAACTTTAAAGCTACTATAAATAAACGACTGTCAGAACTCTTTGATGATCGGCAAGGGTGAATCTTCATGTCATCATTCTTAGACAATGATAGTAAATCGCTTACCAATATATATCATGAACATTCAACTAATTAGAGTACCCATTATTTGAGGCTTGAGATCGTTATCTTAAGGCATGGGCCAGTACTCATACAAAATGCTCTATCTGCCGGAGACTGTCTCACAACACTGTAGGACTCTACCGTCGACTTAACCTCCCCCGATTTCGTCTATTATAGTTCTTGGACCGAACAGATGCGCGACTGTTTTTTTTTAAAAAGCTCAGCTACAATGCCAACATTTGAGCACCTGTTGTGGTCTATAGTCTATAGCTTGTTGAAGTAAGATTTTGCCGTTGACTTAAATTTCAGTAAAAGAATCTAATATTTTAAGGCTTAAACCTAAACCATTGGAGGAAAAACTTTTCAGCGTCATCAAACTAATTAAGGGCCGTACCTAGAATAAGTCAGCATCAGTTTTAGCATAAACATATAAAATTTAACATAAATTTTTTGATGTTTTCTAATTTGCTGCAGTATCCCGCGGGCGCACAAAACCCATGTATTGCCCATTCCTTGAAAATATATAACGTTTATTGGTAATAAGATGAAGTATTTGGTTATTAGGCGAAAGGTCTTTCCCTTTTTGTGCACCCCCCCCCCACCAAACAATCGAATTTTCCATCTTTACACATTCGCAGTATTCCTACTACAAAGGCCTTCAAGACTGTACTAAAGAAACATCTCTTCAAACTTTTCTTTCAAAATTAATCAAACAAAATTCAATCATTACACGCTTTTATTACACGCTTTTATTTAAGTCACATTGTTTGTATGTTGTATCAATCCATCCATCCTTCCATCCTTCCTTCAAAACTTGAAACGTAAAATTATACCACTTCTGATGGTCCTAGAGATCTAAAATTTTTACCACAGATAGATCTTGGATGACAATGCATTGTATCAAAATGTCAGATCGATCGAATGTACCGTATTGAAATTATTGCACTTTTAGTTTTTAGTTTTTGTCTATATAAAATATTATCACTTGCGTCAATGAACCATGCCTCAATTCGCCCTAGAGGGATACAATTATTATAACTTTAAAAAGTACTATCAACATCAAGTCTTGCTGGCCGAAATATAAGCGTGATCGATTGCCGACATGGGGGTACGAGGTTCAATTTTCATTTAGGGGAAAATGTTTTTTTTATTGTATTATACATATTTAGTGCAATTTCTATATGTAAATAAAAGCGTGCCATTTTAAAAAAAAGATTTCTTTACATTTTTACACGCTTTTATTTAAGTCACAATGTTTGTATGTTGTATCCATCCATCCATCCTTCCATCCATCCATCCTTCCTTCAAAATTGGAAACGTAAAATTATACCCCTTCTGATGGTCCTAGAGATCTAAATATTTTACCACAGATAGATCTTGGATGACAATGCATTGTATCAAAATTTCAGATCGATCGAATGTACCGTATTGAAATTATTGCATTTTTAGTTTATCTATAGTCTATATATAAGCATCGGTACCCATCTGCTTTGTTGACATCCATGAGTTCACCACCTGTATGTAACACCATAGTATAAAACGTTGGGCGGGTGCTTATGAGGTGTTTGGTAAAAAAAAATAGTGGTAAAAAGATGTGTGGGCTTCAGAAGTGAATTTTAAAGAGTTTTTATTATAAGATTTAAAAAATAGCTGTAAAAACAAAGTTTTTGACTATAAATCCCTCATATATGAGACATAACTAAAAGTAGTGATTATGTTAAAAGCGTGTTCTTTTAAAAAAAATATTTTAAAAATATTTTTAGAATGTATAGTCGTCTGCTAGATTTGACCTCCACGGCTCACTAGTTTCACTCCAGCCCAAATTCCCGTGTTTACATCAAGGGCAGGGGGAGATCAGCGCGTTTCAGTCTGTAAATGTTTGTAAATAAAAGCGTGTCCTTTTTAAAAAAAAGATTTTTTTATATTTTACTTATTTCTCTTAATGATAAACGTAGCTTATGTGACCCATCATATCATTATATATGTTGTAGTTAGAATATGAATGTTTTACACTGAATGCATTTATAAATATATGTTTGTAGGCTACTATTTTTAAGTGAAGCGATGTGAGCTCAGCTGCTTGCTGGGGTACTGCGCTATATAAAATTTCCAATTATTAAAATTAAGGTTCGTTGTGGGGTGTAATTTTGTTTCAAGAAAACTGACGCTCTTGTTATGTCCTTGTTGGATTTTCTTCTTTACTAGAAAAACATATTAATATTTAAAATTAAAAAAACGATTTCCATACGTTATTTGAAACTCACTCTCTTCCAATTCAAATAACCCTAGAACATGACACGTGTTTTAAACAACGCTTCTCAAATTATGTATTAAGTCTCAAAATGTGTTTTTGTGTATACGTATTATGAATACATGCCGCAGAAATACACGAAGCCTCTACGCGACAAGGAAAAGGAATACTTTATTTGAGAATTTAGCTGTATAACTTATGTCATTGCAAATTTGAAAACATATTTAAAAACTAACATTGTAAGGTTTTCATTTATTTAACCCTAAATAGAGACATATGGAAACGTATTATATATATTGGCATTATACAACAACTCACGTGCGATCGTGGCAAACGTTAATCCTAGTTAAAGTAAAAGAATTAATGCATGGTTTGTAATTAATAACACTTTTATATCACATTTAAATACAGAGCAAAGATACGCTGAAACATAGATTTAAAATTACAATTTGTCATTAATTCTAACTATTTTTGATAATTAAAATTATTGTTATAATTGTTAGATAGAAAAAAAATGCCAAAAGACGTATTCGCTTATCTCCCTTGAAAATTCTTAATAAAATTATATTATTACTAGCAGACCCGTCGTGCGTTGCAACGATCTCAGTAAAATGATTAAGTTTAAAGAAACCAATGAGTGAATGAGTGGCATATATTAAAAACATTTATGCCAGAAACCTTCGCGGAAGTTTGCAAATAAACAAAATCCAAGTTTCCTACCAAACGGATAAATAAATTAATAATTAAAAAGCTTACAAAATAAAAAAACAATATTAAGTCAAGGGGCCCGGCCGAAAAAATGAGTGAGAATTAAATTTTTTATTGCCATTGTACTCAAGCAAAATTTCTCAATATCGTGCAAAATTGAAAGGGGAATAAATTATTACTGTGCAGTAAAAATGACATTTGGGGCCCCCAGCTCCGTGGGAATGGACTATAGGAGTTCAGTGCCCTATAGTAATATAATCTAGGTTCTTAAGTTTTTATATTCTAAGTTTAGTCAAAATCCATTTATTTTCTCATAATTTAGCGCTTAAACTAATTTTAATATAGTTAATATAGTGTTTTTAAAAAATGACATTTAGGGGCCCCTGGGCCCATTCGGTGAAAGATGTCAACTTCAAAAACCTGTTCAATTTAATTCAGTTTCGTCATAGATATATTCCTCAAAATCGTGAAAAATTGAATGTGGAAAAATATCTTAAACATATACGAAGAAAAGACATTTGGGGCCCCAGCCCCGAAGGAATGGACATTTGAAGTTTTGTGCCCTATAGTATTTTAATATGGGTTACCTAGTTTTTGTACACAAATTTTTGTTAAGATCCAATTATTTACTCAGTAACAAACCCCATAAACTAATTTTTATAAAGCTCGTATAAGCAAAAAACGACATTAAGGGCCCACAGGGCCCAATTATTGGAAGAAATAAAGTGCGAAAGACATGTTCATTTGAATAATTTCAAAATACATACATATATTTATATTTCTCAATATTGTTAAAAATTGAATGGACGATAAAACATTAAACATTTACTAAAAAAGACATTTTGGGTCACATGCCCCGAGGGAATGAAACTTAGGAGTTCAGTGCCCTATAGTAATAAAATATAGACCATTGAGTTTTTATATACTAAGTTGGGTCAAGAGCTATTAATTTTCTCAGTATTTTACGCTAATACTAATTTTTTACAGCTAATATAAGGGAAAAAAGACATTAGGGCCCCTGGGCCCATTTGGTGATAGATGTAAATTTCAAAAACCTTTTCATTTAATCAAGTTTCCTCATAGATATATTTCTCAAGATCGTGAAAAATTGAATGTGGAAAAATATCTTAAACACATACGAAGAAAAGACATTTGGGGCCCCCGGCCCGAAGGAATGGTCATTTGAAGTTCTGTGCCCTATAGTATTTTAATATGGGCTACCAAGTTTTTGTATACAAATTTTGGTTTAGATCCATTCATTTACTCAGTAGCTAACGCATAAACTAATTTTTATATAGCTCATATAAGCAAAAAATGACATTAAGGACCCCAGGGCCCATTTAGTGCAATATATAAAGTTCAAAACACTGTTCATTTTCAATTTGAATATTAATGGATAAATGTGTTATTATTTGTCAAGATTGTTAATAACTGAATGGTGAATAAAATCTTAAACAGTTTCAGAAAAAGGACTTTTTGGGCCCCCAGCCCACAAAGGAATGACTATTAGGAGTTCAGTGCCCTTTAGTATTTGAATATTGGCTATCAAGTTTTTATTACACAAAGTTTGGTTAAGATCCAACAGTTTACACAGTAGCTAGCGCTTAAAATAATTTTATATAGCTCATATAAGCAAAAAATTACATTATGGGCCCCCGGCGCCCCATGAGTGTTAAATTTAGAAAATAAAAGTTGCCAGTTACCGTCCCAGGTGGGTTCTCAACAGTCTCCAAAAGTTTCATGACGATCGGATGAATGGTTTAGTCAACTATAAAGGACATGCACACACACACACACAGACATACTATGATTTTTATATATATAGATAGATATAAGAAAAAAAGACATTTAGGGCCCCTGGGCCCATTTGGTGATAGATGTAAATTTCAAAAACCTTTTCATTTAATTCAGTTTCCTCATAGATATATTCCTCAAGATCGTGAAAAATTGAATGGGGGAAAATACATTAAACATATACGAAGAAAAGACATTGGGGGCCCCCGGCCCCGAAGGAATGGACATTTGAAGTTATGTGCCCTATAGTTTTTTAATATGGGCTACCAAGTTTTTATATTCAAATTTTGGTTTAGATCCATTCATTTACTCAGTAGCTAACGCATAAACTAATTTTTATATATCTTATATAAGCAAAAAAGACATTAAGGGCCCCGGGGCCCATTCAGTGCAAGATATAAAGTTTAAAAACCCCTGTTCATTTCAATTTGTATAATAATGGATACATGTGTCATTATTTGTCAAGATTGTTACTGACTGAATGGTGAATAAAATCTTAAACGTTTTAAGAAATGTGAATTTTTGGGCCCCCAGCCCCAAAGGAATGACTATTTGCAGTTCAGTGCCCTATAGTATTTTAATATTGGCTATCAAGTTGTCATATACAAAGTTTGGTTAAGATCCAACAATTTACACAGTAGCTAGCGCTTAAACTAATTTTTATATAGCTCATATAAGCAAAAAATAACATTATGGGCCCCCGGTGCCCCAATAGAGTGTTAAATTTAGAAAAAAAGTTGCCAGTTACCATCCCAGGTAGGTACTAAACAGTCTCCAAAAATTTCATGACGATCGGATGAATGGTTTAGTCAGCTATAAAGGACATGCACACACACACACACACACACACACACACACACACACAGACATACTTTGATTTATATCTCTATATATCTAAGCCGCATTTGTTGTCTGTCTGTTCCCTAATAACTCAAGATCCAGACAACCAAATAACGTGAAATTTGGTACACGTGCACAAAATTATACCGGAAAGGTTATTAAACAGGTTTCGTTCCATATATATAAGATACTGGGGCCCGGGGGCCCAAAATGTAGTTTTTCCCTATATGAGCTATATAAAATAAAAATTATTGAAAATTAAGACGTAAAATAATGACGCAAATTAATAAACATTTTGGTGTCGAGATTAACAAGAAGGCGATTATCGCCATAAAATAATTTTTTTTGTTGTTGTTGCTTTGTTGTTGTTGCTTTTGTTGTTGTAGTTGTTGTTTTGTTGTTGTTGCTTTGTTGTTGTTGCTGTTGTTGTTGTAGTTGTTGTTTTGTTGTTGTTTTGTTGTTGATGTTTTTGTTGTTGTTTTGTTTTTGTTGTTGTTGCTGTTGTTGTTTTTGTTGCTGTTGTTGTTGCTGTTGTTGCTTTTGTGTTGTTTTTGCTGTTGTTGTTGTTGTCCACATCCCTTGCCCTGCGACGACAATGTCCTTCATGTTGTTGTTGCTTTGTTGTTGTTGCTGTTGTATTTGTTGTTTTGTTGTTGTTGCTTTGTTGTTGTTGCTGTTGTTGTTTTGTTGTTGTTTTGTTTTTGTTTTGTTGTTGTTTTTGTTGTTGTTTTGTTTTTGTTGTTTTGTTATTGTTTTTGTTGTTGTTTTGTTTTTGTTGTTTTGTTGTTTTTGTTGTTTTTGTTGTTGTTTTGTTTTTGTTGTTTTGTTGTTGTTTTTGTTGTTTTTGTTTTGTTGCTGTTGTTGTTAAATCCGGGCGGGAGCCGGGTACTTGCCCCTAGTATATATATATAGAAGATTAATAATTAAAAAAGCTTACAAAAGAAGAAACAATATTAAGTGCCCCGACTCCAAATGAGTGATAATTTTTTTTTAAATTGAAATTGTTCTCAAGCTATATTTTCTCAATATCGTATTAAATTGAATGGGGAATACAATTATTAACGTTCAGTAAAAAATACATTTGGGGCCCCAAGGCCCAAGGGAATGGACATTAGGAGTTCTGTGCCCTCTATTAATTTATTATAGGCTGTTAAGTTTGTATATACTAAGTTTGGTAAAAAATCCATTTATTTTCTCATTATCTAACGCTTAAACTAATTTTTATATAGCTAATATAGGGGGAAAAACGACATTAAGGGGCCCCCGGGCCCATTTGGTGCAAGATATCAATTTCAAAAACCTGTTCATTTTAAGTCAGTTTCATCAGGGAGATATTTCTCAAGATCGTTAAAAATTGAATGAGAAAAATATCTTAAACAGATACGAAAAAAATACATTTGGGGCCCCCAAGCCCCCGAAAAAAATGACATTAGAAGTTCAGCGCACTTAATTATATTAATATGGGCTACCAAAGTTTTGTATACAAAGTTTGGTTGAGATCCACTCATTTACTCAGTAGCTAGCGCATAAATTAATATTTATATAGCTCATATTAGCTAAAAACTGCATTTAAGGCCCCAGGGCCCATTCAGGGAAAGATATAAAGTTCAATACACCTGTACATTTCAATATGGATAATAATGGATACATTTGTCATAATTTTTCAAGATCGTTAATAATTGAATGTGGAATAAAATCCAAAGCGTTTAAGAAAAAAGGCATTTTAGGCCCCCAGCCCCGAAAGAATGGTCATTATGAGTTCAATGCCCTATAGTATTTTAATATCCGCTGTCAAGTTTTTATATACAAAGTTTGGTTAAGATCCATCAATTTACACAGTAGCTAACGCTTAAACTAATTTTTATATAGCTCATATAAGCAAAAAATGACATTATGGGCCCCCGGCGCCCCATGAGTGTTAAATTTAGAAAAAAAGTTGCCAGTTACCATCCCGGGAGCGCACTCAACAGTCTCAAAATGTTTCATGACGATCGGATGAATGGTTTAGTCTGCTGTAAAGGACATGCACACACACACACACAGACATACTTTGATTTTATATAATAATATATAGACTAGCAGACCCGTCGTGCGTTGCAACGATCAAAGTAAAAAGGAATAAATTTAAAGAAACCAATGAGTGGTATGTTTAAAAAAAATTCTGAAGAAACCTTCGTGGAAGTGTGAAAAAAAATCCAAGTTTCATAGCAAACAGATAAATAAATTAATAATTAAATAGTGTACAAAAGAAGAAACGATATTAAGGGCCCCGGCCCCAAAATGAGTGATATTATAGTTTTTTTTATTGACATTGTACTCAAGCTATATTCCTCAATATCGTGTAAAATTGAATAGGGAATACAATGATTAAAGTTCAGTAAAAAGACTTTTTCGAAGGAATGGAAATTAAGAGTTCAGTGCCCTATAGTAATATAGGCTCTTAAGTTTTTATATTCTAAGTTTTGTCAAAATCCAGTTATTTTCTCAATATCTAACTCTTAAACTACTTTTTATATACCTAAAATAGGGGGGAAATAACATTAAGGGGCCCCTGGCCCATTCGATGCAAGATGTCAATTTCAAAAACCTGTTCATTTTAGTTCATTTTTATTGTGGCTATATTTCTCAAGCTCTTTAAAAAGTAAATAGGAAACATATCTTAAACATATACAAAAAAAGATATTTGGGGCCCCGGCCCCGAAGATATTGGCATTAGAAGTTCAGTGTCTATAGTATTTTAATATAGGCTACCAAGTTTTTGTATGCAAAGTTTGGTGAAGATCTATTCATTTACTAAGTAGCTAACGTAAAAACTATTTTTTTATATAGCTCATATAAGATAAAAATGACATTAAGGGCCCCAGGGCCCATTCTGGGCAAGATATAAAGTTCAAAACACCTGTTCATTTCAATTAGTATAATAATTGATACATGTGTCATAATTTGTCAAGATTGTTAATGACTGAATGGTGAATAAAATCTTATACGTTTAAGAAATGTGAATTTTTGGGCCCCCTAGCCCCAAAGGAATGAATATTAGCAGTTTAGTGCCCTATAGTATTTTAATAGTGGCTATCAAATTCTCATATACAAAGTTTGGATAAGATCCAACAATTTACACAGTAGCCAGCGCTTAAACTAATTTTTATATAGCTCATGTAAACAACAAATGACATTATGGGCCCCCGGTGCCCCAAGAGTGTTAAATTTAGAAAATAAAGTTGCCAGTTACCCATCCCAGGTGGGTACTCAACAGTCTCCAACAATTTCACGACGATCGGATGAATAGTTTAGTCAGCTATAAAGGACATGCACACACACACACACACACACACAGACAGACATACTTTGATTTATATATAATAGATATAAGAGGAAAAAGACATTTAGGGCCCCTGGGCCCATTTGGCGAAGATGTAAATTTCAAAAACCTTTTCATTTAATTAAGTTTCCTCATAGATATATTCCCTCAAGATCGTGAAAAATTGAATGGGGGAAAATACATTAAACATATACAAAGAAAAGACATTGGGGGCCCCCAGCCCCGAAGGAATGGACATTTAAAGTTATGTGCCCTATAGTATTTTAATATGGGCTACCAAGTTTTTGTATTCAAATTTTGGTTTAGATCCATTCATTTACTCAGTAGCTAACGCATGAACTAATTTTTATATATCTTATATAAGCAAAAAAAGACATTAAGGGCCCCGGGGCCCATTCAGTGCAAGATATAAAGTTCAAAACCCCTGTTCATTTCAATTTGTATAATAATGGATACATGTTTCATTATTTGTCAAGATTGTTAATGACTGAATAGTGAATAAAATCTTAAACGTTTAAGAAATGTGAATTTTTGGGCCCCCAGCCCCAAAGGAATGACTATTTGCAGTTCAGTGCCCTATAGTATTTTAATATTGGCTATCAAGTTGTCATATACAAAGTTTGGTTAAAATCCAACAATTTACACAGTAGCTAGCGCTTAAACTAATTTTTATATAGCTCATATTAGCAAAAAATGACATTATGGGCCCCCGGTGCCCCATGAGTGTTAAATTTAGAAAAAAAGTTGCCAGTTACCATCCCGGTAGGCACTCAACAGTCTCCAAAAAGTTTCATGACGATCGGATGAATGGTTTAGTCAGCTATAAAGGACATGCACACACACACACAGACATACTTTGATTTTTATATATATAGATAGATAAAGATTAATAATTAAAAAGCTTACAAAAGAAGAAACAATATTAAGGGCCCCGGCTTCAAATGAGTGATAATTTTTTTTTAATTGAAATTGTTCTCAAGCTATATTTCTCAATATCGTGTTAAATTGAATGGGGAATACAATTATTAACGTTCAGTAAAAAATACATTTGGGGCCCCAAGGTCCAAGGGAATGGACATTAGGAGTTCTGTGCCCTCTATTAATTTATTATAGGCTGTTAAGTTTGTATATACTAAGTTTGGTAAAAAATCCATTTATTTTTTCATTATCTAACGCTTAAACTAATTTTTATATAGCTAATATAGGGGGAAAAACGACATTAAGGGGCCCCCGGGCCCATTTGGTGCAAGATATCAATTTCTAAAACCTGTTCATTTTAAGTCAGTTTCATCAGGGAGATATTTCTCAAGATCGTTAAAAATTGAATGAGAAAATATCTTAAACAGATACGAAAAAAAGACATTTGGGGCCCCCAGCCCCGACAAAAATGACGTTAGAAGTTCAGCGCACTTAATTATATTAATATGGGCTACCAAATTTTTGTATACAAAGTTTGGTTAAGATCCACTCATTTACTCAGTAGCTAGCGCATAAATTAATATTTATATAGCTCATATTAGCTAAAAACGGTATTTAAGGCCCCAGGGCCCATTCAGGGAAAGATGTAAAGTTCAATACACCTGTACATTTCAATATGGATAATAATGGATACAGTTGTCATTATTTTTCAAGATCGTTAATAATTGAATGTGGAATAAAATCCTAAGCGTTTAAGAAAAAAGGCATTTTAGGCCCCCAGCCCCGAAAGAATGGTCATTATGAGTTCAATGCCCTATAGTATTTTAATATCCGCTGTCAAGTTTTTATATACAAAGTTTGGTTAAGATCCATCAATTTACACAGTAGCTAACGCTTAAACTAATTTTTATAAAGCTCATATAAGCAAAAAATGACATTATGGGCCCCCGGCGCCCCATGAGTGTTAAATTTAGAAAAAAAGTTGCCAGTTACCATCCCGGGAGCGCACTCAACAGTCTCAAAAAGTTTCATGACGATCGGATGAATGGTTTAGTCTGCTATAAAGGACATGCACACACACACACAGACATACTTTGATTTTTATATATATAGACTAGCAGACCCGTCGTGCGTTGCAACGATCTCAGTAAAAATGAATAAATTTAAAGAAACCAATGAGTGTTATGTTTGAAAAAAATTCTGAAGAATGCTCCGCGGAAGAGTGGAAAAAATTCCAAGTTTCATAGCAAACGGATAAATAAATAAATAATTAAATAGCGTACAAAAGAAGGAACGATATTAAGGGCCCCGGCCCTAAAATGAGTGATAATATAGTTTTTTTATTGCCATTGTACTCAAGCTATATTCCTCAATATCGTGTAAAATTGAATAGGGAATACAATTATTAAAGTTCAGTAAAAATACATTTGGGGCCCCCAGCTCCGAGGGAATGGACATTAGGAGTTCAGTGCACTATAGTAATATAGGCTCTTAAGTTTTTATATACTAAGTTTGGTCAAAATCCAGTTATTTTCTTATTATCTAACGCTTAAACTACTTTTTATATAGCTAATATAGGGGAAAATGACATTAAGGGGCCCCCGGCCCATTCGGTGCAAGAGGTCAACTTCAAAATCCTGTTCATTTTAATTCAGTTTTATTGTGGATATATTTCTCAAGATCTTTAAAAATTGAATAGGAAAAATATCTTAAACATATACGAAAAAAAAGACATTTGGGGCCCCCGGCCCCGAAGATATTGACATTAGAAGTTCAGTGCCCTATAGTATTTTAATATGGGCTACCAAGTTTTTGTATACAAAGTTTGGTGAAGATCTATTCATTTATAAGTAGCTAACGCATAAACTAATATTTATATATCTCATATAAGCAAAAAACGAAATTAAGGGCCCCGGGGCCCATTCAGGACAAGATATGAAGTTCAGAAGCCTGTTCATTTCAATATGGATAATAGTGGATACATTTACCATTATTTGTCAAGTTTTTTAATAATTGAATTGAGGAATAAAATCTTAAAAGTTTAAGTAAAAAGGTATTTTGGGCCCCCAGCCCCGAAGGAGTGCCCATTAGGAGTCAATTGCCCTATAGTATTATAATATGGGACTACCAAGTTTTTGTATACAAAGTTTAGTTAAGATCTATTGATTTACTCAGTAGATAACGCTTAAACTAATTTTTATATAGCTCGTATAAGCAAAATATGACATTATAGGCCCCCGGCGCCCCATGAGTGTTAAATTTTGAAAAAAAGTAGCCAGTTACCATCCCGGGAGCATACTCAACAGTCTCGAAAAGTTTCATGACGATCGGGTGAATGGTTTAGTCAGCTATAAAGGACAAGCACAAACACACACACACACAGACATACTTTGATTTTTATATATATAGATAGATATAAGAAAAAAAGACATTTAGGGTCCCTGGGCCCATTTAGTGATAGATGTAAATTTCAAAAACCTTTTCATTTAATTAAGTTTCCTCATAGATATATTCCTCAAGATCGTGAAAAATTTAATGGGAGAAAATACATTTAACATATACGAAGAAAAGACAGTGGGGGCCCCCGGCCCCGATGGAATGGACATTTGAAGTTATGTGCCCTATATTATTTTAATATGGGCTACCAAGTTTTTGTATTCAAATTTTGGTTTAGATCCATTCATTTACTCAGAAGCTAACGCATAAACTAATTTTTATATATCTTATATAAGCAAAAAAGACATTAAGGGCCCCGGGGCCCATTCAGTGCAAGATATAAAGTTCAAAACCCCTGTTCATTTCAATATGGATAATAATGGATACATGTGTCATAATTTGTCAAGATAGGTAATAACTGAATGGTGAATAAAATCTTAAACGTTTAAGAAATGTGAATTTTTGGGCCCCCAGGCCCAAAGGAATGACTATTAGGAGCTTAGTGCCTATAGCATTTTAATATTGGCTATCAAGTTGTCATATACAAAGTTTGGTTAAGATCCAAAAGTTTACACAGTAGCTAGCGCGTAAACTATTTTTTATATAGCTCATATAAGCAAAAAATGACATTATGGGCCCCCGGTGCCCCATGGGTGTAAAATGTAGAAAAAAAGTAGTCAGTTACCATCCCAGGTAGGTACTTAACAGTCTCCGTAAATTTTTGTGACGATCGGATGAATGGTTTAGTCAGCTATAAAGGACACGCACACACACACACACACACACACACACACACACACAGACATAATTTGATTTTTATATTTATAGATAGATATAGTGAAATAAAACGACATAAAGAGGGCCCGGACCTATTCGGTGCGGGTTGTCAATATCAAAAACCTTTTCATTTTAATTCAGTTTCATCAGGAACATATTTATTAAAATCGTTAAAAAGTGAATGGCAAAAAAAATAAATCTTAAACATATATGAAAAAAGACATTTGGGGCCCCCGGCCCCGATGGAATTGACATAATAAGTTAAGAAACCTTAAGTTTTTTAATATGGACTACCAAGTTTTTTAATACAAAGTTTGCTTTAGTTCCAATCATTTACTCAGTAGCTAACGCATAAACTAATTTTTATAAAGCTCGTATAAGCAAAAAAGGACATTAAGGGCCCCAGGCCCAATTATTGCAAGAAATAAAGTGCGAAACACAAGTTCATTTGAATAAATTTCAAAATACATAAATTTATTTAAATTTCTCAATATTGTTAAAAATTGAATGGACGATAAAATATTAAACATTTACACACAAAAAAAAGAAAAAAAAGAAAATTTGGGCCCCTTGCCCCGAGAGAATGAAAATTCGGTGTTCAGGTCCCTATGGTAATAAAATATAGACCCTTGAGTTTTCATATACTAAAATAGGTCAAGATAATTAATTTTCTCAGTATTTTACGCTAATGCTAACTTTTATACAGCTAATATAAGAAAAAACGACATTTAGGGGCCCCTGGGCCCATTCGGGGAAAGATGTTAATTTAAAAAACCTGATCATTTTAATTCAGTGTCCTCAAAAATATATTCCTCAAGATCGTGAAAAATTGAAAGTGGAAAAATATCTTAAACATATACGAAAAAAAGACATTTGGGGCCCCCGGCCCCGAAGGAATGGACACTTTAAGTTCCGTGGACTATAGTATTTTAATATGGGCTACCAAGTTTTTGTATTCAAATTTTGGTTAAGATCCATTATTTTACTCAATAGCTATAGCATAAACTGATTTTTATATAGCTTATATTAGCAAAAAAAGACACTAAGGGCCCCGGGGCCCATTCAGTGCAAGATATAAAGTTCAAAACACCTTTTAATTTCAATTTGTAGAATAATGGATACATGTGTCATAATTTGTCAAGATTGGTAATAACTGAATGGTGAATAAAATCTTAAATGTTTAAGAAATGTGAATTTTTGGGCCCCCAGGCCCAAAGGAATGACTATTAGGAGCTCAGTGCCCTATAGCATTTTAATATTGGCTATCAAGTTGTCATATACAAAGTTTGGTTAAGATTCAAAAGTTTACACAGTAGCTAGCGCGTAAACTATTTTTTATATAGCTCATATAAGCAAAAAATGACATTATGGGCCCCCGGTGCCCCATGGGTGTAAAATGTAGAAAAAAAGTAGTCAGTTACCATCCCAGGTGGGTACTCAACAGTCTCCAAAAATTTCATGACGATCGGATGAATGGTTTAGTCAGCTATAAAGGACATGCACACACACACACAGACATACTTTGATTTTTATATATATAGATATATATAATAGATATAAG
This sequence comes from Ampullaceana balthica, assembly GCA_944989445.1. Taxonomy (NCBI): domain Eukaryota; kingdom Metazoa; phylum Mollusca; class Gastropoda; family Lymnaeidae; genus Ampullaceana; species Ampullaceana balthica. The sequence continues at coordinate 663,571 of CALYLW010000232.1, read as the reverse complement.
GGAAAAAAAGACATTTAGGGCCCCTGGGCCAATTTGGTGATAGATGTAAAATTTCAAAAACCTTTTTATTTAATTAAGTTTCCTCATAGATATATTCCTCAAGATCGTCAAAAATTGAATGGGGGAAAATACATTAAACATATACGAAGAAAAGACATTGGGGGCCCCCGGCCCCGAAGGAATGGACATTTGAAGTTATGTGCCCTTTAGTATTTTAATATGGGCTACCAAGTTTTTGTATTCAAATTTTGGTTTAGATCCATTCATTTACTCAGTAGCAAACGCATAAACTAACTTTTTATATATGTTATATAAGCAAAAAAAGACATTAAGGGCCCAAGGGCCCATTCAGTGCAAGATATAAAGTTCAAAACCCCTGTTCATTTCAATTTGTATAATAATGGATACATGTGTCATTATTTGTCAAGATTGTTAATGACTGAATGGTGAATAAAATCTTAAACGTTTAAGAAATGTGAATTTTTGGGCCCCCAGCCCCAAAGGAATGAATAATCGCAGTTCAGTGCCATATGGTATTTTAATATAGGCTATCAAGTTGTGATATACAAAGTTTGGTTAAGATCCAACAATTTACACAGTAGCTAGCGCTTAAAATAATTTTTATATAGCTCATATAAGCAAAAAATGACATTATGGGCCCCCGGTGCCCCATGAGTGTTAAATTTAGAAAACAAAGTTGCCAGTTACCATCCCAGGTAGGTACTTAACAGTCTTCAAAAATTTCATGACGATCGGATGAACGGTTTAGTCAGCTATAAAGGACATGCACACACACACACAGACATACTTTGATTTTTATATATATAGATAAGCATCTTCATGGTCTGATTAAATCACGCCTTTTAAAAAAAAATTATCATTATTTAAAATGCTTTCAGTCTATTTAATTCTTATAAAGAACAACAACTCCTGAACCCACTGACCATCTGAAAAGGGTTATGTCATTCCAAATAAAGACCAATGAACCGTTTTAAATCGAAAAATACCGGGGAAAGGTTGCCACCCCACATAATCCACCAATCATACTCTCAGAAGCAAAAGAATAAGAAAAATATGTGTATTAAATTTCAAGACAAGGAATTGTCGCTTGCAATTGAATGTCTTATATAATTAAGAGGATCGAATAACGACGTCACATGTCTTAGTACATTGTGCGTCTATAAGGGAACTATTAAACAATATCACACCACTTCACACCACATGTAGGCCCTCAAACATCGTTTTACGTGCTTTTTTGGTGCGTGTGTGTTTTTTTCCCGTGTGCCTGTGTGTGTGTGTGTTTGTGCGTGTGTCTGTGTGTGCATTCATCAGTCCACCGTCATACCCACCTCCCGCCTCTCGAGAGTGCCGCCCTCTTCGAACTGGCCCTAATCTAGGTGTCGATATCTCCCCTTCTCAATCCAGTCGTGTCCACTCGGGTCTGTCACGTGGAAACGAACGATAATCTTCCACGCTTCTTGTCTGGGTGTGAAACAAAAGCGCCCCACCCCTTTCCCTCTATGCTCTCCAATCCCCTCCGTGTTTTTGTCTTGCCAACAGGACATTAAACGATGGCAACCCCGTGACCTGGAATTTCCTGTTCAGATTTAAGAAACGGACATGCACTTTAATAACCCGTAGGAGCTATGTTGACTCGGACTGAGGGACGCGACTGTCCTGATGTAATGTCTAAACACAACAACACGTTTTTCTTATCTCTATAACCCTGTCCATTTAGCTTAGAACTGTATCTTACAGCTCTGTCCGATCAGGGAGGGAGGGGGCATGAGGTCAGCAACTGACAGGGTCCATTATCGACCTCGAAACGACGAGCCATGGATCGGTCATCTTGTGCCTCAATACTAAAAGGAAGGCCAAGAATAGGACGGATTTTCTTGAGAAAGTCTCAGGGATAGAATTCAAGAGACGCAAACGAATTATGTTTATTAAGTATTAGACAATCAATTTAAAGCTTTATTAATAGAGAAGGGTACGCCCAAGTCATCAGCAAAACCAAAGGATGGAAGAACACGAAGAAAATTCTATTATACTAGTTGGTTTTTTTTTAAATAAAGATTTTTTTAAAAGAAAAATGTTAAATACATGTAACTTTAAAAAAAAGGTTAGGCCATACTATTTATTATTCAATAGTTGGTTATCTATATGTATTTTTAAAAATTTATTTAAAATATTTTATTGTTATGTTGGTTGTGGAGGTAAGTGGTAAGTAAATGAAATGGAAAAAGACAAAAATATTTTACTCGTGCTTCTCATATAAAGAGAGCTTCAAATTAAGAGTACATCTACATGACAACCGGATAATGACGCATGAATCAATGGTTTTTTTTTATAGCTCTTCAAAGAGAGTCTAGAAAAAATGGTGGGAGGCAATAAGAATGAATATGTGCTCAGCTGAGTCGTGGGCCATACAACTGTATGTGCTCAGCTGAGGTGTGGGCCATACAACTGTAGTGGCTCAGCTGAGTCGTGGGCCATACAACTGTAGTGGCTCAGCTGAGGTGTGGGGCATACAACTGTAGGGGCTCAGCTGAGGTGTGGGGCATACAACTGTAGGGGCTCAGCCGACGATTGGAGCCTACTGTTGTAAATGATATTTGTGCCGCCGAAACCCTCACCCATAGAAACTTACATTATATTTGTGGTTTAGAACTTAAAAACAATGCGTTGCCATCGATCTTATTGTACTTTCCAATAAAACCAGAACACTTTCTTGCCATTCTCTCCCCCAGCCCCCCTCTCCCCCACTAAAAAAAACAAACAAAAACATACAAACAAACAAACAATCACCAGAACTGCCAGCCTAACCGCTTAAAAAAAATAAAACTTTATGTGGTGCAAATAAAATATTATTATACCAGAAGCTCTTGAAATTTTGCATTATTTTAAGGCCCCACAGTCTCCTTGTCATCAAACACTGACTTTTTTCCCTGGCACTTTAGGCTCATGAACAGTAACATTATTTCCAGGATCCATATTATTTCCGGGAACCTGAAATTTGCACATTGTATTTATTTCCTGTCCCCGCAAGCTGATGAAAAAAAGAACAGTGAAATTATTTCCTGGGATCACAAGCCCATGACTATTGAAAGCATACTTTTTCTCCTGGCCCCGCAGGCTCATGAACGTTGAACATTGCCAATACTTCCTGGGATCCATATTATTTCCTGTCCCTGCAGGCTCATGAACGTTGAACATTGCCAATACTTCCTGGGATCCATATTATTTCCTGTCCCTGCAGGCTCATGAACGTTGAGCACTTACGATATGTCCTGAGCCGGCAGGCCTCGCTTTACTGACACAAGCCTAACATGACCTTATCGATCTCTTGATTGGTTTCTCGTTAGTAATCAAGTGACCGCATAGTGGAAAGCTATAAAACAGCTAAGCTTATAAAAATAGCGTGGGGTGGGGGAACGGCATGAGGAGGTTTGGGAAACACGGCCATTGCCCCCTCGTCATAGCACGTGCCGCTACCTCTGTTATACGTGGATTAACTCCCTCATCAACCTCTGCCCTACTCTTGCTCACTGAACAATGTCTTGGGTCATCATGGGAATGTTGTTTTCTTTCATTGTGTAGATACGGACAACAAACACCTGTAAAGGTCTGGTTAGAAATTGTGTGGTGATATTTCGTCGCCCCTGTTAATGGTTTGGTTCTATAAAACATTGTGATTAGAGTTTGCTTTTTCAAAATTACTTTCTTTGGGAAAAATTAAAAAAATTCCCCTTCTTTGTACAAAGTTGTTGCTTATTTTTTTTTCAAGATAATCTGTTTTTTTTTAATTTTAATTTAATCGTTCATATTTTAATTTTTAAAAAAATTAAGTATTACATATCTACAATTCTAAAAGTACAACTTATTTAACATTACAAATATAAAACAGTGTATGATCATTATTTACGACGAATGTGGAATTCGATGAAATAACCGTGATGCTACATATTGACAACAATTTATTGAAAGTAAGCAATACCGCCACCTAAATTATTATTTTTTTCTTCAAAATATTAATTTAATCCGGATTTGATTTTTTTTCCTTCTAAAAATATTAATATAATAATAGAATTACATTTTGTTGGGGATATTCCACTTGTGCTATCAAAACAGTTAATAGGAAGTGATTTGATGTCGACCTCGTACATTTGACGTCAGCATGACGTCATCGCACTCCGAGTCACGACAACACTTGGAAATGTCACGACACGATAACTGTGCAAACAGCAGACGATATAGAGAAATCATTTCAATCATTGGGACATTTGTCGAGGCGTGGCGAATAGCGCTGGGATCTTGAGCAGCGAGTAAAAGAGGCGCAGAAAGTGGGGTGTTTGGAAGTGGGCGTTGGGGGAACGAAGTGATTTATTGAGAATGTTGGGATGACGTAATGATGTCATGGGCGGAAGTAGCTAAGATTAACAGTAGTTGTGTTGTTGTTTTTTTGAGTTATGATGCCGTTGCAGAAAGACGTAACCGTTTATCGAGAATCAACGTTATCCCCGTTTTTAAAACGTTATTTTAGGACAGAAATGAGCATCGAAGTGTTCACTTGGTTAAATACGGTAGTCGAACTGCCGGTATTGCAGCCTAGCCTCGGAGACAGTGGTGCATCGGTTAGCTTTCGTGGCTCTTGCCTGACGCAGCCGGGGAAGTTAGGGCGGCGAGAGAGTCCTACGCTCAGACAATGTTGCTTGGCACTGCTCAACAGATGGAGCAGGTTGCCCAGGTGTCAGTGAAGGGATTAAGAGAGTAATCCCAAGCTTACAGAAAACGAGATTAGATATGTAATCGATTAAAACAAATGAAATATGGAGAAATTTGAATTGAAAACATGACATGACATTTGGTGTTAAATGTAATGGAATAGATTGTGATAAAAATGTACATGATTCAATAGCAAACGTCGCGTGAGAGTAAGATGCAAAGTGATGTCATTATCAAGTTGACATGCAGAAGTGGTATCGACAAACTAGGACTGGCATATTTTCTCCCCTTCCTGGACTAGTTCATATGGATAATGACATGCGCACAAAGCATGCCAATCAAATTAAGGTTCTGCACTGTTTTCAATTTAGATACACAGGAAGCATAAAAAATCGAGTGCGGACAAAAATCTGATCCCGGCATTGCATTATTTCGTAATTGTATTTGTTGTACACGTAAATGAATCATGCGGCCAATAAATCAGTTTCAATTGAATGTATGGATAGAGATGGAGAACAGTTCAGTTCGATAAAAGTTGCTTTTAAAAAAATATTTCTAAAAATGTTTTTAATAGTTGTTTGTATAAATATTTATAATGGTGACGTCATTTATAGACCAATCTATTGCTCAGAGGATGCGGTACCGAAATATGACAAGGCATTTAAACGGCCTGGGGTGAACTGGGGAAACGGGGGTGGGGGTAGGGAGAGAACAGATTGAGGGAGGTGGGGTTAGGACGATATAGTTGGAGTTAAGGAGAGTGTGTTCGCAGGTGTAAGAGGCAGAGGTTAAGGACAGTTAACAGATTTAAAGCACGCCAACTATTGATATTTTATAGCATTTTAAAGGAATTTATACCGTTGATTTCTGACTGCACGCGTTAACTTATGCTAAGTGTCTTTTAGTAAAGGATGAAGGAGTGGATGCATACATTCCAGGCTTACAGAATGAAAACTGTTTTACCCAAGTGTCCATTTCAGGAGGCGGATAAAAAAAAATACGCTTAAACGAGATACGAAATAATTCATCACTTATGAAAAGTAGATCATAATAAAAATGATAAAATAAACTTAGCTATTATTAAGTTTCGAAAAACGTTAAATTCATTCTTACCAAAGTGATCCATGGAGAATTATGGAAACGATTTCTCGGTAATGACATTATCGTTTCATCTCCTATAGATGTGTTCTAAATCAGTGCTTCTCAAACTCTTTAGTGTGGCGGACCGCAGGAATTTTTCTATTGCTCCAGGGACCGGTGCTCTATTTTACCTGTACTGACGTGCTAGCGATATGCATTTTATTTATTTTATTTGTTTTATGTTTTGTGTTTATTCCCGAAAATCGACATATTCTATAGGGTTAGTAGTAATGGTTGCACTTGTAGGATTATAAGTATATATATTTCCTGTCCTTTTTTGAAAACTTCTGCGGACTGGCGGTGGATAGCCAATGGACCGGAATCGGTCCGGGGACCACCACTTTGAGTATGGCATCTGTCCGTCTACGAAAGACGATAGATTTATCTTTATTATTTGCAGCTCTTGGTGTGGCTGATGAGACCAATCCTTGAGTGGCAGTCTCTTCTGCATGAGACACACGAAAGCAGTGGGGCAGTGTTGTGTTGCCTGGCCTTTCTCATCGCTCTTTCCCGACTGCTTCTGCCCTAGTTTGCTCCTCTGCTCTTAGTGATCCTTCTTTCACTATAGCCCGCCATATGGACCTATCCTCTGCCAGGTTTTCCCACTTTGAGTAGTACTGTTCTAAATGACCTTAAAGTAATTTACTTAGACATGATCCCAAAGTATTTCTAAAAGGAAAAAAAATCAGAGGAACTAATCCTACCGATAGCGCCAAATGGAGATCGATTTGACCTTAACACGAGGAAATAAATCTTGACCTAATAGAACACTCTGTCACGGGAGGGGGGGCAAGTGAAAGAACTTGGAACAAAATGGCGGACATAATGATGAAGATTGTAAGGAAATAGCCACACAACAAAAATCAAGAACATCAACCTCGCTGGAAAAAAACAACACAATCATACGGAGATAATGTAGTACATTCTAGTAAACAACTTTCTGGGAGGGGTCAAAAAGAGGGTGGGCTGTCCCGGGCTGCACATTTATTTCTCCACTGGAAAAAGGGGGGGGGGCGGATATTTTCAGAACATTGTAGAGTTTGTTGAAGGGGTGGGGAAATTTATCACCTCTCTCCGGGCGGCAATACGTTTAACAACATTAATTGATTCCAATACTCGTATCTAGCTTAAATGTATTTACACCAACAAAAAAAAGACAAAACTGATCTCCATCCGTACAATAGCGGCGATTTTATTTACCCAAGAAAACACGATTATCAAGTGCAATAACGAATATGTCCTTTTAGTACTCACTCGATTTTTAAAAAAACAAACTATCTTCATGTTATATAAAAGTCAAATACCTCGTAGCGATGATAACATCTTCTAGAAAAAACAATGTGTGCCACTAAGAACGTGACCTTTAGCCTCACTTACAGTCCACCCTCATGCATCGAGCGATGGGACTCTTCTTTTCCCCCGCAAGGCTTTACTAATGCATAAATAATAAGGGTGAACTGATTTGTTTTGTTGTGAGTTGGAAATTTAAAAAGTTCGAGGTCTTGAGATTACTTGAGGTTTGGATAGGGAAATAAGATTAGACAACGTCTGTGTGTAGAAACAATAAGCATTGTATGAAGATTGGCGCTAACAGTGAAACAACATTTGATATTTACCAACAACGCTATTAATTTTTTCATGGTTTATAAAGAGATAGTGATTGAAATATGTTTAAATCCGTCAAAGAAATGAAGCTGTTCAAGGGTATAAGTATGGATGAATACAATCTTGAATGACGCTCTTATTAAGACTGGCTCAATTTTCAAAACAAAGTAATCATTGAGCTCAAATCTGACTCGTTAAGAACTCTTTCATACGGTCGAGCTCTGTCTTTTGTATGAACAAATGCACCGAGCACTGATATGTTCCTAATGTAGAGGTAAACAAAACAAATGTAATCAAAGTTTTCGATATAATGGCGTTTTAATCTGTTCCCATTAACTAACACATATTTAGTGGACGGGGGGCGTTTGAGAAAGTGTTTCCCTCACAACCCGTACTGGGTCGGTTCGAGTCTAACCTGTACGGTAATGTGTATGAAGGCAACCGTGAGGTCGAGCTGGATCGATGCCAGGAGCCGCGGTTCGATTCCGTCAGGGCGAAGCTGTCTGCAGACACCTCGCGTCGCCACCATCGGGTCTTGTCACGCTGGGCAATCTGTCCGCTCACGTACGACAGGGCCAAACAGTAAAAAAAAAGAGAGAGGAAAAGAAATATAAACGAAAAGGAAAAAAGAAAAGAAAGGAAAACACAACAAAAATCGGAAACCGGGAATGGACGTAAAACCGACAGACCAACTGAAGATTATCGTCATTCAAGGGGCAGTAATTAACACAATTGATTGTGAAGTGTGAAGATCGGTCTTGATTATTTTTTAAAAAATTTTTATTAATTTTTTTTGGTGATGTCTCTCGTGGAATTAGTTTAGTTTTGGTTTAAGAGGCACCACTGCCAGTATAAGAAGCTTTCGCAGTCAGTTTAAATTTGAAAACAGTGAGAGTTGAAAGTTCAAGGCTATTGAGTTATCAACATCCGGCGTGTTCAGTTCCCGAGGGGGAAACAGTTCACGATTCAACTGTTTTAGGATGTGCGGTTAGAAAGCTTATGACAGGAAGGTATGTTTTTGTTTAAAAAAAATAATGTGCATATTTCTGGATCTGAGTGGTGTTTGTTGGAATCAATGTGAACGAGATTCTGTGAGATGTGTAAAGGTTGGTCCACACCTCGAAAATGCTCGCGAGCATTTGAGAGGTGTGGACCAACCTTTAGGTTTCTTTCTGTCCGACAAGGGAAATAAAAATCATAATGGTTGTGTGTATTATATAGAATCTAGACTCTAAGCTAATAGGTAAAATGTTATTTCTGTAGTTTTCTACACAATTCTCTAGTTTTCCATATTTAATATTTCAAAAACAATTTAGATACAAATTTTCGTGTATGGCTAACAATATAGTCTAACAATCTTGTCTTTGACTAACAATCTAAACGCGATTTGTTGTGTTTGGCTAACAATCTAGGTTTAAATTTTAGTCTGTAGCTAGCAATCCGTAAATATTTTTTGAATATGGTTAACAACCACGATTCAATTTGTTCCGTCACTAACCTTCTAGATTCAATTAATATCATGTGGCTAACCATCTAGTTACATTATTTGCCTACCTTATATTTTCCTACATTATCTTTTACATACCTTCCTTCTATACAAAAGATTATTGCGTTCTACACTTTTCCGTGGTTTATGTCTAGCCTATGGCTAATTATTTTTTCTGTATGTTTGTTTTCTCCCGCTCACTCTGTATACTCATCTGTATTCCCCGTAGCTACTTCATATGTCAAGGTTTTTTTCACCCGTCGCTTACATTCAATAACCAGGTTTTGTTCCCGTGGTTTGAAAAATTCAATTAAACCGAAAACTTGATTCGCGCTGTGTGTTTACGTGCACAGCACGTGGACTTTGTTCAACTCATTTCCTATGCGCATCCCAGGCAGCGTCTTTACCTTTACGTAAGCCGATAGTCCTGGAGAGGGATTTCTAGGGATCCAACGCATCTACGTCACAAACATTTCGTCTCCCAATTTACGCTCGATAAAGAAAGAAGGGGAAAAAAACAACAGAGTTCGGAGCCACGAGGAGTAGATCATACGTCATTCCGGCATCGGTAACATTTTGATTTACCTGCCGAAAGGGCGAGAACGGCCGACATCAATGGATGTAACCTGCACGTGAGTGCTGGGCCCCTGGCTGCTCATCACTGGTATAACGGGGGATTGTTTAATGGGTGATAATTCATGACAGGATTGATCTAATACATTCGGTGCTGGTCCAGGGGACGTAAAAACGGCAACGATTTTTTTTATTAAATTCCGAACTTCAAAAGAGGAGTTTATTCTGGGTTCGATCTTGGGAGAAATCGAACACAAATCTTGAACACACTTTGATCGATTAGCTGGAGATCAGGCAGGTAGAAGGTACGATGTGTGACGTCATGAAGGTAAGCCTCTATCTTTGTTGGTTTAATTAGAATCTTATTTACGGACGCTGTTGGTCATAGTTATTTCAATTCAATTTGCAAATAAACAGACTTTAAAAAAAAATTACAGTTTATAGTTTATTTCTGCATACATAACTATAAACCAATTCCCAAACCACGTAGGAAGAGGTAATATTAAATGATGTTCAACTAAAGCCCGTAGGCTCTTTTCATTTTGGAAACTCTTGAAATACAACGCCCGTCGCCCTACTTTTTATTTTATTTTTAAAGAAAACAGAAAACCCATATTGCAATAATTGTTTCCGCTTTATTCAATAGGTCACTACTAATATATTCAAACTAAACGTTCACACTCTTTCTACAAAATACCAGGAGTTCGTTAAATGGTGTTTATTTATGTTTATTTTTTTTAAAAACAGAAATAGCCTCAAATTGAATATGATGTATAACAAATACAATTTAAAGCAGGGTTTTTGGGACTGAGAGTATACTGATACAGGTCATTGCATGACAGCAGGTGTCAGGTCAAATGTTGATGGCAATGGGGGTCGGCACCAATTAAGATGCTCATGAAGTTTGATATGACCTGAACGCATGGTATGTGAAACAACTTTAATTAGAAATGAAAGTCCACGTGTAAGCTACTTAAATCGTGTGGCGATTTTCATCTAGTTTAATAGTTTTTATGATTTTATGAACAATGACATGTTGGTTTCGACCGAAACTAACCCGAAAGTAAAAAAAGAAAAAAATCAACAACAACAGAAGAACACCTAATTATGTTTCAACAGAAGCCTTAACGAAATGGTAAATATATGGTTTCCTATCTCAAAGCTCTTTGGTGAAAACCGTTTGCGATATTTGAAAAAAAAATGGCAAAACATGTTTCACCAAAAGGCTCTACTTTGAACTTTATTTTTTACACTCAGACACACGATTTGTGGAAGGGGGCGGGGGTTACTGATCTACACTAACTATTTGGGCCAAACTATGGTCTGAATAACAAATACACTTCTCAGTGCATACTACACGGGCCCAAAAAAAAACCCACATACAATGTAACCTTTTAAACAAAGATCCATTTTAATGTGCATCAAATCACTGAGTCATTAAATTGTAATTATCGGCCAGCTTCTCTTGCTGAATAGGTTGTTTCGTCCAGTTCTATATTTTGTCCGTGCTACTCTGGTCACAGAACGATGTTTAGGTGGCAACATGTTAATGATCCCTATTGGGTGGGATGTGAGCCGCGGACCGTGGTTTAATATCATTTCATCTTAGCTTAAACCTTTATTTAATTTCATTGTCGTTGATGTTTACGTTTTAGAACAACTTTTATGCATAAACAACAAAAAGTAGAATCATAAAAAAAATGGGGGGGGGGCAGTTTTGCGAAGATGTTATTCAAATTACAGTTGTTGCTAAAACGTTATTTGGACGATGACTTGTTCTTTTTCATTCTATTTTTTTTTATTGGGAGGGGTGTGGGGGCAAGAGGGTTGGAGTTGCAAAGTAACTTGGTAAGATTCACATTTTACAAAGTTAAAAAGGTGTGTGTGTATTATGGGGGGATATTTGCATTTTGTCTCGATTCTAAGGCCAATCGCGAATTTCAACTATAATCAGCTTTATGGCCTTGATCTACAATTTTCGTTTGTACCAAGTTGAATAGTTCAATAATTTGTCTTAGCTTTCTGAAAGTAACTGATACTTGAAAGAAAATCTAGCTGGTGTTCAAGAATAGATATTGAGTGTGTGCAAAAATTCATGAAGATGTTTTTTTAATAGAAAAAATACCTGCATCTGACTTTGGCAAATATAAGTCTTTCAAAAAACTAAAAGATGAGTAAAACAATTTTGCTTTGATTGACAGATTATCAGCTGCGTAATGAAAAGTTCACGGTATGCGTTTGATATTGGAAATTTTAAATGAAAGTTTTTAAATTCAATCAAGTGCCTTCAACTCAAGTTAACTTTATCCTAACAGACAAGATAACAGTACAATGTTGAAAGTAATAAGCCTAATTTTGCTAAACAAATTTCCATTAGTTTAAAACTGCTCAAAGGTGGGGCTTTTTAAATCCTTTATATTAACTCGTGGTGTCTGCGGCCGACCGACCGACCGACCGACCTTGTCGCCAAAACTTTTGATCGATTTTTAACCCACTTGCTCGCAAGATAGCGAGCTGAAATTTTGCAGACAGTTTTGTACCGATGATAAAAACAATGTATCAAAATTTCAGATCGATCGCATGTACCGTAATTAAATTATTGATTTTTTAGATTATTTTATTTATTCCTATGTATCATGCTATTTTTTGAGATAGAGCGTCGCGGTGCGTATTATATTGAACAACCTTTCTGTCGCGCAATTAGGTGCGTATTTTATTGACAGCTCTTTTTATAAACATATTCCTGATCGGTGCGCATTATATTAAACATGTTTTACGACTCAACTGCAATTTTGTATTTCTGGATGGTCTGGCGCTGCGTATTATAATGAACATTCTTTTAGTTACTTCTCGTACTTAAAGGATTTATAGTCAAAAACTTAGTTTTTTACGGGTTTTTCTTATTTTAAAATTTTCTCATGGTTTAAAAGTGCACGTGTTTCATGTAAACCTATCATTAAGGTTATCATGTAATATGTGTTCTTATACGTTTATCTTCGTGTGTTATATCATGTAATATGTGTTCTTATACGTTTATCTTCGTGTGTTATATGGCTGAATCCGCGAAGACTTACGCGATAGAATCAAACGGGGCTTTCGTTTACAAATAAATCATCTTTAATCTTCTTTAAGATAAACACGCGGGTCTTCAAATTCCAGCCACACTTTGCCTTGCGATAATTCGACTTATCGGATGACCCCTCCTTGCCTTGTGGAGTACATTCAACGTTATGATAAATCAGAGAAGCTTGCCTGTGTTGCTGATAACTTATTCCTAATGAGTTTAGTTATAGAATCTCGTTTACTTGAGAACTTGATTGCAGTAAGTTGAATCGCAATATTTACAATAAATTGAATTTTAAAAAAAAACTATTTAAAATAAACTCGATACTTCAACTCTGAATAAATTGCCTCCTGTGCAATTGATGGTTATGTTACAGCAAAAGCCCGAAATCGGCAACTTCGCGAAGTGGCCAATGTTTGCTGTAAATTTGCCGGCCCAAGCCCGAAATTCGGGCTTTGGCCCGGCCAGTTCGCGAAATGGTTAGGGTCGATTGGCCAAAGCCCGAAGAAAGCAGTCATGAGCAGATTGAAGGTTGGCTAGTAATATTTTAATACTTAACATTGATTGTTAGTTACAAATGATAAAAAACAGTTACAAAAGTGAAACTTAATAAGTATAGTAAACTATTTCTTTCTGTTATCACTTATTACAACAGGATGAACTTTTATGACATTTTGAATTACATAATCGTTTGTTCTTCATACATTTGCAGCGATTTGTTGCACAATTAGTACTGCAATTGCATCGAGTGTAGCCTTGGCCACCAGTCAGTGATTGGGAAGACGCGACGGTTCGTAATGATTTTCTTCTGTGCCCACGGATTCTAATGTGAGCATTTTCTCAAGTACAATGGAAAACTCGCTTTTGGAATACAGTTGTTTGAGAACACCATGTTCTGTTCCTAGCTTGTAGAAGCCATCTTCAACGTTCATGACAACTGCAAGACCGCTTCTTGGATCACCGCGACCTCTATCAACATCTGGTATACGAACGCGGACGTTATCTCCAACTTTCATGGTGGGAATTTAGAATCAGAATTTGTAAGCATCTTCACAGCTTGACCTTGCAATTTATTGTGAGCTGCTGACCTCTTCTTCTTGATTTCTTCTTTATTGTGACATAGCCTGCAAGTTACTTTACCCCTGCATCCTTCATCTGATTCACTGCATATTCCACAAATAGCATGCAGATCTTGGCCGCAGGAATCACAAAAAATGGCCGAACTGCACTCTTTTTCACATACTATACACACCTTTTTCGCAATTTTATTTTCAGGCAACCGGTCTGAAATTTCCGATGGTTCCTCCACCAGCACGGCAGCATCTCCTTTTCTAGAGGCAGTCCCTGCATTTATACTATCCTCCATTTCTTGTTGGACATTGATAAGGTCTTCCTCCGTAGCTACATTATCAATCACCTCTCTGGGCAGATTTGAAGTACCCAGGCCAACTTTTGCTTTGCAGCCAAACATGGCCTCAAATGGCGACTGCTGAATGCCTTGGTGAAAAGAACGGTTTTTCATGAATTGAACAAATCTGAGACTCTCAGCCCAATGTCTTGATTCATTTTTCTGCATCCATGTCATCATCATATGCTGAAAATCTTGGTGGGCATGTTCGGGGGAACCTTGGCTTTGACTATGCTTCGGTTTTCCGTGTACCAGTTTTAGTTCAGGCCACATGTTCTTAAGCTCATTTACAACTTGGTTTGCAAATTCTTTCCCATTATCTGATTGAAGCACACTTGGAGCCCCTATGGTGGTGAAGATATCAAGTAGCTGGTAAGCAATGTCTTCTGCTTTTTTGCTTTTAAGAGGTCGCAATAGTACAAACTTGGTTAAATGATCCTGATAAGTGAGTATAAACTTGTACTCGCCGTCAGGACTACTTTGCATGTCTATCAGATCCACCTGGCATCTCGAGTTAAATTCTTTAAATAACAACGGTTTAGAAACTATACCTCTCTTAGGATTAGACAATTTGATCATGCATGGCTTGCATAAGCGAAGATAGAATGTAATGACTTCTTTGGTGACATTTCTGTACTTAGTTTGTAGCACCTTTTCCATCCGTGTGCGACCTCCATGTCCAATTTTCAAGTGAGTATCGTGCAGTATGTCGAACAATTCTTCTGAATGCAGATAGTACAAAATAACACTATTGTCTCCTGTTACGGGCACAATAAGTCTTTCTTTACCACCAACTTCAACAACATCATATTTTTTTAGACGACGATAGTCAACACTTTCTTTTTTCTCCTTTGCTTTAGCCTGTTTAACGTCCTCTATTAAAGAGATGTATTTCTGTTTGGTGAGGATCTCGGTATTATTGGCTTTTCCTTGTAACGAAGCATTCAAAGTAACAGAGAATCTGATTTTCATATCAGATTTTGTTTCCGCATTTTCCTGATGTGCACCAGCTTCACTCATCATATTAGTCTCCTCAGAAGTATCCATGGGACATGCAGCCTATGGAAGAACATAAACACTGTACAATCAGGTGAGAAAAGCCCAATAAATTGTGTTCATTTGGTGGTCAAACATTTCGACCCCGGACGGTTCGAACCATGGGTGGTTCAAACAATGCAACAATGATAAAAATGTAGCATAAATATTGAACAAATATGACAATTTAAAACATAAACTTTAAGTTATAGTGTAATGTATACCTAGTGTGCTGGCGAGAATAATGGGACCTACAAATAATGGGACTGGGGGCAGAGAGAATGTAGGTACCTTTATAAAGGACTGTCTGACCACTTGCCATTTTTATTGTCCGATTACATAGCGACTTTGATTGAGGTGGAGCTATCAAGAGAGGTCTACCGAGACCAGGTACTGTTCGTTGGCTGGCACATGTTACATAATGACATGTTACGAGGGCTAGACTAAGTGACGACCACATGACACCGTGTGTTGGCAAGACATATGGGCAAGATAAATAAAGGGAGTGGACAGAGAGAATATACGTACCTTTATCTGACCACATAGCATTTTTATTGTCCGATTACATCGGATGGAGATGGGGGTGCAGTTGGATGGTATTGGAAGGACTTTCTACCTCAGAAAATGGCGCACATACCACAATCATGAATTCGCATTGAATATTAACAGGTTGTCAGTGTATAAACTTTTTAAAATCGTCCTATCATAAATTCAACGTTAAAAATAACTATTCCATACTGTTTTTAATTTTTAATTGATAATTATAGTATATTACATTATTTTTATACCAAAAATAAAAAAAATAATTAAAAATCATTTATAAAATAAATGAAACAATTTTAATTTGTAGAAATAAAAGGGTCGAAACGTACTGTGGTCGAATCGGCATGAATTTGTTCATTTGCTGATTTAGCACTTTCCAGGACAGAACAACGTGTTGTAGATAACAATTAATGATAGGTTAATAGCCTCAGTATACTTATTATTGTGTTATTACACCCCACGACACATGCTATACGTGCCCTATGACTTATCTTTTCAACCAGAAACGTTGATTGGGACGTTATAAATACGAGTAATACAGTACTCACACTGAAACCACTGTGTCAGAATAATAAGTTATAAATACGAGTAATACAGCATTCACAATGAAACCACTGTGTAAAAATAATAAGTTATAAATAAGAGTAATACTGTACTCACAATGAAACCACTGTGTCAGAATAATAAGTTATAAATACGAGTAGTACTGTACTCACAATGAAACCACTGTGTCAGAATAATAAGTTATAAATACGAGTAATACAGTACTCACAATAAAACCACAGTGTCAGAATAATAAGAAATAGTCACAATGTCTGGACCTTCTCCGAAAAGGAAAGACTAACGCAATAGTATCGTCACAGCGTGACACCCTTTTTCCTACCCCGTACACACCAACACACCAGAAGCGACAGATGTGCCACTAACCGGGCAGTCTTCCATTACCACATCGGGCTTTGGCCAAAGACACACAGCCACTTCGCGAATTGGCCGACCAAAGCCCGAATTACAATTGTTAGTTGTAAGTACTTCGGGCTTTGGCCAGACTTGTCGGCCACTTCGTGAATTGGCCGGCCACTTCGTGAATTGGCAGGCCGATTCGCGAAGTGGCTGGACTTCGGACTTTGGCCGTAACAGTTATAAAATCAATGATCAATCAACAAAACCATGACGGCAAGAAATTATAAAATATAAACTAGCATCCACCATATTGTTTTATTGTTCGGTTAGCAGTTAGCTGAACATGAAAACTTTCTTTTAAGAGTGAATAGTCCCCCATCCCTCACCCCAAAAAGCATATTGAAGAAATCGAAACTGTGCTGTTTACTTAAATTATATAAAGAACATTTGAACTTAAATCTAAATGGTCTGATACATTTAATACATCATTGCATAAGCATTAATTTTTTAAAACTTTAACTACAATTTTTCTAGGGACAGAGGGGTTTAATTTTGAAAAGAAAACCACAACATTTCTGTGTATTTACTCCGTTACTCCGTTATAAACGTCTCTTAAATGCTTAAAAAACAAATATACTCAAATACTTAGTATTCACCTTTAAATTGAAAACATAGCTTTTCTCTTTGTCATCAATGAGGTGTTACTAATTGATTTTAAGTAAATAGCTTTTTAAAAAAAATCTCCAAACTTTCACGACAAATCGATCTTGACGAATAGGTTTCACGTCTTTCGTTTGTTGAATATTTTTGTGGTATTATTGTAGCTTCTCATTATATATTCCCCAGAGCCGTCTTTACACCATTTTGGGCCTCCGGGCAAAGAAATAGTGTTGGGCCCATCCCCCGCAGGAATAAAAAAAATATATACATAATATATATAAATAAACATATTCACATTTTCCCATGGGGCCCCTATGCTCGTGGGCCCCAGGCCAAATGCCCAACGGGCCTATGCTTTAAGACGGCCCTGATATGCCCCCCCCCCTAATTCCTATTATTTAAACGACCATTAAATCTCGCAATAATTCTCTATCATCCAATTATCAACTAAAACTTTCATCAGCATCTTGAAATTTTAGCATCATCAGCCAACTTGAAGTAAATAACCAAGAAATGGTTCTTATTTACAAATTTAAAAAATAGAACCGTAGTTTTGAAATTTCTTCCTTTTGTCCCCCACCCCACTTCTAAAAGGTAGACAACTCTCCACAAAGATATGATTTCCAGTTGCAGACAACCGTTCTAAGACCTGGCCTGCGAAGATCTAATTACGGGGCTATTCCACCAAACTCTACACGCATCACCAGCTCACATGACAGACGTGCAATTTGTATGAGTCTAATCGCATTAGACCGGCCCCAGTGGTCTAGCTGCCATTGCTCCAAGCATGGTAGCAAGCAGACAGGCAGGTTGGCGTGGAGGGTTTCATCATATCAATACTTCAAACCCGGGTAGCAATGCAGATCTCATAAACAAGAGTGCATCACATATATAAGTATGTAGTAAGAGAAACATAAAGATGAACATACACAACAGAACACTGACAAAATACGCAAAAGTCCCTTTAAAATCAAATTTCAAAACTTTAAAAGGTCATTTTGCCACCACCTCCCCTTTTTTTCTCTTCTCCCCTTTTTTCTGAACCTGATGGGCCTGGGCCTTCATAACCCACGGGCCTAAAGGAAAGAGACCGTTTAGTGCAAACGTAATTTTACGTGAATTTCTGGTTGACATTAAGTCAGTGATTTTAGTTTTCAAAGTGTTCATCAAAGAGTATTTAAGCTAAAGATTGTTAGACCAATGAGGATTTTAATTGGACTTTGAGCTAAGTGCACCAACAATACCAATATAAAATGAGGTCAGCAATGAGTATAGAGCTTCACATAGATCATAAAATCGTCTTCGGATTGAGGGTTTTCTCGTTGTCTAGACGCAATTTCATCGAATGCATATCAGGGTATCATAAAGTTTTATTAATATAGCGACTGCTTGGGTTGAAGGTACCGATATCTTATGTCTTCTCAGACCGTAGCTTCAGCAAAAACGTGTTTGTGTACAGATCGCATGGTAGAGCTTATTTTTAACATACAAATATTGTAAGGCTCGTAGTCATATCGGTGTTGTAGTGGAATGATCTTAAAGTATATAGATTCTCAGGCATTTAGCTTTTATTGTAGTGATATTACCACAAGTGAATTGAGTTTGAGGCAGGGAAGTGTCATTTTATTCGTATGAATTCAAGTGAATCGAGGCTCCGGCAGGAAGGTGTTATTGTGGTTGTATGACCTAAAATGAATTGAGTTTGAGGCAGGGAGGTGTTATTGTAATTGTATGAAATAAAGTAAATAGAGTTTAAAACAGGGAGGTGTCATTGTAGTGGTAAGCCATCAAGTATCTATATGAGCTGTCCATCATCTCTGCAAGAAGATAAAAAAACGAACAAATAGATAAATGATTCATTTTTACATACATTAAAATAAGAATATGTGAATATAGTCGTTTTTTCATTGAATAATTCATAAAATAATTGAAAGTACTAGACATAATGCAAGATTAGACATTAACATGGATACGCTTAAGACGCAATAATCATCTGTATAGAAGGAGCATCTGTAGTGTATAAGATATGATGAGGTCTAAATTTTATTGGAAGTATTGTTTTAATTTATTCCACCTTCTATTGGAAAGGACATTCGTTCTTTTTTTTACTATGGCGCATAAAACGCTAACATTTTACCATTTACATCTTATAATAAAACCAGATAACATCATCATGTCTCTCTATTAATCCCAGGAAATATTAACACTTTTAATTATTTTCTCATGAACTTTCTCTGTCTTTTATCAAATACTCATTTTAGTCGCAACCTTTGGGCATCAACGTCTGTTGTGCCGGAGCAGATTATGTGGAATTTTATTAATTTAAGCAATTAAGATAATTGATAATGAGATGACGTTCGCCAATTAACATGAGTAGTTTTTGAGACTTTATAAATATAACAAATAATTTTTTTTTGACAACTCAAACAATTTGTGAAATTAGAAAAAGTTTATGTATTCAGGGACATTTTTAAAAATAAAATCTTTTATCTTGAGTTTTCAAAACGTCCTGGCAAAAATAGGCAATTATATTCTGGTCCACCAGTAAGAACATAAAAGCACAACAGAGGTAGAGGTAGAAGAAACCCATTACGTTTTTCGCCTCAGTTTTTAGAAATCGTGGCTGCAGCAGAAAACCTGCCTGATTTCTGGACTTTCTATAAATGCCCTTTGTCTAACGTCATTAATCTTGTCCGCGGAGAACAAAATACCCGAAAAATTAGCATCCTTGGAGCTGGCCACGTCTAGTCCGAGCTTTCTCAAAGCTTCATTCAGATCGATTGTGACGGTGACAGTAAACTTAGGTACTCGGATAAGCCAATCAGCTTTTGACCCGGAAGTAGACTTTGGGACTATGAAGCTGAAAGAAAATCAACGCCTACAAAATCGCACTGTTTCAGTAGTTTGAATGCAAGGCCGTCAGTTTGGAACATGGTTGTGGTCTGGCCAGTTTCAGTAGTTTGTATGCAATGCCGTCAGTTTGGAACATGGTTGTGGCCTGGCCAGATTCAGGCATGATTTAGCCAGGTAATATTTTTAGCAGACCCTAGATGCTAGATTTAATTATTTCAATGAAATTATTTTAATGTAAAAAAATTATAATTTCATAAGTGATTTGTTTGCGTACGGGTGTGTTCAAAAATTCCTAAAATTAAAAACAAGAAGAAACTTTAAACCATGATCATTTCTGGTGTGATTGGTAAGGATCACTCACGTTAGTCAGTTGTGAAGTGATTTCGGACATAGAAACATTCACAATTTATAGATTTTTTTTATCAAACTTGAGTACAAATGTGTGTTGTTTTTTTACATATTAACTGGAACATGTCAGTTATTTAATTTAAAATTTTTAACCTCACTCATGATTTCACTTAAACGAAGGATTTTCACATAGTCTAAATTGTATCAACAAACATGAGATTCGAGTTTTGTATCAGAGATCTAATTAAATGATACATTCAAACACGATCTTGGTGTTGATAAATACTCCATCGAAAAGACGTACCAGCTTTATAAATGCTCTAAAAGCTCACATGAACAACGGATCTCATTTCTTGAGCAAACTACAGAAGAGTTCAGCCTGGGTCTGGCACTTCCCTTCGAGCGGCGTCAGGGATTTAGACATTTGTGTGTTGTTGACATAACCAGATTACGCGTGTAGATTTGGTCAGAATAGGTAGCTTTTCTGAAAAGTGGTGGATAATAACAACTGGACTTAACGAGTTTAACTACATGTGTGTGTGTGTGTGTGTGTGTCCCATAACCTCGTGGTCGTAGGGGGTTCTAATGATTCCATTAGAACTTTCTCGGGGCTTGGTAGACCTGGCGGCACCCATCTCCTCTCCAGGTCAGCGGAGGACTTTCTAGCGATAGCCATTCATCAACATATTTATTGTGGCTTTAACGTGGGCTAGATCGCACGCCCTTCAGATTGTGAGGCGAGCGCTTTATAGACTTAGCTACCCAGCCGCCATGATGTGTATTGAAATATATCAATATATAAAATTCTAAATTAAAGAAATATCGATTTTTTTGTCTAAGCTTTAAGGGATACGAATTACCCTCCTTGTCCCCGCTCTGCTACTAACAGATGGAAAAAATAGATAAAACGTGGACTGAGGACGTTCGTCATTGTCCATAACAATGAACACTCGGGGGACTGCGGGTTGGATTAATTAGGTTACCACCAACTGAATTGCACACCACACGAATAAGCCCAGAGCGACCAGGTCAAAAGTGGACAGTAATTGTAAACGATGTTGTTCACACCTTCCCCACAACTGTGACTAAAGCTTCCATAGCGTGAGATCTCTTGAAAGTAACACGTTGAAATTAAACAACAAGGAGAAAAAAAAATTCCTTAGTTACGTGGTCAAACATGATGTCCCAAACTAATGGATGGTGTTGGTATCTGAAGTTCAACATGCTATCCGTCTATCAATTTAATGGGGCCCTCACAGCCCATTTGCGCATCTGCAGAACCAAAGGCTTTAGACAAAAAAATAAACAACAGGCATGCTACTTGGATCAGTTAAAATTAAATGTCGTTGTACAGTTAATTTTATATTGGGATAATCATAATTTTTAATGACCTGAATGCTTCACAAGGCAGACGCATTTCTATTTCTAGTTTACAGACACACACAAACACACACACATGCACACACATATTAGTTTGTGTATGTGTTTGTAAGAAATCCTCGCGAATGCGGAAGACGATGGATTTATCTTCTTAATTTGCAGCTCTTGGTGTGGTTGGAGAGAGAAATCTTTGAGTGGCACTGGCAGTCTCTTGTTAATGTCCCACACACGAGAGCGGTGGTGTAGTATTGCCTGGCATTCCCTTTTCGCTATTTTTTCCAGCTGTCGCCGCCTTGTTTTGCTCCTCGGCTCGCGTTGACCCTTTCTTCACGATGTATTAATGTGTGAATGAAGCTGCTGGAAACATGCTCGTATTAAAGAATGTTTATCTGAACTTGCAACAAATGAGGGACAAACCCAACATAGTTGGACGATTTGTTAAGCTACTTAAAGATTATACATTTTAACACCAATTAGTATCTATAACGTGTTTCAATTATAATTATTTTATAATAAGCAAATACGTCACCTCTTTAAAGACATTCGCCATTTATTTTCGCCTCTGTCTTCTTATCTCTCTGTCCTAATTCTCACCGCTCTTCTCCCCCAAAATCCCCCCCCCCAATTTGATCACTGAATCTTGTCCATTGAAATAACTTTGTTTTCTTTGTTTACGTCTCAATGTCCCGTTCTCTATTAGCCCCCTCCTTTTTTTCTCGATATGGGGATATCTCTGTTGTATGGTCATTTCTTGGCTAGGCGGCTCGTAGCTTTCGTATTCGCCGTTGAAGATTACACCGCGGAACACGAATCGGATCCGTCCCCAAGGATTCGGACAACAAAGGCATCGATAAACGTGTAAACACGAGGCCAATATTTGGGCAGCGATCCACCCCCAGCCCTTCCCGACCCCTACCTCCTTGCACGACGACCAGTGAGAGGTTTAAGCTTGGGTTAGGTGTGTGTGTGTGGGGGGGGGCAGGGACGGAAAGGATTTGTTCCAGGTCACATATTTCCATCTGCTCTGCAGGACATGTACAAACATGGCGGGGCCGTTGTATCGTCATTCCAGGGATTAATGGAGGATACACTTTTCCTGGACATGGTCGTACATTTTTAAAACAGTGGCCCGCATCGATCCACGAGAATCAACACATTTTTTGTTTGGAGTTACAGAATGAGTCTAAAGTTACAGCACGAGCCTTAAGTTACAGCGTAAGCCTAAAGTTATAGCATGGGACTAAAGTTGCAGCGTTAGCCTAAAGCTACAGCATGAGCCTAGTGTTACAGTATGGGTCTAAAGTTACAGCATGAGCCTAAAGCTACAGCATGAGCCTAAAGTTACAGCTTCAGCCTCAAGTGCTCTAGAACAGTGCTTCTCAAAGTGGTGGTCCGCGGACCGGTGCCGGTCCGTGGGTCATCCGCTGCCGGTCCGCAGAAGTTCTCAAAAAAAGGACATAAAAAATTGTCAGTGCATGGAAAATAGTGTACCTGTCCCTGGTGCAATGAAACAAATTCCTGCAGGTCCGCCATACTAAAAAGTTTGAGAAGCACTGCTCTAGAACATTTCAATTCGATGTCAAGGTTGGTTAGGATCAAACCTTTTCTGGAGTTTGCAGAAATCCTATTCTAACTAAAATCTAACAAATGCTGGTAGGAACAAAACGTGTACATGTATTTTATTGCTTTAAAAGAAAGTAGATACGACCCGCGGCGTAGCACACGCCGCAGAATTGCTCAAAGATCGTGCAAAGAAAGTGAGAACCTACCCCTCCTACACCACCGTCGCTTGCCAAACATAATAAAAACTGTGATTGCTAGACCCTTCTTTCTTCACTTCCTTTCCTTCTTTATAGTGCATCTCAGTGCGGTGCGCATAGTGTGGCGTGGTGCGGGTGTGCACACTACTACATTTATATTGCTTGCTCTAGTCTGTGGCAAATTATATATATACTAGCGTACACCCGTCAAAAATGACGGAAGTTTTCAGCTGAAATCTATTTATTTTATAAAAAATGCACTTTTTTAGGGCGCCTACGGCGCCGACCTTTATCAAAAGCCCAACTAACTTGTCCTTGTTTGATAAATACGAAATATTAAACTTTCTGAAATGTACACAAAGTATTTAATTTTTATAATAGGGGTTGCAGGGCGACTACGGCGCCCCTTTGTTTTTTTATTTATAATTAACCATCATCAAATATTATTTTACATTGATCCCTTTTCCAAAATTAAAATATTAGCGAAAACGATGACGTCATATAATATTTTTTTACAGCGCATATTTAATTTGCACACCTTTTGATGCATTGGTGCAGTAATTTGGTTTTCCCTGCTTTCTAACATTAGTAGCGTCAGGACAGACTGACTGACTTGCGTGACAATTGCAAATTATATAGTTTTATAGATAGATAGTGTTACTTCATGAAAAAACAGCAAATGAAATTGTGTTCGATTGCAATTAATTTCTAGATTCGCAACCCGCTCAGGCCATCAAAATGTAGAGCTTCAGCTATTGTTTATTTTAAAAAATGAATCTTTTGACATCTCTCTGTTTTATGCATGCGATGGCTCGTCAAAATGTTTGTCCCTTTACAAATGCGCCCGTTGGCAAGGAACGCCACGAAGAAAAAAAAATCTCTCTCTCTCTCTCTCTAAGCCAGACGTGATACTGTGTTTTTTCCCTTGTCGAATCCTCGAACACGATTTTTTTTTAACGAAAAAGGTATTGGGGGGTGGAGTAGGGCGGAGATGTTCTCCAATGCTAACAAATATTTGGGAAAGAGATTACAATGAATAAGACGCATCTAAGTTCATTCTTTCATTAGGGAAAACCCATTGGAATCAATGCGAGCTGTTTGGGAGCGAGAGTCTAAGGGGGGGGGGTCTAAAGGTTTGGGCGATGGAACAAGATCGTTTAGAGGATTTGATTGAGAAAAAAAAGTAAAAATTTCCCCAGAAAAGAAATGGGGAAATAAAATGAAAATGAGTGCACGTAATTGGTGTGGAATGAGCTGGTTTCTTGAAAGGGCGCTCGTAAATGGAGATGTTTAATTTGATGAATAAGCCATGGACTGATGTAAGCGTCAAGGACGAGTTAACGCTAAGATTTAATGGGGAAAAAATTGAGAAAGGTGACAAATAATGGTAATTAGAATATAGATGGGAGGCCCCATTAAAAACGTTAATAATTTTTTTTTATATAAATGTCCAATAAATGTTAATATTTTAAAGTCGACTTATTTGTGGTTAAAATGTTAGGTCATTATTTAAATACTCAGAAAATGTCCTTTTGTATAAATCTTTAGGCATAATTCATAGTGTTTTTTCGTATGAAAGTGTATACTCAGAGGCGTAACTAGGTTTTTTGTGCCCTTGGCTAATTTATTTTTGGCGCCCTTGATAAATTGACAAGTTTCAGCTTTGCAATTCTTTCATTTGTTAGAAATAATAATGAATTTTTCTTATTTTATTTATGACAATAATTAAGTAGTCTGACAGTGACAGTCATACAACGTGAATATAAAAAATGCATAAGACAAGAACAAAACTAATTTGGAGTTTATTATTTACTAAATAATACCTAATAAATTGGTGGACAAAACGAGGTATTGTTGCGCTAATAAAGATAACAGCAAAACTTGAAGTATGATGTATTATAAATAAAAACAAAAGTGTCAATGTTTCATACTCACTATCTCATACATAACGATAGAAACTCACAATTAAAAGTAAATTTAAGTAACACTCCACCGACTACAGCTCAGCACTTCCGTTCGCTGGCGTATTGGCGTGTTGCTAATACAGTCGGACCTTTCTAAGTCGAAATCAAGGGGGAAAAATCGACTTACGGAGTTTTCCAGTTAGGGAAACTGGCGTAATAGGCGCAAATTAATCAAGGACAATGTTGATATTAAGAGAGGGAGGAAACAGCCATAGCGGCTAGAAGGCTTGCCAGGAAAGAGGAGCAGTGATGTTTCATATGAAAGGAGCCAACTTGCTTTGACATACAAACATAAGCCCGTGAGAGGAGATACCTCCCTCCACTATACTCCCTCGACAGTGGGATGGGGATAGTAAGATTTTTCTTTTTAAAAGTAGGACTGTAAAATCATATTGACATTTGTATGATAAGAAGCCCCGCAAACCATAATAAAACAAGTAATAAAATCTCGAATGAGTGTTTAAACGCAATTTCCAAAAAGAATTTCCGATTATTTATAATTTATTCAAGGGAAATCATTCTAGATTACATTAAAAGTCGATTCAAATAAGTAATTCTGAAAGTAAACACAATATGACGTCATATCCCCTCACGCTACATCACAACAAGAATGTGTCAATATAATGCGCACCACGCAACAATCTAACATAAGCATTCACAAAGCGGGAAAACCTCATTAACTATCACTCTAGATTAAATTAAAAGTCATTTCAAATCAATAACTTTGAAATTAAACAAAACAATTGCTTAAAAAAATTGCTTCTAAAATACGGGAGTCGAATGAAAAGAGAATTTTGACAAATTCTTTCTTCAACATGGTTCTAAATATTATTAGCTATTGTTTCACGTTTGTTTCCACCCCATAGATGTTATGGTTGACGAGAAATTGGCAAAATACTGGTATTTTTTCGGTTTTTTTTAATTTTCCAGGAAATTCAGTAAACCTTTTCGGTATTTTTTTGGCAGTTGCACATCCTTGGGACCTCCTTAGCATATTTGCAAAGACCCGAACCCTCTATCTGGTATGGTTCAGGAGGAGTTGCATTGCCAAGCTTGACAGACATTTTGAATCTATAAACGCAATTTTTCCAAGCGAAATTGCGTTAGAAATATTATAATGGTTTAAATGAAATATAATTAATTATTCACTTTTTTGTTATCGAGGATAAAAATGAAATACAGTCGGACCTCCCTAAGTTGAACTTCCCTAAGTCGAAAACCTCCCTATTTCGAATTAATCGCTAGATCCCGGCCAAATTCCATAAGACTAATGTATTTTAGATCTCCTCAACTCCAAGATTTTTGGCTTTCAACCTCTCTTAGTCGAATTTTCCAAGGCATTTGGGTTATTATTCTGGAGTGACATTTCAAAACATGTGTTCGTAGAGCCATGTAAATGGACGTAAAATCTCATCTTAGTGCATTCCACGAGGGATTAAGCGACCCTTGCAAGTACAAAAAATAACAAAGACAAGAAAATGGAGTGGTAACTAATTCGCGTCCCTTTGCTGCATGCTGTGACTCTTTTTAAAAAGAAAAATCTTACTCCCTCAATCCCAAGGTGGAGGGAGTAAAGTTGGGGAGGGGAGGGAATGTGTTTTCTCTCATGGGCATGTGTCGGCATGTCAAAGCTAGTTGGCTTCCTTTCATAAGAAACATCAGTCACTGCCTCTCTTTCCTGTCAACCCTACTAGACGGCATGGCTGTTCCCCCCCCCCACTTCTCCATATCTACAATGTCCTTGATTAATCGGCGCCTATTATGCAATTTTCCCTAACTCAAAAACTCCGTAAGTCGATTTTTTTTCGGTTCCTTTTGAGTTAGACTTAGAGAGGTCCAACTGTATTTATTTAAATACAAATTTGAAAATTAGAGATTTAGTGGCGCCCTTTTTTAACTGGAGCCCTTGGCAACTGCCCCGATGACAACCCGTTGTTACGCCACTGTGTATACTCACCTTTAAGTTTCCAATCACGAAAAAGTGTTTATTCATGGTTGCGAATACTCTATTTGTTGCAAAGTGTCTGCTTATGGCGAAGTGTCTGTAAAAGGGAAAGTCTCTACTCGTACACGCACAACTAACACGAAATCTTGTTTAAACTTCCGCCAAAAAAGAGGGCACTAACTCGATGTAAATGCAACAAATGGGTGGAAACCCCTTGCCGGACCATTTAGTTACGCCGCTGAAACAGGCGCGCACCTGTTGACTTTGTGCCCCGAGCTGGGCATAGCCATGGAGGCCACAGGGTAGTGAGTGAGTCCTACGTTCAGACAATGTCGAAGGGACTGCCCAGCAAATAGCGAAGATTTCCCAGGTGTTAGCCAAAGTATTCCAAGAATATGAAGACAGAATAAAAGATTTATGCCCATGTGCTAAAATCGAAAATTGTCATCTTCATTCTTAACCAAACCCTGAAAGTACTTAGAAAATAGGCGATTGTGTAGGAAAGGTGGGGGGGGGGAGGAGGAAATGTTAATATTAGCGATAGGATAAACGTAACTATAATACCTTAAGTAATATTTTTGCATAGTTCAATTCTGTAAAAATACACCATTAATGAAAATTAAAAAAAAAGAAAAGAGACAAAGCAACAAAAAAAAACTTTTATTATTCCCCAGCCCTAATCTGCCCATAAAGTGGCGACCAAGTCTGACAACTCCTGTTAGTTGTCAGACGACCACTCAGAGTAACTCTTATCAAGTATAAATAAATACAATCAACTTTCCCGGCTCATAGTTTAGTCTAGAAATATTAGTTTATCGTTCTTCGTTTATACGATCGCAGATTTCATCCAATATTGCATATTGTTATCCTACGAGAGTGGCGTGGTTAGGAGTAGGAATTGCGCCACTCGTCCTTTTTTTTCACACACCCCCTCACTTTACGCGCTGCTCTATTTTTGACTCAGAGATCTATAGGTTTTTAAAATTTCATATCGCAACACAGATCCCCATCTTTCACTAACTGGCTCCCCATGACTCTACAAATGGCTCCCCATGACTCTACAAATGGCTCCCCATGACTCTACAAATGGCTCCCCATGACTCTACAAATGGCTCCCCATGACTCTACAAAGGGCTCCCCACGTCTAAACTAACAACTCCCAGGATCTCACTAAAACGGATCCCCGAGTCTCAACAAACAGCTCCCCGAGTCTCAACAAACAGCTCCCACTGTCTCAACAAACAGCTCCCACTGTCTCAACAAACAGCTCCCGAGTCTCAACAAACAGCTCCCCGAGTCTCAACAAACAGCTCCCACTGTCTCAACAAACAGCTCCCACTGTCTCAACAAACAGCTCCAACTGTCTCAACAAACAGCTCCCACTGTCTCAACAAACAGCTCCCCGAGTCTCAACAAACAGCTCCCACTGTCTCAACAAACAGCTCCCCGAGTCTCCACAAACAGCTCCCCGAGTCTCCACAAACAGCTCCCCGAGTCTCAACAAACAGCTCCCCGAGTCTACAAAAACAGCTACCCGAGTCTCAACAAACAGCTCCCACTGTCTCAACAAACAGCTTCCACTGTCTCAACAAACAGCTCCCCGAGTCTCAAAAAACAGCTCCCCAAGTCTCAATAAACAGCTCCCCGAGTCTCAACAAACAGCTCCCACTGTCTCAACAAACAGCTCCCACTGTGTCAACAAACAACTCCCACTGTCTCAACAAACAGCTCCCACTGTCTCAACAAACAGCTCCCACTGTCTCAACAAACAGCTCCCCGAATCTCAACAAACAGCTCCCACTGTCTCAACAAACAGCTCCCACTGTCTCAACAAACAGCTCCCACTGTCTCAACAAACAGCTCCAACTGTCTCAACAAACAGCTCCCACTGTCTCAACAAACAGCTCCCACTGTCTCAACAAACAGCTCCCACTGTCTCAACAAACAGCTCCCCGAGTCTCACCACAACGTTGGTGAATACTTTGTTATGATAAATAGATTACATTTTTTCAGAGGAAACGGTTTGGCAGACATATAACTTGACAGGAAAGTCACCTACGATCGGCTTCATTTAATTAAATTCTTGAAGCTTCATAAACACGGAAGACGAATGTCTAGAGTTCTTTATTAACTTACAATTTTCTCCTTATCTAAATGTGGAAAATGTGTTTTAAACTTCTAAATTCCAAAGACAACATTTTGATAGTTTCTTTTATCCTTCATATTTGAACAGTGGACTTTTATTAAGGAGTTGCTTGTGTGGATCGTTTTTTTAAAAAAAGAAATTAATATACCCAGTAATCCTTTATACGTTTTTTTATTTAGTTTATTGAGGTGTGATGCGAACAAATGTCTTAAAGGACAGTAACCTACGCACATCTCTCACACTAATACATATGCATAGAAGGAGCGTCTGTAATGTACAAATCTTTACGAATATTTTGAAATCCATAGGCTGAAATACATATCAAATACATATCAAATACATATCAAATTACCTCTCATCCACACTGTGAACCCTTTAGCCGTCAAAGTTAATTTAATTATATTTTAAAAAGTCTCTAAAAGCGATGTATAGCTTAAAATAATAATTTTATTTCTTTTCTTTTTTTTCCTCTTGAATATTAAACTTGAGATTAGAAGGCAATCGATTTATCCATTACAAGAGAGACTAGGCATTTTTAGATTAGAAGGCAATCGATTTATCCATTACAAGAGAGACTAGGCATTTTTAGATTAGAAGGCAATCGTTTTATCCATTACAAGAGAGACTAGGCATTTTTAGATTAGAAGGCAATCGATTTATCCATTACAAGAGAGACTAGGCATTTTTAGATTAGAAGGCAATCGATTTATCCATTACAAGAGAGACTAGGCATTTTTAGATTAGAAGGCAATCGATTTATCCATTACAAGAGAGACTAGGCATTTTTAGATTAGAAGGCAATCGATTTATCCATTACAAGAGAGACTAGGCATTTTTAGATTAGAAGGCAATCGATTTATCCATTACAAGAGAGACTAGGCATTTTTAGATTAGAAGGCAATCGATTTATCCATTACAAGAGAGACTAGGCATTTTTAGATTAGAAAAAACTTACTATAAGTTTAACTGGCAATATCTTCAGACGCTGGTGAGTTGAAACTCACTAGCGAGACCAGGGACACTGGACACAAGTAACTTTTATGATAAGTATCACAGGTGAGGCTGGACACTAGGTTAGGTGGACAAAAGCTGACGGGAGCTTGTGAATGGCAAATAAAAGGGGAAAGACTGCAGAAACGGTTCGGTACCGCACGACACTTTGATGATATTGATTGCCCGCATCGAGAAGGAAGGAGGGGTAAGGCAGCAGAAAAATTTTGTTTTCATTTTCAGCCCAGGTTAACCGATATACTTTTTAAAATTTAATCGAAATGTCTGCGATTTAACTCCATGATAAGTCAAAATGAAATAATTATCCTTTTTTTATATATATCTGTAATACCAGTTGTTATTAGAGATATGCATGTGACCAATTTTAAGTTTTAGCTCCATGCTTGATAGGAAAGTGATTTTAATTTGGCTCCTAAGAAAGAACTGACGAAATGGTGAGTGGAACAAGGGTGTGGGGAAAAATAGAAATCCATTTCATTATGGTAAATTATATCCGTATAAAGATGTGTTTTGCTTAATAAAAGATACATTTTATCCATTATAATTTACATCGTAAACATGACTAAAGACAAGCTAATTCCATTTCAGATCAATTGTAAACATGTCTGTAGGCATATTAAATCCATTTTCATTTTAGTTAAATTATATACATTTCTGTAGACACGTAACATCAACCGTATCTGTAAAGACACGTAACATCAACCGTATCTGTAAAGACACGTCACATCAACCGTATCTGTAAAGACACGTCACATCAACCGTATCTGTAGACACGTAACATCAACCGTATCTGTAAAGACACGTAACATCAACCGTATCTGTAAAGACACGTAACATCAACCGTATCTGTAAAGACACGTAACATCAACCGTATCTGTAAAGACACGTAACATCAACCGTATCTGTAAAGACACGTAACACCCATGCCTGCAAGACACGTTTCATCCATGCGTGTTAAGTTATGTCCGTCATAGGATACATCCCTCACTGGACAGCCGCATCGTTTGAGCTCTCACCTCATGCCCCACTTGTAAGTCCCGACTTGATTAGATCAATAATAACACCGCATAGACCGGGTCGTGTCCAAGTGCAGCACTGACAGATTGACAATCAATGAAAATATGCCATTAGTGGGAAGTGTGTCTGGGAGCTTTTCACGTCACCGCCTTTAAGATGGAAAGCAGAGTTACTTAAAGGAATCGCTTGCGACCAGCTGCCACTTCTACAGAGAAAGCCACACAGTTGCGTTTAAAATTATTTTTTACAAAACAACATTTAGAGTGTAAAACCATGGATATTTAGCTTTGAGAAGGAAAGAACATATCGCTAGTTTTTTCTTATCTTAAATATTACAGACGTTCTCTCTGCACAGAAGATTATCCCAACCAATCTGTAACATTTAAACTAAAAGACATGATAAAAAAATATCTATATTCCGCCTTCTTCCACCCCACCCACCGACCAAACTATTTTTTTATATTAGGTAAAATATAAATCTGCTCCCAAAAATAATGTTCACTATTAAAGCGCTAAATTTATCTTACAATTTCGAATAATCTTATTCACCAGTAGGAGGGGATAACAAATTATTTGTCTATTATTGGGAGCATGCATTTCGCTTTTCACCTTTTAAAATGATGTGATATTAACTATCTATAGATCTATATATAATTCTCTTCGTGGTCGGACCCTGCGAGGCAACAAGAAGCTGCATGTGCAACATCTACTAATTTTAGAAAGCAGCGCACCAAACTACTGCACCAATGCATCAAAAGGTGTGCAAATTAAATATGCGCTGTAAAAATAAAATTATATGACGTCATTGTTTTCGCTGATATTTTAATTTTGTAAAAAGGGAACAATGTAAAAAGAGGATTTGATGATGGTTACTTATAACATCAAAAACCCTTATTATAAAATACTTTGAGTGCATTTCAGAAAGTTTAATATTTCGTATTGATCAAACAAGGACAAGTTGGTTGGGCTTTTGAAAAAGGTCGGCGTCGTAGGCGCCCTAAAAAAGTGCATTAAAGGGGTAAAAGAACTCTCCATGAGCAAGTCTGCGGCGTATGCTACGCCGCGGGGCGTCTAGTTAAGAAATAATAAGTTAGTACTCTCTAAACTCTAAAGTGTCTGGAAGATTGAACTATTTACCTGGGAAGCGGATACACTGAAATGTTTAAGAATTTTTATTTTTAATCTCTGAAATGTACACTGGAAATGGCTTCAGACTTTCTATTTCGATGATCATCTGTTGGTTGCTTTAGAACAGAAGGCTATGAAATGTCATTGCGATTTCTATAGAAGAAAAGCGTTGTCGGAGAAAGTCGTGAAAACGCTTTGACGCTAGCCTGTCATCGACTTTCAACTTATATCACAAGGATTTCAATTTGTGATAACACTTTGTAATACTGTTTCGTGATATCATTTTGTAATACCAATTTCTAATAGCAGTTTGTGTTACCACTCTCTCACACCACTTTGCAATTCCTTTTTGTGATATCATTTTGTGACTCCACTTTGTAATACCGCGTTGTGATACCGTTTTGTGATACATCTTGAAACAATGCAAGTCAGCTCAAGTGCTTCTGGAGTAATGAATTGAAGGATTGATGTAAGTGTACCATGTCGTGCAACAATGGAAATCCAAAGAAGCCGATTACTTATGGAATCTAATAGATTATTGATACAGTACCATCGTATGTCCAAGTTGAATGATCACGTCAAAGACTGTCGTAATCCAACCCATGACAACATTAACAAATCTGATTCTCATGAGACTATATGAAGGGTCATATCAAAAACGATCTAATGGTTGAGCAGATCTTAGACTCTGGTCTGAAAATTAGGATTTAAAAAAAATTAAAAGACAATGTTAACAATCTTTAATCAGGGGTAAAGTTTCCTTTTCAGATCATGCTGGCCAATGGGACAAGTGATGTAGTGTTCACAAGTTTCTATAGCCACGGCGTTTGATGGGATATTCAGGCTGGCACAATGCCCAGCCTCTTTATTTTAACCCAACTAATGTCAGTTACCCTTTAGAGCTGAGTGGACAATCTTAGCAACTGGAAAAAGCCACAGCCGTTACAGAGATTCGAGCCCGCGACTTCTCTGTACTTCACCGTGCCCCATACAAGGTATACACCCTGGATAATCTTCATGACTTTGTCGACAATCTAAAAATATTCAGCAAAAGTATGTAATCCAATTTAAAATTGTGACAGATGCAGATAATTTGATATAGCTTATGGTAAGAGATTTTTAAATCCCTTATATTAACTTCACTGTCTTGTCTTTTTAATCCCTTATATTAACTTCCCTGTCTTGTCTGTCGTGGTTCCGCCGAAAAACAAATGTCAAAAATGACCAACTTCCCGTGACCCTATCGAGCTGAAATTTTGCAGAAAGACTTGTGTCACCTAACAATGTATGTTATCAAAATTTCAGATCGATCGAACGTACCGTAATTAAATCAATGAATTTTTCGTTTATCTCTATGTATCTCTATGTGGCATGTGTAGCCGTCTGCTATAGTAGACCTCCACGGGTTAGTGGAGGTTCACTCCAACCCTCGATGTCACGGGGCTCTGTCGCGCGGTGCGTATTATATGGAACATAATCAATAATTTTAGTTATGTCTTTTCCGATGATGAAAACCACAGTACCCGTTGAGGGTCGGTTTATTCCGAAGCGACCGTTTCGTCCCCCTCATATTACTAGCAACGCCATTGTGCTGTGTCGGTTTAGGGCCAGGAGCGCCAGTACGGATTAGCAAAAGGTACCGCGACGAACGTAACGGATGCCAGCTCTGAGGAAACCTTCCAGTGGGGGTTTACACCCTAGGTAGGTAATTGATGATCCCCCGCTTTGCGACAGTCCTAACCACAGAGACACGTGTGCTTTGCCGGATTGGCACCTAGTGGTAGCGAGTCGAAGTAGGGAAAATTCCACCTCTCCTTTGTGAGGTCACTTTTAGTGGGAGGAATTTTCGACTTTTTGTCCTGGATGCCCAGACGGCCGCTTCAGAAGCGACAATTTGGGGGGCGGGTCTTGGGGAGGGGACGGGATAGCTGAGGGGGTCTTCCGGGAAGACTCTTTGAAGAGCACTAGGCTCGGGGCTGCTGATTTTCTTCCATATATAGGATATTTAATTAATTCTCATACATAAGGGATTTATAGTCAAAACTACTCAAAACCTTTGTTTTTACTGGTTGTTTTTAGTTGACCATCTTCTTCATCAAACCCGATTAAAAACGACGACCGAAGAAATGTTAAAATATTTATTGTTTTAAATTACCACCGAAATGCGGGAGATTCGTGTAGGACAGAGGCGTCACATGGGGGATGCGGGGGACGCGGACCGCACCGGTTGACACCAACACAAGGGGTGACACCAAAGTGTAAAAGTCTGTATGTTCACGTATTTGGCAGAGGCAGACACGGAGGATTTCTATGGGGTAAGTTGTGTGTGTGGGGGGGGGTGGTGGTGACACCATGAGCTACTGCACTGGGTGACACCAACCCTAGTGACGTCTCTGGTCTAGGGAAGTTGAATTTTTTTTTAGTTCCAAGGACGGACCGAGACCGCGGCTGAATGTGAGAATACGCTCCACTACGCGTTCGAGTTCTTTCACGACTATAAAAACTAACATGAACCCCACTACAAAATCTCTCGATGATTCGAGCTGCTGCTGAATCTTATAACCGCATTTAATTGGAAATGGCACCAGGCTGCAGGTTAAGGCTATACATAGAAACAACTTCAAAGCAGCTCACAACCATTACAGAGAGTTTTAATAGACCAAATTATACGAGTCCTAATCGATGACCACTTTTAGTTTAGCGAATTGAATTTTCAAAGTGTGCATGGCAAAAACAATACAATCTCGAGGGCTGTCTTCATCTGT
Source organism: Ampullaceana balthica (assembly GCA_944989445.1). Taxonomy (NCBI): domain Eukaryota; kingdom Metazoa; phylum Mollusca; class Gastropoda; family Lymnaeidae; genus Ampullaceana; species Ampullaceana balthica. The sequence continues at coordinate 628,115 of CALYLW010000232.1, read as the reverse complement.
AGTGATTAGAGAGAATCACTTGAATTTACAGATTTTTAAAAAAAAATTTGGATTGAATTGGATTTATGGAAAAAATGGTTTGAACGCAGGATTGCATCGGATTACGGAATGATTTTAAATTAGGAATGACTTGGATTTTAAGAATCAACTTGGATTTAGGAATGGCTTGGTTTTAGGAATTTCATGGGTTTAGGAATAACTTGGGTTGAAGGAATAATTTGGATAAAGGAGTTTCTTAAATTTAATGAACTACTTTGAGTCAAGATAGGACGTGATATTAGGAATGATTAGGATGTAATGAATTAGTTTTTTTATGGAATAAATTGGGTTTAGAAATGAATTGGATTTCATAATGAAGGAAATATTTTGATTTAAGGTATCACGTGGCTTTAGGAATGATTTGCGTTGCATGATCGTATTTGGCAAAGAAAATGGTGTTACTCAATTGCCTTTGATTGGAGCTCAAAAGCTTCTCGTTGAAAACTTTTCCCCCAAGTACTGGTAACTGATATTTTTACATGATTTAAAAGAATCACAGAAATAACTATTTTTTTCAGCCTAAAGGTTAGGCCTAATAGTAATAGTAAAATTTAAAAGAAATCTGTACTAAACCAATACAAAAATTATAAATTTTAAAACAGCAGTTGAAAATTTCTACAGACAGATATACGGCAATCACTACTGTGCCGATCGAAATCCTGCAGTCAAACATAAAGAACTCAGAGAGTTACAATTGAGAGTTGTGGGAAAGTAGTTTTAAAAAAGAACCCAACTAAGTTATGGCAGATCAATGAAAATTCATCACCCTTAAACATAAATCTTTATTTATTGACTTTGTATTTCTTGGCCGATGATCCACTCCCCTATCCATTCTCAAAGAAACATCTGCTTCAGATATCAAAACCTAACGACCATTGGTCAGAGCAGACTAAAAAAACTCAATTCTTTTATCTGAAAAACTTGCATCGGCATTCATTTAGTTTTGTTTGTTCACATTTTCTGAATGTCGCACAAAAATATACATAACACATCTTTTAAAAGACATTAAGCTGAAGTGAAAGTTGACAGATACAAAGTAGTTGAATAGGCCATACACGCTGTCTTCTACTTAAATATAAGGTAAGACAAGGGGGATGGCCTGTGTTCTTCATTTAATAAAGTTGAAAGACAGTAAACATATTATGTTGTGTTGAAATTACGGTAAACCACTAAAAAAATAGAAGTAGCAGAGATTGTCTCAAAAATGAAATTGATCGTATTTTATCAATAGCTACCATGCGTCATCCTAAGGAATATTTTCCCCTTTTAAAGGGAAGCTAGTTGTGTCTTGTCTAGACCCCGGCAGAGTTCCTCCTCCATTGATCGGTCAAATTGTGCTATAGCCCGGTACGACTTGATTGTCCGCGGCTGCATGTTTCTCCACCAGAGTAGCTCCGTTGTTGTACGTAAAACCTCCACCAATCCAATAATGTAGTTACTGTCAATCAATGAATTATATACCCCGAGGCTCATGCGCACACACGACCGATGACGTCAGCATTTCACCATCCTTCAACCTCAGCTTACTTCTATTTATTTTAAGAAGCACTTACTCCCCCCCCCTCAACACACACCGAATTTCGCGCACACATTAACACACACATGTTCAAACACACGAACACACATATACAAACACACACACACAATCATGCGGCAGCACCCTAGACACCACTCTTTAAACACAAAGTCCAATTCTTCCCTCTTGTCCTGTAGAACCCACTTTTTAATCCCTTATCCCCCAAATTCCACACCACCCCCACCCCACTCCTCCTCATACATGGAGTTCAATCTAACCTCACATCACGGGACAAATGAAACACCAAGATGAAAAGATCGAGTCGAGAGTACAGCCGGATTTGGCAGCCAGCGTTACAGATCGATAGTCGAATCTATATAGGAAATATCTAGTAGCTCTCGCTACACCATCGGTAGGTCATTTAATATCCTGTGGCAGCGTCATCAATAGGTCATTTTTTTAATATCTTGTGGCAAAGATTTTACTAAGTAAAACCCTGTGGCAATACCATTAAAAGGTCTTGTAGTATTTGTTGCATCAAGGCCAAAAAATGAGTGTAATATTTTGTAGCAACGATCCATAGCTCTTGTAATATCTAATAGATGCGCCATCAAAAGCTCTTTAGAAATACCTTGACGCTTAGAAATGCCCGGATATGGAATGTGGCTTTTGCGCCTGGTAGCCACCGTCAATACGTATTGTAATATCTAGTTAATCAGTGGACACCATCAGGGGCGGATTAGGATTGCAGGGGGCCCCTGGCTGCAATTCGACCTGGGGCCCGGTCCAGCCACTTTAGTATAAAATATAATAAGTTGGGAGGCCCTTAATTTGAGCCTAAACTCGTAGGGGGCCCCTGGCTTTAGCCCAATCAGCACCCCCCCCCTTAATCCGCCCCTGGACACCATTATGTGTTTTAATGAACAATAAGTTTTTTGAGTGCCATCTTTTATTGGTTCAGTTGAGACGTATTGGATTGGTCTAAATATAGAATGCTCTTCTCTTAAAAACGTGTTTGGCTATTTATTTTCAATTTATTTTTTGTTGCTCATCCTTCAAGTCAATCAAGTAAAAAGTTAGAAAATAAAGAGGACTTAATTGCAACTATTATTTCAACGATTAATGTTTACAAGCACTCACTTAATTTGAGTGAAATTAATTTCATTACCTTACATTTTCTAAACCCGCTACCGTTAATCATAGTGTCTTAACATCATTACTTTCAATGTTAATTTCTTTGATGTCAATATTTCTAAGCTTTCTACCCCTTAATATTCCCAAATGATGGGATCCTAATTTAGCATACAATCTGTTACCATGTCTCAGGGGATTAAACTTAAAATTGAAAGCAACAACCTTTAAGACGAAGACATTTTATTGTTGTTAGGCCAACCAGACGTGCACCTCATTTCTTCGCGAGTAATAACACAACGCCCAAGAGCCAACCCCTCTCCTCCAATACAGCTTTATTTATTACATTTATTACATTTCGACTTATCTTATTCCTTGTGCATTGCCCTCTTTATCCTTACATTGATCAATAATAATATTAATTTAGCCATCGTTATTGAATATGATCAATTCAACGAGGCCCCTGCTGCCTTGATCACGCTGAAGCCAGAATATTTCTGGAATACCCAGCGGAAGAAAACAAGACAAATATTTACTAGAGATTTCCTATAAATTAATGCTTAAATCGGATTGGAGCTATACAAAAAAAAGCGTCGCGTGCTTGTATGCTAGTCAAGGAGGAGGGAGGGAGGGAGGGAGGGATATTCACAGTGTTCAACATCTTATGGTGGGTTGGGGAACATCTTGTGGTGGTTTGGGGAACATCTTGTGGTGGTTTGGGGAACATCTTGTGGTGGTTTGGGGAACATCTTGTGGTGGTTTGGGGAACATCTTGTGGTGGTTTGGGGAACATCTTGTGGTGGTTTGGGGAACATCTTGTGGTGGTTTGGGGAACATCTTGTGGTGGTTTGGGGAACATCTTGTGGTGGGTTGGGGAACATCTTGTGGTGGTTTGGGGAACATCTTGTGGTGGGTTGGGGAACATCTTGTGGTGGGTTGGGGAACATCTTGTGGTGGGTTGGGGAACACGTTGTGGTGGGTTGGGGAACATCTTGTGGTGGGTTGGGGAACATCTTGTGGTGGGTTGGGGAACACGTTGTGGTGGGTTGGGGAACATCTTGTGGTGGTTTGGGGAACATCTTGTGGTGGGTTGGGGAACATCTTGTGGTGGGTTGGGGAACATCTTGTGGTGGGTTGGGGAACACGTTGTGGTGGGTTGGGGAACATCTTGTGGTGGGTTGGGGAACATCTTGTGGTGGGTTGGGGAACATCTTGTGGTGGGTTGGGGAACACGTTGTGGTGGGTTGGGGAACATCTTGTGGTGGGTTGGGGAGCATCTTGTGGTGGGTTGGGGAACACCTTGTGGTGGGTTGGGAAACATCGTGTGAGGCGCTTTATGGAAGAAAATATCCGGAAATAAGGAAATATCCGGAAATAAGGAAATATCCGGAAATAAGGAAAGATCCACCCCAATTTTAGCAGATAAGTACCTTAGTAATTAAGCCATGCCACTTATTGGGAAATAAGCCATCAGGACCAGGGGAAATAAGCAATAAGGATGAGATGAAATAAGCCATCAGGATCTAAGAAAATAAGCCCTCAGGACCTAAGGAAATAAGCCATCATGACCTTGGGAAATAAGCCATCAGGACCTTGGAAAATAAGCCATAAGGACCTTATGAAATAAGCCTTTAGGACCTAAGGAAATAAGCCTTTAGGACCTAAGGAAATAAGCCTTTAGGACCTAAGGAAATAAGCTTTTTTACTTTAAAGAAATGAGTTGGGGGAATAAGCTTAGAAGTTATCGAAAAGGTAATTAGATGATAAGATGCGGGGACATTAGGAAATAGGGTTAGAGCAGTGTTTCTCAAACCTTTTAGTATTGCAGACCGGCAGGAATTTTTCCATTGCACCAGGGACCGGTGAACTATTTTCCCTGAACTGACGTGGTAGTGAAATGTCCTTTCTTGGTAACTTCTGCGGACTGGCATCGGATGGCCCACGGACCGGCACCGGTCCGCGGACCACCACTTTGAGAAGCACTGGGCTAGAGGATCTTATTCACCTGTAGGCCTACCTTAGGAAATAAGTTAAAAGGACTTCAGGAAATGGGGTGAAAATACATTATTTGCCAAGCGCTGAGGAATAAAAATATGCATTAGTTTTTAAGATTAACGCAATGATTTCGTACAATAATTTTGAATTCTATAGTACGTGCTTTTTAGGTAAAAATCTCATGTGATTTGCGCTGACACTTTCGAATATCTCAATCGGACCACTTTCTTTGGGAAAAATAAACTTGTTTTTTTAAGTTAGAATAGGTTGAAGTTTAACAAATAAGAATGTGTCTGATGCAAAGAGGATGTGGTCGTAATAAATAATTGCTTTTGTGTTGGTTTTTGTGGTTCTAATTATAGTTATGACGTACATATGGCATATATTTAGGCTATTTTTGAAACATCTTCCTTGAAAGACTCAGTTTTTTTGTGTTGTTTTTTGTTTTTTTTACCTGCATGTGTTCTGCTTCCTTCCGGTTCTGTGATGTTGACCTTTTAACCCCTGGCAATCGCAACTTTACTGGGCCAGCATACGAAAGATAGAAACGGAACCAAAATCTTCATCGTGGTATGGAAGGGAGGGTACGGGATGTGACGTATTGGACGAAAATGAAACAAAGCAAATGTTACTCGATCACTGTAAAACAATTGCCAATGCGTACAGAATGGATACAAAACTATGAAACGTTTAATGTGCTGCAAAAAAAAATAATTAAACAATATTTAATAGACAACTGTTGTCTAAAGCTAGAAATGGAGGGAGAGAAACAAAGAGACACACACATAGAGAGAATACAGAGGGAGAGAGAGAGAGAGAGAGAATTCAGAGGGAGATAGTGAGAGAAAAAGAGAAAAGGAATAGAGAAAGTGAGAGTGAAATCGATAAAGAGAGAGAGGGAGTAAGAAAGTTGGCAGGGTAAATAATTGGAAAACAATTGACCTCACAAGTTATTTGCACAAGCCATGGGCGGATTTGTGGGGAGGTCATCAGCAAATGTGTATTCTCGGCAACACACTGGGGTGTGGGTAGGGGGCATAGACTTATCGGAAGTGCCACTCTCGCAAATCTACAAAATTATTCCCCCCTCCCCCGCATCTGAGGGACATCCATCGGACTCAATAACTGTGTAGAATAAGAAATGAGAAATTATTCAAATAAGGTGATTAAAATTGCTTTCGAAATTTCGGCACCTGAACAATGCTCACAATTGCCCGCCAATGCCCGCCAAGCATAACTGCCAGGGAGCTATAACGTCTTGAAAAGTTGGACTACTGACAACACGTGCTAGAAATGATTTCATACGTGAAATGTCAGGCTGGTGTTATGTTGGGCGATATCAGCCCCCACCCCGCACACTCACACACACACACACACACAGCATACCACGAAACCCTCCAGAGAAAATCAATGATGATTGCATTACATGAAACTCGTCCTATTAAATTGGTTGGAACAACGTTACCGGGGAAAAAGATGGATGGTTCCTTGTATATGATGGGGGATGAGTTAAAGAGGGTGATGGGTTATAGAGGGTGATGGGTTATAAGGGGTGATGGGTTATATAGGGTGATTGGTTATAAGGGCTGATGGGTTAAAAGGGCTAATGGGTTATATGAGGTGATGGTTTTAAAGTGCTAATGGGTTATATGAGGTGATGGGTTATATAGGGCGATGGGTTATGAGGGGTGATGGGTTAAAGTGCTAATGGGTTATATGAGGTGATGGTTTATATAGGGGTGATGGGTTATAAGGGGTGATGGGTTATAAGGGGTGATGGGTTATAAGGGGTGATGGGTTATATAGGGTGATGGGGTATAAGTATAAGGGGTGTTGGGTTATATAGGGTGATGGGTTATGAGGGGTGATGGGTTAAAGTGCTAATGTGTTATATGAGGTGATGGGTTATATAGGGGTGATGGATTATAAGGGGTGATGGGTTATAAGGGGTGATGGGTTATATAGGGTGATGGGGGTATAAGTATAAGGGGTGATGGGTTATAAGGGGTGATGGGTTATATAGGGTGATGGGTTATAAGGGGTGATGGGTTATATAGGGTGATGGGTTATAAGGGGTGATGGGTTATATAGGGTGATGGGTTATATAGGGTGATGGGTTATAAGGAGTGATGGGTTATATAGGGTGATGGGTTATAAGGGGTGATTGGTTATATAGGGTGATGGGTTATATATGGTGATGGGTTATAAGGGGTGATGGGTTATATAGGGTGATGGGTTATAAGGGGTGATTGGTTATAAGGGGTGATTGGTTATATAGGGTAATGGGTTATATATGGTGATTGGTTATATAGGGTGATGGGTTATAAGGGGTGATGGGTTATAAGGGGTGATGGGTTATAGAGGGTGATGGGTTATAATGGGTGATGGGTTATATAGGGTGATGGGTTATATAGGGTGATAGGTTATAAGGGGTGATGGGTTAAAGTGCTAATGGGTTATATGAGGTGATGGGTTATATAGGGGTGATGGTTTATAAGGAGTGATGGGTTATAAGGGGTGATGGGTTATATAGGGTGATGGGGTATAAGTATAAGGGGTGATGGGTTATATAGGGTGATGGGTTATAAGGGGTGATGGGTTATATAGGGTGATTGGTTATAAGGGGTGATGGGTTATATATGGTGATGGGTTATATAGGGTGATGGGTTATAAGGGGTGATTGGTTATATAGGGTGATGGGTTATATAGGGTGATTGGTTATAGATGGTGATGGGTTATATAGGGTGATGGGTTTTAAGGGGTTATGGGTTATATAGGGTGATGGGTTATAAGGGGTGATGGGTTATATAGGTGATGGGTTATATAGGGTGATGGGTTATAAGGGGTGATTGGTTATAAGGGGTGATGGGTTATAAGGGGTGATGGGTTATAAGGGGTGATGGGTTATATAGGTGATGGGTTATATAAGAGGATGGGTTATAGAGAGCTAATTTATACAGGGATCGTTTTTGAATTGACGGCCTAAAAGTCGCGTTATCAAGCAGTAAGTTGTACTCTTCAAAGGAACAGAAGAGCACATATTTCAAACATTGATTAGATTCCACTGGTTTTCTCGTCTTATCGTTGATTGTCAACGCAACCATTTTCTTCTAAAGTGGTGCTACGATTATTTTACACCCCAGACACCATATTTCAATCATGTATCACGACATGGACAATCAAGATTGAATTTAAGGTATTCAAAGTCATAATCCTAGAGCTTTTACAACATCAAAAAGTAATATATACCGCAAAGAGTTAATTTTTTTTTAGCTTATGCAGATTCCTCAAATTGTGTTGCAGTTTGTGTGGAAATTAAATGATTATTATTTTCTGTGTGACTCTTCACACCCCGAAAGTTAAGATTGAAAAGTGATTGTCCCCTTTTCCTGTGCTACTGGCCGGGGTGTACTCTCCATTGATCAAGAGTTTTAAATTCAAACAAACAAAATGTGATTTTTAGCCTTCGAAATGTTAAGTCCAGAGAAAATTGGCATCCGTGCAAGTCATGCAATTCAAATGACAACACATTTTTTTTTCCACGATGAATAATTGAAACTTTGCCACTCCTCAGCCGCCAGAGCTCGGATTGTTCAATTATGTTTAGCTTGTCAACCTTTTAGAGCCGGTTCTACATTCAGAAATTAGCGTTACAAAAAAGTTCATATCGCTTATCTAGAATTCATAGTCTGAACACATTATTATCTATAATAGTTAGTTCAGTTTTTCTGATCACTTTTTGTCTTTTCTTAGGTTTTTAAGTTGTTGTTGACTGTATGACACTCAATAACGAGGCACATAATATGTATAACTAGAATGATATCCATAACAAAGGGCTGCATTCATAAACTTTGTTTGTACGTATATGTTATGCTCAAGTGTTATAAATTCAATTACTGAATCTTTTTAAAGCAATTAGTAAAAAGAAAATTATGATAGGAGCGTGTTGTATTGTTTGGGGTGGGGGAGTGGAGGTGGGGGACAGACGCTCCTCCATTTTCATGAATTTTATTTTACCTTCGATTGAAGTAACAATACATCTTTAGGACAACAGGTGTTTTTGACAATCCAAGTTTAGGACAATAAATGTTTAGGACAATACACGTTTAGGACAATGCACGTTGAGGACAATACACGTTTAGGAGAATATACGTTTATGAGAATAAATGTTAAGGACAATACACGTTTAGGACAAAACACGTTTAGGAGAATATACGTTAAGGAGAATAAATGTTTAAGAGAATACACGTTTAGGAGAATACACGTTTAGGAGAATAAATATTTAGGACAATAAACGTTGAGGACCATACATGTGTAGGAAAATACATGCTTAGGACAATACATGTGTAGGAAAATACATGCTTAGGACAATACATGTGTAGGAAAATACATGCTTAGGACAATACATGTGTAGGAAAATACATGCTTAGGACAATACATGTGTAGGAAAATACATGCTTAGGACAATACATGTGTAGGAAAATACATGCTTAGGACAATACATGTGTAGGAAAATACATGCTTAGGACAATACATGTGTAGGAAAATACATGCTTAGGACAATACATGTGTAGGAAAATACATGCTTAGGACAATACATGTGTAGGAAAATACATGCTTAGGACAATACATGTGTAGGAAAATACATGCTTAGGACAATACATGTGTAGGAAAATACATGCTTAGGACAATACATGTGTAGGAAAATACATGCTTAGGACAATACATGTAATCCCAATGTTTTGCCGGTCTATCTCGGGACGAACTTGCAATATACATACATATGTGTAAAATAAGTATACCAAGTGGGCTGACTATGCCAATGATCCCAACTACAAAACCTGCGTCACTTGTGGGGGGGGGGCAGGAGGGGGGCATTCCCTCACGGCGATACCCGTCTTACACTCACTGTGACGTAGTCTCCCCTGCATTGATGGTGTCACACCACCACCGCTATGATGATGTCGTGCCACCAAACAGTTCTGCTCCAACGATCAAGTTAGAATTACCTCCAGCTTACCCGCCCCACCTCTCCGATACTCTGTCATTCATTGTTGCGTCACCTCCCCCCCCCTGCTATGATGATGTCATACCACCGCCACTATGATGATGTCATACCACCGCCATGTCTGTTCCGACCACCAAGCTAAATTTACCTCCAGCTTAGCAGCCCCTCCTCCTCCTCCTCCGAGACTCTGTCACTCATGGTTGCGTGGTCTCCCCCCTGCTATGATGACGTCATACCACCGCCAAGTTTGTTCCTATGTACAAGTTAGACCGACCTGCACGCCGAGTGGTAGAAAAAAAAAGGGAAATAAATCTGAAATATTGGTTTTGGAAGCCGTTTAACGGACAAGGCGGTATCATTTATTGTCTTCCCTTGGCCCCTGAGTTTGGTTGTCCAAGCCATCTTTCCCCCTCCCCTCAAACCACCACCACCACCCCCACCTCAGCGATATCCCTTCAAAAAACGTCATAAAAGCCGAGATTTTATTCTCTGAATGAGTCATTTCACATGGGGTTATTTTCTGTTTATGCAACTTCCTCATTCCCCGCCCACATCTCTCTACCACATGTTTTATTATTATTATTATAATTACTATTATTATTATTATTATTATTGTTATTATTATTATTATTATTATTATTATTATTATTATTATTATTATTATACTGTCATCGTCCGTTAACGCTATTTTAATACACTTTGATGTGAAGAAATACGTATATATAAACATTCATTATTGTATGGACATTGATCAGTGTAGTTCTAAAAGACTTCATTTATCACGTGACTGGTAGCTATTAATCTTAGTGAAATTTATCGAGAATATTGTTTTATGTATTGAGAAAAAATTACATACAACAAGAACAAGACATTGAGGGTCTCAAGTATGTGGATAATTTACTCTTTAATGAAATCAATGTGGGATGAGTAAACTTTTCGCTCTAAAAATGAAAAGCATGATATGGAGTTTGAAAGCTTATAAACAACCTCAGTGTTTAAAAAAAATTATAATTTTGAAGAAGAAAAAAATAGCACGATTAAAATTATACTTGAGACTTATAATATACATCCAAGGCAACTGTTTTTTTTTAAACATTAGCTAATAATATTTTACTCTTATTTTTATTCAGTTACCGCTAAGCCTGATCACGATGTCTATAGAGACTCCACCAACCACATTCACAATTTGTATACACAATTTATTGAATGTTAGCCTTTATCGCTTTTTTATGCTCGCCTGTTAATCTTATTGAACGAGGGTTCGGCGAGTGCAGTTATAGACATCAGTAAATTAAACCTCGTGTGTACAAGAATTATCCACAAATACATGTGTATTCTTAGAGTTCTATGTTATCTTTCGAGGTTTCAAAAGCTTTTGAGATTCTACTTTCTTTAACATTGATAAATAAAAAATTCCCAAATTATAGTCTTAGAACCCAGAAGCTTAAATGGAGTGAAAATAAATTTCTTATTTACAACATGCAGCTTTTTAAAAATGGCATAACCGACTGAATTACGACATATACACGGGGTAAAAAACAAATCTAAGGGACATTTCAAAGGAGCGTACATCTCGGGCAAGCAGACGTTGATATTAAAAATAAATAAATATACAAACTTAACATTTGAAGAGATTAGGAGTACAGGAAATGGGGAAAGAATATCTTTCTTTAATCGAAAGTGCATCATGAATATCTGAGTTTGTAGTGGGCAGAAATTGAACATGTAACAGGTTAATGATAAATAAATAACCTTTGTTTAAATGTAGGGCTAAGACGGAAAATGAAATTAGCTAATCAAAAGAGCTGGTTTGCCAACAGAAATATTTGTACCCCAAACAACTTGGTGGATATTCCCCCCCCCACAAACAACTTGTTAGGTGTGCACCAATCGGCCTTCTATACAAACGACATCAGCATTTTAAAAAAAATGCACAAAGTTTATTAGCCGGCCATGAGTATCAGTCAACCTAATTTATCAGCCAGACATGAGAAATTAGTCAACCTAATGTATCAGCCAGCCATGATTATTAGTCAACCTAATGTATCAGCCAGCCATGATTATTAGTCAACCTAATGTATTAGCTGGCCATGATTATTAGTCAACCTAATGTATTAGCCAGCCATGAGTATTAGTCAACCTAATGTATTAGCTGGCCATGATTATTAGTCAACCTAATGTATTAGCTGGCCATGATTATTAGTCAACCTAATGTATCAGCCAGACATGAGTATTAGTCAAGCTAATGTATCAGCCAGCCATGATTATTAGTCAACCTAATGTATCAGCCAGCCATGATTATTAGTCAACCTAATGTATCAGCCAGACATGATTATTAGTCAACCTAATGTATTAGCTGGCCATGATTATTAGTCAACCCAATGTATTAGCTGGCCATGATTATTAGTCAACCTAATGTATTAGCTGGCCATGATTATTAGTCAACCTAATGTATTAGCTGGCCATGATTATTAGTCAACCTAATGTATTAGCTGGCCATGATTATTAGTCAACCTAATGTATTAGCTGGCCATGATTATTAGTCAACCTAATGTATTAGCTGGCCATGATTATTAGTCAACCTAATGTATTAGCTGGCCATGATTATTAGTCAACCTAATGTATTAGCTGGCCATGAGTATTAGTCAACCTAATGTATTAGCCAGACATGAGTATTAGTCAACCTAATGTATTAGCCAGACATGAGTATCAGTCAACGCAATGTATTATCCGGCCTTGAATATCAGTCCATCAAATGTATCAGCCGGCCATGAGTATTAGTCAACCCAATGTATCAGCTGGCCATGAGTATTAGTCAACCCAATGTATTAGCCAGCCATGAGTATCAGTCAACCCAATGTATCAGCTTGCCATGAGTATTAGTCAACCCAATGTATTAGCCGGGCATGAGAATTAGTCACCCTAATGTATTATCCGGCCATGAGAATTAGTCCATCCCATGAAAGAAATAATCAGCAACCCAACCCGTGTGATCCCCTGCAACCTAGCCCTCCCCTCAAATCCCTAGAAAACGATTGTTTGATTTTGTATTCAACTTAAGCCTTTCGATCTCATGGGAAGAAACCAATTTATAGTTAAACTCAGCGCGGCGTTACTTCCCCTTTCGTAGCATTTCCATCACCACTGGTGAGTTTCTATTATTATACGAAAACACTTTTTTCTTTAATTTTATTCTTCTTATCGCTAATTTCTCACTGCTCTAAACTACAGACTGCAAGTAACGAGACCAAACAAAACTTTAATGTAGACTAATTGTGATGTGTCTGTTAACTTCAGTTAAAGGAAACATTAAATGGGGAGGATAACAAGGAGGCGTTGTTGTGTTAACTTCAGACGATAAATACGTACTACTATACAAAGTGGGATTCCCAAATAGAGGTTAAGGGTTAAACTGGGTATTGAGACTACATCTTTTATGTTGGGTAATATATCTGAATGACGTCATTACATCTGTTTATTGCAATCATCATTTTATCTTTACTTGTGCTTGTGGTGAGGGAGGGTGGGGAAAAAAAGAGGGGGGGCGTATTCTTGTTTTTTGAAGTCACCTTTACCTTCGTTTACGCTCTAGATTTGACCTCCTGCTGGATAAATAGTTTTCTTAAAGCTGAGAAAAATGTATCTCTGCTTGGTGGACTTCTATAGAGCTGAGTTTTGGGGCAGAATCTTTTCATCTTGAGATATACATTAAGGTGATATTCTTTCTAGCGCGAGTGCTGCACACGTTTTGTAAACAGCAGTGTCATTTTTTTTTCTAAACCTTAAGAATTTTATATAAAAACTTGAGGTTTTGTTTCATGACATATAAGACACTTTGAGAAAAATAATTCGTCTTTTTACATAATTCAAATTGTAATTTTAAAAAAAAATTGCTTTACATATTCTAGTGAGTTTTAAATAACCTAACATACTATCATAATAATGTGACATACGTTACAAATACTTTTCAAAGAGAAACGGGTAAACTTAATAATGTTATTTATTAACGCTGAAGTTAAATTAATAAAAATATTTTTAAAATAATACAATTTAAAAAGCAAAACTATTTCAATATCACTTGTCGCATTTTGGCAAATTTAACCTAGAATGGACATCGATTTTCTTGAATGGAGAACAAGCAAAGTATTCAGATTTTAGTGAAAATATTTTTAAAAAAAATTATTGTCGCAAATTTTCATAAGCGCATTTAAACTTAGTGTTAGTGAGTTGCAAAATAACATAAGTGATTATGAAACTAACTTAGGGTCAGTTACTCTAACAATATTTTATGCCAATTAGATGAACTTTTTTTCGCAACTTTAAATTATAATAATGTATTTGTTTTTATTTCTCACTATAGGTATTTTAAAAATCTTAAATACTAATTAGTTTAACTAAATTTCTTATTTTAATGTCAGATAAAATTTGTTTTTAATTAAACTAGGGGTGTACCGGATTCCGGCTCCGACTAGTCCGGGATCCAGCCATTTTTAAAAACCGTCTCCGGCTGGATATTAAACATTTGAATTCGGTACAGCCCAAAATTAAACGTTGATTATGAAGTGTTCATTATCTTTTCCTTAAACCTTTAAGGACAGGATGAGTTGACGTTCCCATAAGACCCGGTATAACGTATTTTCAATTATGCTATGGATCGAAATGAATGAATTCATTACGTAAAAATATATAACTGATCTAATCAAATGAAACACATATTTGTAATGCCAGGTCAGTTTAATTAATTGCCTTTGTATAAAAAGTCGAAATCATTAAAAAGCGGGAATCGATTTAATTTATGTATGACATGAATCCAAGTTTTATTTGGATATTACATGAAATAATTTGATTTTTAAAGTACGTGCAGACTTGCACCTCACGTACAATACCTTGCGATGGTGTGGGCTTTCACCGAAATTGTAAACCAACCCTCTCACAACGAAAGCTGACAGGGCTATTCGTCTCGAGATGAAGTACGATGGTCGACCTTGAGATCAAATTTGTACCTCATATTTATGGGTGACATTTGCCTGTAAATGCGTCCTTTTTTTTTCTTTTGGAACAGTGGTGTCATAAATCCTGGCCAACCACGGATGGCCTTAGCTACGCTACCGGAAAGATGCCCCTAACACTCACAGGGTGCAAATATAACGCGAATGTACAATAGAAAAGATAGTAAACAGACATATGGCTACTTTTAATAGATTTTCCTTCATTAAAACAGTTGGATGGGAATTGGCCCGAGTCCGTTTTCTTCATCTTCAAATGCTCATGAAACAAGCCCGAAGGCCAACGACTATTATGCTCAGAAAAATATTTACAGGATGGAAGTTGCTTGCCAAAAGTATATTTAACCCACAGTTTCATCTTTAACTGCCCAAGACATCTGATTCTTTCAGCAGAGATAATATGTAAAACTCAATGGACGAGTTAGGTCATTCAAGTCACCCAAGTCACCCAGTTCTCTGGTGTTAATCTTATGTTCATGTTATGTTGATTTAACATTTTCTCTGTTTAAATTAAACATGTAGCATTGGCCAACGCCATCTTCCAGTTTGACAGTTTAGAATTGAAAAGCTGCCAGACATCTGCTCCAAAGCTTTGAAAAAAAAAGACTTCATATTGACTCATTTCTGTCTCCTATCACTACACCTTAAAAGGAACACTTGAATGAATGAGAGAACTCTCGACCGATGGCTCGTCCGTTGAGCACCCATCACGTGTCTCCAACTCGTGGAAAGAGTAGGTTTAATAGGGAAGACGTTTTGGTCACATTTCTGAGTTCGTCTTACACTTTATTTAGTTTTAGGTTTTAAAAAAAATCAACTGTATACTTGCCAATATATTTTCCCTTAAACCATCCTTTCTATATATCTGCAGTTTGCAACAACTTGCAGATATCTGGCATGCCAGTAGATGAGGGAGAGGGAAATGTAACATTAAATCTAGAATTAAGCCCTGATTATGGCATAATTTGCTTGTTATAGAGGACGTATCGGATGGCAACTTCCCGTCCATGACAAATAAACATTGTCCCATAGTTCCCTCCACAGCACTCAATACTTGTTTTATTCCACAACTAGTGATGACAGGACAAAAAAGACACGGCGACTGGGGTAATTTCTGTGTCCTCTGTGTCTCCAGTCTAAAACTTTTATATCACGTTTTATTTGCTTTATTCCATGCGACCCGGGCCATGACATGTCACAAGATACGCCAAATGGGTTACTTCCTGTGTCTGCCGCGCTACAAGCTAAAAATTTCGGGATAGGATGCAGTAAAAATGTGTTTGTCTTTCTTTTTTAATCGTCATCACACAAAGTTCAGTTTGTCGTTGAGATTCATTAGACTACGATAATCTTCTTTATTATAATCTTCTTTATTATAGCTAAGTGTCAACTTCCTTCGGTAGTCTATCAATGCATTCCTTCGTCATTAAGTGCTCAATCTCCTCCGTTCTGTACATTTTAAATAAAGTCAAGCATTTTGTTTTCCAATCTCCTACATCACTTCATCAATAAACAATATAATAGCCCAAGTCACTCACTCACTGGCTGCTGGCTCCTTAACGCTATGACGTCATTGTTTGAGCATATATTTTAATACAAGGTGTGCATCAGGAGGTCTGCAAAATAATTATAAATTAAAGATTAATTTTGAAATAGTATAACAGTCCATAGCAGTTAAAAAAGCGGGTGGTGTTTCTCGCCATAAGGAAATATTATATGACGTCATTGTTTTAGCTTATATTTTAATTTTTGGAAAAGGGAACTATGTAAAAAGAGAATTTGAGGATTTATAATTATAAAATACTTTGCGTACATTTCAGGAAGTTTAATATTTCGTATTTATCAAACAAGGATAAGTTACTGGGGCTTTTATTGGCGCCCTACAACCCCTAGTATTTACAGATTAAAGATAATGGACTCACCAAGACTTCTTATCAACGTATGTTTGTGTTAGTAAAACTTGGCTTCTCGTGTATTAGAACGCATCAATCAAAGCTCGAACATGTTGCACTGTATGTATATGTAGGTAATTAAAAAAAAACAAATGCCCCAAAACCCCACCCAGAACCTCGAAACTATCATTGAATAATAAATTACATTTAATTAAAAAAATAAGTATTAAAAACACACATAAATCGTCCATATAGAAACATAGATATTTGAAATAAAATTGTGTTCATGTCTATTCATAATAACAAAATCAATTGACAATCCTAAGTGTATCGTTATGTTTTTTATTTACTGCTTTTGACATTGAAACAACTGAAAATATATTCACTAAGATCATTGTTGTTATTTCACTCACAAGTCTTGTTCCAAACGGCGTCTTTTATGGCATCAATCCGTATTCTCTTTTCAATATTTAATGTTTCAAACTCTTCTTCCTTTTTTGTTACTGGTAGTCGGAGGCGTCATTGTAGGATGTGTGTGTGGAGGGGGTGTGGACCGCACCGAGTGATACCATCACAAGGGGTGACACCAACATATAAAATACTCTATGTTCCCATTGCTTGGATCTGGCAGAATGGAGAATGAAACTGGAGAAAGTCACGAAGAGGTGACACCGTGAACTATCGCACTGGATGACACCAACCCTAGCGACGCCTCTGTCTGATGGCAAATATCGTCTCAAAACTTTCGTCAAAACTCGTTTTAAACTCGACTACGACGTCTTCACGAACCTCGTTTTTTTAATTAAAACGAATTAGTTTCTACTGACCTATGAACTGAGTTGTGAGTGTAGTCTCTTCCTCCCCCGCCCCCTCCTCCCGTCATTACTTTCTCAGACACGAGTAGACCGTTAATTGGTCTGAACCTGGCCGACACGTTCCTCTGATGATCTCATTATTCCATAGCACGTCAAATCAAAGCGGAGCAGTAGACGGCTCCCTAGCTGCATTTACGCCCAACATGTCATTCTGGCTGGTAGCAAGACATCAAGTTTTGGATGTAGATAACAAATCGAAGGTTCACCGAATGGACAGTTGGTAGATTCCATGAAGGAATTTCTGTAGTATGGAAATGGCCATTAATCTGTCGAATTATCGGGAGTGTGATTTCAATTTAGCTTAGATTAATGAATGAATTAATGCTTTCTTCTATACCGCTAACACTTTCCATGTTATACTTAGATGTTCGTTTCGCTCTGATGTTAAAAAATTATATAAAATAAAAAAATAGTATTCAATTTTTTATTAAATTTTCCTTTGCGGGCACACTCTTTCCAAAATTTCAGAAGACTGTTCCACAATTTTGGTGCCACTTATTCAAATAAGCTCACGCCAAGGGGCTTCCCCCCACCATGGGTACGTTCAGAAGGGACTGCTTAGAAGAACGCATCCACCTTTAGAGATACATGTTCCGGGGGGCCGTAGGGTTATTATTGTTACTAAACAAATCTGTATAGTTATGTTGTTTGGAGATCGACAGTTAACTAAGATTAAAACTATAACTATAAGACACTCTTTCATATAAAATTACTGTGCATGCAGGTAGATGAATTTGTAGTCAGATTTTATAACAATATGGGTATTAAACTATTGAGTTTGAAATGAGTTTGGCCGTCAGAAGAAGAGAATGCAATATCTTGGAGAACGTCTCTTTTTTGGAAGATCTTAGCTTGAATGTAAATAAATCGAAGACATGACTTTTGGTCAGATTGGTCGACGTTTAGTTGCGGTCTGGTGCAGGGGCGGATTAAGACTGCACGGGGCCCCTGGCTGCAATTCAAACTGGGTCCCTATCCAGCTAGCGTCCCTTTAAATAAAATTAAAATTTTTCAAATCTGCCAACGTAAAATTAAACCACTTCTGATGGTCCGAGATATCTCAAAATTTAACCACAGATGGATCTTGGATGACAATGCATTGTATCAAAATTTCATATCGATCTAATGTACCGTTATTAAATTATTGAACTTTTTAGTTTATCTATATACGCCTATGTATTATCCGTCTGCTCTTGTTTACTTTACATTCACGTCCCGAGTTCACACCAACCCCGACCACAAAAACCACGTTTAACATCAAGGAGAGGTCAGTCATTTCCAGTCTGTAAATGTTTGGCGGGCAATGCGTATTATATTTGAACATAATCAATTACTTCAAAACTCACCATAGCATACACTTAGACTAAAAAGAATAAAATAAATAGAAGTAAAAAAAAAGATTTTTAAAAACATGTTTTTGTAAGCGGACTAAAAAGAAGAAAATAAAATTTCAAAATTTAAAGTAAGTACCATGATGTCATATGACTAAAAAAATCGGGCGGGCGCTTTTTAGGCGTTTGGCTAAAATGATTAGGGTTTACAAATGACGAGTAAGAAAATGAGTGAATTGAATTAGTTAGCCTGAGAAGCACCCGCCCCACGTTTTTAGTCATATTACATCATAGTACTTATTTTAAATTTTAAATTTTTAAATTTTTAAATTTTAAAAATTAGTATCTCACAGACGCCAGTGTGAGAAGGGGTAACTTTTAGGGGGGCCATAGTCTTGAAGTTAGAGCTGCAGGGGGTGTAATAAGAGGATATCATTGATATGTATACTTCTGCTCGTCAATTTTGGTTAAATTCATTGAATTTATGCTGATTTTATTGATAAATCAAATGATTTCACAATGAAATATTTGTTAAATACCTCATTTTAAAGATTATCTGCGATGGAACGTTTGCAGCTTTGACATTACCCATAGTTTAGCAACACCCAAAATTTAGCAACACCCACCTGTTCTCTGAAATATATCTTTTTTTTAAATTTATAACTATATAGAGGTTTGAACATGTCATTTGTTCATGAACTATTCACAACACATTCCAGTTGATTTTCTTTATTTATAAGAAATTTAAATTATTTTAGATAAATAGAATGAATAGCAGCAGAGAAATCGTAGGGGATTTGATTGATGAGTTGACAGATTTCAGCGGGTTGAATTCAAAATATTGCGTTGATATTTACAGTAATTTTTTCTGTGCTGCTTTTAAAAAAATAGCCTTTATTTCTTTCCACTTTCTTTATAATTACATATTTAATCCTTATTATCCACCGTGTTGGTTTAAATCTTACTGCTTAAGAGTTTGAACAATCAGTACCCTTTTATGAGTTAAATTTATTTTTAACTTAATCTCCAATGTGCGTGTTTAAACAAAATGTAATATTGTTTAAACACAGACGTTTTTCCTCTTCAATTTACTGGTTTTAAATCTTGTTTTATACTATTGTTGTTCCTCATCGAGCCAAAAAAACTTTACTTAACAACCCTAATACAGAATGTAAGCTATGCTCAGTGCATGTAACCAGTTCCGCGTGAGAAATCTTATGGGTGAAGTGGCTTCTGCCCGGGGTGTTTCATTTGTTCGTGTGTGAGGACCGCTCCGTCTAGAGAGTCTAGACTGTCGAAATAAATGAAATTGAAGTGATGTTGGCTGCTGGCCAGGAGGGCGTCTCGAAGCCAAGCGCCATTTCTTGTTTCATTGTGTCCAGCTTGAAAGCTTGTTTATTATCATTGGCTATCTCCTAACACCCCCACCTATCTACCCCCCACCCCAGCCTATCTACCTCCCATCCCCACCAATCCTCCCCCCACACCCTCCAGCCACCCCCACTCCTGGGGCACTTTACACTGAAGGACCGTTATTCTGTGGTATCCGGCAAACAGTATTTCATTTCGTCGTATCTTTGGGGTTGCCCGAAAACTTAACAAATCTACAAGAGGAAAACATATTTTTGAACAACATTGGAGGAGAGAAAACAAAACGCTAAATAATTTTCTGCGAGATTTTAATCTGCACAGGGCTATATACGGAGTCTGCTCCCTTGCAAGGATCCTAAGTCAAAGTGGTGCCCCTTGTGTCCACTTCCGGGTAATTTCTAAGGACACAAAACTCCACTATCAAAGGTAGATGACTGGATATAAACACTGGATCAATTATATGACTCTGTTATATTACTATTTTTAATGATTCCTAATGATCATAAGACTCGAGTCCCACTTATGAGCTACGATCCTTATCCTTACGATACATGTCTTATCGTTAGATGCTACCATCAAATTATTGACAATTTTGTTAGCTGCAAAAAATGCAACATAAACTCATAATTAAATTAGTCCCGATTGCAGTGGATATTTGGATACGACTTAACTTCTTTGACTGGTGATCTAAAACACATTTCTGACCCCTATAAGAATTGCAATATTATCACAAGAAAAGTAACGCCGCTGATATTATAAAGCAGTCTGTGTGGCCCACAAACCACGATACACTTGGCTTTTCATGTGTGGAAACATCGGCACTAGCTTCTAGGCGTAATACAAGCGTATTGACCACGGCAGCGCTGACAGACCAACATCCGACATTGAAGCGACCCCTACCACCCCCCCACCTTTGATACAAGGACACAGATCTTGGGCTGGGGGAATATCCGCTGACTCAATACAGGCACAGAGTTTAAAGAAGAGATGAGTCTTATCAATCCTTCCCTATCCCGTGCCTCCTCCTTTCCCTCCCCCTCCTCGTTCTAAGATATCCATCCTGCTCTGCACATCCTCCAATTCCAATCCTCTCATCTTATTTTCCCTGCAGCCTAACCTCCACTCCTTTTTAAAAAGAAAAATTCGTCCTCAATCATCATTGCAAATGTGGGACACCCACGAGAAGACATTTGTCTATAATCATTGGGAACATTTCATACCCGCCCCCCCAACACCAAATCTCCCAACTCCTTTCTTCTTCTTTTTCCCAGCGTAAATCCCATGTTGTCTTGTTACAGCAACGAATCCAGGCTTTGAACTGACAATTACAAAACATGTCGGAGATAATTTTAAGAGCACGGTTAAATCAAACAGTTTTTTTTATTTTAACAAAAATTAATTACATCCTATGAAGAGATGAATACTCTATGACTATGAGATTACATTGTCATTACTCCAGCCCGATGACGAATTTCTACATGTCATTTTTTAAATTCAGAAACACGCAGCGATAAGGCAGAGGCTGATGTCATCCTATACAACCATGACAAGAGATGACAATCACATTGTGAGGTCATTGGCCGAATTGGCGGTCGAATAATATTCCGGCTCCCGGTGTTAACTGCTATTAACATATGCAATAAAAAAATTACTTTAAAATAGTTTAGGTAGTGTGGACATTTGAGAATAATTCTGAAGCATGATTGTTATGTAAACAAATAGAAGATGTCAGCTGTTTATGTTTCGGCACACGAATGTGCTACAACAAAAGAATCCTATGTACAAATCAAGTCATTATTAAGTACTTTTTGGGAAGAATTTTCATTTAAGCTACGTTTAAGTGCGTTTTAATATCGATTCTACGAAACCGCGAAAAAATACGCATAGCCTCTGTCTGAAAAGAAAACAGCCCCACACGTGTTTTGACAATCGGCAAAGTTTCAGGTCATTATGACCTTAGGAAAGTGGTTGAGCTTTAGATGAAAGATTAAATAGCAGGTCACTAGCGGCATGCTAATCACATCATACGTTATTGTCGTAGAGGTGGATAAACATTACAACCTAAAGTTTCACTGGTAACTCAGAAGTAGTTTTAACTTGATCTGCGGGGCAGAGGTCATTAAAAAAAAGTGTAACCTACTGGAAGTTGAGTACTTCTAACAAGATGAAGCCTAACTGAAAGTTTGGCAAGCAGGGATCTCCGGTAATTTAGCAAAAAACGATAAACTTTTTTTTTAAATGGATGGTGGATTAATTGTACCAAGTTTTCATTTCGATTAAACATGAGGAAAGTGTTCAAAAAGTAGATGAAATACAAACACAACTCAAGGCAGACATTGCACTTGTATCTTTCTGACCACAGAAAGTAGATGAATATGTGTACAAACGTTCACCTCTGTACTACATTAGGAAATAGATCAAAATTGAGTTGCAGGATATAGGTCATTGAAGTGTAAGAGGTCACTCTCTTTTGTCTTTATGATCTTAGCGTATTGACCCGTGTTGTCAAATATGAAAACAACTCCCTTTCAACATAAAACCAGAGACTGGGTCAAGAAGTTTAAGGTCTCTACCACAAAGAAACCTACACATTCCCGAACCGCGCAATCCCCAGTCAGGGCGGTGAATATAAAGCGTATTTAAAACGTTACCACTCATCATTATCATTTATGTAATGGAGTATTGTTTTAACATACGTTATGATAGATTTATTGCTATGTACAAACTTAAACTTAAACCGGGGCCTATGTTTGTCGCGCTGACCTGTTTTTTTGGTTATCCCAACCGCACGTTGTACAAGTTAAAATGCGGGTGATTGAATGTGTACTTTGAATGTATACGATTGAATAACTTAGCTGCAGATCAATCTAGCACTGGAACGGACGGCACTAAAGTTTTAAGCTCAAACCTTTTAGCCACGTCGGGTTCTGCTTTTTTTTTAACTCTAAATTTCCAGGTAATCATGAAATCGTTGAAACCGGTATGCTCTTGAAATGGTCGTCAAAACATACGCTCACACACCGACACACACATGGACAGTTCCTTAAACACATCACGAAACGCAGACAAAGCCCTGACATCCGCACAGCGCCCCGCGTCATTAAACGCCAGGTTCCTGACGCACCGGATCGGCCCCTCTAAGATTTTGTGTGGATGTGAAGTGCTGGCGGGGGTAGGGCGTCGTTTTTAACAAAACTTATCCTAAAGAATGAAATAAACAACAAAAAAAAATGGATCGTGGCTGATAAAAGATCTGAAGGAGACATTTATCAAATGCTGGACCTTTGTTGAAGCCAGATAACACGTCCACAGAGAAAGTTTCACTCCGACTTCGGTCTCCGTGTTTATATAGAATTCTTTTTGAATAGAAATGTTTTTTAAACATTTTTAAAAAATCAAACATCGTGTCCTCTTGTTTCTATGAATAGATACATTTTTGCAGACTCGTATGTGCTGGAGATAAAATTCAACGGGTAAATTCGAATTTCGATAACGTACTAGTTGTCCTTAACCATTCTACGAAATCAGGAGTTCTCAAACATGTCCATATCGTCCTCATGAAAATTAATCCATATTACAAATGCACTTGCTTTCATACACACATATTAGCTTCTGATTTTATCCCCAATTATGTTAGTACATGTACCTGATTTCATCCCCATTTCTTAACTACCTGATTTCAACCCCATTACTTAACTACCTGATTTCATCCCCATTTCTTAACTACCTGATTTCATCCCCATTTCTTAACTACCTGATTTCATCCCCATTTCTTAACTACTTGATTTCAACCCCATTTCTTAACTACCTGATTTCATTCCCATTTCTTAACTACCTGATTTCATCCCCATTTCTTAACTACCTGATTTCAACCCCATTTCTTAACTACCTGATTTCATCCCCATTTCTTAACTACCTGATTTCAACCCCATTCCTTAATTACCTTATTTCATCCCCATTCCTTAATTACCTTATTTCATCCCCATTCCTTAATTACCTTATTTCATCCCCATTTCTTAACTACCTGATTTCAACCCCATTACTTAACTACCTGATTTCATCCCCATTTCTTAACTACCTGATTTCATCCCCATTTCTTAACTACCTGATTTCATCTCCATTTCTTAACTACTTGATTTCAACCCCATTTCTTAACTACCTGATTTCATCCCCATTTCTTAACTACCTGATTTCATCCCCATTTCTTAACTACCTGATTTCAACCCCATTTCTTAACTACCTGATATCATCCCCATTTCTTAACTACCTTATTTCATCCCCATTCCTTAATTACCTTATTTCATCCCCATTTCTTAACTACCTGATTTCATCCCCATTTATTAGCTACCTGATTTCATCCCCATTTCTTAACTACCTTATTTCATCCCCATTTCTTAACTACATGATTTCATCGCCATTTCTTAGCTTCCTAATTTCCAACAAATTTCTCTTTTTTTTTAAAATTTCATTCCAATTTCTCACCATCTTGGTCTAATTTTCCATTACCTAACTACTTTTTATTTACCACGTTTTTATGAACTCACTTTCGTTCCTGTTTGTTTGCCTGTCAAATCAGCCAACGCAAAATTAAACCACGTCTGATGATCCTAGAGATCTCAAAACTTTACCACAGATAGATCTTGAATGACACTGCATTGTATCAAAATTTCAGATCGATCGAATGTACCGTTATTAAATTATATAACTTTATAGTTTATCTTTATATAAGCATATATATTATCCGTCTGCTCTTGTTTACATTACATTCACGTGCCGAGTTCACATCAACCCCGACCACATCAACCATGTTTAACATCAAGGGGAGATCAGTCATTTCCAGTCTGTAAATGCTTGTCGGGCAATGCGTATTATATTTGAACATATGCAATACTTCAAAAGTCACCATAGCAATGATAGCATACACTTAGACTAAAAAGAATAAAATAAATAGAAGTAAAAAAAAGAAAGATTTTTTTAAAAAACACTTTTTTATAAGCGGACTAAAAAGAAGAAAATATTTTTGTTCCACAGAATTGTGAAGGAAAAATCTTTTTCTGGATTGATAAAAATTTCAAACTTATATGCTCATGTACTATGATGTAATATGACTAAAAACGTGGGTGGGCGCTGTTTAGGAGTTTGGCTAAAATGATTAAGGTTTACAAATGACGAGTAAGAAAATGATTGAATAAGCTTAACTAATTCAGAGAAGCGCCCGCCCCACGTTTTTAGTCAATTCTGTGAAAACAAAATTTATTTTCTTCTTTTTAGTCCGCTTATAAAAACGTGATTTTTATAAAATCTTTTTTTTTACTTCTATTTATTAAATCCCTTATATTAACTTTACCGTCTTGACGTGGTCCCGCCCGCTCATCCGCGGAAAAACAAAAGTACAAAATGACCCACTTGCCATGATCCTTTCGAGCTGAAATTTTGCACATAGTCTTGTGTCACCTAACAATGCATTTATCAAAATTTCAGATCTATCGAATGTACCGTAATTAAATTAATGATTTTTTATTTTATCTCTATGTAACTCTATGTAGCATGTGTAGCCGTCTGGTATAGTTGACCTCCACGGGTCACTGGAACTCACTCCAGCCCTCGATGTCACAGAGGTCTGTCGCGCGTTGCGTATTATATTTAACATGGCTGATACATTTAGTTAGGGTTATGTCTCATACTCAAATATAAAGGATTTAGAGTAAAAAAAAACGTTGTATTTACAGGTTGTTTAATTATTACACTTTTCTCAACTACTTTATTTCATCCTTCTTCCCCAACCACTTTATTTCATCCCCACTCCTCGACCACTATACTTCACCCATTTTTCAGCTACTTGATTTGATCCTTATCCATCCTAGCCATGAAAGATTGACTTTTCCACCAATATCACACCGTGACTTCTACTCAACGGCCAGTAACTCCGTATGTGTCCACAATCTCACATCTCAGTTATGGCCGCTTGCTCTCCGTGGTGAGCGTCGTATTGTAAACTGGACGCTATAACTTAAAAACAAAAACAGATCAGCAGCGGGAGAAAAATCTCTATAACACCGTTCGACCATCCAAGCCGTAAACGAATTGTGAAAACAAAACTGAAGAGCGAGGCCAAAAAAAATGAAGGAAAAAAAAACAACTCTTGCTCGTGGAAGTAAAGTTAAGGAACCCTGAAGTGAGTGATTCGGTGAGGGTGTGTGGAGCGCGTGATTCCGCCGACCGAGTCGTGATTATCGACGACGATATTGTGCAGCCTGCCCGGGCCCGTGGGGGGATAGACAAACTTACAAATACTTACTGGCCCCCAGCCGGGAACAAGCGCCCGGTGCCCAAACTTTTCACTCGATGCCGGACTCGAGAGCTGGAGTTCCGTTGACTGTGGACGAGTTGTGTCAAAGAATTTTGTTAGCTGCCTTGTCATTGTTGAACCGGCGGTAGTGTGTGTGTCATTCACGAAGCGACTTGTTAAGTTTGAATTTCTGGCTTCATTTCTCAAATGAAGTAATGAATGGTTCACCTCGTTTGATTTGTGCGATAGCTCCAAGACAAGACGTGTATGAATATGTAATTAAAAATACGTGATTTTAGTGCGTTGTGAATTGTTGAAAATTATAGAACTTTGTGTGGGTGTATGATTTATTGATTTTTGTGTGTGACAACTTGGACTAATTTGATCAATGAGAATGGATTCGCTCAAGGGTGAGTACTAACTTTGTGTGGGGTAGATGTGTGTTAAATTAATGTTCGTTTGTTTTATTCAAGTTTTTTTTTAGAAAAGTGATGTCTTTAATCTAATGATACCCAAAAAGTGATGTCTTTAATCTAATGCTACCCACAAAAGGGATGTCTTTAATCTAATGCTACCCAAAAAAGTGCGGCTTTAATCTAATGCTACCCAAAAAGTGATGTCTCTAATCTAATGCTACCCAAAAAGTGATGTCTCTAATCTAATGGTACCCAAAATGATTTCTTTAATCTAATGCTACCCAAAAAGTGATGTCTTTAATCTAATGCTAACCAAAAAGTGATGTCTCTAATCTAATGCTACCCAAAAAGTGATGTCTCTAATCTAATGGTACCCAAAATGATTTCATTAATCTAATGCTACCCAAAAAGTGATGTCTTTAATCTAATGCTACCCAAAAAGTGATGTCTCTAATCTAATGGTACCCAAAATGATTTCTCTAATCTAATGCTACCCAAAAAGTGATGTCTCTAATCTAATGCTACCCAAAAAGTGATGTCTCTAATCTAATGCTACCCAAAAAGTGATGTCTCTAATCTAATGGTACCCAAAATGATTTCATTAATCTAATGCTACCCAAAAAGTGATGTCTTTAATCTAATGCTACCCAAAAAGTGATGTCTCTAATCTAATGGTACCCAAAATGATTTCTCTAATCTAATGCTACCCAAAAAGTGATGTCTCTAATCTAATGGTACCCAAAATGATTTCTTTAATCTAATGCTACCCAAAAAGTGATGTCTCTAATCTAATGCTACCCAAAAAGTGATGTCTCTAATCTAATGCTACCCAAAAAGTGATGTCTCTAATCTAATGGTACCCAAAATGATTTCTTTAATCTAATGCTATCCAAAAAGTGATGTCTCTAATCTAATGCTACCCAAAAAGTGATGTCTCTAATCTAATGCTACCCAAAAAGTGATGTCTCTAATCTAATGCTACCCAAAAAGTGATGTCTCTAATCTAATGCTACCCAAAAAGTGATGTCTCTAATCTAATGGTACCCAAAATGATTTCTTTAATCTAATGCTACCCAAAAAGTGATGTCTTTAATCTAATGCTAACCAAAAAGTGATGTCTTTAATCTAATGCTACCCAAAAAGTGATGTCTTTAATCTAATGCTAACCAAAAAGTGATGTCTTTAATCTAATGCTACCCAAAAAGTAGAGTTTATTACTCATTAATTGAAGTGATAGCAGATTTCTTTTTTAAAGATAATTGATCCACATCTATAAGGTAATTTGTCGGCGAGCAAAAAATGGAAATTTATCTTTTACTTAATGTTTCAAACATTTTAAAAAAAATAAAGTCACGGTCAAAAAGACTATGGCTACATGACTTTTCTGCTCAGTATTCGCAAAGAGCTGGCTACAGTCTACTCTATATCAGCACGTTTAATTAACAGTCAGTACTCCACTCCTCATGTAAAATTATCTTTCTGTTACTTTCAACTCTAAAGCAGAACCCTATTCCCCGCACACAACCTACTTCCCATGTCCACAATACAGCTCTTCAGTGTGCTATTTACCCTTCACATAAAACTGGTCTTTAATTATGTCCTCAACTTCAAATTACTTAAAACTGTTTGTTTGTGTATGATAATTATTAAACTATAAATGATCACGTGCTGGCTCAATTTTATTAATCATTTATCAATATTTATATGCAGCATAAAGTTTATTTTGAAATCGTTTATTTCAATACTAATGTAACAAAAATACTTGATGATTTGTAAACGAGGCATTATAGTTTGGAACGTCTGGTGCAGTCCACGTAAATATTTAAATCAAACATGTAACATTGCCCAACGCCATCTTCCAGTTTGACAATTAAGAATTGAAAAGCAGCCTGACACCTGACCCATGGCTTGAAAAAAAATCATATTGACTCATTTCTGTCTCCTATCACTTCACCTTAAAACGAACACTTGTCTGAATCAGAGAGAACGCTCGACCGGTGGCTCGTCTGTTGAGCACCCATCACGTTGGTTCCACTCGTGGAAAGAGTGGGTTTAATAGTGAAGACTATTTTTGTCTCATTTCTGAGGTCGTATTACACTTTATTATTTAGTTTTTTAATTATTATTTAGTTTTTTGCCTAAAACAAAATCAAGTGATTAACTTTTGTAGCCAGGATAAGGAGCATCCGACATTTTTTTCATGTGAATCGATGACATGTTCCTTGTAGAATCAATGAACATGTTTTTTTTGGTCACTCAATACATGTTTGTAGTATGCAAGTATTTGTTATCTTCACCCGGTGACATGTTTATCTGTTATTTCAAGTGACATGTTCCGGTCTTGATCACGTGACTTATTCGTCGTGAGTCTCAAAACATATCAACTTTCTTGGGAGACTATTGCGGTCTGTATGTATGCCATGACTTATTCCTAACATATCCCTAACTTCAACAAACCTTGTTATGTGTTACCTGTAACGTCTTCTCGCAATACGCTCTCAAAGATGCTTTGATCCATCTCTGGCTTAATCTTCGTCTCTTGAAATGTTTCTGCCAGTAACTTCATTTATCGCCCTTGAACGCCATCTCACCACACACCACCCCCACCTTGTGCCCGGACAGCCATAAAAATCTCTATCTCCCTTTTAGCCAGCCACACGTGTGTGGTATTATTTTAGACTCCGTTCATTTAGCAAAATTTTTGCCACTTTTAGGCGACCTTGAATAAAAATTGTAACGCAGATTGAGCCTTCACCATTCCGTACTGATGTGAAACAAACTGTTGCACTGTTGTGTTTCTTAAAATACCATATCTTAAAAATCAATTTCTATTTACCACTTGTCTTAGAATTCTTTAAAAAAAATATTTTTTAATGCCCCAGTAGAAGGTTAGCGCTAACTCGAAGTGCAATCACTGGAACTTGACATGCGCTGAAATAATATTGGCCGGCTAATTAGAGCTGTTAGAAGGGAAGCTATTATTTGTTTGTTTTTTTAAACCTAATATTTACTTTAACTTTTCAAAAACCGAATCAGACGTTCGCTTTATCGTAATTTTGCTATTTAATGAAAACTAAATTCAACTACCAAAAATCTTTAACTACTAATATCATTAAGATCAACGTTGCATACCGTTTGAATGAACTATACCCAATCGCCACTTACCAGTGACTGAGTTTGTCTCCGAAAAATGGCTTGCGAGCAATGTTCCCTCTAAGGTTCTTTGGTCCGTCTGCAAAGGTAAAAATCTCGTGTGCAAAGTTGCACAGCATCTTATTTTTGGTGCAATATTTAACAAAACGTGCTGCTCGGTAACTCAAAACTGCTGCGTGATAACTCAAAACTGCTGCGCGGCGACGATCAGTTATGTGCGCAGCCGCGCAGCTTAAAAGGAACATTGCTCGCGAGAAGAAAAAAAAGTGATCGGAAAAACAAGAAGTGACCGCCACAAGGTACATGAGATTGATCAAATAATTGTTGACTGACCTATCAATCTGACAACTCATAAAGTTTATTTTGCGGACCTACAATTTCGCCGGGCCGGGGATATAGATTTGGTATTCGTTTCTCGGCACCAGTAAACCTTAAGTGAAATTTCAAACGTGATAATAAAGTAAACTAAAATAGATAAAGCGTTATCGGATCGGTTCGCGTTAAAAGTTCAAGTACCGTGGTATCTCACCGTCAACGGTCTAATCTCACCACACGACACGTGTTCGATCCATTCACACCCACCAGGGACATTACCTTTGAGTTGCGCATCTCAACATGCACGGCTGCGAGTGGTTGTTTATTAACATCGCCAGTTTACAAGAACTCCAAATGCTCACCCACTTAATCTCGATCATCCGGGCTCTTGAATCTCGTTAGGGAGATTGCGGAACAAAACTGACCGAAGCAATAAAACGTCTGCCTGATTGATTCCGCTCCGTGACTCAACACCTGGTGCCCTCAGACCGTGACGTCAAATACATAGAGGCTACTAGGTGCACACAGATAGTGACGTCATCTACTTATTAATTTTTTTTTACTAGGTGCCCTCAACACCGCACATTCAAGTATTTACTAACTTCAAGGCGTCGCAAGACCGTGACGTGGTCACTAACTACAACCTCCCCTCAGACTATGCTGCCATAATTATTATTAGGAATACATGCATTTCACTTAGCGGGAAGGGGGAAAAATAATATTTCTGTTTGTTTTTTCTTTTTTAAATGGATTTAAGAATTAGTACCCTATCATTTGACAAACACATATATGAGATCTTCAATTTCTCATTATATTCACCTGCAATAGTCCCAGGCGGACAAGTATAACCTTTTTTCTATAACTCTAGTATCCTTTGAGAAATTACTTACTTAAACCGCTGCTTCAAAATGATTTCAAAAAGCCTCCCTTACCTATGCTGCTCGGCTGTTCTGACTTGTGCTGCTGGCCTGCACTGACCTAGCTGCTCGGCTAGTCAAAACTGTTAACTAGAATGCTGTCCAAAGAGGGCCGTGTCACATATTTGAAAAATTATGACAACGTGAATTGGTCGGACCAAGGGTCAGATTTTATTAAAATTTTAAATTAAATGCTTGTTTTATGTTCATTACAATTTCTTTGACACTTAATGTATGCATTCGTCTAGCGCGGATGGTAGTTTTCTGGAGGGGGGGGAGAGGGAGAATTTAGAAAAGGCCAGGGTAGAATATCTTTATTCACGGCAACTGAGGCTTAACATATTTGAACACCTAGAAATGACCCCGTGCCTAAAGGGTTCGCTAATCTAACATTTACGTCATGCGACCAACCGTCGATAGAACCCGAGCTGACCAGATGCCCTGACAGAGGCAGTGCCAGTTGATCCTCTATCGCACGGTCTAAGTTTGGCTCATTGGATGCCATTTAAATGACCTTGATTCGTGGGTTCCCGATGAGTGTCTCAGGACTTATACTTCTATTTGGAATTGAGATTTCAATGACTCGGTGGATCCATTTACCTTTTATGTAAATTGTCGTTTTTTAGGTATTTTGTTTGGAATATTGTTTTAAATTAAATTTGTATGTAATCATGTGATCTTTCACTCCGTGCCTAACTCCCAAAACGGGAACTCTAAAAACATGAAATCGTAATGACGTCATGTTTCTAATGTTCCCATTCCCGTTTCACTGATAGCTAGATGACGTCATGTTTCTAATGTTCCCCCTCCGCTCTACAGATAGCTTGATGACGTCATGTTTCTAATGTTCCCACTCCGCTCTACAGATAGTTTGATGACGTCATGTTTCTAATGTTCGCCCCTCCGCTCTACAGATAGCTTGATGTTGTCATGTTTCTAATGTTCCCATTCCCGTTTCACTGATAGCTAGATAACGTCATGTTTCTAATGTTCCCCCTCCACTCTAAATATAGCTTGATGACGTCATGTTTCTAATGTTCCCCCTCCGCTCTACAGATAGCTTGATGACGTCATGTTTCTAATGTTCCCACTCCGCTCTACAGATAGTTTGATGACGTCATGTTTCTAATGTTCGCCCCTCCGCTCTACAGATAGCTTGATGTTGTCATGTTTCTAATGTTCCCATTCCCGTTTCACTGATAGCTAGATAACGTCATGCTTCTAATGTTCCCCCTCCGCTCTAAATATAGCTTGATGACGTCATGTTT
Organism: Ampullaceana balthica; assembly: GCA_944989445.1. Classification (NCBI taxonomy): domain Eukaryota; kingdom Metazoa; phylum Mollusca; class Gastropoda; family Lymnaeidae; genus Ampullaceana; species Ampullaceana balthica. The sequence continues at coordinate 595,593 of CALYLW010000232.1, read as the reverse complement.
CTAATGTTCCCACTCCGCTCTACAGATAGCTTGATGACGTCATGTTTCTAATGTTCCCCCTCCACTCTACAGATAGCTTGATGACGTCATGTTTCTAATGTTCCCCCTCCACTCTACAGATAGCTTGATGACGTCATGTTTCTAATGTTCCCATTCCCGTTTCTCTGATAGCTTGATGACGTCATGTTTCTAATGTTCCCATTCCCGTTTCACTGATAGCTAGATGACGTCATGTTTCTAATGTTCCCCCTCCACTCTCCAGATAGCTTGATGACGTCATGTTTCTAATGTTCCCATTCCCGTTTCACTGATAGCTAGATGACGTCATGCTTCTAATGTTCCCTCTCCGCTCTACAGATATCTTGATGACGTCATGTTTCTAATGTTCCCACTCCGCTCTACAGATAGCTTGATGACGTCATGTTTCTAATGTTCCCACTCCGCTCTACAGATAGCAAGCACCATTTAATGCGTTGAAGATGTCATTTATACCCTTCGTTAACTACACTTTCTGGGACAAAGAAAAACATGAGATAAAAGGCCCAATACTCTGCAACAATGGGCCCCAGGTCGATACAACAGAGCATCGATTATCGATCAGAGAACGTTGCCTGGGACATTTGAGTAGGAGCCGTACAGAGGAAGAAAAAAAAGGAAATACTTTGCACAAAAGATACGGATTATACTGTACCGCAGTGTTTCCAAAATTGTGGTACGTGTACCCTGGGGTACAGAAATAGTTTTGTTGGGGGGGGGGCGTGTTTTAATGGGCCTTGGCAGCGCCTTCTGCAATAACAACTAGCAGTTGTTTTAAATAAAAAGTTCTCAAAATAATTAAAACTTCTAGATTCGGGCTCTCAGTGTTAAAACAATTATAGACACGGGTACACAGTTGTAACAAATTTTAGAGACACTTTTGTAACGGAATTAGGCAAAGTGCCAAGCGCTAAAATGATATTCAATAATGACATGAGCCCATCCCATCTTTTGCCAATTAACATAAAACACAATGGATTCGATATCTCGTGGACAAAGTTTAACAACTCCACGCAATTCGTCATGGGCATTGTAACCATGGCGCATTAGACGGCGTGTTAACAATGTGGTCGTAACAATAGTTGCACTCCTTCGGAGACCTAAGTTTAAATAAGAGGTTTGATAGAAAGTTGCCCCTCAAGTGTAGAATTCTCAAATATGAATGTGTAAACAAATGAAATATACAGATAAGCTTACAAATTCCCATTCCCTTAGGATTAGGACTTCATTTTTTCTCTTTTTTAAAATATTTTTAAAAAATTTAACTGGCGTAATCATATTGTTTTAGAACCTCTAAGATTATACACAGCATTGCGTTTATATAAAATTACGTCTAGTTAATCATTTTTCTATAATAGTACTTTTTTTTAAAAAAAAATTTCACGGTAATGATGAACATCTTTCCTCCCGCATGACACATATTGTGTTTTAAAATGGCGCATTTAAGCTCACACAATAAAATTGCCTTTGTTTACTCCTACAAAATCGATTAAACACTTTTAACTCCAGCTTCTAGAAAATCCTGTCTAAAAGGATACTCGACTATTGGCTGCTCTAACTGCTGGAAACTATATTTAAACATGCTCTGTAATTGGCTATTTTTGGATGTATTCCCCCCCCCCAACTCCCTCCATTAGTCGCAGTTGGCCGAACTGTTAATATGAGCTCTACACTTCAGGTCTAAAAGACGTTTTTTTATTAACCAACATTATCCGAATCATCTGTCACCATATTAGCCATGTTATTTACTAATTTGCACCTATTTCTCTAGGACAGTGATGGCGAACCTATGGCACGCGTGCCGCAGTCGGCAAGCAGAGCTTCATCAGCCGGCACGCGACTAACATATTACTTCATTAATCAAACCAGCTAAGCCAAACCCCAATTTTCGGGTTTCATTGGAGCGTTACCACTTTGCTATAAATAAGTGGGGTTTATTTGAATTTCGGGCACGAGGACCCCCCAAAAAAATATTTGCAACCACTGCTTTAAGATATGCTTTTAAATCCCCCCCCCCAATAGATCCCCTTTCCCTCTTAGAACTTACTCTTTTATTAAACTCTCCTCTCCGCAACTGCCATATCTGCTAGACCCCATGACAATACTATCGAATTCTATCAAAATGTATTTAACCTGATATAGAAAACAAGACAATCGTGCCCTGTTGGCCCCTTGAATCCTATTTTTGGCGTTACAACAAATTCACTGTTTAAAACAAAACGAGGATGTCTTAGCATTTATGACAAAGTTTAAACGGGTTATTTTAACGATTCTGTTGGCTGTCTTGACATGCATGTCTATGCGTTTACTGTTGTTGTTATAACATTCAAACACTCCTGGGTCTTCTCGTCTAGGTCCATTAATGGGACTGAAACTCGGAAGAAAGCTTAGTCTGATGTCTTATTTAAAGCTTTTGGCTGATCCTTTAAAACCTATTCTGAGAATTTTAAGTGTTAAAATTCCAATAATGGTACAATCTTCATTAAAAATTCGAAAAATGAATATTTTCATCCGTGAGAGCGGATTTGGAGCACAAATTAATGATTTTACAAGCAAAATGGATTGCAATTTTAAAATTTTTGACAGTAAATTTTAAACATAATTTTTTTTCCTAAAAAAGAAAAAATCCATCCCCCCACCCCGCCCCTGCGACATTACATGACAAGGTGACTTAAACAAATAACAGAAAAATAATGGAACAAAATTCATTTACGATATCTTCATATCATTTTCAAATTTAACCAGACGGAGACAATGACCCTGTAGAAGCAGACAATAAGACCCGGATAGAGACATACAGTAAGACCCGGATGTAGACAGAGAGTAAGACCTTGATAGAAACAGCCGCCCGGATATTGACGGACGAATAGACCCGGATATTGACGGACAATACGACTCGGATACAAACAGGCAATAAGACCCGGAATGAGACAGACAATAACACCCAGAGAGAGAGACAGACGACCCGGCAAGAGGGCAGCACAGACGTACGTGAACAGTTAAGTGAACTGATCGATATTTTGTCCAACAATGACCCATTGCGGCCCAACTCCCAACCGAATCACCCCAGCGCTGGCCTGGACACGGCTAACTTAAGCCTTTCAAAGTTAGTTTGCTCGCTTGTTCCTCGCTCGCCATCAAAAGTGTACTCACTCGCGATCTGAAGCTCAAGCTCATATTATCCTTCTTTCTGAAGCGCGCAGCTTCAGTTACTCTAGTATTTTTGTTATTTCAGCTTTCCCAAGGCGCCTTGTAAACAATTTTAGTTTTAACATTCTAGATTTAGGCATGAACAAATATAAAACATTTTTTTCTTTATTTTTCTTGAATATCGTCGACCTTGTGAAATATAAAGTTAAAATCGCTATTAGCCATACAATGAATTATCATATATTATATATTTACGCTCAATTATCGCTGATACCTAACGCCGAGGGACATCACTCTGCTTTTTTAAAATTTTGCGTGGTAAGCAGTGCTGATTGACTCAAATAGTTATTTTTTGGTGCAGTATTTTGGTGCGCTGCTTTCTAAAATTAGTTTAAAAATCGTGTGGTGATTAGCACTGTAAAAATTATTTGTTTAATTTTCAGGAATATTTCGTGTTTATCATACAAGGATAAGTTACTTGGGCTTTTGACCAAAAAAAAAGTGGGCGCCATAGTATTTATCATACAAGGATAAGTTACTCATACAAGGATAAGTTACTTGGGCTTTTGACCAAAAAAAAAGCCTATTATAAAATACTTTGTGTACATTTAAGAAAGTTTAATATTACGTATTTATCTTATCGTAAAAGGACTAGTTAGTTGGGCTTTTGAAAAAGGTGGGCACCCTAGGCGCCCTTAAAAAATGGGGGCGCCGCAGGCGACACGGCGCCGCAGCACAAACTAGTATATATATATTTACGCTCAATTATTGCTGATTGTGGCCTAACGCTAAATCATAATCCTTTTGGTTTCCAGATTAACATTAACCAAACAACGCACGAACCTATGACGTCAGCATTTGTGTTGTAAACAGTGCTGACTGACTCAAAGAGTTATTTTTTTTGGTGCAGTAATTTTGTGCGCTGCTTTCTGAAATTACTTTAAGAATCGTGTGGTGATTAGCACTTTAAAAAAATATTATATACATACTTTGTGTACATTTCAGGAATATTTCGTACTTATCATACAAGGATAAGTTACTTGGACTTTTGACCAAAAAAAAACAACCCTATTATAAAATACTTTTTGTACCTTTAAGAAAGTTTAATATTACGTATTTATCATAAAAGGACAAGTTAGGTGGGGTTTTGAAAAAGGTGGCGCCGCAGGCGCCACGGCGCCGCAGCACAAACTAGTTTCAATATGATAAAAGCCCATACTCATTATGTAACACTAAAGGATCTGTAACGCTAAGGGACATCAATCTTTTTTTAAAATTGAAAATATAGACGTAAAATCAGAATCATTTTGGTTTCCAGATTAACAGAGCATGTGGTGTCTCTCGCCGTAAAATATAACATGACGTCATTGTTTGAGCTTATATTTTAATTTTGAAAAAGGGATATATAAAAAAATTTGTGAAAAATAAATCATTCTAATGAACTAAATTTTAATTATTCATTCTTTTTATTGAACTCATTCATATACCAATTTTTGGTTGTCAGACATACTGATTCGAACGTATGTAATAACATTCACGTAAGTTACTTGGGCTTTTGAAAAAAGTGGGCGACGTAGGCGCCCCAGAACAACTAGTTTATCAATATTGTGCATTTGGAGTACCTGAATGGCTTAGGAGAGGAAAAAGGGTGTACATAGAACACAGCATTTGGAGTACCTGAATGGCTTAGGAGAGGAAAAAGGGTGTACATAGAACACAGCATTTGGAGTACCTGAATGGCTTAGGAGAGGAAAAAGGGTGTACATAGAACACAGCATTTGGAGTACCTGAATGGCTTAGGAGAGGAAAAAGGGTGTACATAGAACACAGCATTTGGAGTACCTGAATGGCTTAGGAGAGGAAAAAGGGTGTACATAGAACACAGCATTTGGAGTACCTGACTGCCTTAGAAGAGGATAAAGGCAGTCTATAACACATCATTTGGAGTACATGACTGCCTTAGAAGAGGATAAAGGCAGTCTATAACACATCATTTGGAGTACATGACTGCCTTAGAAGAGGATAAAGGCAGTCTATAGAACATAGCATTTGGAGTACCTGACTGCCTTAGAAGAGGATAAAGGCAGTATAGAACATAGCATTTGGAGTACATGACTGCCTTAGAAGAGGATAAAGGCAGTCTATAGAATATAGCATTTGGAGTACCTGACTGCCTTAGGAGAGGATAAAGGCAGTATATAACACATCATTTGGAGTACATGACTGCCTTAGAAGAGGATAAAGGCAGTCTATAGAACATAGCATTTGGAGTACCTGACTGCCTTAGAAGAGGATAAAGGCAGTATAGAACATAGCATTTGGAGTACCTGACTGCTTTAGAAGAGGATAAAGGCAGTCTATAGAACATAGCATTTGGAGTACCTGACTGCCTTAGGAGAGGATAAATGCATTCTATAGAACATAGCATTTGGAGTACCTGACTGCCTTAGAAGAGGATAAAGGCAGTCTATAGAACATAGCATTTGGAGTACCTGACTGCCTTAGAAGAGGATAAAGGCAGTATATAACACATCATTTGGAGTACCTGACTGCCTTAGGAGAGGATAAAGGCAGTATATAACACATCATTTGGAGTACCTGACTGCCTTAGGAGAGGATAAAGGCAGTATATAAGACATCATTTGGAGTACCTGACTGCCTTAGAAGAGGATAAAGGCAGTATATAACACATCATTTGGAGTACCTGACTGCCTTAGAAGAGGATAAAGGCAGTATATAACACATCATTTGGAGTACCTGACTGCCTTAGAAGAGGATTAAGGCAGTATATAAGACATCATTTGGAGTACCTGACTGCCTTAGAAGAGGATTAAGGCAGTATATAACACATCATTTGGAGTACCTGACTGCCTTAGGAGAGGATAAAGGCAGTATATAACACATCATTTGGAGTACCTGACTGCCTTAGAAGAGGATTAAGGCAGTATATAAGACATCATTTGGAGTACCTGACTGCCTTAGAAGAGGATTAAGGCAGTATATAACACATCATTTGGAGTACCTGACTGCCTTAGAAGAGGATAAAGGCAGTATATAACACATCATTTGGAGTACCTGACTGCCTTAGAAGAGGATAAAGGCAGTATATAACACATCATTTGGAGTACCTGACTGCCTTAGGAGAGGATAAAGGCAGTATATAACACATCATTTGGAGTACCTGACTGCCTTAGAAGAGGATAAAGGCAGTATATAACACATCATTTGGAGTACCTGACTGCCTTAGGAGAGGATAAAGGCAGTATAGAACACATCATTTGGAGTACCTGACTGCCTTAGAAGAGGATTAAGGCAGTATATAAGACATCATTTGGAGTACCTGACTGCCTTAGAAGAGGATTAAGGCAGTATATAACACATCATTTGGAGTACCTGACTGCCTTAGAAGAGGATAAAGGCAGTATATAACACATCATTTGGAGTACCTGACTGCCTTAGGAGAGGATAAAGGCAGTATAGAACACATCATTTGGAGTACCTGACTGCCTTAGAAGAGGATTAAGGCAGTATATAAGACATCATTTGGAGTACATGACTGCCTTAGGAGAGGATAAATGCATTCTATAGAACACAGCATGGGAAACATGAAAAAAGGAAGCAAGAAAACAACGATCGACTTAGGCGTGATTTCTTCTCACTAAACAAACAAAAATAAAACAAAAGCAAACAGACAAACAAAACCCACTAAAAGCGTTAGTGATTTTGTATTCGAGAGCAAGGCTTGAGCAATGTTAAGTACATTTTGGGAGTCAGAGAGCTAATAATGTTCATTTTCAGGTCGGCAGGAAATAAATAGTAGGCGATTGCTTGTAGTAAGAACATGAAGAAACAAAGTAGGAACAACATGAAATTCATGTAACGTGTTGTTAAAGGACCAGTAGTCTGTGTCAGTTTAATATCTAAATTCACGTGGCGGGTGTTTTTTGTTACAGGACACGGGTGGTGATGACCATGTCAATGGATCCTCTATAGATAATCCATTGAAGTATTTCAATGAAAAACATTGTGTTTTGTGTGTGTGTGTGTCGTATTTTAAATCAGTTGGTAACGCGTAATTGTGAAATTTTCTTCAGTCTCACTAGGATGCGCCTTGGCGTCCCTTGTTTGAAAACTATGCGCTTAGGGAAGTGAGTGTGTTTCTCAATAATTGAGTATACATAGCTTGTGAAACACGGGCCGTGTACCAACGCCATGCGAGGTTGCTGAACCACTTTTACACCGACTGCCAGAGGGAAAAAAATGATAAATATAAAATGTCAGGTGAAAGTTCCAGTCACCGAGGTTCTCGTTAGGGCACTATTCCCAAGTATCTTTAATACACAAGACTGATGAAGTCCAAACTGCGATGGGCGGGGCACATCATGCGCATGCCAGACCATTCGATCCCATAGAGGCTCTTCTATGCCGACTTTACAGATGGACAGAGAGTCCGCAAAGTTCAAAGAAAGCGCTACAAGGATATGCTTGAACCGACTTGGCATTGAGCATGACTGCTGGGAGGCAGAAGCCAGCAACCTGTGAAACAAACAAAAGGCCTCAAAATTCCAGAAGACAGGTTAGGACAGACCTGGCTCATAGCCCTCCTGATGACATCACGACAATCTCTTGTCCAAACATTGGACCCAAAGTTTTGTCTCATAAGCCCTTAAAGGACACACCAAGCTACCACAGCATATGGCTGGTATGCTGTAAATGGTCCTCGTCGATCACGTGGGACAAACGTCACACATGGCTTGTTTGTTCTTCAGAGTATCTCCCCTGAACACAGTGAGAGGATATATTAAGTGAATGTTGTAGGTGTCAGGGTTGTCCTGTTTTAAGGATGTGCTATTGTATTATTTTTTTATATATTTTTAGGATGATATTTGAAGATGATTTTGGTCACACCACCATTGTTACTCGAAGTTACCTAAAGTAAAAACACGAACTTTATATTCACTCCGTGAAATGGGTGAAAGCTAAAACAGGTTGTAATAATGAAATGATCCCTGCTTCACCACACATTGTTTTCGTATTTCTTTCTACCTGATCTTGATGGCAGCTTCCTTCTCGTATTAGCGAAAACCAAGGAGTTATGTTGTTTTTTTCTTGTGCCTCAAGCGACAAGAATGTGTCAATGTTTGAATCCTACTCTCATCTCCACCCGCCTCTGTCACTAGTGCCATGGGGGCGTCGGTGAGGGCGGGAGGACGGGGTGGGGTCGATTTGTCGTTTTGTTGTTTTTATAACCGAGCAATTACAGGGACAGAAAACCCGTTTAACGTTCGTCTCTAACGAGACGTCTTCGCCCGCACGTGCTATTATCCGGGGCAGCGTTTCAAGGTATCAAGCTAAATACCGCACCAGATCAATCTCACATGGCGCCATGCTGCTAGAAGGTGGTTTGGTGGGGGGGGGAGGGGTGCATTGGATGGTCAGTTGAAATGGGCTTGAATGAGAGCTGGAATGGAAGTCCTTGTGGAGGTGGTCTCAACAAAAAAGTAAATGATTCTTGACGAAAGGTGAATCAATATGAATATAGAAATTTAAACAAGAACATGTAAGTTATTCATGACTTAAAAATTTATTTAATGGAAGTGTTATTTGGGAATAGTATTAGATGAGTCAGAATACGTGTTCTGGAAGGATTAACTTCCAGCATTTTCGCTAGTGTGCAGAATGATGGTCTAAAAGACAACATAATCATACTTTATAATTGCAATTTAGCCACAATCGAAGATATTGTAATCTAAAACAAATGTCAACGGATCGAGCGGTGGTATTTTAATTAAACACTAGATCAAATTTGATTTTGCCTTTCCTCGGAGTTTACTTGAGTTTACTCGGAGCACCTTGTGGGCGCTGGCTGGTCAATCGTCCGGATGACTCCAGTAGATTCGGACAGTCATACAGGTGAGTTAAAAATATTCAATATGCGTCTTATGCAGGGAATATATTTTTTCAAAATTTCCATATCATCCACTGCGCTAGTTCTGAACATTCTATGCTTTGAATTTAATGGTCGGTCGAAAGGTTCCAAGGAATGATTTACTTTTCTTTTTATTATGATGAATTTAACAAAATTTACATTAAAAACTTCCCCTATTTAAATGCCAAATAATCTCCGTGAAAATAAGTAAGAGATCCCTGTTCCTTTATCAAATATCCCATGATAAAATAATGGTAATTTTAAAGAGTGACAACGCGTACTGGTAATGATTACATATTGATGATGGTTCCGAGATACAAAAATAGCATGAGTCGCTTATTCTTTACGAAGTGGGTAGACACCGCGCAATGCGCTGCATCCACTGTAAAGCTTGGGTGTCGCGTAAACGTGACGTCACATTTTGCTCTTACTACTTTATAACAATTTTAAAAATGCAATCGGTTCATGAACTTCTGTGGTCTCACGGTTAGGATGTAAGATTCTTGAACCCTAGGTTTCAGGTGGAGGTACGAGTTTCGTCTGAGTCTTTTTTTTTAAAGTTTGTAGTTTCAGTTTTAGGGTCTGGGTTAGGTTTAGTTGTCTATTTTTTTAATTAATATAGAAAAAGAGTTTCGTTTGAGTCTTTTTTTTTAAGGTTGTAGTTTTATGGTCTGGGTTAGGTTTAGTTGTCTATTTTTTAAATTAAATTAAATAGAAAAAACAAGAAATATAATATAGCAACCAAAAATATGATTTAACGAGCGCACCGTTCTCTTTGCTTTTACCAAATTAATTTTAAAATCATAAATATTTTTAAAAATAAATTTTAAGCTATTAAGGTGGACTGGTATACCAAAATAAACAGACTGTGTATTGCGTGTCATCCACCCAACTGAGTGGACACCGCGTAACGCGCGGTGTCTACCAACGGCCTATTCTTTATTGAATAATAAAGAAGAAAAAATAATCATGGTAGCGTATTGCCCGCAGGCCACGTGACTGCATGACGTCAGCTTGGCCCCGAACCTCCACGAAATGAAACGGCCTTAGCCGCCCGCCCGGGCTACTACTGTTGGGTGAGCCCATAAATAATTGGTTTTATGTGAAATGAACGCAGTGTCTCGCCAGCAGCACGACTTCAAAGCCTTGCCTACCAGGGAGAAAACATTTTCCTTCGAGGCTAGTTTGTTTATAAACAACCGGTCCATGCTTGGTTCAAAGAAACTTGAACCCTCCAGGCCTGGAACTATTTCTTATTGATATGTTATCACATTTCTAGAGAATTCCTTCTTGTGAGTGTTGGGTTGGTTTGAAGCATGAAATTGGGGATGTTTCATTTTAAGTTCTCAATAATTACTTTATTTAATTCTTTTTTTTTATAAATACGAAAGGATAACCAATTACCCTAACAATTTTAGAATTATTGCGTCAGACGCATTTCTTTAGACCAGTGCTTCTCAAACATTGTAGTATGGTGGACCGGCTGCAATTTTTCCACTGAACCTTGGACCGGTGAACTATTTTCCTTGTACTGCCGTGGTAGCGAAATGTAATTCATTTTATTTTATTTGTTTCAATTTTTATGTGCTTGTTGTTGAAAAATTGACTTATGCTACGGGTTTAGTATTAATTTTTGCAAATGGAGGATTATAATTATTTTTTTTCTCTGTCCTTTCTTGCTAACTTCTGCGGACCGGCAGCGGACCACCACTTTGAGAAGCATTGCCTTAGACTTTAGACTGTCGTAAAAATTAAAGTAACAGAAGACATTGTTTAACGTTCAACGAATTTCTTGTTTACTTCAAAGTATCCCGTGCTTAAATAACGCGATTAGTTCAGGTGATCATTGAAAACATTCATTCAATTAATTTTTTTTTCTAAATAGCGTAAATATTATTTCTTCAACTCAAAACGGTCAAAGATTATTTACGTTCACGAAACTTGTTCCCTATTGGTGAATGCTTCGTTTTGATCAGATGATTTTTTTAACCAGCGATAAAATTTAAGATTCAGAAATTCCCAACAACCCATCTCATTACAAATAAAATATTTTAGAAAATGTTTGGATTATACAGAAAATACGCGAACGTTTCGTTCACATCGATTCACAAAACGATATCTGATTTTTATTTGTTTTCAAATAATTGCTCACCATTGTTCAATAACAAGGTCAATATTGTTATTATTATTATTTTATTTTTTTTTACATATTACAACTTTTCAAGTCAATTTTTTTATAAACGATCATGCCGACATGATTGTAGAGTAGAACTGGAATGAATGATTGAGTGGGAGAACAAAAGCTGAAAGGAAGCCCCTCAACAAAAAGAAAAAAATCTGCTATTGATCCATTGTGTGGCGAAGGGCTATTTTTTTAACAGGCCACCTCAACGCCCCTCTCTGATGTCACGTCCGGTTATCAACATTACGCCCCGACCACACAGCCCCCAGCTTCCATTACAGTGGCGCCAAACTTAGTAACACTCAGCCCCTTGTGTGTGTGGGGGGGGGGAGGGGGGGAGTTGCGTCCTGTGTTTTGTGTGTCTAAGCTGAAACCACACGAAGAACAATAATAAAGAAAATAGTATGTACATAGTGGATAGGATCATCTTTGGAAGTTTTGATTTCAATAATTTGGCAAAGGTATCTCCAATAATTGCTTTTGGACTTTAATTTTCAGTTTTTATTCCTCCGTCTGGCGTAAATATGTAGTACCCTACTGAATAAGGCTTAAGTAATAATGGATGCCATTAATCTTCAGATATTTATTTCTATGGCATCCGTCCATCCTCATGGGATGATGGCGTTTCCTCCGGCTCCTCTACCCCCCTTCCCTTTCTCCTGGCCCTTTTCTCCTCGCTCCTGGCTGTAAGGGAAGCTTCCGCGATTTGAATGCCCTCGCGCACTTTTGCCCGCCAGGAGGTGCGCCCCACAGCAATGGTCTCCCACGTTTTATGGTTAATCTGCGCCAGAGTCATGTCTTTCTTGCACCTTCCTTGGAGCGCAAGCAGGGGCGTCCTCTCTTCCGCATACCAGTTGCCAGCTCGCCGTAAAGCAAGTCTCTTAGAATGCGCTCCGGGCTCATCCTGTGGACATGTCCAAAACCAATATTTAAGATTACAGGATATCATTGTCAGATTATGTCATCTATAATTCGTTTTACAACAAATATTTGGGTTAACATTTTGTGTTGACGTAACAAAATCTCCTATACTTACAGGAACAAAAAAGTGACACTTGCATCTTTTAAAATGAAATTGTCGATAAAAATCTACTTGAAAATTTTCGTTACATACTCAGAGATTTTGAGTCAGATACAACTATGACCCATGACCTATGGCTTTTCCGCACGGCCCGGAAATGTAGTTCCTCAGGTTGTAATATACCATTATGATTAGGACCGCCATAAAGCTTTAAAATAATACTAGATACGCCCCGCGGCGTAGCATACGCCGCAGACTTGCTCATGGATAGTGCAAAGAAAGTGGGGGAAAAACGGACACAAACCACCGCACAAAGAAATCAAAACATTGCTAGTGAACGTCGGGGGGTGGGGGAGGGTACCCACCGACGCATTGTTGGTCTCGATACATTCGCAAAGCGGTTATCTACCTGCCCACCACCCTTCAACACCCTAGCTTGCCAACAATAAACTGTGATTGGCAGACATCCTAGCGAGGGTCAGCCATGTTCACAACAACAAAGAAGGGGGAGGGGGGAGGACGGGCATAAAGACTCAATTTTAACAAATTAAAAAATAAAGTTTTCGCTGGGACTTGAACCCAGGAACTTCCGTGTGTAAGGAAGACGTGATAACCACTGCACTACGAATCAGATGTTATTCTGTGAAAGAACAACGCAAGTAAACTCAAGAACCATTGTTGGTCTCGAGACATGCCAACCATAAACTGATTGCTCGACCCCAGCGAGGGTCATTCGTCATGCTTGTTTGCACATAATCGCTTTGGTGAATTATATATATAGATACTAGATCAGGGGTGGCCAGACCTGTAGTAACTGGCAGCCATTTAAAAACATAGGGAAAAAATGTTGAGAGTCGCATTGAAGGACTGTGGGTCATCAAACGTGGCTTGGAAATCTTCCAGTAATCCTTGTAACATCTATTTCATAAATTGTACTCGAGCCGCAAAGTGAACACGTTGTACTAGATACACAAACGAATTGTTATATTAAACAACAAATGAAGCTTTAATTTATTGTAATAATCACACAGTTAAGTTGTGTGTATTGTAAGAATTGTATTTCTGATGTTTTCATAGATGCATGCCGCAATAAATTGCAATGGTTTGAACTATATTCTATTGACATTTAAAGCTAGAATATGGCTGTGGTATAATTAAAGTTTCTTTTCAATTTTTATATGATAGAAAATCACGATGTAAAAATTTCTCACTACATAAATGCATATAGTATATAGACAAGTGTTCTACTTTGTCTTTAACATGTAACTAATCCTTTTTGCGAGTCTTATTTTAATACTTCAATGCACCAATGCGCCCATCCCCTCCTATTAAACTCAATAGATTCAACCTCCAAAATTTCCAACAATATGTTAAACAACAATAGTTAACTACCAAACTCCAACATTCCCACCTATTTGTACCAAAAAAGTGGTAGACTACCAAACTCCAACGTTCCCACCTATTTGTACCAAGAATAGTTATAGACTACCAAACTCCAACATTCCCATCTATTTCCCCCAACAATAGTGGTAGACTACCAAACTTCAACATTCCCATCTATTTCCCCCAACAATAGTGGTAGACTACCAAACTCCAACATTCCCATCTATTTCCCCCAACAATAGTGGTAGACTACCAAACTCCAACATTCCCATCTATTTCCCCCAACAATAGTGGTAGACTACCAAACTCCAACATTCCCACCTATTTCCACCAACAATAGTTGTAGACTACCAAACTCCAACATTCCCACCTATTTCCACCAACAATAGTTGTAGTATACCAAACTCCAACATTCCCACCTATTTCCACCAACACTAGTTGTAGACTACCAAACGCCAATCGGCAACACGTACGGGCAGAGCGAGGCGCAGAAAAAGAAACTAGCTTATCGATCTTGATATTCACTCTCCCGCCAACACAGCCCCACATCTATAAATAATTGTAAAATCTATCACACGAAATGAGCAAACGCCGAACTGGGCGAACCATCCCGCGATAAAGTTTTGTTTTGATTTTGTTTGTTTCGTTGCTGTTTTCTTTTTGTTTTTCCCCGTGTCGAGCAGACAGAAAGTAGGATGATGGATGGAGGTGCAAGAACGCTGCACGTTCTGGTGTGATGACGTCCACTTCTGATGACGTCGTTGTTGTCCAGCATGAAGCGGTGAGAGAGCCCAGTAGGAAATTTGCATTTTGAAAAAGATCTAGTAAAACCCATGATCATAAAATAGAGGAGGTTTATAAAAGGGAATGGGTAATCCTGATATAAAAAAAAGATACCACAGGGAAAGAGCTTTTTGACAAGAAACCTTTCAGAGCGCATATTTTAATAAAAGTTTACTTTAAAAAAATAAATAAATATATCATTTGAAATATAAATTTGAAACTTTAAACACAATTTGAAAGAAAGGAAATTTCATTTACTTAAAGCTTTTGTTTAAATTTAAACTCAGACTCACGTTTGAACAAGAAGCGAACAAAATTAATATTGTTGATGATTAAAGATTTTCTAACAATAATTTGACGCATATCATAATCATATGTTTTTAAAGTAACCAAAACTAAATTTTAAAAAGTTACATACATAATTTATAACAATCACCTAATAATAAAGTAAACCCTTTGAAGTGTAGACAGACAATATTGACATCTAAATATTCCTATGACGTTCCCTCAGTCTATTTGCACATACACAAACTTGGCAGCTTGCCGCGGGCCATCAAATCTCTAATTTTATTACTTGTATTGATTGCCACCCAATAAAACCGCCAGATATCTGTTCAAATGAGGTCTACGAATTCAGGCGATTTGCGTGGTTGTATCGCCAAGGGTTGGCGGGGAGCGCTGCGTCCTGGAATTTCACCAACTCCCCCGCCCTTACATTTTACTCAACATTCTCAACCACATTTTAAGATTTATTTCAGGGATTTTTTCTTTCTTTTTTTCATTTCGGGGTCAGTGTCTATTTGTTAAAACTTTTACGTTTTCAAACTGTTCTTGTCATATTGGCAAAAAGCTTTAACAGGAGTGATTTTTAAAATTAAAAAAAAACTGTGTGATAAAATTGTCTTATACAAAACCTAATCTCGTTAGTATGGACCCCAAATAAAAATGGTTTGAAATGTCAACGTTTCAAATATGATGTTTTCATATCATAACTCATTCAGACCAAAGCAAAGCAAGATTTTCCAGTGATAATTGAGCGCCATCCTTAACAAAACATGTTTGAGAATGTGAGCAGTGACCTAGTCTGGAAATAGTCACTTGCTAAAAGTGCCTCCCTACATCTATCTGTGTTATCGACAGACCCTAATTTGAGCTACCGAGCTGAAATGCCAAGTTTGGAGAGATGATGACATAAGCATGGTATAATATTGATGCTCAAGTAGGGAGATGGGCGGGCTGCAAGGCTGATAACCTAGGATTAACTTTAGCTCAAGGGATACAAGCGCTCACATGATGGGGGGAAAATAGATGAAGTTGTACTTGACCAAAACATTTCTAGCTTGCGATGTTTCATTTTATAATGATGACAATAATTTTATATTTAAACATTTAACTATTTTATTACACTATTTGTTATGTACATTTGTAATACTTACAATAATCATTTACACAACGTTCCTTCTAATACAATACGATTGGTGGTGTTTTTTTTCTTTTAATATTTGTTATTATCTTTTATTATTTCAGTGTAACGAACCACCTTTTTTACTTCCCTTAATTAGCTAAATAACATTTTCGTGATTGCTAACTGAAGCATCTAAGATTCAAACACGACACTGACAAAACAATGTCTTCATTTCATTATTTTCATTGAAATTGAGGCCTTCTATAGATTACCGGTGTGCTTGTTCCATAAGGGAATGCGTTAACCGCAGTATCACAGTCGCACTATTGGATTAGGCATTAAACTAAACCTTCAAAGGTTTGTATACGCCCTAGTAAAAACAAACAACTGTTAACAGTGCCTTTTGATAGTTGTAATTAGACGTGCGACTCAATCAAATCACTTGTGGCGGATCCGTTGTCTAGGGCAGTGGTCCCCAACCTTTTTAACGCCGCGGACCAAAGGTTGGGGACCACTGGTCTAGGGGGATCTAGGTCCTCACTTTGCCACAGTTATCAACCAGCGTCGTCAACTCAGACAGATTCTCGGCTGGTTAATGAAAACACACAGTACAACTGGTAGCTGGGCGTATTAAACAAGATCCTCGATTCGTTTTAAAGGTTTAATCACAACTTTAAAGTAACATCGTATTTCAATTAACAATAAAACCCAGTCTTTCTTCTCAGCAAAAAAACTCGCGTCCTTTTCTTTACACAAAAAATATATCTGTGTCTTTCAGTACCTCTGTGTCCTTCAGTACACCTCTGTGTCCTTCAGTACACAAAACTCTCTCCGTGCTTCAATACACAAAAAACGCTCTCCCACCGGAAGCGCGTCAATCTCACGACCACAATTGATAACACAGCGGTGCGCCATGGTGTCTAAAACGGAGACACGTATGAAGCGCATCAGAAACAGCCGAGCTCTACAGAGCACAACCCGTGCTCTACAAAGGACAACCCGTGCTCTACAAAGGACAACCCGTGCTCTTCAAAGGACAACCCGTGCTCTACAAAGGACAAACCATGCTCTACAAAGGACAACCCGTGCTCTACAAAGGACAACCCGTGCTCTACAAAGGACAACCCGTGCACTACAAAGGACAACCCGTGCTCGCTCACACCAAAACAACCACGGCATCCGACCGTGACATCACTCAATTAATAAAACAAATTTAAAAAAAAACAATTCAAATAAAGACGTTCAGTTGAAGAAGAATATAAATCACCACTCCTCTACTCTACCACTCCGCTACTCTAACAGTCCTCTACTCTACCAGTCCCATACTCCATCAATCCTCTTCTCCACCACACCTATATTCCACGACTCCTCTACTCCCCCACTCCAAAACTTCTCTTCCCAAAACTCTACGGAAATATTCTCTAAGACTACTCCACTCATCTGACACAAATCTGAGAGAAAAAATATAATAATTTTGTCCCTAGGTGTTTATGCCTAAAATAATAGTTTGCTGAACGATCTACAAATATGAATATGACTTTTAACACATAAAACTGGTGGATATCCATATCTTATTTTATTCAATAAAAATTAGAATTAATATGGTGCAAGTCCTTAACATCAAGGAAATAATTCCCGTCCCCTTGCATACGTTGTGTTTAATTCACCATATAACCGTATTTTCTGTTCAACCACAACCCGCCCAAAGAACTTACCGCCTTGAAAGCCCCTCCACCCCAGTCATTGATTGCGATGCCAGATAAACAAGTCGTCGAGAAGCCTGCTTAATTCTTATGTCTAAGAGAAGCACCATGAAGATGGGGTTGGCTAATACAACCACTCGGAGTCGTCCCTCTGTCGCATTCCTCCCCCCGCCCACACGCCCCCACCCCGTCTCACCGCTGCTTACAGTGACAAATTTCAACGTCTGTACAGCTTGATGGGCCGCGACTCCCGTCAATGAGGTCCCAATCTAATTTCTACTTTAGGGCCCCCAGGACTTCACTCGTTGAAGTGCTATCGGAAAATCTCAAACTCAGACCTCATGGATGGTCTCAAAAATTATTAGTCCCAAACACGCCGCCCCCCCCACCCCCCACCCCCCGCGGATAATATTCTGAAGTCGTTGAAACTCCTTAAATCCGCAACTACGGCCCTCCGACCCTCCCTCCCTGAATCAAACCAGTTATTAACCCCCCACCCCCACCCCCAAACGACTCCACCCCATATTTATTTTAGTGGACGAATGAACAGATTCTGGATCCGCTCCCCATTGATCCCACCACCGACCCACTATCTCTATCGGGATCTGTGTCCGTCCAGGTCGTCCATTTCTGATATATGGAACAACATACCACATTTACTCCGTTCATTTATATACCCCCCCCCCTTTACACAAAAAAAACACCCTCGCTCCGCATCTAAATCGAGATATTTACATCGGTGATACGGGGGTTGAAACGGGGCGCAGTCCAAACAGTCTAAAAATATAAACGCCGTAGTGGAATGTAAACAAGAGTCGAGTCAATGATGGAGATGAGGTAACGAGAACGTTTGGAGGGCGTTAATTTCCCTTGATGTGCCGAGGAGTGAAGGCCTGGATGAATTAACACCGCAGATGAATGGTCTCTTAAATGTGTCATTTATTGGAAGTCCTATGTCGTTTGAATAACTCAGATATGGGTTATAACAGGGGCGTAGCTAGGGGAGGGGGTCCAAATCTAAAGTCCCCCTGGGACCCCTCAAGGAAGGGTCCCCAAAGGAGTGTCCGATTTTTTTTACATTAAACATAACGCCACCTCCATGTATGCAGGGCCCCTAAAGAGGCCAAGTCCCCCGGGGCCCCCAAATCCCTACAAATCCCTAGCTACGCCACTGGGTTATAATAAACATAACTATGATAGGTTTGTGTCTTTAATGTAATAAATTTAAGTAATCTAAATAATTCATCAAATAAATAAATACGTAAATAAGGAAGTAAAATAATGCAAACACGTTCATTGGAAGCGCTTTCACTTGTAACGATCATTCAAAAGACGAGACAACGTTAGATATTTTAAGAGACTTAGCAAATTTCAGATCATTGGAGAGACGAGGAAAATTGTATATAATTAGTTAAAAGTTGTTGCAGGATTACCGTATTAAGAGTATTTCCAGTAGGGGCGTACCGTATTCAAAAATTTTGGAATCAGGCCGGATCCGTATTTGGTTAGATTTATAAATCCGAAATCCGGACGGAGCCGGAGACGGATTTGTAAAAATGGCTGGAGTCCGGATTTTACGGAGCCGAAGTCTACTATATGTATTATATATAATATATATATTTCATGGCTAAACCGGCCAGCCAGATTTGGCCGGATTTATGAAGTGAAATTCCGCGGAGTCGGATTTTTAAAAATTGTCGGATTCCGGATTTGCCTGAGCCTAAATCTGGTACACTGTAATTTCCAGACACCTCTTATAATTTTCTTTAACTTAGGGTCATATTAGAACTGTGACTTCTAAGAACCGAGGAGTGACAGGGACGATTGATGCGTGGATTTGAAGGGATGAGTGAAAACGTTTATTCTACCCTGGAGTATAAATGAAATAATGTTTTGATCTTAATTCCTATAGTATTCTTTTCCCTAGTTCCTCGTGGGCGTATCAATAGAATAGGAGATAGAGATGCTAATTTAAACTAGGGGTGTACCGGATTCAAATTTTTGAAATCCGGCCGCAGCCGAATTTGGCCGGATTTATGAAGTGAAATCGGGCCGGACCCGGAGTTGGATTTGTAAAAATGGCTGGATTACGGATTAGCCGGATCGGAGATATTATATTAATATATATCTTATGGCTCTACCGGCCAGCCGGATTTGGCCGGATTTATGGTGTGAAATTCTGCCGGAGCCGGATTATTAAAAATGGCAGGATTCCGGATTTGCCGGAGCCGAAATCCCGGTACACCCCTAATTTAAACTCAATAAAAAGAATCTTAAAGTTTTTCCATATTGTCACAGAATCGGTATCCTTTAAGTCAGTGCTTCTCAAACTTTTTAGCATCGCGGACCATCAGGAATTTTTTCCATTGCACTAGGGACCAGTGTACTATTTTCCCTGCACTGACAATTTTTTTCTGTCCATTTTTGAGAACATCTGTGGACCGGCAGCGGATTGCCCACGGACCGGCACCGGTCCGCGGACCACCACTTTGAGAAGCACTGCTTTAAGTGACCTAATATAAGGTTTATCGGAAGCAAAAATATCACACAACCAAGCGGACTGGTGAAGTAAAACAGAACGATAACGAGTGGGGAAAAAAGTCAGCACACTTTAAATTTAAAAAAAACAACAACATACCCCAATAGGTTTAGTACTAAAACAGACGCCAAATTTCCAAACGTTTTGTGCCTAAGGAATAGCAGTGCAAAAAAGTGTAACATCTTTTTGTCTAATACCTAACAGCTAAACCATGGCCTACAGATATCGTTAAATGACGAATTCGGTTGTTGGTCGTCCTGTTACTAAAGAAAAAACCCCAAATTATAAACCCAAAAGTAGAGAAATGGAGTGTAATTTTCCATGATAAATTTCAGTGTGAGTTAGGAGAATGTTACAGAGACATGAAACTGGGACATCGCGTGTCTGGTGATCCTTGAAAATGACCAGCGGATTGTAAGTCTTAAAGGTGAAGTCGACTTGAGAATTTCTATCCGGCTGTTTGTGTGTGACAAGTGCGAGTTAACGGTCTGTATGCACGAGGCGTTTGGCGGTGTTAGACATCTATCGGACATTGACAGGGAAAAAAAACAATGACATAAAATTGGCATGCAATGATATAAAATTGTCCAACAATGACATAAAATTGTCATAAAATGACATTAAATTGTCATACAATTAAACAAATTTGGGCTACGTAAAGCATACATGGGACATAGTTTATATTATGGTTTAAGTTTTTGTTCGCTTCCAATAGAAATACTTCTCTTTTAAAAAGAAATAATAATTTTGTTAGTTTTGACTATAAATCCTTTATATATGAGTCATAACTGAAAGTATTGATTATGTTCATTATAATACGCATGAACATTTACAGATCCAGAAAATAATATAAAATTACTTTCAATATAATACGCACCGCGCGACAAACTAGCATAAACATTTACAAGCTATATAGAGATACATATAGATAATCTAAAAATTCTTTAATTTAATTACTGTAGATTAGATCGATATGAAATTTTGATAGATCATTTTTATCGTCGCCACGAGTCCGCCTGCAAAATATCAGACCGGTAGGATACCGGGAAGTGGCTTAAAGATCGATCCAAAGTTTTTGCGACAGTCAGACGCTACGAGTTAAAATAAAGGATTTAAATTACTTATTGAGCGTTCGTTCATTTTGTTAACATTTGAATAAACTCAATAGATAAAATAAAATGTTTGATTTTGAGTACGTGAACCATTAAGATCAGGAACTCGATCTTCAATGAGTTCAGCATGCATGAGGTCAGACCTCAAAAAATAATTGTTGTTTAGGATCGCATTGTCAGATATGTGTGCTGAAGACAAATAATTTCTTAATCCGAACCAAACAAAGTGGACTAAAATATTAGTCTCTCATGTTCAACAAAAATAAAAAAGTCCAATCTCCCTTTGAAAGGAGTGGTGTTGGCTTTGGCGGGCGAGGAACGTCTCGCAGAGTCAACAATAATTTATGGACCCCGGCTAACATGGCCGAAATCGCTGTCCACCCCCACCCCCACTCCCCCGCCCTCACCCAACTTTAATGGAGCGAATGTCTGGAGCAGGCCGAGTACATAGATACGATGTGGTCAGAATGGGCATTGCGTGGTCGTATTATTTCAGAAGTAAGAAGTGTGTTGTAAAAATGGTGAGCGTGTGGCCCCCGGGGGTTGGGGGTGGGGGAGGGAGATTTCACCCCAGACAACCAGCTGAATTTTCTAGGTCACATCCCGTAAACTTGTAAAGGTCGAAACACTGCAGACTAATTAAGTAGAATCGTTGTGCGGGCCGGACCTGATGCCGTTGATGGTTTGCCCTCAAACAATTTTTGTAATTATCGATACCGTTATAATCGAAACTAATTTTCGAAAATCGAACTCAATTTTTTTATGCTTCCTTTCTGAATTTACATTAATTATTGTAATCACCCTTACACCACCAAACTCTAAGATTCTGCAGCCTTATTTTTTCAGATTTCGATACCAATCTTGCGCTACGTTTTTCCCCTGCTGCGCGAGTACGATACCTTGATTGGTCAAATGCATTGAATACCAATAGTAACGACTGCTAGGAAGCGAAAGTATTCTGTTCCGAGGGGGGAGCTAATAACATATTCTCCGAACAGATTCATTAGACTCATCTTACGAACGAGTCAGCGAGGTTGGAATTTAACTCTATCTCTTGTCTTTCTAACTTTTTTTTAACGTAGAGATTTCCATTGCGCCTCTCCACCAACATGAGTGTTTCGAGATCTGACCTGTGCATTGGGTAAAACGTTCATCTAGAAACAAATTTTCCTAAATTTTAATGTGTAGAAATTTTATCACCAGGGATTATACAAATTCAAATTATGAGCTCCTGGAACTTAAGTCAATATTTAGTATTCGAACGATAACTATTCATTGTAATGTTATTCCTATCGACTTATTAATGTTATTAGCATCTTCACCCTCCTGATGCAGTCCCAGCTTCGCTGGGCAGGGCACGTTGTCCGAATGCCAGACGAGAGACTGCCAAAGAGAATCTTCTATGGTGAGCTCCAGTATGGCCAGCGGTCCCACGGTGGGCAAAAGAAACGCTTCAAAGACACACTGAAAGCCTCAATGAAAGCGTTTGCCATAAATCTAGACACGTGGGAACGAGCTGCAATGGACCGATCCACCTGGCGCTCTTCCATCCACGAAGGTGCCAGGTCATGTGAGGCAAACCGGATTACCGCCGCAGAAAAGAAGAGGCAAGCCCGAAAGGCCCATGCTGTCAACCCTCCAGGAGATGTCGCACTCGCCCCCTGTCCCTTCTGTTCCCGAACCTTTCGTGCAAGGATCGGCCTAATCAGCCATCTGCGCACGCACAGAAAACCCTCGGATGACTAGAGTGGTCCTCGTCGTATCGACGGACGAACGGAACAAATTCCTATCGACGTATAATACGGAATTGTAGATCGAGGTGACGTCGTGAATAGCTCATTTTTTAAACACATATTCGATATTAAAAAACACGTGATAGTTCAAAAACCGCGTGGAAAGATTTATACCATCCAACTGAAAAGCGTGGTTAAAAATAATTCTCATCATCGATCTCTTCTTGGGCCAGTGTGGTCACGGTGACCACAGTTAGATGGTCTGATCTTGTAATCAAGAGTGTCTGCCTTCAAACTCCGAATTAATATATTAGAACAACATATTTGAAGGTAAGAGTTTACAAGCTATAACTAGGTAAATATAATGTATGTTTAATGACTTGTGCACACTGAAGCATATTATTATAATATTCACCTTTTTTCAGTTGTTAAGCTTAATGACACCTTATATTTTTTTAAAAAAACGAAAATAATTTTTTTACATTCTTTAATATTTAAATTCACATTTTTTATACATATACATTTCGTATCAGTTGGTGTGAAAAGAATCTGATTTATTTCGATTCGTTCCACAAGCTCAACCTTATTGTTTTTCTGGAAAGAAATAAGCGGGTATGATTGTGCTAGGAAGGCAAGCCTGTCTTATTTGCAAAGTAACTATCAGAGGCACTAGCGATTCCTTGACCCACCAAAATTTTGTAGGTCGGAAGTGATTTCTAAATATGTTACGTGAACAGACACAGTTCGTTCCCAAATGAAGTTACATTTTGTGAAAAGCAACTTTTACTTTGTAAATAAAAACTGTTGCTGTGTGGGTAGGCAGGTGGGGGAAATCATCAAATATTTGTCTGCCAGACATAGGAAGTTTGAAAAACAATGGAATACCAGGAAGTTGTCCCATGTTGTCGAGTGAAAAGCTCACACCTAGAAAAATAATTCATGTTTTGTTTTAATAGAATGCTCCATGTGTTTATCACAGCATTGAAATCAATTTCTGTTTGCTATTGTTAATTTAGTTATTGTCCGACATTTATTATTTATAATTATGGCGTAAAATTTTTAGAAATATATTTATTTTTTGTTTTTGTTTTTCTGGAGATATTATTATTCTTTACATCTCACATCTAGATTCAATATCCAATGACTTCTTTTTAAAAGAGTTTTCTTTCAAGTCAGGGGCAAACTATAACATTTTTATCTATTTCTATATGGGTACTTGCTTCAAAATTTTAGAACCCCCTTTACCGCTTTTCCCATTATCATATACGTACAAACATCTGTGACAACTGGGGCCTAACCGCGGCTCTTCTGCATGAGTTCACATTGTGGCTCGCGTACAATTTATGAAATATATGTTACAAGGATTACTGGAACTTTTCCGAGCCAGGCCTAATGACCCATAGAGCGTCAATGCGGCTCTCAAAAATTGCTATATATTTTAAAATGACTCTCACCTACTGTAAGTCTAGTCACCACTGATCTATGATCATGGTTATTTCTATAATCTAAGAAGGTAGGTTTAATAGGTTGTTCAGTGGGTGAATTCATAGCTTCAGAAACGTTTTTATGAAAACAATAATTTCTAAAACTTGTGTAACTCCATTGGGACTCACTGGTTTTTTTTTCTAAGAATGTAGTTCCCCCGCATTGGCGTCTACTTATTTAAATTTGAGATAATTCAAAAAATAATTTTGATTTCTCCTAAACCCTGATCCAGATTATTTCGTAGGGCGAAATAAATGAAACAAATTTTGGTAACTTTGTCTAATCAAAATAAATTTATAATAATTATAAATTATTCATTTCTTCGCTTTAATGGTATCTTCATCCAGACCACATATGGCTAAACCCAGCGAATGAGATAAAAGCGGAAATGATATGTCTTAGTGTCTTATCTATACAGACGCTCTTTCTAATAGAAGACTGTTGCGTCCTCAGACCATGCCGGTCTGTTGGAAGGTGACGCAGCGTTCACATGCCACGGCTTTGAGTTTACCACGCTTTTCCCAGCCGCCATAATTTCCTTTACTAGTGTCAGGAGCTGGGTGGACTCAGGGATGCCCTTGGCCCCGGGAAAGAATCCCTGTCTTCACGGAGATTCGAACCCGTGACCATCGGCACGCCAGCCGAGCGTGAATGCTACTCGACCTCCGTTCCCCCTGCAGGATATGAACGAATTCATTCCGTTTCTTTCAATGCAAAAAGAGTTCTGTGCGTGTGTTTTTTTCCCTTATTGGAATTACCCGATAGAGAGAATTCGTATTTTTGTTAATATTATCGGCCTTCCGTAAGAGCTTATTGATTGTTTGCCATCTAAATCTCGAGTTATGGCGTCTTATCGTGTTTGATGTCACAATGGATTAACCGGCTTATTGCAGGGGGCATGGGAATAACATCGCCGGCTATAAAAAAAAATGTAGGCCACACACAGAGAGACAAAATATTTTTTGATTTGTTTAAAGGAATTCTATTCAGATGTTGGATACTGCTGCAAACCGATTTATCGTAACAGGCTGCGCGTTTCCGAACCACAAAGTCAGGAGGACTATGGATTAAAGATGCAATTAACGTCGGCCTCGGTTACGTTCAGGTAGTTCGGCCAAGTTATATTGGAGGACCCGCTCCCACATTTTGGCTGTGTGTCATTGAATATTGTGTTAGAAACTTCTGGGTTCATTAGATATTCGCCACCCACCCAGCCCACCCCCACCCCACCCCATCCCCCTAATAGCCAAGGAGTTTGACGACCCCTCGCTACTGCCTCGCTTTCAACATCTATATCTGCAACTGGAGAATCGCCCACTCCCTGGATTGGGAATTTTGATTCATGAAAAAAACATGTTTTTTTAAAATATTGTTTTTGTAATCCTATTTTATGATTTAAAACTATAATAACATATAATTTCATTCCAATTATTATGTGAAACCACTTTTATACCGAGCCTGTGTGCCATGGCAAGATTTAAATATTTGTCAGAAATAGACCCTTGTTTATTTTGATGTGAAGTTTGTCTCAGATTCCAGTCCGGGAATCGATTATAATGCACGGCTTTGGCGTCAAATTATACGTTTGTTCATGTTAAACTCTTGGCTGATGTTTTGACATGTTATGTATACGTTTGATAGATTGGTCATAGAATGGAACAAGAATGGCATCTTTGATTTCATTATCCCCCATCAGCTGAGATGTTGACAGTTTTTACAGCCATTGCACCTCTGTCAGAGAACATAGGCATTCATGGCCATGTGAGAACACCTTTAGTCACCGCACAGAGCCGCACCGGCGAGTCCATGTTCTAATAATGAGTAATTTGCGTCTACGTAACTCCCGATTGAACAAAGATGAATGCGTCACATTCAAAACAACTTTATTAGACCAACCAAGTTTTCGGATCCAGTGAATTCTATTTTTCCCGAAATGCGTTTCTTCCTCTCTATGCATTCACAGACACACATTTGTATAAATAAAAATCATTCAAACGAACTCTTAACACCGTATGTACCAACGTATAACATTTAATAACAAACACCATCATATGACCACACTAAGGAATCTAATCAAAGCACACGTTGGCTTACTAGCATTCATTTAGTTCTTCTTACACATACAAACAGCTGAGGCGTCTTACCAGACGTGAAGAGAATGTAAGCCTCTTATCACTTCGTTAGCAGGGTATTCTCGGAATCATTAAATTCCTGTCCAAAGCAAAGTATTGCGTGTGACAATAGCAATAGAAAAAAATGGATAATAATCTTTCAACAGTTGCGATTTTGAACGGGTTCTTAAGGCCAGAGTTTTCCGGGTACTAAACACAGAAAGGATAATACTTTGATGATTTGATGTGGGAATGTTTGAAGATTGTGATCATTCAGTTATTGGTCGTTGGAGCTCTGCAAGGATTCAAACACTTTTAAAAATAGGAAATATTATATCGGAATTGGTGTGGCGGAGGAATGTAAAAATACTTACGTTGTCAGAATTTTTCAATTTAATGATATTATCGGTGGTGTTTGTTTCAGTTTCATTTAAATTACGCCCATGTGGAGTGATGGCGAACCTATGGCACGCGTGCTTCGGTCGGCACGCAGAGCCTCATCAGCCGGCACGCGACTAAAATATTACTTCCGCAGTCGAACTAGCTAAGGCAAACCCCAATTTTCGGGTTTCATTGGAGTGTTGGCACTTTGCTATAAATAAGTGCGTTTTGGTTGAATTTTGGGCACGCAGCCCCCAAAAAGTTTCGCCACCACTGCCCTAGTGCGTATTTCCCTGGTGGGTGGTCAACCAATGGATGCCTTGGTAATTGAGGAGTCGTAGAGCAAACATGCCGTGGGTTTGATGACGTCATACTGGTTTTAAAAAAAAACAACGAAGGAAGCCCCATTCTTTATAGACTTCCCACGTGGAGATGTCAAAAATGCAGGCCGACATCTCCCGCGGAGTTGACGTCTCGCCGTAAGTCTCCAGATCACGCGTGACTTGAGCCAATGAGACTATCTGTATGTCGAGCGTGTATGCGTGTGTGAAATTGCTGGTGTAGAGGGTAGGGGTGCAGAGGGGGGAGGGAGGGGAGTTAGATAACTTGTGTGAGCAATGAGCTGGTCTTCAAATCGATCGATCGTGCAGGCGGGAAAAATGTACTGAGGTGGGGGTGGGAGAGACGCTCGAAATCCAGCAGGCAAATTTTTTTTTGCATTCAGCAGGAGTAGATTGAGACTGTTTCTTATAGCATTCCTAGAGATAACGTTTGATAATTTGCCAAACGTGTGAAATAACATTTTGATAATAAAAAAAAGTCACTGCTTCATCCGATAATTTCTCCTTTAGATATGTAAACGAGAGGATTTATTTCAGAATGTATTTTGTCCTATGAAAGACACTGGTGGGGAATAAATGAATAAAACGAAGTGTGGCAATATAAACGTCTTTGAGTCTAGAGCAGTTGCATCATGGGGGCACCGGAGTCGTTCACAATTTATTGAAGGAGATGGCTTGATACATGACGAAAGATCAAGCGCATGACGTCATCATTATATAAGAAGTGTTATTTTTACCCCCGTTTCCTATTTTATGGTATTCAACGGATTAACTTTGCATACTAAAACTCAAGACCACTTGTGAAAATATTTTTTTAAGAATGTAACTAGGGCTGTCAATTTTGTTGAAAAAAGCTGCCCGGGTACCCGTGAAAATTTCGAACGGGTACCCGGGTTACCCGTTCTAAATTTAAACGTCGCATAATTTTCCCCGTCATGATCGCTATACAATGCAACCTAGCCTCCATCCATGCACCTCATTTTACACAGTAGTAGTAGCCAACGGCTTGCTTCCAGCAACATACAATTACTAATGCACTACAATGAACTATAATGCACTAAAAACTTTTATTCAATTCCTGCTGTAAATCCATTCGTCATACTCATAAATGACAGTAAACTGAACATGCAAACAAAATGTCAACGGCAATGACGTAACGTTCAGTGTCATACCTTGAATGTTAATATCCACTTGGCCTCGGTAGTCAATGCTAATGGCGATGAAGGACGCAATACCGCGGTAAATCTCAAGTGATCGTGCTTTGGTCAGTGGTACTGCTTTTGTCGACACCAAAAAATTGCTGACATTGGGAGGATCGGCGGTTTGTTTATAAATATCAATTTATGAATAGCGTTCAAATGGCGTTTTATCGCGTTGGGTTGCCACCCTTCACAGACACAATTTCAATACAATGGTTGCATTTTGCCGTGCCGCTGTCAACTCGATTGGCCTGATTCTAAACGACGCCTAACCCATCTTGTTAACTTTGGGTGTATTATTAATATCAATTTTTGGGCTAGGCAAACACGTGTTAATGAACGCAAGAAACACACACGAATGCAGGGCTGTGGGTTATAGCAGTGCTTCTCAAAGTGGGGGACCGCGGAAGTTATCAAGAAAGGAGAGAAAAATATAATTATAATCCTCCAATTGCTATCAATAATACTAACCCTATAGAATTTGTCATTTTTGACAATAAGCAAATAAATAAAAGAAATAAAAGGAAATAAAATAAAAGGAAATATAATACATTTCGCTACCATATAAGTACAGGGAAAATAGTGCACCGGTTCCTGGTGCAATGGAAAAATTCCTGCCGGTCCGCAATACAATAAATTTTGAGAAGCACTGGGTTATAGGAGGGAAGAGAGGAGAGGGGTGGGGAGAGTAGAAAAAACGGCATGAGATAGATAGTATCAATCGGTGACCCACTGTCGGCTATTTCAAAGCAAAGTTAGTTTCAAAGCAAGGGTGTTTGAGTGAACAAAAAACAAACACGGCATCTTTCATCTCTGTGCAGTCCATCCTCACAGTCGACGTCTTACACTGTTAGTAACTATTTAATTTATTAAATTTAAATACTGACGACCTTGTACGCATTATAAGCATCAGTTTTTCTAGGTCACCACGTGTTAATGAACACAAGAAGTGCAGGGGTGTGGGTTATAGGATTGAAGGGAGGAGATGGGGGGGGAGAGAAACACATTAGCTAGTATCAATCGGCGTATTTCAAAGCAAAGTTAGTCAAAGCAAGGGTGGTTTTTTTATTAACAAACACAGCGTCTTTCATCTCTAAGCAGTCCATCCTTTATTTTATTTTTTTGGTCAGAGGACTTTTGTTTTCTTTATATGATTCTTTTAAAGAACCATTTTTAATGTGTTGTGCGATTTCTGTTTCACGTTGAGAGAAAAAAAGATATATAAAAAAACATTGTATTTGTTGGGACCGTATTTTATTTCCCGTTGAAAGATATTTCTCCTTAGATGTACTTCACAGCATATATTTGAAACAAAAATTTTCATTTGATAAATCGTTTCGCAAGCCACAATGTAATTACAAATAGCCGCATGGGAGGCAAAGTTTGGCCAACGGTCAATATAGACATAGAAGCCACATTTTCACGGGTACCCGGGCGGACTTTTATTACCCGGGTAATCACACGGCAACGGTACCCGTTGACAGGCCTAAATGTAACCCCACCATATAAAAATATTGAATGTTTCTTGCCTGAAGGGGAAAAAAACGACATGTTTGCTCCTTTTTTATAATGTGGATTAATAAATTGTAATACACATTTTATAGTTTTCCGTCTCAAAGTGAAATCTTATTAGATTTATAATTATAATCAATCATTAGCTAGTTGGGTTTTATTCATTTTGATGACTCGGCCTCCCGAGTATGCAGTGATATCTCATTAATGCAATGATACCGTAGCCAGTTGTATGACCCTCCAGCTGGTGTGACCTATCAGTTACCACCTCCTCTCACCCCGTCTCTCCTGACTGGAATAACTTGACCGTGGATGGCAAGCTGTCATAAGTAGTCAGATTTTATCCACTTCCCACTCTCTCTCTCTCTCTCTCTCTCTCTCTCTCTCTCTCTCTCTCTCTCTCTCTCTCTCTCTCTCTCTCTCTCTCTCTCCCTCTCTCTCTCTCTCTCCCCCCTCTCTCTCTCTCTCCCTCTCTCTCTCTCTATCTCTCTATCTCTCTATCTCTCTATCTCTCTATCTCTCTCTATCTCTCTCTCTCTCTCTCTCTCTCTCTCTCTCTATCTCTCTCTCGCTCTCTCTCTCTCTCTCTCTCTCTCTCTCTCTCTCTCTCTCTCTCTCTCTCTCTCTCTCTCTCTCTCTCGAGTTGATATTTCAATGATATTATTACCAATATGTTTTTTTTTCAAAAATAGTTTTTAATTGATTATCTTTATATGCATAAATCTGATGTGTAATAAGGTATAAAAATACGTCATAGTTTGGCATCAGAACGTAAGCTACTGTAAATAAGCCTGCTAAAAAATCATGTCATCCTTCAACATGCATTTTTACGCCAGTCGTTTTGTGTGCGATTTTAAATGATAGAAATCTTATTTCGAGTATACTTCAACAAAGTGATACTACTACATGCACTCTAAAAGGGACATTTAATATTTTTAATTAATTTAAAGAAGAAAATATTCATAAAAGCGCTATTGTCCAAAAAATTGTTACTGTAATAATAATAAATTGGACAAGTTAGTTTTGATATGCGTGGCCAGTCTAATTACTATGTAATATTATGCTTGATCGACTGTTGCTAATTTTGTATGAATGATAAACTTAGCACTGGATTTATTCAATTAGACCTAGAAGAAAGAGCCTTAGTCTCCAAAATAAGCTTTAATTTTGTAGGTTATCATCATTTTCTTCAATGGGATTCAATAGCAAGAAATACAAAAAAACATTGGGATACTTTTTGTCTGGTGGAATCTACAACAGAAATTCAATAATGTGTCCTAATATAGGAAAACTAGGTTGTGCTGCGGCGCCGTGGCGCCTGCGGCGCACCATTTTTTAAGGGCGCCTATGGCGCCCACCTGTTTCAAGAGCCAACTAACTTGTCCTTGTATGATTAATACGTAATATTAAAATTTCTTAAATGTACACCAAGTATTTTATAATAATTTGTTTTTAAAATTTTATTTTGTATGTAAAAAGCCCAAGTAACTTATCCTCGTATGATAAATACGAAATATTCCTGAAATGTACACAAAGTATGTATATAATATAAGTTGTGCTGCGGCGCCCACTTTTATTTAGGGCGCCTACGGCGCCCACTTATTTCAAAAGCCCAAGTAACTTATCCTGGTATGATGAATACGAAATATTCCTGAAAATTAAACAAAGTATTTATATAATAATTTTTACAGTGCTAATCCCCACACGATTTTTAAAACTAATTTTAGAAAGCAGCGCACCAAATTACTGCACCAAAAAATAACTATTTGAGTCAATCAGCGCTGCTTACAACACACAATTTTAAAAAAGCAGAGTGATGTCCCTCAGCGTTAGGTATCAGTGATAATTGAGCGTAAATATATAATAAATGACAAATTTGCAAGCGTAGTCACAATAAGAAAAACCCGTAAAAACCAAGTTTTTGACTATAAATCCTTTATGTACGAGAAGTAATTAAAAGAATGTTCATTATAATACGCAGCGCCAGACCATCCAGAAATACAAAATTGCAATTGTGTCGTAAAACATGTTTAATATAATGCGCACCGATCAGGAATATGTTTATAAAAAGAGCTGTCAATAAAATACGCACCTTATTGCGCGACAGAAAGGTTGTTCAATATAATACGCACCACGACGCTCTATCTCAAAAAATAGCATGATACATAGGAATAAATAAAATAATCTAAAAAATCAATAATTTAATGACGGTACATGCGATCGATCTGAAATTTTGAAACATTGTTTTTATCATCGGTACGAAACTGCCTGCAAAATTTCAGCTCGCTATCTTGCGAGCAAGTGAGTTAAAAATCGATCAAAAGTTTTGGCGACAAGGTCGGCCGCAGACACCACGAGTTAATATAAAGGATTTAAAAATCCAATATAAGTACGGGCAGTTGGAAGAGGAAATTGGCATTGCTAGAGTTAGTGGTACACGTGCGGAGGCGGTATTTTTTTCTGCACTTCCTCAGAAAAAAAAAGGAATTTGATGGCTAAAAATGGCGCGCTTCAATTTATAGATATGTCCGCCATGGGTGCATTACAAACCAAATCCTGCCCCGGCCACTATAGCGGGTTGAAATGTCTCACACTCCGATATCTTTTATTGACATTGATATTAAAATTGTATTTCTTGTAACAGGATACCCATGACACTTCCGCTCATCGTTGTTATCAGCGCGTGTCTGATTGGTCCTGTTGAATCTATTTTTATTGTTCATCGGAATCTCAAATTATTCTATACCACTTACGCTTTAAGAAAATGAATTGGTTAATTAAAATAATAAAACAGCAACAAAAAACAAAAAATAACCATGAACTTTGTTTCTCGAGCATCGTACTCAACTACGAAGAATTTGGTTAACAGTAAGATACAGAAATTAAACAAGGAATTCGTCAATTAATGTTATTTTAAAAGAAGATTTATCCTGTTTGTTCAAGGTGTCGTTTCTCCGTCGTGGTTGACGAGGGTCACTCTAATCACATTAGCCACGTGCTTTGGCCACAACGATGTGTCCTTTTGTGGCCTAATGGACCTATTCTTGCCCGAATTTATTCTTCAAGGTAGAGTTGTTTGAAATGTTGAAGTCTAAAAGTTTATCTATTCGATCATCAGCTGTAATTGCAGACCACAGCATGTATCAACGACTCTATGAAATATACGTTATGTTGAACGTAGTCTTAAGAATGGTTTGGAGAAGTGTTTCTTGGATATGCCTACCGCTAATTTTCAATAAATTTTTAGAACACTTCGAAGAAAAAAAATGACGTGATTCTGCCTGCTGATATAAAAGTTCATATCGTGAACTACAGAAATGTCAACGCACTTTAACAGTTGCCATAGGATCAGTTTTATTATCACTGGGCTGACCAGCAGCCGCCAATCACTGGCCACAGTTTGGATTTTGGCCGCCTTAATTAAGGAGTCGCAATCGATTGATCTCGAAGCCAGGCGCCATTTATCAAATCGTTATTTGATTGATGAGCTTGGCATGTGAGGTTAGGCGTAGGTTGGTGTTGGTTGGGTTTTAGATGGGGTTTGGTATATGGTGGATGGTAGGTGGGGTTGGTATAGGGTGGATGGTAGATGGGGTTCGGTATAGGGTGAATGTTAGATGGGGTTCGGTATAAGGTGGATGGTAGATGGGGTTTGGTATAGGGTGGATGGTAGATGGGGTTCGGTATAGGGTGGATGTTAGATGGGGTTCGGTATAAGGTGGATGGTAGATGGGTTTGGTATAGGGTGGATTGTATTTCAAACAAGCTTTATGTCGGTATAAATTGTCTTTGGTAAGAGAAGAGCTGTCTCGTTAAAATAATAACGTTTACAGGCGTTAAAAAAATAGTGTGTGTGTGTTAGTTAGTGTACCATGAGATTGAAAGAAAGAAAGTTTGTGATTCTCATAAAGGGCTTTTTTTGACTACAAAATTTGCACACTAAATTTGCACACTAACTTTGTCTACTATACTTAGTAGGTGAGTACTTATTGCATATCGGCTTTCTTTTGCTTGGCAGGGTATTTCTTGCAGTCATTTGGAAGCGAGATATTATTTTATAGTTGCCATCGCTTAGCGTGTTATTTCTAGCGTTTATTTTTAATTAGTCCTTTCCAGATTTCAATTTTTCTACGAGTTATTTGTAATGATTCATTAAAGGATATAATTTTAAAAGTGCAAGGTCTGATCCCGTTTTTATTTTTCAGAGAACTGGTTTTATAGATAAGATAGTTATTTGTTCTTCGCTTAAAAAACATACAGCTAAACCAGATTTAAAAAAAAATTTTTTTTTAAAAGACTGTTTATTTTAAGGAAGATGGTTAGACAAAAGATTTCCCCCTTAAAATTATCATAATGTCCAAAATGTTTATTAAGTATGCACTGTAAATGTCAGCAAAGTTTGGTTGATGCTATTTCAATCGTGCCACGTCATTGCTGATAGAAGAGCACTTGAAGTGATTATACTCAACTACAAGTTGCACAGCGCCTTCGCCCTTTTAATAATAATGATTTTAGAAACACTTTTTTTTAGAAACACTTTTTTTTAGAAACACTTGTATTAACCCATCTAAATTTTCCCGTCAAGTGCAAGTGCTCGGGACAGACAATTCTAGGCCACGGGTTCCCCACCTGTGGTTTGCGATCCCCTTGGTTGTTTTATGTGGGGTCAGCAATATATACAGTAAACGATGCAAAGTGTTCTCCGTAATGCGATTGATATTTGTTAACGGTGTCATATAGTTTAAATGTTGTGTATCGTGGCTTTTAATTCAAATATGAAATTAAGTTGTTCCTAACAGTGCAAGGGAAGAATGACCTTTAGGATATTTTAACGATAAGGCTTAAAATGAGTTGAAAATATTTCATATATGCTAGAACAGCAATTAGACTTAACATGAAACTTCAGGGAAAGGAAATATTATCGCATTACACGATAATCTATGGGAATTTTTCATCCTAGCTGAAAATCTGGCGAAGAAAAATAAATGTTGGAAACAAAGCCATGTTTGAGAAAGTCTACCACGAACAGAGCCATGTTTGAGAAAGTCTAACACGAACAGAGCCATGTTTGAGAAAGTCTACCACGAACAGAGCCATGTTTGAGAAAGTCTGCCACGAACAGAGCCATGTTTGAGAAAGTCTGCCACGAACAGAGCCATGTTTGAGAAAGTCTACCACGAACAGAGCCATGTTTGAGAAAGTCTACCACGAACAGAGCCATGTTTGAGAAAGTCTACCACGAACAGAGCCATGTTTGAGAAAGTCTACCACGAACAGAGCCATGTTTGAGAAAGTCTACCACGAACAGAGCCATGTTTAAGAAAGTCTGCCACGAACAGAGCCATGTTTGAGAAAGTCTACCACGAACAGAGCCATGTTTGAGAAAGTCTACCACGAACAGAGCCATGTTTGAGAAAGTCTACCACGAACAGAGCCATGTTTGAGAAAGTCTGCCGTGGTATACATGAATCTGAATGTGAAATAAATGACATTTTGAAAGATGAGATTACTGGGAATCTTCGAATCCCTTGAAGACGAACTCCAGGATTATTTCCCGGAGCTGAAAGAATAAGAAACTACATTGGCACGAAATCCGTTCTCTGCTTTCCCTGATATAGCCAGCATTCCCGAAGAATTACAAGATGAATTCTTGGATTTGCTGAGTGATTCCTCGGCTCGTAACTTGTTAACAAAAAATTGCTCGCACAATTCCAGTATGGTATGTATCATTCATACCAAAATGTTACGTGCTTGCCTTTCGAAATGTGATTCTATTTGGGCCTCATATTTCTGCGCGAGTGTTTTTTTAAAAACTTTTCTTCGTTTGAAAACAAAATAAATATTTTAAAAAATATATTGAAAATGATATGAGGTTGGCGTTAACAAACTCACCTGCGTATTTTGAGGCTGATTCATAACTAGTGATTTCAACCATCGCATTAGTTAGTAAACATAGATTGAAAACAAAACAATTCTATTAAAAACTATTTTCGTTTAGTGTGTGTGTGTATTTTCCCCTTTCATTTATACCCTTTCATTTATACACTCATATGACTAAAAAAATATTAAAAAATTGTTTTTTCAATTGCATCGGGGTCAAGTGTAACTTTGATTTTATTTTGAAAAAAAGGGACGTCACCCTAAAAACGGTTGAGAACCTGTGCTTTACTATTATGTTAGCGCCTAAAATTTGTTCATGCCTTTGAAGTTTATTCACATCTGTACGACCAAACTGTATTGGATCTTCCCTAAGAAGCTCATCTCTACGCTGCAAGTTGGTTTCGGTGTAAATGCTCCACAAAACTAAGTTTCACGCGACGTGGTTGTTTGATATCTGTTATAGTTAAATAACGCATTTTATTACGCCTTGAGATATTTTTAGAAAATGTTCGGTTAAACAATAACGGAATGAGTGAAAATGAATCAGCGATTAGGTAATAAGATGTTGTATTTTTTGTTGTTGTTTTTTGTGTGTCCCATAACCTCGTGGTCATAAGGGGGCTCTAATGCTTCCATTAGAACTTTCTCGGGGCTTGGTAGACCTTGATGGCGCCCATCTCCTCTCCAGGTCAGCGGAGGACTTTTTTTTAGCGATAGTCATTCATAAAAAAAATATATTAGTAATGAGATGTTACAATATTAATCTAAATCAAATAGTTTATGTATATAAATTAATCACTCTTTACAGAATTATATAGTGCTCAATTCGATGGCAAAGGCATTTTTTCATATTTTTCTTTATTGGTAAGGTGACAAGCCATTCTAGGTGTCCTTTATGAAACTACATTTTGTTGTGACATTGCTTTAATGAGGTTGTTCAACTTGGCACTATCTTATCTTATCTTATCTTTTTTAATAGAGACGCTCCTTCTTTACAGAAGATTATTGCGTCCTACTCTTATCCATGGTCTCTGTCTAGTCTTACATTTTATTGGAGTTTTAAATGTTGATCGTGTGTTTGTTTTCATGGTTTCCTCAGGCAACCCATTCCACGTCCGAATTCCAGATGGGACGAACGAAAATTTGTATGTTTCTTAATGCATTCCGAAAAAAAAATGTATTTCCAACTTAGTATTAATTATACATAATGCAATAACTACTTCTATTTTACTAATTATTTATTATGCTAATTTAAATATAAATTGCACACATACATGCAATATGGAATTGATATTAAAGTCTTTTTTTTTCTTTGAAGGTCAGAGTAGGCAATAAAATCATATTTTGATAAACAAGAATAATAATTCTGTAATGTCCATCATTTCTTTTTCGCTAAAGCCATTTGATGACGCGATCTTCCTCGGACTCAAGATGACCAATGTCCAGTCACCACCATTCCCACTGGACAGTATGCTGTCTTCAATAGTTATTTCCGTTTGTTCTTGTCCAGACCCTATTGACCACTGGTCTGTCCAACTCTTGTCTACAACTTGCTTTCTTTGATACATCTCTTTTCCCTCATCACCCTTCTTCTAGTCACGAAAGATTATGTGCCCTGAAATCTGATGGCATAAGAGATTAGGGTTTTATTGTTTGCGTGGAAGTGGTAGTAATGTTATTATTTTCAAATTTTAATTACTTTCCAATTTGCTAACAGAATTTATATTAGATTCTATGGCTGCAGAAATTAACGATTAATTAATCGATTAATCGTTACAAATGTTAATCGATTAAAATGAATTTGATCGATTAAAACTCGATTAAAATTTAAGAACATATTTCTAATTTGTTTTTCCAATTTATTAATAATTGATATTGTTTGTTACTTACATACTTTTCCCTCGTATTATTGTTATTTATTTAGACATGCATACGTAAACAAAAAGCTTTTTCTTCCTTTTTTCTTGCATAGCAGAATGATTTCACTGATTTACGTCACAAAATTTGGGAGCTATGGAATTACCGCGACTTAACAGATTAGCAAAAATAATTAATCGTGACTAAACGGGATCTTTATATGCGTTATAAAATATTTTCTTGATGACCCGCAATAGAGTTTATTCTGTCCCAGACATAATTGCGGGTCATCAAGAAACCATCAAAACAATTAAGGGACGCTAGATGGCATGGTTCGGTCATGTACTGCGACATGATACCCTGACAAAAATTAACCTTCAAGGCACTGTAGAAGGGGGCCGGCGAAGATGTCGACAACGGAAAAGCTGGCTGGACAACATAAAGGAATGGACAGGGAAGAAATTGCATGAATTATTGGCAGCCGCTCCAAATAGGCATATGTGGAGATCGTTATCTGTTGATGTGTCCATGCGCTCCCCCAACGAACGCAACGGTCACGGGACTGATGATGATGATGATAAAATATATAATTAATCCAAATTAATCGATTAATTTTTTTCTCCCGATTAATCGAACACAATTTCTTTAATCAGTACCAGCCCTATTAGATTCCAATGTTTGTGTTTACAAAAAAAAACAAAGATTAATACACATCAAAAATTGGCTGAACAGAAGTATAAATAGTGAAATTTAGTATTTCCACATAAGGTGGACTTTCGTTTTAACCAATGCAGCAATGATTTATTGGGGAATGCTGCACCTTAAGTGGAGCGAACATTGTCGATCTGACTTTCGTTTAAGTAGATTTATCTGTTTTAGACGAAAGCACAATTTAGAGTAAAATATATCTTTCCGTTTATTGATCCCAATTCTTGCATAGAAGAAGTTATGTAAAATATATCTTCAAATTACTGAATCGAAGCATTTAATAAGACCGATCATGCAAGTGGGTTGTAAAAAGATCTCTGCAACGCAAGTTTACACTTGTCAAAAGAAAACCTGCAACGAATCCTCTTGCAAGACGCGTTAGATTAAACATCACGTCAACAACTTTATGACACATTGAAAGACATCACACGCTAGACCGAACTGGTCTTCTGTCGCAGGAAGAGATCCTGTCCGGATCACTGTCAATTTGTCTACCGTCTTTCATCACTTTTTTAAAACTCCATTTTTTTATCATCGGAAATATGTTTTTTTTTCCTTAAGTGCTCTATACGCTTACAGGAGATATTAAGAAAAACAAAGAATGGGAAAAGCTAAAATATTGATTTTGGATTCATGTGTGTGTGTGTGTTTCGTTGTGTGTGATGTGTGTCGTCGTGAGTGTGTGGTTGGGTGCATGTGTGTGCATTTATGTGTGGTTGGGTGTGTGATTGTGGTTGTATGTGTTACTTTGTGTGTGTGTGTGTGACTGTGGTTGTATGTGTTACTTTGTGTGTGTGTGTGAGAGAGAGAGAGAGAGAGAGAGAGAGAGAGAGAGAGAGAGAGATAGCGAGAGAGCGAGCGAGAGAGAAAAAGACAGTGTGTGTAGTGGCTTATGAGATGTGTCTTGAAGGTTCTGAAAACAAAAGTCCAGATAATATGTACGTACTTCACATTGTTCTGTTGCTGACGGCGATGTTCAAGATTTCAATTCATTCAACTCTATCTAAACTTATCCAATCTAATATCAGATTCATGAAAGCTTAAGAATACACTCTTGAAAATTTGGCTAACACCTATGCAACCTGCGCCCTCTGCTGGGCAGTTCCATGCAACCTGCTCCCTCTGCTGGGCAGTGCCATGCAACCTAGTCTTAGCGTAGGACTCGCCGCTTAATCCTCCCTGGCTATGTCTATCGTGGTCACAAAGTTAACAGGTACACAACTGTTTCGGGCCTAGGCTTCAACGCCGGCAGTTCGAATACCTGTTTAGGTATAGTCTGTTGAAGTATCAGTCGGCATGACAATGCCCCACTCTCATTTGTGTCATCAAACTCGATTCATGGTTCACCTTTGATCTGTTCAACTCAGTTATGATATGACATGTCAAACTTCACTCCACTCTCCCTCGCACTGTAGTTCCATACCTGGTACCACTTTAAAGTGATCTGCCAACCAGGATTTAGACCAGTTCATGGAGCTTCTGGCTGCGGTTGTATCTATGTTAACGGGAACAAAACACTTTTTATGAAGGCAAATATTTTCATATTAGTGACATTAATAATTAATTTCGTTTGAATTCTGACAATATGAGAAGCCAAGCTCTCACATTGTTTGGTTCCAAAACAAAATCTAAAACGTGCTAAAAAAGCTATAGGTCACGGTGTGATTGGTAAAATGTCCGTTATGATTTCGTCAAATGTCAAGGTAAATGTATAACATAAAAACAGGGTATTAGTAGGCCTGACAGGACGTAACACAACAGCGAACGTTTCGGCAAAGAGCCTTCCTCAACGGACGAATAGTACACAAATGAAACGAATATAACGAAATAATAAAAAAAACACTTAGCTGCGGTGAAATCCAAGTAGTCCAGTAGAGATTTCGTCGTAGCTACGTAGTGTCATATACTTTTCATACATATCAGGTATTACATCATAATCTTTCTAACATTAGTATTTTATTGATGAAATATTTTTTAATCAGATGTAAGACACGTCTCAGATTATTATCTACAGTCTATAGCATTCTGAAACACAAAGAGAAAACTGCGGAAAAATTCAAAACACCAATTTTGTTTAACATCCAACTATCCCCAATATTATTTCATGAGCAGGGTCTCACAGCGTAGTTGTTGAATGTTCAAACTACAGAGGATACATGAATGTTTCTGAGCAAAGACAGCCGTGTTAAAAAAAAAGAAAGACAACGATTATACAGGCATCTGTTTGTTTTTAAAAGATATATTTTCAGAGAGCAAACAGTGATGTGTCTCGTTAATGTTCCATTATCGTTCGGCGTAAGAACCGCTGGCGTCAATCTTGGATCATGAAGTTGACGTACAAACATATTCACTCAGAGCCGAACCCCAAGGATGGATAATTGTGTTGTTGTTCAAGGAGGAGGTGTGCGAGATGTGTGTGGCTGGGGGAATAAGAGGAATGTGAAGAAAAAAAAACAAAGAAAAATAGAACAAATACGGATTAAGAGTGGTGAGGTTTGAGAGAGATGGTTTGAGAGAGGTTATGTTAAAGAGAGAGGTAGGATAGGAGAGAGGTGGAGTTAGACAGAGGTGGGGCTTGATAGAAGTGGGGTTTGACAGAATCGGATTGGAGAGAGGTGGGATTGCAGAGAGGTAGGGTTAAAGCGAGGTGGGGTTTAAAAGAGGTGAGGCTTGAGAGTAGTGCGGTTTGAAAGGATTGAAGTTTGAGAGAGGTGGAGTTTGAGAGAGGTGGAGTTTGAGAAAGGTGGAGTTTGAGAAAGGTGGAGTTTGAGAGAGGTGGAGTTTGAGAAAGGTGGAGTTTGAGAGAGCTGGACTTTGAGAGAGGTGGAGTTTGAGAGAGGTGGAGTTTGAGAGAGGTGGAGTTTGAGAGAGGTGGAGTTTTAGAGAGGTGGAGTTTGAGAGAGGTGGAGTTTGAGAGAGGTGGAGTTTGAGAGAGGTGGAGTTTGAGAAAGGTGGACTTTGAGAGAGCTGGAGTTTGAGAGAGCTGGAGTTTGAGAGAGTTGAACTTTGAGAGAGCTGGAGTTTGAGAGAGGTGGAGTTTGAGTGATTTGGACTTTGAGAGAGGTGGAGTTTGAGAGAGGTGGAGTTTGAGAGAGGTGGAGTTTGAGAGAGGTGGAGTTTGAGAGAGGTGGAGTTTGAGAGAGGTGGAGTTTGAGAGAGGTGGAGTTTGAGAGAGGTGGAGTTTAAGAGAGGTGGACTTTGAGAGAGCTGGAGTTTGAGTGATTTGGACTTTGAGAGAGGTGGAGTTTGAGAGAGGTGGAGTTTGAGAGAGGTGGAGTTTGAGAGAGGTGGACTTTGAGAGAGCTGGAGTTTGAGTGATTTGGACTTTGAGAGAGGTGGAGTTTGAGAGAGGTGGAGTTTGAGAGAGGAGGTTTTTCACAGAGGTTGTTTAGATTAAGAAAATGATTATGGGATATAAGCGTAATGTGGTTCCAGCTGGAGGGTAGGGGGGGAGGTGTTGCTGGCCCATACAATATGTGCTCGCAGCAAGACGGCAATCGATAGGCCACTTTACAACAGCGCCTGGCGTCTGGGCGCCACTTCTTTCAACGGGTTTTTTTTATAATAGGGGAGAGAGGATATCAAATGGAATCGGTTATGTTAGTGATGGGGTGTTGAACTCAAGACAGTTTAATAAATGACCGTCTTTGTACCAAGATCCCATTGATGAAACTATACATATGGGGCCGTCCATAAAGTACGTCACGTTCAAGAGGGGGGAGGGGTGTAAGAAAGTGTGATAGTTTGTGACAGGGAGGAGGGGGTCCGGCCATGTGTGACGTCACGGGGTTTTATATTAAATTTTAATTATTTTGTAAATTAAAAAAATATTTTTGTTCGAAAGTGTGACGTACTTTAGGGGGGGGGGAGAGGGTTCCGAGATTTGTGACAGTTTGTGACAGGGGTAAGTGGGAGTTAAAACCATCTAAATTATAATAAAAATGTGTGTAGAAATATATTGTTTTCATGTTTCCATATACAAAATTTATTGTGCTACATAGATCTATCTCATGAAAAGTTTAGAATACTTCTTCAAACAGTAATAACTGAAAGACGAGCATTATGACGTCATCAACAGTTCTCATTATCTCATTCACAAAACACCTCTGCCGTCCAATAATACTCGGGAATGCTTCCATATGAACGTGGAGACACGGAATAAGATTATAACATGGAGAGGAAACATATACGTCCTCTGGCCCTTATCTATTAAAAATAAATTCAGTCCTTGCAATTAAAACAACAACAAACGTAGAAAGACGTTGCTAAACTAAGGGGGACTAAGGGGTGACAACCCTTCTCAAAACAACAACAAACGTAGAAAGACGTTGCTAAACTAAGGGGGACTAAGGGGTGACAACCCTTCTCAAAACAACAACAAACGTAGAAAGACGTTGCTAAACTAAGGGGGACTAAGGGGTGACAACCCTTCTCAAAACAACAACAAACGTAGAAAGACGTTGCTAAACTAAGGGGGACTAAGGGGTGACAACCCTTCTCCTATTGCAGTGCCAGTGATGCACAGGAAATGATTCTAATGACGCAATGGCTATTACTCACTCATCCTGTCCAGGTTTTATCCATATTTTTTTTCCTTATTTAAAAAAAAAGAAACTCTTTGGTCTCTTCAGCTCGCAG
This sequence comes from Ampullaceana balthica, assembly GCA_944989445.1. Lineage (NCBI taxonomy): Eukaryota > Metazoa > Mollusca > Gastropoda > Lymnaeidae > Ampullaceana > Ampullaceana balthica. The sequence goes on along the minus strand of CALYLW010000232.1, from coordinate 552,505 downwards.
GATGCAACCGGCTCGTCACTTTTGATTTCCAAGGGTCGGGAACTGGCTTGTAATTATAGGGTATTACTGTCCGGTGCATGCCAGTAGCAAGGACATCATTGTGGCGAGGTCAAGTCCATGGAAATAGGTTGTCTTTCCTATATAACCGGAATCGATTTATCTTATCTTATCTTATCTGTTTACAGACGCTCCTTCTATACAGAAGATTATTGCGCCCTACGCTTATCTATGGTTTGTGTTTAGTCCTGCATTTTTATTAGAGATTTAAATGTTGATAAAGTGTTGGTTTTCCTGGATTCTTCAGGCAACCCATTCCACGCCCGAATTCCGTACGGGAAGATTGAAAACTTGTATGTGTTTGTTCTTGCATACGGAATAAGAAAGGTGTTTTTATCCTTATTTCTATCTGAGGGTTGTATTAAGTTATCTTTGTGTTGTATTTCTAAATTAGAGTTAATTGCTTTATGTATGATTACTACTTTGCTCTTGGTTCTTCTATCTTCTAGTGTTTCAAGGTTTAATGATTTAACTAATGGTGTTATTCTTGTCAGTTTTGAATATTCTCCAGTAATGAATCTGGCAGCTCTTTTTTGAATTTGTTCTAGTTTATCAATGTTTTCTTTGGTGGATGGTTCCCATACAGAAGATGCATATTCTAGTACAGGTCTCACCAAAGTGACCAGTATGTTCTTTTTAGTAAGTTGATAGTTGTCTGTAGGTATTACAGAAATTAAATATATACATCTTGAGTTTTTCAAAATATTGTTGATTTACCGAGACAATATCAAGTGATTGAATGCACCATTTATATTGCAAAACAAGATTTAAAAGTGCTGTATAAACCTGGATATTTACTCGAAAAGGTTAGATTGAAAATAAAAGTGTTTGCTGTATTTTTGTTAATTGCAATATTTCTCATTGTTAGAAATGTGCTGCTTATAGCTATATAACTACATTAGTTTTCGGCTCCGTTTTTTACCACGTTTTTATTAACTTGCTTTCGTTCCTGTCTGTCCACAATTTTTCAAATCTGCCAACGTAAAATGAAACCATTTTTGATAGTCCTAGAGATCTCAAAATTTTTACCACACATAGATCTTGGATGACAATGCATTGTATCAAAATTTCAGATAGATCGAATGCACCGTTATTACATTATTGAAATTTTTAGTTTATCTATATATAAGCCTATGTATTATCCGTCTGCCCTTGTTTACATTACATTCACGTGCCGAGTTCACACCAACCCCGACCACAAAAACCATGTTTAACATCAAGGGGAGATCAGCCCATTTCCAGTCTGTAAATGTTTGTCGGGCACTGCGTATTATATTTGAACATAATCAATACTTCAAAACTCACCATAGCATACAATTAGACTAAAAATAATAAAATAAATAGAAGTAAAAAAAAAGATTTTTTAAAACAACTTTTTTATAAGCGGACTAAAAAGAAGAAAATAAATTTTAAAAATTTTTAATTTAAAATAAGTACTATGATGTAATGAATAAAAACGTGGGCGGGTGCTTTTTAGGCGTTTGGCTAAAATGATTAGCGTTTACAAATGACGAGTAAGAAAATGAGTGAATTGAATTAGTTAAGCCTGAGAAGCGCCCGCCCCACGTTTTTAGTCATATTGCATCATAGTACTTATTTTAAATTTAAAATTTTTAGATTTTATTTTCTTCTTTTTAGTCCGCTTAATTAAACGTTGTTTTTAAAAATCTGTTTTCACTTCTATTAATTATTTGAAATTTTAAAGCGATGTGTGTCAAAAAACTTTTCTACTATTTCGAGTTGATCGTTGTGATTATGTCTATTAGTTATACTTACTCGAATTTATAGGACGCTAACACTGTCTCGCTTAGAGAGCTGAAATGTAATAGTAAGATCTATCTCTTAAATGAAATATGGGCCGCGGTGGTCTAGCGGTAGCGCGCTGGACTGCCGAACCGAGGTAGAAGAGGGTCACGGGTTCTACTCTCGGTGCTGGCAAGGCCCCCGGTGCATTATGCTGGACACACAATCCCTTGCTCGTTAGTGGTGGCTAGATAAAACTTGTGAACGCTACTTCACTTGCCCCATAGTCCGTCATGGACTGGAAAGGGGGGTTATTATTATCTATTAAATAAATGTATTGAATTACAATGCAATGGGTCCATATGCTGAAGATTAATAGTCTGTTACGAACCATTCTTAGTTTGGTCTTAAACGTGTTGTTGTTTTTTTAATTTATCATCCTACGTTAGCAGTGATGACATCACAATAACCATTATTAGGGTTTTGAAGATTCTCTACTGAATCGCCTGAAAGTTAGCACAAGGTCAGATAGAGAAAGATGAGGGATGACATAACTTTTCAGGACAGAAATATATTTTAAGATAAGTGGGAACAAAATTGAAATTGAGGGGATATTGATTAAAGGATTGGAGGGGCGGGGTTTGTGTAACTCTCCTATTCTGCGATGGTGAAGAGAAACTTTATAAGGCTCAATAACCATCCATTTGTCTTATCAACCATTTGCCCTCTCACCCGTCTGCTTTATCGAGGCATTGTTGATAAACTGAAGGGGACATAATGTGCTAATCAATGAACTTCAGAAGACTAAAGAACAGGGTTAGTCCATTTTAACCCATTTTTACTGTAAACTACTTTAGACAGAAAGAAAAAAAAACAGGGTTTGTCCATTTTAACCCATTTTTACTGTGAACTACTTTAGTCAGAAAACAACAAACAAACAAAAAAAAACAGGGTTAGTCCATTTACCCCATGTGTTTACTGTGAACAACCTTCCGCAGAACACAACAACAAATAAAACAAACCCGTAAAAACAAAGTTTTTGACTATAAATCCCTTATATATGAGACATAACTAACAGTATTGATTATTTTCAAACATTTACAGACTGAATCTGTCTTAACTCAACTTTGCATCATAACCCTAGTGAGGGGTGGGGGGGGGAAAAGTCTGGTCACCGATTCGCTTGACCTAGCTCAGAGTGACACGTAAAATGTAAACAAAAGCGCCCCGTCGCTTCGTTGGGATCGCCTCAATGCGTCAGCTCAAAATTTCACGTGGCAAAAAAACAATAACAAAACGTGAATTTAAATTACATACCTCATATAAGGATAAACTAAAAATGCATTAATTTAATTACGGTACGTTCGATCGATCTGAAATTTTGATAAGATGCATTGTTAGGTTAGACGGGTCCGTGTGCCAAATTTCAGTTCGATCGGATCATGGGAAGTGGGTCATTTTTTACTTCTGTTTTTCCGCCGCCCAAGACAGAGAGAGACGCCGGTGAAGTTAATATAAGGGATTTGATAAAACAAACCCGTAAAAACAAAGTTTTTGACTATAAATCCCTTATATATGAGACATAACTAACAGTATTGATTATTTTCAAACATTTACAGACTGAATCTGTCTTAAATCAACTTTGCATCATAACCCTAGTGGGATGGGGGGGGAGAGGGGAAAAGTCTGGTCACCGATTCGCTTGACCGAGCTCAGAGTGACACGTAAAATGTAAACAAAAGCGCCCGTCGCTTCGTTGGGTCGCCTCAATGCGTCAGCTCAAAATTTCACGTGGGAAAAAAACAATAACAAACCGTGAATTTAAAATTACATACCTCATATAAGGATAAACAAAAATGCATTAATTTAATTACGGTACGTTCGATCGATCTGAAATTTTGATACGATGCATTGTTAGGTTAGACGGGTCCGTGTGCCAAATTTCAGTTCGATCGGATCATGGAAAGTGGGTCATTTTTGACTTCTGTTTTTCCGCCTGCCGAGCCCAAGACAGAGAGAGATGATGAGACGTCCGCGAAGTTAATATAAGGGATTTAAAAACAAGGCTTAGTCCATTTAACCCCATTTTCATGATCCCTGGTGCAGAGGAGATGACGCTTTCAGGGTGGCTCTTGGTTCCTACAACCAAATATTTTTCTTAGGAATAGCGGAAATAATATGGTTTACATCTTGACACGTTTAGAATATATGTATATATATATATATATATATATATATATATATCGAAGTGCCGTTGTGAGCGGGGGGGTGGGAGGGGGAGGGGCAGCGGGGGGGGGGACTCAGTATAGATTCCGGAAAAACCGTTTTAGGGTTTGTAGAGCTATCGCCGCCAACGAAGTATCAGGAAAAACAAATCACAAAAGTTCTTGGATATGGACAAATCGATTAAGACTGAACAAGAAAGTTTCAACCTATAAAATTGAATGCTTATGGTTTGAAAAAAATATAACTGCGTAATTTGTATACGATTTTAGTTAATCACTCTTCCAAAGGGGACGAGGGAGGCTGGTATGCATTTGTTGATATCAAATTTATCAATACTGTACTTATTTTTTTATTATCTTATGATATAATATGTTTTAAGAATGTAGATATTGCTTATGTAAGTACCTATTTTATGTTATTGTACTGATGAAGGCATTAGCCGAAACGTCTATTGTCGTTTTATTTTAAAATGAAGCTTAAATTTATTGTTTTCATTGCATAAATTTGTTTGTGTATTTTGTATTTTATTTAAAAGCTTTATCGCAGTCCCATTCTGTATGATACATTACTGTAAACGCAATCATTGGACTGTTGTAAAGAGAATGTATAAATAAACATAAGTAAGTGATGAATTAATAATTCAAAATACATGTATTCCAAGATTCATTAATTAATTATATATGTTAATCATTATGCCATTGCGTTTTCCTGTTAAGAAGATTTGAAAAATTTGGTATCTAAATTATTTTTTTAAATTCAGATTTCATGCGCTAGTACTTATTAGCATATGGACGTCTCGTACTAATTATTCAAAATTTGCTTAAAAATATATATATAAACTCTCTGTGTGCCAACAGAAGCATTCCATTTACCAATTCTTTCATCTTTCCACGCGTCACAATAATAGCTCAATGTTCCCATTTATTGTCACTGTTGGGGGTGTAAGCGGGAGTAGTTAGGAATGGCTGAAACGGTTAGCATTTGGGTGGCGTGCCACCGTGACGCCACCACAGCTGTTGCCCTTACCGGCGGCGGCGCGCGCGGTAATTAATTATGTTAATTAGACAACTTAATTAGGGTGTCATGTTGTTATACAACATGTTAATTATCTTAGACATGATAAATATGATAATTATGTTAATTAGGATATCATAGTTCATTAGAACGTATGGCGGGAAATTCAAATTTCCCGGTGTTTAAAGGGGGGATAATCGTGTATTTGGTTTAAGTTACTTCCCCTTTTTTAAACTTTTTTTTTCAATGTATTTAATTATTTAATTTTTAATTTTTTTATATTTATTTTATGTATTTAAAGGTTCTCAACCTATTTCTCTTTATTTTTCATTTAATTATTAAGTGGTTCTCAAGCTATTTTATTATTTTTTAATTGTATTTTATTTGTTGAATGGTCGTATTTAAGGGTTTTAAGCACGGTTTTTATGTGCTTCAGGTTGTTAGGCGATGTATTTTATTTGGGGTACTCTGCTGGACAGTTGTTGTTGGTGGGGAATTTAATTCAAATAACATAGTGGGGGGGCAGTCGATGGTATAAGTTACAATTAGGAAGGGTTTAGTATATATTATAATTAATTAGACAAATTTAGGAGGGGTGGAAAAAAGCGCGGGTTTGGCTGTTGATCTGATGTTAGTATAGATGTGGTAGTATAAAGTATGTACTAAAACTGACGAAGTGGATTTAGAATGCGTGGGTTTAGGTTAAAATCAATAGTACAAACGACGAGAGGGTTTGGATGGACAGATGTTACCACTGGCTGTATGACCGTTTTAATAAGTTAGTGGGGGTATGGAATGTGGTCCAGGACAAGTAATGCGTTGTTTTAGGTTAAAATCAATAGTACAAATGAGGAGAGGGGTATGGACGGGGGCAATTGCAGATGTTGGTGGTTAATTTAAGGTTGTTTTCTTTGTAAATTTAAATAATTGTAGTAGTAGTTTTATAGGCTTTTTTATATTAAAGCAAAAGTTTTCATCTTAGTGTGGAGGTCTATGTTATGAAAGGTCTTTTTTGTTCGTAGTGTTTCTTAATTCTAGGGTTTACACTAAGTTTATTTGACAGCTTTAGCCATGCTTCTTATCTTAGTATCGGGAATATTTTCTAAGTTTAACGGTGTTTCCTTTCTTCCTTGTAATAGTTTTTATTAGATTAGTAGTTTAAGTCAAGATGTCTTTTATGTTTCTTTTCTTAACTAGATGGGATCAGCTAGTAGTAGTAATATTTGATAAGGTTAAGCGAGTCATTTTCTTCATTTTTTTAAATTTTTTTATTAAAATTCATTAGAGGTGCTTATCTTAATGTCACGGACAGTTTTATAAAGTTCAATGGTCTTTTTGGTTGTATTTTGTTTTCATAATTAGATGTGCTCATCTACCCTTGACAATATTTTATAAGTTGAAGGGTCTTGTTTTTTGTTGTTTCTTAGTTAGAAGTTCTCCTCTTAGGGACAGGGACATATTTTTTAATTTCAAGGGAATCATTTTCTTAGTGTTTTTTCTTAATTAGGGATTCTCAGCTTAAGTCCAAGGACAGATTTCTAGGTTCAAGGGGACTCGTACGTTTCGTGTGGATAGGATGTTAGCCGTTGTTTCTTTTCTTAACTAGAGATTCTCAATATAGTGTCGAGCATGATTCTATAAGTTCAATGGGTCTTTTTTGTTTTTGTTATTTACAGATTCTAATCTTAAGATAGGGCACAGTTTTATAAGTTACGTTGTCTTTTTTGTTAATGCTATTTTCTTAACTAGAGATTCTCCTCTTAGGGACAGGGGCATAATTTTTACTTTCAATGGTCTTTTTGTTTTTGTTACTTAGGGATTCTCAGCTTAAGGCCAAGGACATATTTCTAGTTTCAAGGGGACTCGAGTTTGTTTCTTTTCTTAACTAGAGATTCTCAATATAGTGTCGAGCACGATTCTATAAGTTCAAGGGGTCATTTTGTTTTTGTTTTTGTTATTTACAGATTCTAATCTTAAAATCAGGGACAGTTTTCTAAGTTACGTTGTCTTTTTTGTTAATGCTATTTTCTTAACTAGAGATTCTCATCTTAGTGTCGGGAATGTGTTGAAGATCAATGGGTCTTTTTGTTTTTGTTATTTACAGATTCTAATCTTAGGGACAGGGCCAGTTTTCTAAGTTACGTTGTCTTTTTTGTTCATGCTATTTTCTTAACTAGAGATTCTCATCTTAGTGTCGAGCACGATTCTATAAGTCCAATGGTCTTTTTGTTTTTGTTTTTTGTTACTTACGCATTCTCCTCTTAGGGACAGATTTCTAAGTTACGTTGTCTTTTTTGTTCATGCTATTTTCTTAACTGGAGATTCTCATCTTAGTGTAGAGCATGATTCTATAAGTTCAAGGGTCTTTTTTGTTTTTGTTATTTACAGATTCTAATTTTAAGATCGGGCCACAGTTTTTTAAGTTACATTGTCTTTTTTGTTAATACTATTTTCTTAACTAGAGATTCTCATCTTAGCGCAGAGCACGATTCTATAAGTTCAATGGTCTTTTTGTTTTTGTTACTTACGCATTCTCCTCTTAGGGACAGGGATAGATGTCTAATTTCAACGGAATCATTTTTGTTCATGCTATTTTGTTAACTAGAGATTCTCATCTTAGTGTGGAGCACGATTCTATAAGTTCAATGGTCTTTTTGTTTTTGTTTTTTGTTACTAACGCATTCTCCTCTTAGAGACAGCGACAGATTTCTAATTACAAGGGAGTCATTTTCTTAGTGTTTTTATTTATTTATTAGAGTTAGTTATCTTAATGACGCGGACAGTTTTTTTTTAAAGTTCAACAGTGTTTGTTTGTTTTTATTTCTCCATATACTATCGGTACCAAATTTGGTAATTTTTTAAAACATTGCTTGGCGTATTTTTCCAACGGGTGTTGTAAATAATTTTTAACTGAGGTTGTTGTTGTTTTTTATTCGTAAGAGTAGTTTTTGAAAAGTAATTTATTATTCTGTATATTAATTTTAATTTTTGTAAACAATTTTTCTGACTATTGTATTTTGTTGTCTAGTTTTAAACCGAAATTCAAGTGTAAAATAAGTGATCTCTTGTAAATTTTTGTAAGGAAGGTTATAATTTATGGTTTTGGTTAAAATTTACACATTTAATAAATCAGTAATTGTTAACATTGGTAGGTAATTTTTGAGGAAGGGAAAATATGTGAAAACAGCTTATCGTTGTAGCGAAAGTTTAGGAAGCTATAGTGTATCACTAGGGGTTATTACAAGTGATTGGTAAAGATTTACAGGTTTATGTTTATACTTGGAACACTTACGATTTGATGCTGTGGTATCTAGTGGTTACCACATGTTGTTAATAGACGAGAGTGTCTTATTGATCAGGGAAGGGAAACAGATGGGTTAAGCTACAGGCGAAAATATGCAGGCTGGTGAAATATAAAATACTACTCGACCAGATTCCTTTATACAGGCTTCAAAGTTTCACGTTTGCGATAATTAAACATGTGTTGGCCACAATCCGGTGTAGAAATTTAGGGGAGATGAATTGATTTTCTTTTTCATTAGGTTGTGACTTATCGCTGAGTAATATCTTAAAATAACATTATATTAAAAGACGTCTTCCTGACTTTTGTGTTAAGAATTATAGTGGCTGCAGTAGTTTGTTCGTTTCATCCAGTCCCTAGGTTGCTGTTGTTTGTTCATTATATGTTTTTTCACATGTATACAACAAACCGGTACAATAAACCTAAAAGTTAGCTCCTCGTTTCCCATCTTTAAGGTCCATACACGGGTCGACTTACAAGCGCATTTTTTTAAATTAATTTTGTTTATGTAATCTAAGCTTTGAGTTTTAGAGTTATGTTTTACAAAGAGGAACTCATACTGTCACATGACACGATATTTTTACATTAAGGCTCTAAGTTTCTCCCCTTTTAGTCTCATCTTTTTAATAGATGTGATAGAAAGTCCTAGGTAAAGACTAGCTGTATTTAGCTTTATGTTCTGTCCACAATGACCCCTAACTACGAATAGGTTGTTCTTTGGTTTTGTTGACAAAAATTGTATATGTAAGGGTGTACCCCAACCTAGACATTGTTTTCTCTAGGAGATGTGAAGATTTTTTTTTCTACGTACGTAGGGTTCAGGAAAGTTAAGGGATTGGGAGGTAACCATTATAAAATTGATTGTTGTACTAGGTGCGATGAAAGTGTTGTCAGGTAAGTAAGATTTAGAAAGTTTTAGGTACAGGCGGTAATCACATCATGGATGGTTTTAACAACCCTTGGATAAAGTTGCTCTGTCTGAGAAAACTTTAGAAAATATTTTATGTGCCGGGTTGTAATCCCTAACATGACCTGTAAGGATGTATGCTAAGATACAGACAAAGTCAGTAAGGGTGGTAGAACATATTCTTGTTAGGGTGATGATAGTTGGGTGCATGGAAGAAGTGCTCAGGTTGTCGACAAGGGAGAACAAATCTATGCCGTTGGAGTAATAGTAACAGACTTGGAATTTGTCGGGCGTGTTTGTAAAAGAGAGTAAGGGAAACAGCGTTGTCATGCTCACGAACTAAGTAGGAAGGGAGAACAAAGATACACCGCTCGAGTAAAAGTAAACTTGTAGAAAGACAAACGGTCGTGATAAAGAAGACGATGGTCATGTTTTCTTTTAAGGGAGGGTTATACATTTTTACATAGAGCCACATTTAACAACATAGCTGTTCCATCTTTCTTCCTTTGTTTATTTGTGGTTGTAACTCTGTTTAATTTTGTTGATGTCGTAGACTTCAAGAGGTCTTTCTAAGCATTTAGAAATATTCTTTTGTCTTGATAATCATTTTGTCGACATGTTGAGATTTCATTTTTTCTTCTGAGGGTTTTCTTTTAGTTTCAAAAGGAATGATTTTTGAGGAGAGGAGACGTAACCATTTGAATACCAAACATAAGTGCACAGTTCAACGAGACATGGTTCGCGCCATTTACATGATCGATTTGAGCTATCGTGTATCCGCTATGTCCGATTAGAAGCCCATCACAGGAGGTATGGTGGTCGCAACCTACCAGACTAGAAGAATTTTTCGTTCGACTAGTGAAACAGATAAACAAGAACGATGATGATGATGATGATGAACTTGTCATGTTTCTTAGTGACCCTATGTGTTACACGACGGTTATAAGACATTAACGATAGATGATAATAAGACTGAGGATACACCGACACTTAGAGAAATTTTGACTTGACTACCCCTCTGGATCGGTCACTAAGTTGTAGCAAGGGGTTGACTAAAAACAACGGTGGGGGAAAAGCTATATTGTCAACAATAAAGTTCCTTAGATGGGATGGGTTTTACTGGGGTAGGGATAAGTAAAAGAGCATATGAGTTGGATGTAAAGAAGTCAAAGCCGTAATGGGTGAAGTTATTTGAAGATGAGTTGTAGGGTTAATTTTAATAGAACAATAAAGGTGTCTTGAAAATTTAGGTATTACGGAGTACGACGTACGGTGAAATGTAAATGTAGGTTGTAGTAGGATATGGTGCAAGGTGGGAAGTAACTTGTGTGAGATGTCGGTATAAAATATCTAGCAGAGAGGTAGAGAGAGAAAACAGTAGTAGGGTGAGATGATAGTTTGACTAGGGAAACGTTGTGATAAAAGATAGGAAGAAAACAAAGTGTGTGTTTAGGTAGGGGATCGCTTTGTAGTTGGGAGAGATAGAGAGAAAACAGTAGTTGGGTGATGTCCGGGTAAGGAATCAGTCTTACAAGGAGGCATAGTTATGACCTTTTGTTTTGGTTGAAATTGTAAATAAATGGAATGTGTGGTAAAAGCGAGGTATGAAAATTTAGAAAGTTAACGGAGATGGTTAGCTGGTATCGCAGCTGTTTAACTTGACAGTAACTTGATCATGTAAATGGCGCGAACCATGTCTCGTTGAACTGTGCACTTATGTTTGGTATTCAAATGGTTACGTCTCCTCTCCTCAAAAATCATTCCTTTTGAAACTAAAAGAAAACCCTCAGAAGAAAAAATGAAATCTCAACATGTCGACAAAATGATTATCAAGACAAAAGAATATTTCTAAATGCTTAGAAAGACCTCTTGAAGTCTACGACATCAACAAAATTAAACAGAGTTACAACCACAAATAAACAAAGGAAGAAAGATGGAACAGCTATGTTGTTAAATGTGGCTCTATGTAAAAATGTATAACCCTCCCTTAAAAGAAAACATGACCATCGTCTTCTTTATCACGACCGTTTGTCTTTCTACAAGTTTACTTTTACTCGAGCGGTGTATCTTTGTTCTCCCTTCCTACTTAGTTCGTGAGCATGACAACGCTGTTTCCCTTACTCTCTTTTACAAACACGCCCGACAAATTCCAAGTCTGTTACTATTACTCCAACGGCATAGATTTGTTCTCCCTTGTCGACAACCTGAGCACTTCTTCCATGCACCCAACTATCATCACCCTAACAAGAATATGTTCTACCACCCTTACTGACTTTGTCTGTATCTTAGCATACATCCTTACAGGTCATGTTAGGGATTACAACCCGGCACATAAAATATTTTCTAAAGTTTTCTCAGACAGAGCAACTTTATCCAAGGGTTGTTAAAACCATCCATGATGTGATTACCGCCTGTACCTAAAACTTTCTAAATCTTACTTACCTGACAACACTTTCATCGCACCTAGTACAACAATCAATTTTATAATGGTTACCTCCCAATCCCTTAACTTTCCTGAACCCTACGTACGTAGAAAAAAAAATCTTCACATCTCCTAGAGAAAACAATGTCTAGGTTGGGGTACACCCTTACATATACAATTTTTGTCAACAAAACCAAAGAACAACCTATTCGTAGTTAGGGGTCATTGTGGACAGAACATAAAAGCTAAATACAGCTAGTCTTTACCTAGGACTTTCTATCACATCTATTAAAAAGATGAGACTAAAAGGGGAGAAACTTAGAGCCTTAATGTAAAAATATCGTGTCATGTGACAGTATGAGTTCCTCTTTGTAAAACATAACTCTAAAACTCAAAGCTTAGATTACATAAACCAGTGGTTCCTAACCATTTGGGGTCCATGCACCCCTTCAGATGCCCAAAAAAGTTCATGCACCCCCTCGTGAAACTTTCAGAAAATGTAAAATAAACTATGTTTATTTTAGGAACACAATAGTTTTGACCATAGGTAACGGGGGAATTTAGTGAGGGATCTGCTGCTTCTTATGATCAATCAGCGATTCAAATCTGGGCACTGTTTTGGACAAAGCAACTCTCATGTCATCCTCTGCATTCAACTTATTCCTTGCCTTGATTTTAATCGTCAAAGATGTGGAGAATCCTGCTTCACAGAGATAGGTTGTGGCAAATGGAGGGAGAGTCAGTACTGCCCTCTTGTCTAGTTGTGGGTAGGAATCTAGCTGGGCGCACAAAATTCAATCAAGGTATTGCAACTGAAGGCACTCCTCAGTACTTCTCTGGTTCTCAATCAATCAGGTCATCTTTAGCAAGGTCACTGTCATCAATGTTGTCCAAGTCACAGAGAAAAGGATTGCGAATCCAAAGGTCTTTCCTAGCAATTTCTTGACAGAAATACCCATCAAAGGACCTTTGCAATGTTGAAAGGTGCTCTGAAATTCCCCCTTTGATTTTGTCAGGCAGTGATCCCTCAGGGCTTCCTTCTGCACCAGATATTACAACTACATCCAAGAGTGGAAAGTTGGTCAAGTTGGACTTTTCTAGTCGTGATTGGAATAGTGGCAGTTTGTTTAGGAAGGCTGTCAATCTCTCAGTAGCATCAATTACAGTCACAGCAGGTCCTTTGTATTCAACTCATTCAAGATGGTGAAGATGTCAGCCAGGTATGCCAAGTAATGAATGAAATTTGGACAGTCAAACTTGTCAGCAAGGTCACTCTCTTTTTCTCGCAAGAAATAGGCAAGATCCACTCTCAGTTCTACTAACCGTGAAAGTATCCGTCCCCTGGACAACCAGCGCACCTCAGTGTGGTAGAGCAGAACTTCATGCTCAGACACCACCTCCTGACAGAACAACTTGAAGAGGCAGTGGTTCAAGGCATGTGAGCGGATAAAATTTACAACTTGGACTGCAGTAGAAAGAACTGACTTCAAGGTTGGAGGTAGATTTTTGCGTGCCATGGCCTGAAGATGAAGGATACAGTGTGTAGTGACAATATCTGAAACTTCTTTCTTTACCAGTGCTGAAAATCCTGACTTATTACCAAGCATGGAGGGAACACCACCTGTGCAAATTGAAGAAATTCTTGAAGTCCAGTCAACTGGTTTTCAGTGAAGAATGCCCTGACTAGCTGCAGCACATCAGCAGCTTTGGCAGTAGCTAGGAGTGGCTTACAAAAGAGAAATTCCTCCTTCAGCAATCCACTGAGATATCTCAGAAATACAACAATCTCACTGCATTTTGCTACATCAGTGGATTCATCCAGCTGCATGCTAAATGGAAAAGGACTGCTTCTCATCTCGCACAAGACTTCATACAGAATGTCTGCAGCCATGTCACTAATCCTGGAATGAATAGTGTCATTGGACAAAGGAACTTTCTCAACCTGCTTCCTCTGCTGGTGACCACACATCAGTTCCATCATCTCCAGAGCACAAGGCTTCACCAAAGTTCTCCAATGGTGTGGGTCTTCTTGTTCTTTGCAATAAGATATGCAATCTTGAATGATGCCTCCAATGCAGGTTTCTGTGACAAAGAAAATCCAAGCTTGGGCAAGGTACCTGAGGTCAAGAAGCGAGCTCTCTTCTGCTTGAAGACCTCAACACTGTCCTGGAATTGGATGGATGGACTTTCTCCAAGTGCTCTCGGAGTCAAACAGGCTTCATTTTGTCATTGTACAGGATTTTTCCACAGAGGAAACACTGAGGCGTTTGTGTTCCATCACTCTCTCTTTTTTATTATTTATTAATGATTTTGAGTGGGTGATGACAATCGGAAAGTCGTACCAGTCACAGGCAAATTTTTAAATGACGAAGTTGATGTTTCTAATGACCAGAATTGGATGCTCAACTCAAGATTTTAGGTTTCAAATTGAAATTCAATGAGGAATAATGGCTTACAATTAACGTTTTTAAGACCTTTAAAGCGTACCGAGCAATAAAAGTGAAGGAAAAAAATCCCAACGTACACATCCTCTCAAAACAGTTAGAGGGTCACAGGAAGACATATATCTGACGTATTTGATGACAAATTTAAATTATTTTTAAAAAATGTGACTTAAAACACGAAATTCCGAGGAACACATAAAGCGAACCATTCATTTTGCGAAAAGGTTTTTTCCATCCATTTTCGACATGCGCAAAACGATGCGCGAACGAATATCAAAAAGGTTGTATATGGGCGCCCTTTAACGCGGCATGCCTTGCTTATGGTTTACATTTTCAGATTATCAGTCTTTCTTTCTTTTCTTTTTTTTCTTCTTTTTTTTTCTTCCTCTTTTTCTTTTTTTTTCTCTGAATGGTTCATGCACCCCCTGGAACCTGCTCATGCACCCCTTGGGGGTGCATGCACCACTGGTTAGGAACCCCTGACATTTAAGAAAATTAATTTTAAAAAATGCGCTTGTAAGTCGACCCGTGTATGGACCTTAAAGATGGGAAACGAGGAGCTAACTTTTAGGTTTATTGTACCGGTTTGTTGTATACATGTGAAAAAACATATAATGAACAAACAACAGCAACCTAGGGACTGGATGAAACGAACAAACTACTGCAGCCACTATAATTCTTAACACAAAAGTCAGGAAGACGTCTTTTAATATAATGTTATTTTAAGATATTACTCAGCGATAAGTCACAACCTAATGAAAAAGAAAATCAATTCATCTCCCCTAAATTTCTACACCGGATTGTGGCCAACACATGTTTAATTATCGCAAACGTGAAACTTTGAAGCCTGTATAAAGGAATCTGGTCGAGTAGTATTTTATATTTCACCAGCCTGCATATTTTCGCCTGTAGCTTAACCCATCTGTTTCCCTTCCCTGATCAATAAGACACTCTCGTCTATTAACAACATGTGGTAACCACTAGATACCACAGCATCAAATCGTAAGTGTTCCAAGTATAAACATAAACCTGTAAATCTTTACCAATCACTTGTAATAACCCCTAGTGATACACTATAGCTTCCTAAACTTTCGCTACAACGATAAGCTGTTTTCACATATTTTCCCTTCCTCAAAAATTACCTACCAATGTTAACAATTACTGATTTATTAAATGTGTAAATTTTAACCAAAACCATAAATTATAACCTTCCTTACAAAAATTTACAAGAGATCACTTATTTTACACTTGAATTTCGGTTTAAAACTAGACAACAAAATACAATAGTCAGAAAAATTGTTTACAAAAATTAAAATTAATATACAGAATAATAAATTACTTTTCAAAAACTACTCTTACGAATAAAAAACAACAACAACCTCAGTTAAAAATTATTTACAACACCCGTTGGAAAAATACGCCAAGCAATGTTTTAAAAAATTACCAAATTTGGTACCGATAGTATATGGAGAAATAAAAACAAACAAACACTGTTGAACTTTAAAAAAAAACTGTCCGCGTCATTAAGATAACTAACTCTAATAAATAAATAAAAACACTAAGAAAATGACTCCCTTGTAATTAGAAATCTGTCGCTGTCTCTAAGAGGAGAATGCGTTAGTAACAAAAAACAAAAACAAAAAGACCATTGAACTTATAGAATCGTGCTCCACACTAAGATGAGAATCTCTAGTTAACAAAATAGCATGAACAAAAATGATTCCGTTGAAATTAGACATCTATCCCTGTCCCTAAGAGGAGAATGCGTAAGTAACAAAAACAAAAAGACCATTGAACTTATAGAATCGTGCTCTGCGCTAAGATGAGAATCTCTAGTTAAGA
Source organism: Ampullaceana balthica (assembly GCA_944989445.1). NCBI lineage: Eukaryota > Metazoa > Mollusca > Gastropoda > Lymnaeidae > Ampullaceana > Ampullaceana balthica. The sequence continues at coordinate 536,549 of CALYLW010000232.1, read as the reverse complement.
AAATAGTATTAACAAAAAAGACAATGTAACTTAAAAAACTGTGGCCGATCTTAAAATTAGAATCTGTAAATAACAAAAACAAAAAAGACCCTTGAACTTATAGAATCATGCTCTACACTAAGATGAGAATCTCCAGTTAAGAAAATAGCATGAACAAAAAAGACAACGTAACTTAGAAATCTGTCCCTAAGAGGAGAATGCGTAAGTAACAAAAAACAAAAACAAAAAGACCATTGGACTTATAGAATCGTGCTCGACACTAAGATGAGAATCTCTAGTTAAGAAAATAGCATGAACAAAAAAGACAACGTAACTTAGAAAACTGGCCCTGTCCCTAAGATTAGAATCTGTAAATAACAAAAACAAAAAGACCCATTGATCTTCAACACATTCCCGACACTAAGATGAGAATCTCTAGTTAAGAAAATAGCATTAACAAAAAAGACAACGTAACTTAGAAAACTGTCCCTGATTTTAAGATTAGAATCTGTAAATAACAAAAACAAAAACAAAATGACCCCTTGAACTTATAGAATCGTGCTCGACACTATATTGAGAATCTCTAGTTAAGAAAAGAAACAAACTCGAGTCCCCTTGAAACTAGAAATATGTCCTTGGCCTTAAGCTGAGAATCCCTAAGTAACAAAAACAAAAAGACCATTGAAAGTAAAAAATATGCCCCTGTCCCTAAGAGGAGAATCTCTAGTTAAGAAAATAGCATTAACAAAAAAGACAACGTAACTTATAAAACTGTGCCCTATATTAAGATTAGAATCTGTAAATAACAAAAACAAAAAAGACCCATTGAACTTGTAGAATCATGCTCGACACTATATTGAGAATCTCTAGTTAAGAAAAGAAACAACGGCTAACATCCTATCCACACGAAACGTACGAGTCCCCTTGAACCTAGAAATCTGTCCTTGGCCTTAAGCTGAGAATCCCTAATTAAGAAAAAACACTAAGAAAATGATTCCCTTGAAATTAAGAAATATGTCCCTGTCCCTAAGAGGAGAACTTCTAACTAAGAAACAACAAAAAACAAGACCCTTCAACTTATAAAATATTGTCAAGGGTAGATGAGCACATCTAATTATGAAAACAAAATACAACCAAAAAGACCATTGAACTTTATAAAACTGTCCGTGACATTAAGATAAGCACCTCTAATGAATATTAAAATTAAAAAAATGAAGAAAATGACTCGCTTAACCTTATCAAATATTACTACTACTAGCTGATCCCCACTAGTTAAGAAAAGAAACATAAAAGACATCTTTACTTAAACTACTAATCTAATAAAAACTATTACAAGGAAGAAAGGAAACACCGTTAAACCTAGAAAATATTCCCGATACTAAGATAAGAAGCATGGCTAAAGCTGTCAAATAAACTTAGTGTAAACCCTAGAATTAAGAAACACTACGAACAAAAAAGACCTTTCATAACATAGACCTCCACACTAAGATGAAAACTTTTGCTTTAATATAAAAAAGTCTATAAAACTACTACTACAATTATTTAAATTTACAAAGAAAACAACCTTAAATTAACCACCAACATCTGCAATTGCCCCCGTCCATACCCCTCTCCTCATTTGTACTATTGATTTTAACCTAAAACAACGCATTACTTGTCCTGGACCACATTCCATACCCCCACTAACTTATTAAAACGGTCATACAGCCAGTGGTAACATCTGTCCATCCAAACCCTCTCGTCGTTTGTACTATTGATTTTAACCTAAACCCACGCATTCTAAATCCACTTCGTCAGTTTTAGTACATACTTTATACTACCATATCTATACTAACATCAGATCAACAGCCAAACCCACGCTTTTTTCCACCCCTCCTAAATTTGTCTAATTAATTATAATATATACTAAACCCTTCCTAATTGTAACTTATACCATCGACTGCCCCCCACTATGTTATTTGAATTAAATACCCCACCAACAACAACTGTCCAGCAGAGTACCCCAAATAAAAAACATCGCCTAACAACCTGAAGCACATAACAACCGTGCTTAAAACCCTTAAATACGACCATTCAACAAATAAAATACAATTAAAAAATAATAAAATAGCTTGAGAACCACTTAATAATTAAATGAAAAATAAAGAGAAATAGGTTGAGAACCTTTAAATACATAAAATAAATATAAAAAAATTAAATAATTAAATACATTGAAAAAAATTAAAAAAGGGGAAGTAACTTAAATACATGATTATCCCCCTTTAAAACCGAAAATTTGAATTTCCCGCCACACGTTCTACATATAACAATATGATATCCTAATTATCATATTTATCGTGTCTAAGATAATTAACATGTTGTATAACAACATGACACCCTAATTAAGTTGTCTAATTAACATAATTAATTACCGCGCGCGCCGCCGCCGGTAAGGGCAACAGCTGTGGTGGCGTCACGGTGGCGCGCCACCCAAATACTAACCGTTTCAGCCATTCCTAACTACTAGCGGGTAAACAGAAACACCATCGTCAGAAAGCAAAATGTTTTAAAAAACTTTCTCCAACTGATCCCACAAGGTCTCCACTGCCTGGTCCAATTTATACGCCTCTGGTATTTTTCTGAATTCGACGTTTTCTGGTCCCAGTTAAGTCATTTTTCTTCATCTGACAGGCACCCGCTGATGATCATTGTAGCTGAAACGGAAAGATGGGTGGTTCTCAAATCGTGATGAATTTCTCCAATTTTCAAACGTCTCGGCCAAGTACGAGAGTAAACCGTGTCAATTTTTACAACGTATCTAGATAAATACAACCCATTTCTTTAAGGGGGGACACAGTTCTATTAGATAAATATGAACTGTTGCTATAGGTAAGGATCTATATTCTGTATTTTTATGTACATATCAACTGTTAATACTCCGCGAGTAAGTCTACATTCTTAGCTTGTCATTGGTAGCCCACATAAAAAGTCGCAATTACGAAATGTAAATTTTAAAATCCTTTGCTCGCTACGAGTTCGTCTGTTTCTTTACAGCTTTCCAAAGAACCGTTTTTAGTCCAAGCTTTTCTTGTTTGACGTTTGAGTTAGACAGGATGTTTTCCTAAGGCTTTCCATGCAAGAAAACATACATTACCGTACCTACCCGAAACAAAATCGTACACCTAACCACACCATTCCTTATATCTGAAAAAGTATTGTTTACCCAAACACATTGTACCTACCCGGAACAACATCAAGAACCTAAGCACACCATTCATTTTACCTGAAATAGAATTGTTTACCCAACCACATTGTACCTACTGTAAAAACAATATCGTACACTCAACCACATTGTACCTACTCTTAAACAACATCGTACACTCAACCAACCATAACTAAAATAAAAATCTACCTCTAAACAGCATTCCTCCCACCACTGAACCCTAGCATTACATGACGTACTAAACAGCATTCCTCCCACCATTGAACCCTAGCATTACATGATGTAACTAAACAGCATTCCACCCGCCACTGAACCCTGGCATTACATGACGTACTAAACAGCATTCCTCCCACCATTGAACCCTAGCATTACATGATGTAACTAAACAGCATTCCACCCGCCACTGAACCCTGGCATTACATGACGTACTAAACAGTATTCCTCCCACCATTGAACCCTAGCATTACATGATGTAACTAAACAGCACTCCTCCCACCACTGAACCCTGGCATTACATGACGTAACTAAACAGCATTCCTCCCACCACTGAACCCTGGCATTACATGACGTAACTAAACAGCATTCCTCCCACCACTGAACCCTGGCATTACATGACGTAACTAAACAGCATTCCTCCCACCACTGAACCCTGGCATTACATGATGTAACTAAACAGCACTCCTCCCACCACTGAACCCTGGCATTACATGACGTAACTAAACAGCACTCCTCCCACCACTAAACCCTGGCATTACATGACGTAACTAAACAGCATTCCTCCCACCACTGAACCCTGGCATTACATGATGTAACTAAACAGCATTCCTCCCACCACTGAACCCTAGCATTACATGACGTAACTAAACAGCATTCCTTCCACCACTGAACCCTGGCATTACATGACGTACTAAACAGCATTCCTCCCACCATTGAACCCTAGCATTACATGATGTAACTAAACAGCATTCCACCCGCCACTGAACCCTGGCATTACATGATGTAACTAAACAGCATTCCACCCACCACTGAACCCTGGCATTACATGATGTAACTAAACAGCATTCCTTCCACCACTGAACCCTGGCCTTACATGACGTAACTAAACAGCACTCCTCCCACCACTGAACCCTGGCATTAATAGACGTAACTAAACAGCACTCCTCCCACCACTTAACCCTGGCATTACATGACGTAACTAAACAGCATTCCTTCCACCACTGAACCCTGGCCTTACATGATGTAACTAAACAGCATTCCTCCCACCACTGAACCCTGGCATTACATGATGTAACTAAACAGCATTCCTCCCACCACTGAACCCTGGCATTACATGACGTAACTAAACAGCATTCCTCCCACCACTGAACCCTGGCATTACATGACGTAACTAAACAGCATTCCTCCCACCACTGAACCCTGGCATTACATGATATAACTAAACAGCACTCCTCCCACCACTGAACCCTGGCATTACATGACGTAACTAAACAGCACTCCTCCCACCACTAAACCCTGGTATTACATGACGTAACTAAACAGCATTCCTCCCACCACTGAACCCTGGCATTACATGATGTAACTAAACAGCATTCCTCCCACCACTGAACCCTAGCATTACATGACGTAACTAAACAGCATTCCTTCCACCACTGAACCCTGGCATTACATGACAAACTAAACAGTATTCCTCCCACCATTGAACCCTAGCATTACATGATGTAACTAAACAGCATTCCACCCGCCACTGAACCCTGGCATTACATGATGTAACTAAACAGCATTCCACCCACCACTGAACCCTGGCATTACATGATGTAACTAAACAGCATTCCTTCCACCACTGAACCCTGGCATTACATGACGTAACTAAACAGCACTCCTCCCACCACTGAACCCTGGCAATACATGACGTAACTAAACAGCACTCCTCCCACCACTTAACCCTGGCATTACATGACGTAACTAAACAGCATTCCTCCCACCACTGAACCCTAGCATTACATGACGTAACTAAACAGCATTCCTTCCACCACTGAACCCTGGCATTACATGACGTAACTACACAGCATTCCTTCCACCACTGAACCCTGGCATTACATGATGTAACTAAACAGCATTCCTTCCACCACTTAACCCTGGCATTACATGATGTAACTAAACAGCATTCCTCCCACCACTGAACCCTGGCATTACATGACGTAACTAAACAGCATTCCTCCCACCACTTAACCCTGGCATTACATGATGTAACTAAACAGCATTCCTCCCACCACTGAACCCTGGCATTACATGACGTAACTAAACAGCATTCCTTCCACCACTGAACCCTAGCATTACATAATCTTTCATGTTGCGGGTCGCCTTCCTCTGGTTCATTAGCTCACTTGTCAAGAGGGGACAACTGGTGGGAACAGATGATCTTGTAATCAATGGGTTTGGACATTCAAGTAGTCTGGGGCGGTATTGTAGAGCCCGTAGTCGGTACTACACGGATTCCGCAAAACCTTTTAATGTGTGATGACCGTGGAACTTTCGATACTTTATCTATCAAATTCGATACTGAATTGTTTCTTCCTTTAAAGTCTGTTACGTTTACAAGCTTTGGGGGGAAAAATAGTCCTTCAAACGATCAAGAAGTTTTTTTGTTTTTTTTAAATTGATAGGGAATCTGTGGTATTTCAAACCTTTATAAATCGCATACTTAAAGGAATACTTTCTTTTATAGACACGACTAACCGCCGGAGGACGCGCTATTAGAATTATTTAAGGTGATGTGTTTTTCTTAACCGTTTGATATCTACTTCTATAGTTCAAGTCAGAAAACAAAATTCTAACTTTTAACTTTTGTAATCCAAATTTGTAAATGGCACTAAGTTTTTTTTTAAAATCCATAATTAATTTTAAAAGAGATTGATTATGAAAACAACGAGAATGTTTAAGCCAAGATTGATTTGGAACTAAATATATTTTCTCCTGCCGGATGGTTCCTTTGAGAAGTATAATAATAGCTCTCTATTCACGGGTTTAAGATATTTCCTTTTAAAGGTGGCATCGATCTGTCTGTAACGGGGAAAGTTGTATTGATCACTTTGAGGCTGGTGGTCTCAGGTGGAAGAGAGGTGCACGAGTTATCAATCACCTTCTTTCAATCCCAGACAGGTATGTACAGATTGGGATATTTTCGTCCCATAGTCCTAATAAACTTAATGTCACGATTTAAACTCCACTTTGTATTCCGTACTCCAGTCTCTAAAGTTTGATGATATTTTGTGTGAATTGTTACCTTTATTTTATTTTATAATAAGCGTTATATCTGTTCGTATATATTTTAAGCTGAATAAGTATAATTTGAATCGTTAATTATAAGTGCATATCTTTATTTTGAAATTAGTTCTTCCTACTTCATATAATTTATTCATTGTGTTTTTTTTTAATTATGTATTCTTAAATCCCAAATGTGTTTTTTTTTAAAAACAAATAAGTGACAATAAAATAGTTCAGTTTAATATTTTGAAGTTACGATAAAAAATTCTCTTTTCGAGAGTTGCTATTAATTGCCTTTGCTATTAACACATTTAATCCTTTGATTCAACTCCTCAAATTAGCGTATTTACCGGAAATTAACTTATTCTCCCTTTATTATTGATGACTTTTTAACGTTAAATTCATTAGTTTAGATTTCCAACCTCCCATGATTCTATATTATTTCACTGTAAAATACATTATAACTTATTTCACATCACGTCCAGTTTTTGTGTTGGCCAATATTCTTACGTCATTCTTACCAATATCTACACTCTTCCTCCGTAAAAACCCATCTTTTCTCAAACCCATAACTACTCTTCCATCATTACAAACCCATCCTCAAAAAAAAATCTTTCTCCAAATTCTCTTATCTTTACAAACCCATCTTCCCTAATCTCATACAAACCCTATTCTGATCCCCACCCCACCTCTTCCCATATGAGTGTGAAGAGAATATATAAAAGAAGCCATAACGGCTTCTCATTTAGTTAGCCCCTCAAAGCTGATTAAGTCCTTAGATGAATGTTCATATGACTAAGTTTCAACAACATGCTCCGTGCAATTATTAACTTTTCTATAGGAAATTTTTTGTGTGTAATTCCTCTCTGACGTCATGGTGAAATCCCAGGGTGCGTGAGAGGAGATGTTAGTTTCATGACCTGGACTAATTTACAGTGGTTCTCAGAAGGGGCAGAAGGCATACTTACAGGACAATAAACGATTGGTTCAATCAATTATTTTTTCTGTTAAATGCTATAACTGTACAATTGATGAAATTGTTAATATTATTATTTTTTATTAGTTGTATTCAATAGTTAAACTATGGAGCGAGCTTCTTTTAAAATCACTTAGAATTTCGCTCCAAGCAGTTGAGTTACTTTTGAGACGAACGTGCCGATTTTCTCTGGGTTAGGATATTTCATCGATTATTTTAATTTTAAATTCCTCCACTTTTTTAAAAACTAAATTTCGACTTTTGAGTCTTTGAGTAAAGAGACCACTTCAATCGTTGTAGCTGAGAAAGGCTAATACAGGGAGTTTTTGCACAAATCACGGACTTAATTGTTTATTTGCCACAATAATTTTTACAGAGCCTTAAAATTACGAGAATGCAAGATTATTAATTTTACAAACACATTGACGACTATCATTTAGTGACTCGACAATGCACTGATAAGCATTTGGCAAAAACTTTTATTCAATATAACATGTAACTAAATCGAGTAATATAGTGATAAAATAAATTGTCGTATTCTGTGCTCTAAGTTTTAGAAATATAGTCGTCTGTTAAAAAAACTAAAACTTTTTTTTTAAATGCTATTTAGGGGAAAAAAACTTTTTAAAAACCTCCACTTCAAACTACATGCAAGACGGAAATATCAAAAGGCTCCATTATTGATCTACATAGTTTAGCTCTCTAGGCACCGTGGATGTCAAAACATGGATTGTTTACTGCACGAACACGGAGCTGTGCCTTTTCAAAGAGGCTAGCGATTTTTTAAATATATTTTAAAGTATAAACGGATAAAAAAAATGGATCTTCAGTATGAGAAAATGAAGTCTAAAATTAGCTCCTACTCCACTCCAAAGTTCGACCTATAGAAATAGTTTGATTGGCAAATACGATGCGGTTACTAGATCAATTCAGGATAAATCGAGACATTCCGTTTAGTTAGTTTTTTTTTAAATTTCGGTCTCGTGCAAATGAGGTACTTTTTGGTTTTAATGGGAGGCGGTAAGCGAGCCAATGACGTCATCGTTTTTGTGTTGCTGAAAGGGCAAGCTGACCTTGACATTGCAATCCCCCAGGGATTGCCCTCAACAAACTCCAATACTAGCTCATATCTTTATTGGATAAAATGAAAGTCGGAATTTTTGTAATTGTATTTGTTATGCCCAAAAATGTATTGAGTTTGGTGGAATTTTAAAAAGTTTGTGTACCGAATTAAAATATTAGTTAATGATTGCTGGTAAGACGATTGCGGGAAGTTCGATTAAATATTTGCGTTATTATTTTGACTTTTTTTTTAAATATAAAATTAGGGTATTGAACTGGTATGCACTTCTATAAAGCTATAGAATGCAATGGAGTAGGTGTGTTCGAAAAATTTGGGTCTTGAAAATTGCTTTAAAAAAAATGAAACTAATCCAAAATGAACTTTTCAGTAGGTACTTGAAGCATCTACAGTTAAATGAAATGATAATACTGTTGTCTAATTAAATCTTGTATTGGCATTTGAAGCCGCCACTGTTAATTGAAATGCGCGACCTTTCTACCCAGTCTGCTATTTAATATTGGTCAAGACGCTGATTGCCCTCCCTCAATGCCTTCAAGTCTTGAGTATAATAAATTATACATGGTGGTCAAGTGGCAAGCGCTCGACTGGCGTACCGATGGTCACGGTTTCGAATCCATGTGAAGCCAAGGATTTGTTCCCGGGGCCTAGGGCGTCCCTGAGTCACCCAGCTCCGAATGGGTACCTAACACTAGTTAGGCGGCTGGGTAATGCGTGGAACCCACAAAGACGTAGACTGTGAACGCTGCATCACTTGCCAACAGATTATCTGTCATGGTCTGTGGACGCAATTATCTTCTGCGTAGAAGAAGCGTCTGTATAGATAACATAAATTACTTTCCACAAACATACGCCATTTTGGACGGTTCTCACTCATTTCTAAACTGCTGAGCCACCCTTCATCCAAAATACACCACACATAAAATTATTAAACGTTTGAAAATTCTTTTTGGTTTTGGTTGAGGGAAAAATATATGGGCAGGCGTTTATTGCGTCATGCGCCTGCCTGTCTCATCATTGAGTAATTAAGTAATTCATTAAATGTTTTGGAGATTAACTGATCATTTTGACTTGCCACGAGTTAGATTAATACAAATGGCGTCTATAGAAACAGGTTCAAGGGAAGGGGGAACAATAGTTGGCCCGGAGGGAAGGGAGGGGGGCAATGCAGGAAGTGGCGCATCTGTGTTGGAGGTGAGATGAAAACTTATATAAACACCTCGACATATTCCACACACCTGTGGAGCACTGCCTGCAGGTAAAACGGAGAAAACTGGTATCTTAAAATATATTTAAAAAACGCGCGTGTCTCACTTGATGACCTCTGTGTTTTAACAAAGACATAAAACCGTGTTTTCCCCACAGCACATTTATGGCTGCCAGCGTTGTGTTTTTTTTTCTTTTCTTTTCTTTCTTTGATCGAATTCCGTCCAATTATTCTGTGCGCGGTGCCGGCCGGTGAAGTCTCTGTTAACATACGAACACTCGGGGGTGTTGTTTCTAAAATTAAAAAAAAATCCATACCACTGTGTTGCTGATAACGTTTCTGCTGCATTCCGGACCTTTCAACATTATCAACATTGACCTTTATTGTATGTGCAGGTTTGTGGACATTTGGCTGCAGGGGCGGTGAAGGGTGGTTATGTGGTGAGGGGCAAGTGTCTAGGTGTGATGGCTGGTAAGTGGTATAAGTCGAGGGGTGAGTGGGATAAGTCAAGGGGTGAGTGGGATAAGTCAAGGGGTGAGTGGGATAAGTCAAGGGGTGAGTGGGATAAGTCAAGGGGTGAGTGGGATAAGTCAAGGGGTGGGTGGGATAAGTCAAGGGGTGGGTGGGATAAGTCAAGGGGTGGTGGGATAAGTCAAGGGGTGAGGGGTGTGTAGGGTATATCAAGTTGGTACAGGTGGTGAGGGGTTAATGGGACTGTCAATATGTGAAGCTTTGTGAGTGGGTGAGTTTGATGCGAGAGCTCGTGATGAGGTGAGTGGGATAAGTCAAGGGGTGTGTAGGGTATATCAAGATGGTAAAGGATGGTGAGGGGTTAATGGGACTGTCAATATGTGAAGCTTTGTGAGTGGGTGAGTTTGATGCGAGAGTGCGTGGTGAGGTGAGTGAGATATGTCAAGACTTGAAGGTTTGTGAGGAGTGCAGTTGTGTCAATGCGTAACGAGGCACAGGAAAAACGTTGTTACCATAAAATAATGACCACATGAGATTTAAATAACATGTCACAAAATACATATATGTGTAAACCCTAAAAGTGATCGAAACTTTTGTACTTAAAATTTGCAGTTGGACATTTTAGTGATTATAAATTTACTTTGTCGACAGCTCTGCAATACGTAGTTATATTCTCTTTAAGAGAATATAAGAGCAGATTGTCTACTTTCATTATATCGCGATTGAGATTTTGTCACGCAATAATGTTACAGCTTATTTAGTTTAAATACAAAGAGAAATACTGATAAAAGAACACTTTTGACCGATTGAATCCAGGTCTTCTAATAATTAAAAATATTTTTTTTTAAATCATTTGAAACAAATCTTTAATAAGTGTTTGTGCCTCAAAAATTCTGAAAATGTTTCAGGAACTTCTCCAAAAGCGATAACGCGAGAAAACACGAGATAACACTAATGCGCATCTTCACTGAAAGCGACTTTTATAGCCCGCCTTTAAACTGGTTGATAATTTTTACGAACTCCCGGTTTTCTGAAATGAGATAACTGCACAGGCGAAATGAGTTCGCCAGAAGAGGCTGACCACGAAGCCGTTGAGAGATCTACTCAGACTCCAGATGGGAAAACCTGCTCATTTGTTCGGATTATTCAAAATAAATACTTTAACGCCGGTGACGTCATTCATTTCCATAAGAATGACTCCGTGGATGGCTTAGAGGAACTTGGGGGTGGGGGGGGGGTTGGAGGTGGGGCGTCTAGAGAACCGTCACCTCTGAACGCCAAAAGTGGAATGTAGGGGAGTGGGGCGTCACCCTACTTCCCGCAGGCGATTTGACCCGCTGTTTTGGTTCGCTTGTCGGTTCTGTCGATCTTAACTGTGATCTGGAGGAGCATGTATTCGTCCACTGTTTCCAACATCATGGGAAGCAACCGTTAAACAAAGGGACATAAGGCTTTTTTTAACAAACGGAACTGTGAAGTAAAAACGGTCTCGACGAGCCAGCGAATAAATGTTGTGAAAGTATTCAATATTATGGAATAATACTTAACTTTTATATTTTTATACCAAAAATATACACCTGATATAAATTGTTAAAGCCTTGTTATATTTTTTTAAAAACCTTTTTATAGCTTCGATAATCTATGTGGTCAATAATACTCAATATGCAGATATGTTACGAAATCGAATCGGATTATGTCATATTTGATCAATTCCCATGTTATCAAAGTTTTTATGAGTAAACTATTCTTCAATGATTAATGTCATTAGCTTTTTTTTATTTAAAAAATGTGTACATAAACACTTTACTTTATGTGGTTACAATCTCCATTCATTTATAAATTGCAGGTATTAAACAAACTAACTATATATTAAAATATTAAACTTCTTCGAATAGGGCACACAATTTGTAGATCAGTGAAACCAAAAGTCATTCAATGAGACAAAAGACCGAACCGGAAGTGATCACAGACGTCGTGTGTTCGTGAGACACTGTGAAATTGGTGAACGCTTCCACCCGCACATCCAGACCCCTCACACCAGAAAGTATGCCGCCCCCCCCCCAACTATTGATTTAGCAGGGAGTAGTTTTGGCCAACAATTAACAAGAGGGCGGTTCGACTTTGTCAGATTGTGTTATGTGCGTGTGAAGAGGGGAGAAAATCGGCACCAATAACGCCATAACATTAACTATTCTTATTCTTCAAAACTTTTAATGAAACAAATAAAAAAAACGTGTTTATGTTTTAGATGATCAATTGATAAGAGGCAATTCACCGTACTGCTTTGAAATTTTAATTACTACTGTGTATGGGTTTTCATGGGTTTTCATGCACTTATACATTAATTGCTTCCTATACTGCAGAAATCGTGGGCCCATTTTGGTCTACACTTTTGTATTAGTTTATTTTGTATTTTCTAAATATTCTTGATCTTCTATAGCAGCGATAATATGCTATAAATTTTCGCTCCACTTTTATGAATTAGAAAAAGATTATTTTCAGAGAAAATGTCAGTGACAATGTGTGTCTATTTAATGCTGCATATGATTTCCATTTAATTCTATTGTTCTGAAATGAACCAACATTTTCTTCTGTCTAAGATATCACCCCCCCCCTCTCTCTCTCTTTCTCTCTTTTTCGTTGTGACTCACATATTCAACGTTTGTTCTCTCACTGTCTCCATTTATCTTTTCTTGTCGATGTACTTCTCACAATTCTTTAAACCTTCGATCTCCCTCTTTCTCTCTTTTTGTCAGTGAACCGCTCACAATCCTTCATCCTTAGTTGTCTTTCTCTCTCTCTCTCTCTCTCTCTCTCTCTCTCTCTCTCTCTCTCTCTCTCTCTCTCTCTCTCTCTCTCTCTCTCTCTCTCTCTCTCTCTCTCTCTCTCTCTCTTTCTCTCTCTCCCTCTCACTTTTAACCTCTCTCTCTCTCTCATTCCCTCATTCTCACTCTTAATCTCTCTCTCCCATCCATTGTCCATTAGTAGAATCCAAACCAATGCAATCAGGAAAATGTGAGCCCCCCAACTCACCACGAGACAACAATCCAGGGGACTAAAATGCGCTGAAGGAAATCTCGCCCGTGACTTATCGCCCTGTAGCGGCTCGTGAGTGTCCACTATAAATGCATTACTGTCCTCGCGTCAGGAACCTGGTGTCCAAATCTGGCTGGCACTTCACTTGTCTGGTGTCTGCCAGCGTTCTGTGTAGCTCTGTTGGAACCGACATAAGCCCTCGCATTTTGGTGGGAAAACGGTCGTTAGCTTTTAGAAGGCTACTTACTAATACATTCGACGAGGAAAATACCTTTGCCTAACTTTAATCAATGAAGGAAAACTGCGGTAAAACTATTTTTTACCTCATACTTTATTGTTGGAACGTATGTTTTGACTAATTGTGTTGTTTAGGTTCAGTTTTACAATAGGCCCTTTAAATTGTAATATTCATATAGGCTGTAATCACAATACCATAACCATTAACCAACAATGATGGAAAGCTCCTTTTTCTAGTATAACTTCTTGAGTTACAAGCATCTTATATAGATTAACATATGATAAGCGTTGCGAATTTTTTGGGGCCGCGTGCCCAAAATTCAACCAAAATCCACTTGAAGAGCTCAAGGGAAGAAACGGCTATGTGACATTTTTGAAATTTTTTAGTTATCACCTGTATCTGATAGAAGATCAAAAATAGAATGCTCCGAATGAAATTTTATGAAAAAATAATGTCTGCAACCCTATTAAAAATTCAAATCCTTTAATTTATAAGAAATCTTTATAATTTTGAACTTTAAAACTTGAATATCTCAAAATTACACAAATGTGTCATTGCCATTTCTTCCCTTGAGCTCTTCACTTATTTATAGCAAATTGCCAACACTCCAACGAAACCCGAAAATGGGGATTTGTCTTAGCTGATTTGATTAAGGAAGTAATATTTTAGTCGCTTGCCGGCTGATGGGGCTCTGCGTGCCGAATGTGGCACGCGTACCATAGCTTCGCCATCACTGTCGTATAACAACATAATGCAACACCAGCTTCGAAGAGCGTGACGTCACTTCTAACTCCGCGACTTATCGATGCAAAAATTATCGCAGATTAAAAATTCAAAATTATGGCTAGTGGCTACTCTCACTTGCATGCTTTCAAAGAAGACACAGCTCTTGTGCCTCCCCGACACTTGACCTGACCCCATAGTGTGTGTCGTCATGCGTTCTGACGTTATGGTTTTCAATTTGTCCCCTTGATCTGAGTTCACGCGAACCAACAATGAGAAGAGCTACGCTGATCCAGATGGTGTCCTTTGTTTTGTGTGAGTCCTGGTCTTGTTGTGGGCCCCTTATACTGCGGGTGTAACACAGTCCCATCAACTTTCATTAGCGGGCCATCAAGCGAGCATTACAATATGATTGAGTCGGCGAGGGCAAAACTGTGAGTAGGGCCGGGCTATTAGCCCCCCTTCCACGCTGTTCCAAATGGTCAAAGTCTGTTGGACAAGAAGCATGAATGATGGGATGTTAACGGCCTAAATTTAACGGTTCCTTTGAATGGCACTTTTTAAAAATTGGACTTAAATTTATTTTTAAATCCTTTATATTAACTCTTGGCGTCTGCTTGATTGATGCCTTGATTGTTTGTTTGCCTAAAATCTTTGGATCGATTTAAACCACTTCCCCGTAGGTCGCGCGGTGCGGTGTATATTATATTGACGATACTTTTTAAAAATATATTCCCGATCCGTAAATGTTTATGCTAGTCTGACGCGTGGTGCGCATTACATTAAACATGTTTTATAACCCTTTTCCCGTGATCAAATCGAGCTGAAATTTAGCAGGCAGGCTGTAGTAGTTTTTAACGCAATTTCCCTTGGAAAAATTGTGTTTCCAGATTCGAAATGTCCGTCAAGCTTGACAATGCAACTCCTCCTGAACCCCCTGTGTGACTACTTAGTTTGTGACTAAAAAATTATTTTCTGTTTTTTCATGCGAGATTCGACATTCCTCACTGGAGCTGGGCCTCATTCTTTTAAAAACGTTTTTTTTTGTTCATTTTATTTTCTACTTTTACGCGTTAAATTTTTTTTTAAAATGTAATTTCATTCATGAAGTCCTGTTAAATGTCCTGTTAGCCAAGTTCATCTAGAGACGAAATGTGTTAGCAAAATTTGACATTTTCTATAAATATAAACTTACACATTCTTAACTCTGATCCACTTAGCAGAAGAAAAAAAAATCACAACACATGTATTGTCTATATAAGAAATTGTAATAATTTCGCTTGTTCTATCTGGAATGATTTTCTAAACACACTACACACATCATATACACAACACGACTATGCATCACGGGAAGTTTGTCATTTTTTACTTTTGTTTTTCCGCCCGACCGACCGCTTGTGAACCCAAGAGACGACGGTGAAGTTAATATAAGGGATTGAATTAGACAACCCCGTAAAAACAAAGGAAGTTAATATAAGGGATTGAATTAAACATCCCCGTAAAACAAAGTTTTTGACTATAAATCTCTTATATATGAGACATAACTAAAAATATTTATCATGCTTAAACGCGACAAACATTTACAGACTGAGATTGCCTTAAATACCCTTTGTTGTAAAACGGAAAAGTTTTTGTCACAGATTGCTGAACTTAACTCAGCGTGACGCGTAAAATGTCAACAAAAGCTTGCCGCTACATATAGAGATAAACTAAAAATGCATTAATTTAATTACGGTGCATTCGATCGATCTGAAAATGTAATAGTTTTATCCTCCCCACAAGCCAAACCTACTGTGAAAATTTAAGCTCTCTAGCACGTCAGAAAACGTGTTTACGAGCGTTTTGAAAAATTTGACGACAGAACCGGATGCGTTGAATCCGGATTCCTTCACGAGTTAATAGGATAGGGGTGTCAAAAATTGACCAGACTCATATTAAATGGATTGGTTGTCTTATACATTAATGCTTGTTTGGATCGTCTCCGTCCGAGAAAGTCCTGGCTGTCTAAACATTGAAGAAGAAATAAAACAAACCCGTAAAAACAAAGGTTTTGACTATAAATCCCTTATGTATGAGACATAACTAACAGTATTGATTATTTTCAAACATTTACAGACTGAATCTGTCTTAACTCAACTTTGCATCATAACCCTAGTGGGGGGGGGAGAGGGGTGGGAGGGGGGGAGAGGGGTGGGAGGGGGGGGGAGAGGGGAAAAGTCTGGTCACCGATTCGCTTGACCGAGCTCAGAGTGACACGTAAAATGTAAACAAAAGCGCCCCGTCGCTTCGTTGGGTCGCCTCAATGCGTCAGCTCAAAATTTCACGTGGGGAAAAAACAATAACAAACAGTGAATTTAAATTACATACCTCATATAAGGATAAACTAAAAATGCATTAATTTAATTACTATACGTTCGATCGATCTGAAATTTTGATACTATGCATTGTTAGGTTAGACGGGTCCGTGTGCCAAATTTCAGTTCGATCGGATCATGGAAAGTGGGTCATTTTTGACTTCTGTTTTTCCGCCCGCCCAAGACAGAGAGAGAGAGAGAGAGACGCCGGTGAAGTTAATATAAGGGATTTAAAAAGGTACAACATCTACATCTTTGTGACAGGCCGATTTTTGCGCCGCTTTACGGTTGCGCTGCTTGACTGGTTTAGCAAAGAAAAAACGATCGGTGGCGTTGTATTTATGGAAGTAAGGCTATGCATAATCTTTTATAAATCTTGAGAAAAGGCCGCTTGGTCATTTCACATGAGTCTGTAGCGATGTGGTGAAATGTAAAGTTACCGAAGAGATAGAGTTTAGTCTTGTTCGCTGGAAGATTCTTTAAACACCAAAATGTTAGCGTAACAAGATAATGATTTATTTGTCTTTGTTTAAGGCCATAACTGCTTTATTTCGCATCTTAAACCAAGTTTCAGATTTTTATATTGCTCTCTGGTTTCTTCCTTATCTTTTTAATATTTGTGTATTCATGCAATTATTAAGTGAAGTGTCAAACATAAATTAATGCAATTATTACTACGCAAAACTGACACACTTTATTTTAACCATTAGGACAATATTACTTTTAAGAGCAACAAAGCCCGTCCAAGGACGTTCCGCCACCGTTCGGTGGCATGTTGTAGCTCCCTTCCAACAGCCGTCTCGACCGGCATTAAATGTGCAACACTCAAAAATACTATTCATTATAGTTAAAATAAATAGCTCGTAAAACAGAGCTTTTTACTATAAATCCCGTCCGCGTAAACGTGTTCAATATGATTGGCTGTATGAGTCATATGTGTTTGAGGGACCAATCGCTATCGATGACCGCACAGAAATTAGCCTATTATTATATAGGATTGGAAACAAAAACAAGACACAATTACATACCAATATTTCTTTTACCACGTGCTGATGTTTCTCCACTTAGCAACCGCTTCTCCTTCACTTTCTACCCCACTTCAAACAATCCGACGCCGTGAGACGTTTGTCTGCCAACCAACCCAACCAACCCGATGACAGATGCCCTTATTAATGTGATGGTCTGACACTTGTTACGTTCCCCACCCCCACCCCTCAATTAATTCCCGTACGCAACCCGTCTGCCTTTTCGCTTGATGTTTTTTTCTAAGCTGCCTTGGCCTCGGGCTTCAATTACAGGCGAGTACGTTCTTGCTAATGGGGAGCTGGTCGGGGTCAGCGCCACCACCAGGCAGCTATCAACATCTATGTCAATTTTCTTTACTCCCTCCCCCACACCCTTTTTTAAATTGAACTTTTTAAAAGGAAAAAGAAATATTAATTTTAAATTGAGGTCTAGTATTAAAATTCACTAAAAGGCGGTGACGTAGCCATTGTTCAAGAGCCATTCAGGGTCGGACCGGAATATATTTTTGTCCCTCACATCAGTACTTGATCGAAAACTCCGCATTTGAATTAATTTAAGAGAAAAGTGTAAGTTAAAAAAGAATTTTCTAGAAAAAAAAACTTCAAGTGAGAGAAAGATGTTTATTAATTATTAAGTTAATTTTTTATTATTTAAAACAATAAGTTATAAAGACTGGTAAATTTTACACTTTAATTTGAGACTTTATTTGCTCTATCACAATAACGAATTTATACTTAATTTTTGGAGTAATACTTTTAATAACAGTATTTATTGAAAACCACGTGAAAGTAACTTTAAGTTGTTAACCTGGATTTGTGTTTGTTGGGATCGCGCATCAAACAATTACGATAAGAAAGTAATGTTTTTAAAAAACAAAGCAAATATTGTTTGCCCATTATTGAGCCCGCAAGGGCAGCACCTAACCATCACACGAAGGGTACAAAAAAATAGAGTCCCGGGCAACACAATCTGGCAAGTTTTAGCAGAGGGTTGCCCACAAAACATATAGTGAGAGCTACTAAAAATATATAATGCTTTAGAAAGAGTGGCCAGGCTCCCTTCTCATTTACCTACCTGACACGCCACTGGTGGGTTACAGCAACACAATTAAGGGCGATCTGGTCACCACTTTGTTGCAGTCCGAAGTCAGTTTGGCAGTCTGCCTGACAAGAATGCGTCTTGAGGTGGCCGGAAACGTCATCTCGCCTACAACAGTTTAGGCGACCATTTTTTACAAGTGGTCAGTATATGATGTTTAGACAATGACCCTTAGAGATTAGAACACGTAACACCATGAACAGCACGCGTCATTTGAGTATGCGCAGCTTCCCTAAAGTAAATGTTTTGCAACTGGATCTTGATGCGTGGTTTCATACGAAATGGCCAGAGAAACCTAAGAGATAATTTTTCATACTTAGATGCTAGATAGTTTTTCAAAGTATACCCAGAGATAAACATGTTCTGGGGTTTGCTACCAGCTTTTCCTCGTGGCAAAAGTCAGAATTTAATTGGGACATGGCCGACGGTAGCGGATAGGGGCCTGCCCCACCCCTTCATGTGCCAGCTTTTTATTTACAAATTTAGTCATTTTTGATTTAATTAATCGTTCTGTTCGTGGAATAAATATTTCGGTAAATTTATCGGGTAGCTTCAGCCGTCACTAACTTTTGTTGAGCCACTGTTTGCAACAGCTTAGTAACTATTTGATCTGAAAATGTTACCACGCTAATTTAAACCTACATTCCCGCGCAACTTTACCTCGATTGTTTGAATCTTAGCGCTCACCGTAGACCAGTGCTTCTCAAATAGTGGGGCGCGAGGCTCCCTAAAGAGGGCGTGAAATGGTGTACTTATAACACTTTTATAGTCAAATGATACTATTTACTGTCGCGCGGGGCGCGCGAAATGTTTTCTTCTTCCTTTTTTTTGCGTTACAGAAAATAATTGAGCAACACTGCCGTAGACCAACCTGGCATGCAGCAGATTGCAATAGGTCAAAATGACTGCATGCCTCGCGGTGCTCAAGGCAGGGGGGGATTTAATTGACCAAATGTAGTGAGATTAATGCATGCTGAATAAGATTGTTGAGTGGACCTGAGGAATAAGGGCGTTGAACAAGTGCTAACACGTTAATGGCACAGTGGAAACTATGGGGGCTTAATCCATAAATACGGGGCGCTGAGGCCGCAGGAGAGTGTTTAAATCCGCCATTTTAAAAAAGTTAAACAGAGCTCTTGGTTTAATCTTACATGTGTTGTTTATATCCCAGATGTTTTATCTTACAGAGCTATTGGATTTAGCTTACATGTGATGTTGTTTAATCCCTGATATTTTAACATTATACGCGTATAAGAGTCTATAAAATTTAGAATGTAAGATACAAGAAATTCCTTGAAATCGTAGGCTAATTTGAATTATACGTGTTTTCACGTTTTTCGTAAGGTAATTTTAAAGAATTGTGGAATTTACGCTTTTCTCAATCTCATTTTATAGCCTAAGTCTTTTTCACATAAGTTGGTTGAATTATTTTTTCGGACTCTTCGAAAAGGTGACAATTATGCATTTTTTCCCTCCATAATGTTCAATTTTTTTTTAAAAGATAGAAAGATAGAAGAATACGGTGATTACATATAGCTTTACCACTCGAATAATTTGATTACCACTGGGTTTAAATTGATTATCATTGCGATTAATTTGATTACCACTGGGTGTAGTTTGAGAAACGTCAATAACCACTGTAACCACAAGGGTTATTGCCTGCACTCTTGTGAGGTTTGAAACGGGTCAGTCTGACACGCGCGATGCTTACGTACCGGAAATCGTGCACCGGAAATACGTCACTGCAATGCGATCCTGGTCCTCGATTGATTCATGCGCACAATAAATATGCATATCGTTTCCGCTAACAATTCATTTCTGACTGTATATTTTATCATGACTTCCCTTTGCCTAATTTCATGGCACGTCTCGAGTTTGTTGTCCTCGCACTCTCCTCGGATTCAGATTTCTTATGTTATTCATCGGTTCCTAATCACATGAACCCATTAAGTAAAAATTACCTTTCTACTCTATCCTATGTACAAACGTACCATTCATTATATGTGATCTATGTGATTACATACTAATAATGATTGTACCTCTATTCACATATCTGAGGTTGTCTTAAAAAGTAAACAAGGAGTGGGTGTTGTTCATCTCGATTGCGCACCGGGATGAGTACTCATTCGGTGGTTCTCGTGTCATGCGCACCAATTTAAAAAAAAATTCTTAAATTCAATTGTTGCAAACTTGTATCAATCACACGCCATGCCTAAAATAAAAGCGATTCAGTCTCGAATGTCAGTACAACTAAACATCATACGTGGAGCGCCATCTGGAATCACGATTTTAGGATCATCTCGTATTTTACACGCGTGCAGTCGAGGTGCCCTCACAATAGTTTCGTAATGTTAGACGCCCACTATTGGGACATGTCAGGTGGACATGGAGACGCAGAAGAAACATGACTTAGACATGTTCTTGTAATGCCAATAGCCTTTACTTGATTGAGCATGTTTTGTCTTTCACTTCTACCCAGTTTGCTCCTTTACATGATGTTTTAATTTTAAAATACCACTTATGAAAGGATTAAATTAAGCTTACTAATCAGCCGATGAAAAATACCTTTTTACCCTTTAATTTTTATTTTTTGTAACGCTTGGAAACTACATGCATATACAGTTTAATAAAGTAAAGATATTCTCATGAAAACTTAATTGTTTAAATCTGAGTTCTAGTTTAAAGTATGTACAGTTTTAGTGTGTTTGTATATCTATAAACATTCGAGTCCAGTGCTAAATACCCGCTCCGAACTTAACGTTGCTTCCTTTACACCAGTAATTTTAAGAATATTTCCCACAATTATTAAACTTCGTTTAAAAAATCCAACACCGTAACGTGACTAACACTCCGCGGATGTATGTTTCAAAATGCAGTCTAAATATGTATAACATAAAAAATCAGGGCATATAAACTATCTCTAAACACTCTACAGTGATAACCAAAAATGGGGTTTTGAATATTGCAGTTACCGACATTTTATATGCTGAAAAAAACCCCGAAATTATCTATTGAAAATAGATTCATAAAAATATTTGGTACGTTTGTCCATAAGGTTTGAGCCAAGTTCACAATTTTACATAATTGTGGAATATTCTAACAGTCTTTTAACCTCTATTTCTGACACTTTCTTCCTGTTATTCTATGCTTTATATTTTTGGGGGACTTTTGCCCACTTCTCTTCTTTTCTGCCTTTCCATGAGGTTATGTAGGTATTTTTATATATTTAATTTTAAAAAGTTTATATTTTTATTTCTACTGATAAATGCATTACCGAAAATTGTCGGAATGTTCCGCACCTGTACTCGTCCATTAATAAAGCCGTACCGTAAATGTTTTATACACATAACTCTTTTATTTCTTATGGACTGAAATTATAACGACAATTAAACCTTCGCTTTCATGATTAGTGTTAGTGCTATATAAAAAAATTACTTCAGAATAATGCTAAGCTAAAAAAAAACACCTTGGACTCCTGGACTAATTATGAAGGGGCCTCAAAGGTTTTCTATTATTAAAACAATTATGTTAAAAGTCAATGACGATATGCTAAAACACACTATGACGTCATGATTATCATGTTATACTCGGCAAAAATCTAAGCATAAACTCCAGTAACAAATACTCGTGAGAAACATGAGCAAATGGTCTACTAGGGTTCCGTTTTAGTCTCTTTCACGTTGCTATCTGTAACCACCTTTGACCTTTTGTTGTTGGAGAGCGTGGCTCACCTTTGTTGACCTATACAACATTTTACGCACGGAGCAAGTCCCAAAATAAAAACCATATCTCATTCTAGGCCATCGTGGTGGGGATGTAGTAGATGTTAAATGCCAATATTGATAGGTTATAGGAGACATGACGGGAATAAAGGCACTAATAAGAACCTTTGCTGTTGAAGCGAATATGTTATACTACCAGGGAGACGTAGCGATTGACAGAGATTGTGAAATGGACTTTATTGGATATCTGAGTGATAAAAGACGGACGGTTAATGAAAAGAATTGAATTTGAAACATCGTAGATAAACTCTTGGAAAGACTTTACCGTGTTTCTCATGTTTGCATGCCCTAGTCGTGAAACATGGCCAATTTGTAATTTTATTCTTGAACAAACGTTTCGATACGTCACTATTAGGAATCTCTTGAACAAACGTTTCGATACGTCACTATTAGGAATCTCTTGAACAAACGTTTCGATACGTCACTATTAGGAATCTCTTGAACAAACGTTTCGATACGTCACTATTAGGAATTTCTTGAACAAACGTTTCGATACGTCACTATTAGGAATCTCTTGAACAAACGTTTCGATACGTCACTATTAGGAATCTCTTGAACAAAAACGGAAGTGACTACTGAAGACGGCCTACTCTCCAATGGGAATGACGCTGACTGGACATAGGTCATCTTGTGTCCGAGAAGAATCAAGTTATTTTTTAAAAAATGTATATTACGGAATTGTTATTCTTGTTTATTTGGCGCGCAACAAACCAATAATTTTTAATTTTATTAACTACTCTGACAGCCAGATAAAGAAAATAATATCAGTTTCATTATGTACATGTAATATATATCAATATAGGCTAATGAAATAAACTAAAAGATGGCAATTTTTTAAAAATAGTTATGTTTAATGACGTCGATAATGAAATCCCTTGAGATATTAATCCTAGGTAATTTAAGTATCACTTTTATCAAAAAAAATATTCATATCGTTTTTGAAACTCTACTTTTTTTTTCTTCGAAATTCAGGATTTCTGTTTTGCCTACAAAATAAAATGCACACCATTTGGATAACACCTGTACTGGTTCAGGATTTGGCCACCTGTCCGTGGGAACTAGACCTGACATAAGCCACAACGTGAGCCGGATAAACTTGCCCTCTTCTATTAAAAAACTACACCCCCACCCCCAACAAAATAACCAACAGCAAACGAACAAAACCAAATGTTACAGCCCTTATCTCACAACACATATTGTACCTGGGCAGTAAATCCGAATTGGGCTGAAATTGCATTATTGAATATATCTTGGTGGAATAGATCTTACCTGGATAGTAAAGGCTCTTGATGGAATAGATCTTACCTGGACAGTAAAGGCTCTTGATGGAATAGATCTTACCTGGACAGTAAAGGCTCTTGGTGGAATAGATCTTACCTGGACAGTAAAGGCTCTTTGTGGAATAGATCTTACATGGACAGTAAAGGCTCTTTGTGGAATAGATCTTACATGGACAGTAAAGGCTCTTTGTGGAATAGATCTTACGAGGACAGTAAAGGCTCTTTGTGGAATAGTTCTTACCTGGACAGTCAAGGCTCTGTGTGGAATAGATCTTACCTGGACAATAAAGGCTCTTTGTGGAATAGTTCTTACCTGGACAGTAACGGCTCTTTGTGGAATAGATCTTACCTGGACAGTAAAGGCTCTTGATGGAATAGATCTTACCTGGACATTAAAGGCTTTTGCTGAAAAGATCTCACATAAGAAGTAATAACTTCGTATCTAATATACATTGTCTGGAGAGTTATAGCTCTTGCGTGTCCCACTTTGGTTTATGATTTGAATTTTTTTTTCCAGTCGTTTGAAAACTATCTACCTGCCCAGTAAAATATGTCGACATAACAACAGTCAACACCACAAAGAACAAATTGATCACTTGATAATAAATAACAACGGCAGCCACGATGTTTGACCGCTAAAAGCGCTATCACGGTGACATTAACCATGACGTCAGCAGATGACGACGTTAAAAATGATACTGGAAGAAAACTGAGACCATCAGTGACGTCACGAACGTTTGCGTCATGACCAAGTCAAAAAAAACAACACATGTAATATATCCGCCGTCACTTGAGTCTATTAAATGTGACATATCAGTGCACGCCATCTTCTGTACGAACTCAAGGATGTCTATTGTGATGTTGGCCCTGCTTGCTATAACTGATGGAGCGGCTGTTCCGAATTGATCAATGTCAATAAACTTGTGTGGCATGGAGGAAATAGTTCGAGTGGTTCCCACATTCTTCGTTAGAACAGAATGATTCCACTATGCGCTGCTTGAGAATCAAGATTTTTCTTACTCAAACAAAACAAAGAAATGAGTTTGAAGTTATATGAAAATACGTTTGCTCTATCTTGACATAATATTTTGAACTTTCTATCAAAATTGTAAAAGTGACTTTGCATATTCCGATATCACTAAATATCATGTTTATTGACATTTTATCATGATGATCATAACACAATAATATTCTAATACAAATTCATAATTAGAAATTAATTTCATTTTACTATATTAAGAAAGCTGCTTCGCTATGATTCAAAATTAAGACTTTCCGAAAATATCTCTGTCAATCAACAAAACACATTATATCTTTATCTAATTGCGAGATATTTTAATCCATTCGTAAAACTGCTCACTTGGTATTCTGAATCTCATGCCAAAAGACGAACACAAACATTCCACCAATGACCAATATATTTATTCCTTACAAGAACTCCAAGCCATCACCCAAAGTTTCTTTTAAGAAATGCGTACGAAAAGTGAGAATTTCCGAAAGTCCGTTCTGTCTGAACGTCAATAAAAAGTTATGACGTAACACAATGTGATGAAAAACAAAACATAACGCGCCGCAAACTGTGGGTTGGAGTTCAGGTGAGGGCTACACTTTCATGTCACTGTGACCTAATCATATAGTCATGGATCCTACAATTCCGATCACGAAACACTACTTTAAAATATTTTAACCATAAGTCTTTATAATTCAAAATTAAAATAATTCGGTCAAGTGTCCATAGGGTTAAGAGAATATGTAATATTACTCTTTTTACTAATTTTGCTAAACAGCCCGACCCGTGCCAAAAAAAAACTTGCGTTCATAAGTTTGTACTAGAACAAAATACGTCCTTACTTTTTTCGTTCTTTGACATTGACTGTCTTAATCTTTTAACACAAGCCTGACATATTCGTGCACACGTTAAAGTGGGTTAATGGCTTTGTAAGTTGAGGGGAAATGTTGGAATTCGTTTGTACTAAATTCAATAACATCTTTTCCCCGCAGTTCCCATCGGGCACCACATAAAGTTAAATTAACTGATATTTAAATGAGATGTTAGATTTTTTTCACCAAAGAAGAGAGGACAATGAATTTACTTTTGAATAAAGAATTTTGGCACAAGGATGTGAGCGAAAAGTAAATACACTCACGTCAAATTGGACAAAATGTCCTAGAACATTTCACATGAAGTAATCACTGCTATGTTTCATATATTAAAAAGATCATCTTTTTTGTAACATTGCTTGCTAGTTTTTGTTTAATGTTCCACGATCGACATCTTTTATATCTCGACTTACCCCCATCTTTTATATCTAACCGCCATCTTTTATATCGTGACTAACAGCCATAGTTTATATCTCGACTAACCGCCATCTTTTATATCTCGACGAACCGCCATCTTTACATCTTGACTAACCGCCATCTTTTATTTCTTCACTAACCACCATCTTTTATATCTCGACTAACCGCCATCTTTTATATCTCAACTAACCGCCATCTGTTATACCTCGACTAATTGCCATCTTTTATATCTCGACTAACCGCCATCTTTTATATCTCGACTAACCGCCATCTTCTTATATCTCGACTAACCACCATCTTTTATATCTCGACTAACCGCCATCTTTTATGTCTCGACTAACCCCCATCTTTTATATCTCGACTAACCGCCATCAATGGCAGCATTGAGCAAATTAAAGCACATCTGGCAAAGTAAGAAGCTCTCCCTGAGATCAAAGATCCGGCTAATGCGCTCTCTAGCGATGTCGGTCTTTTTGTATGGTTGTGAGGCTTGGACGCTCACTGCAGACCTTCAAAGAAGAATCAATGCGCTAGAGATGAGATGTTTCAGAAAGATATTGAACATCTCCTACACAGAGCACATCACAAACGAAGCGGTCCGCAACACAATAAGAACTGTCATTGGCCCCTACGAGGACCTACTCACATCAATTAAGAAAAGGAAATTACGATGGTACGAACACGTGACAAGAACTGGAGGTCTCGCAAAAACCATATTACAAAGCACGGTCCAGGGAGGAAGGAAAAGAGGCAGACAAAAGAAGAGATGGGATGACGATATCAGAGAGTGGACCGGCCTATCATTCAGCGACTCTCAAAGGGCAGCACAGGACCGTGACAAATGGCGTGTGTTAGTGAGTAGTTCATGATGGTGCCCCAACGATCCAACAACGGGTTAAGGGATAGTTCAAGTTCAACCGCCATCCTTTATATCTCGACTGACCGCCATCTTTTATATCTAACCGCCATCTTTTATATCGTGACTAACCGCCATATTTTATATCTCGACTAACCGCCATATTTTATATCTCGACAAATCGCCATCTTTTACATCTTGACTAACCGCCATCTTTTATATCTCGACTAACCGCCATCTATTAGATCTCGACTAACCGCCATCTTTTATATGTCGACTAACCGCGATCTCTTATATCTCGACTAACCGCCATCTTATATATCTCGACTAACCGCCCTATTTTATATCTCGACTAACCGCCATCTCTTATATCTCGACTAACCGCCATCTTTTATATCTCGACTAATCGACATTTTGTCGCCATTGATGTTTATGGTTTTGTATCCAAGAACACAAACCATTTTATACATATCTTGCGATTTATTTACACCGTGGCGCAGCTAAGATGCTGTCCATAAAAGACGTCACGCAATTTTGACCGATTTTTCATTCCTCCTCCCCTCGTCACGCGTCGTCACAAAAAACGTAGCCCCCTCCAATAAGACTTCACAAAGCTTTGCCGCCCCACCCCCTCCGAAATAACTGTATTTTATATTTGAAAAAGATCATGTTTCAAATCACTGTTTTTGTCATTCAAGTATGTATTTTATGTAAGATTGCACTCTAATACCGTAGCATTCGCAATGCCATGTAAAACGTCATTAAATATATTGTAAGAAATCAAATATTTAAGTGGAACTTTTATTTAAAGTTGCGACTTTTTATGTGACGTCAGATTTCGTTAACTCCCCCCCCCCACCTTCCCCTCGTCACACATTGTCGCAAAAAAGTTTTCGCCTACGGCGGTATGCATACCACACTATCGGTACCTACGCCTCTAATTAGAATACCGCGCAAGGTTGCAGCGCGCAATTTGTACGTAAATAACCAGGCCGTGTCACGAAGACGTTGTTCCCGTATTATCGTTTCCAATTTCCCCATACTCGTCGATTCTATGGTTGCGAGATGAGCCTGGGGGGGGGTGGAGGGGTGGAGCTTCGCTTGTTTTTATATAATATTATTTCAGACGCACCGACTCAAGACTAAACATTATCAGTAAATCGCACGAGGAGGCAAGTGATGAACTTTTTTTATTTTAATTTTATGACCAGAGAAAAAGTCCAGAACATTCCAGATGAGTGTTTTCATTCGATGGTCTCGAGAAACTTAAAACAGCTCCTGTCAAACTGCGTATAGACGTCAATTACTGGGATCTGTGTACATAGAATTATAGAACTATTGGCTGGTGAATTTATTGAGTGCAGATGACATTTCTATTTTAGGTCATGTTATTGTTGGTAGTGTCGGAGAGGCGAGAGAGAATTCGAGAATATTATGGTTCTTTAATATATAGAGTTTCAAATTAATTTCGCCTGACTTTTTTTTGGTTGTATATTTAAGGTAATTCAGCTATTATTTCGAAACATTTTGACAATTAATAAAAAGTGTTTTTTAAATTTAAAAAAAAATATTTTTTTTTACAAAGATTTCTTTCTTTTTTAATTGTCCCTTTGCGTGACGTCATATTTGACATTTCTTGTAATTTTCCATGCACGAATAAATCTAAAAATAGCCAAGTTAAAGTAAAAACCAATTATCAACTGAACTGGATCGATAAAATCTATTCGTTGAAAACAAATTGATCAAGAGCTTGACAAAACCTAAATGTATAATCATTTAGTCTCCGGGAAACCATCTATCGTGTAACATTAGAGAGATGTGCATCAAAGAGGCCAGTTTTCAAATTCTACACAAATATTAGTCGGCATTTTAGAACGTTTTTAATCAATATTCCTCATTTTGCAAACTGTAGTTTTAAATTTAAATTTAAAAAAACCCGCAAAAAAGCAAGTTTTTGACTATAATTCCTTTATGTACGAGAAGTAACTAAAAGAAAGTTCATTATAATAAGCAGCGCAAGACCATCCAAAAATACAAAATTGCAGTTGTATCGTAAAAAGTGTTTAATATAATGCGCACAGATCAGGAATATGTTTATAAAAAGTGTTGTCAATAAAATACGCACCTTATTGCGCGACAGAAAGGTTGTTCAATATAATACGCACTGCAACACTCTATCTCAAAAAATAACATGATACATAGGAATAAATAAACTAAAAATTCAATAATTTAATTACAGTACATGCGATCGATCTGAAATTTTGATACATAGTTTTTATCATCGTCACGAAACTGTCTGCTAAATTTCAGCTCGCTAGCTTACGAGAAATTGGGTTAAAAATCGATCCAAATTTTGGCGACAGACAAGCAAGCAATCAAGCAACCAGACACCACGAGTTAATATAAAGGATTTAAAAAAAGAAGCTCGGAAGAAGTATTAATAAATTACTTTATATCAAAAGCTAAACAATTATCTAGGTCATAATTATTTACACAGGAACGCATACGAAGGACATGGCCAGAAATGTGATGAGAAAAAAAACAACTATTATGTAAATGTGTCAGACGAAAGGAGTATAACTCCTGCTGGGAGTAATCTTAAATTTATTTCTCGCGGTTAACTCCCTTAGACGTAAGCTCTGCTGCTGTCGTTGAACGTGTCAAAGTTGATTATAGTATTATTTTTAAAAAGTATTGTTATGCGTCATCTGAAGAAATATTCTCATGGTCACAAACTATCACACATACTCAATGACACCTAACCCACTGTCACATTATAACCCACTGACACATTATAGCCTACTGACACCTCCTAACCCACTGACACCTAACCCACTAACACCTCCTAACCCACTGACACCTCCTAACCCACTGACACATTATAACCCACTGACACCTCCTAACCAACTGACACATTATAACCCACTGACACATTATAACCCACTGACACCTCCTAACCCACTGACACATTATAACCCACTGACACCTCCTAACCCACTGACACATTATAACCCACTGACACCTCCTAACCAACTGACACATTATAACCCACTGACACATTATAACCCACTGACACCTCCTAACCCACTGACACCTCCAAACTCACTGACACCTAACCCACTGACACCACCTCACCCACTGGCATCTCCTGACTCACTGACACCACCTCACCCACTGACACCTCCTGACCCACTGACACCACCTTACCCACTGACACCATCTGGCCCACTGACACCATCTGACCCACTGACACCACCTAACCCACTGACACCATATCACTCATAGACACACTCACACATTCTCTCTCCTCCATACAACCGCTCACTCCACCGCTCACCTTTGAACTCTCCTCTAGTCTCTAATGACACGTGAATGTCAAGGTCTAACGCAACAGCTCGCCAGTAAAAGAGGTTTGTATATCAATGTTGCCATCTGTTGACAGTGTTCGTCCCCCCCCCACCTTTTTTTTACAAGAGTTGATTAGGGATTCTCAAATTATCTATAGTTTAGACACGTATGACTTGTGAATTTATCCCTCTAAATATGATATGATTTTTAAAAAATAATATAACAGACAGTTAAGAAATAGGCTTAGGTGACATTTGTAAATTCAGCTTTCATTCATCTATGTTTTAACAAAAAATATTTTTTTTAAAATTAAAATTCTATACTTTGATGAAGTTGTACACTTTGTTCAATGGCGGTTCAAAAAATAGTCGTCTGAAATACAATATATACAATATTTACATTTATTTGGAATATTTATGAAACGTGTTACTTGAAAAACGTGAATACAATTTCTTTCAAGTTAATATAATATTATATTATATCTACACACCCTGCTTCTTGGCGGGTTAGTTTTTAGTGGTAATGTTTTAAGTGAACGTTCAGCAGAAAAGATGGAGCAACACAAAAACAAGCGGTGTGCATATTGATTCAAGCAGCTTTAATTTCCGTACACATGAATTGTGGTTTTACTTAGGAGGTGCACCGGGCGTTTCTGGTGTGTATTGATCCAAGCTGCGGAAGGAGATTAGAATGAGGTTAATATCCTATATAAAATTACCAACAAAACAGTGTTGTCAACAAAAGATTTAAAACATGCCATACAGACTTTTTTTAAAAAATGTGTCACGTAAACTATGTGTTTAATTAATGTGACAAGCTTTGATCCAGGTCTTATTATATGAGAAGAGATGCCATATTCCCAGGTGCAAAAGACTTCAAACGTGGCCTCAGATCTGATCAACATGCTTCTCTAGACTTAAACCGTGGATAAGCGTAGGCCGCAATAATCTTCTGTATAAAAAAAGGATCTTCTGATATATAAACATCATGAGAAATGATAAGAAAAGATCGGCAAAGATGTCATATATATATATATATATATATATATAAATAATATAGGCTGATGCTCAAGACTTTGATCTTAGATGACGTGTTTAAAAGGTTTCGATATTAAAGGCATTTTAGCTAACTTGATCCATAGAAACGGTGTGTTACTAAACACTATAAGGTCCAGACTATTCGGTCTGACTCAAGTTTGATCCCGCACTGTTTATTGACATATAACCGCCTATTACAGTTGTGTTGTATATAATTAAACAGTTTTTGTTCCGGTTCAATACGAAAATGCGTACAGATGAAATAATAGTTAAAGTCTTATTGCATATCATATTCCTTTTTTTTTCATTTTAAGCCATCCACAGTTTCGACATCTTCCTGAACGATCCATAGATAATAAATGCAAGACATTACAAAAATATTTTAAATTAAACTATTATTCTGTCCGTTGAAAAGTTTAAGTCGGCAAAATGAAACAAAACAACTAATTGTTATTTTGAAGTAACTTATTTGAATTTTCACCCATTCTTAAAGACGTCACGTCGCATTTTAGCTACTTGGATTTGAACCCGCTACTAACACACTCCAGATGCCCTATAACATATATTGGCGCTTTCAAACTAGTTCGATGCATGATTGTTTGAACAAATATAATGGAAGGAAAGATCAAAACAAGAACGAAAAATTATAATATATTTACCGACTTCTCGGGTCAAACGAGTATCATCTGCATCGCCGCGTCATTGACAGACACATTTTCTGGTGCCGCTAGCGGTCAACACAATTGTCGGGTAACCGTGGCCATTGCAGCATTGCGTGCTTCGTTGCCACGTGATCTTCTTGGCAAAGTTTACGGGGTCGTTACACTCTACGGCTCCCGTAATACAAGGGGGGCCTTAGGAAATAGATGATGTTGCAACACAAAGGGGGGCCTCAGGAAATACATGATGTTGCAATACAAGGGAAATTGATAATGTTAAAAGACTGAAACAATTGGCGCTCATATACGCAACATTGCATAAGGAAAAAATATTTAAATGATGAAAGTTCTTATTACACAGGTTGGATTTTTTTAAGCCACCGTTTGGTAAGAATTTGTTCTATTAAAAGCTAGTGACTAGCTCGAGTGTAGGATTTCTCAAAGACGCTCGTATATGATTTGTCGTTTCGTGGTGGAAATCTATCAATAGAGTTTTCATTTGGACCAGTTTAACTAGAGTACAAATAACAACACTGTGTGTTTATCTCGACAAATATCAATTGATTCAAAGTTAATTTGAGTAGGATTATTGGACAAATACGCTTTTAACAACTTTTTATTAAACTAACAATTCTGCAAACGTATTGTTACTTCTAAAAAAAAATTTTGCTCGAAAAATAAGTTTAAAAGAAGTTAAATAATGTCATGAAATATGATAAAGTGAGGTGGGGCTGAAATGAGGCTAGGTTTTAAAAAAAAGGGTTACTGAATAAGTTTATCAGTGAGCTTTAAAAAAGATGCCATAAAACATTGAAGACATAGGCAAAAACCCTTCCTCGGCCAACAAACAAAAAATTGTGTTCACTGAGGTAGGTTTTTTGCCGACACGTTCGTTGTTTTGTGGAGTCTTTTTCGGTTATCACTCATATCCTTATCAATAACCATTTTGTGGCAATGAAATATGACATTTTCCGTCTAAGAAATGGCGAGTTTTAAAGATTAGGTCACTATCTCTAATCTCTACGCAGACTTTCTTGTCGGTGTGGTAATTTCAATCTGCAAATAATCTACAAAGTATTTTAAAACTAAATCAAACATACTATACACGTAAGCAAGCTCTAAAAATGCTTTTAAAATCCCATTTATCTTGACAAAAGTCATTATCAAGTCATGAGACATAAAAGTTGATTTTAACGTGTTATATCCCCTGTCGATTTCCGTCCATTGACCCGAGGGTAATTACCCAGAGGTCCCTCTCCCATCCCAAAATCATGTAGCTGTGATCAATGGTTATTTGAAGGAAAAATACTTTCTCTTTCTCTAAAAAAAAATATTTAAAAAAATGTGTAGTGCCCTTGAAATTTTATGGTGAAATTAAAGTAAAAATATAATTTGATGAGTCCGACAAAGTTTAATGATGAGTCTTGTTGATTGTCTGTGAGTCGACCTGCTTTCAACTACACACAACTTCAACAGAGACGATAATCACATAAAGAATAAAAGTTTACATACACAAGTAATATAAATATCTGAAAACGTAATACCTTCTTGGGCTTCTATGACGCAGCAGGCAGCCAGCAGCAAAAGAATGAACACAAAACATGAAGTGTTGTCCATGGTCCCCAACAATTTCATCTGTCAATGTGTGACGAAGGGTGTGTTTTTATTCCTTCTCTCTGAGCACCTGGTGTCAACCTGGAGATATACAATAATTTATAATTATAATAATACCCACGTATTTATTCACATGGGGAGCACAGAGAAGAAATAATAATATTTTCATAGTTGCTGTGAGCCCGCGAAGTGATTGATTTGCAGTAAGCCCCCCGGGGGGGGGGAGAGACCATCTGGTGGGACGCTGGTTTGATAATCCGCCAGCATGAAAGTGTATGTGTGGGTGGGGGGATGGTGGGGGCGTACACTGTTGTGTGGTTTACTTTCCGGAGAAGCGATTATTTCAAGCGTCCTCACTAAGGGCCAATTCATACGATGCGTAGCTAGACGTAGTACGGGGCTGTCTGCGGAAGACCAAGCTTTTTTCGGCCCACTTCCATGAGCAAAAAAAACCCAACTCTGCAGTTAGCTGAAAACAGAGCACCACTATGGAATGGGGGAGGGGGGATATATTACAAGACAACCCCCCCCACTCACACACACACACAACAAATTAACTTTTCCATACCACCGTAGCTATTGTTATAAAAACAAAAACATTGAGTCACTTGTTTCTAAGAGATAATTGCTAATAAGTTTTACCACATGTGAATTTAATTTTTTTAAAAACAAAACATGTTAACCTCCAACACTAGCGAAAGCCAAGAGAAATTAACTCGCCCAAACTGCCTTGATTTTGATGTACACTGCGTCGGACTAAAGCTAAAAATAACCGAAAGATTAAAGCCAGCCAGTGTGGAAACGATATTACTATAATTGTAGACATGTGCAGACGCACGTTTCCGAACGCGTAGGTGTATTGGGTACGGTGGGCGGATTCATAAGGGGGAGGATTTGCAGTGAACTAAATGAGTACTAGTACTAGCTTTGACGGAAACGAGGCTCTGGG
Organism: Ampullaceana balthica; assembly: GCA_944989445.1. NCBI lineage: Eukaryota > Metazoa > Mollusca > Gastropoda > Lymnaeidae > Ampullaceana > Ampullaceana balthica. The sequence continues at coordinate 502,071 of CALYLW010000232.1, read as the reverse complement.
GAACTGTGACAATTGCAACAAAAAATGTTAAAAAAGAAAAGTTAAAGATGGAAAAACAGAACAATTGCCAAATAACTTTAATTTTTTTTTAATTTCCTGTAAAATGACCTTTTTTGTTTTGTTTTAAGTTTAACTCATTTTTGAAATCCTTGATATCGTGGGGTCTGCTTGATTATTTGTTTGATTGCTTGTCGAAAAATCTTTGGATCGATATTTAACACAGTTAACTATATGCTAGCGAGCTGAAATTTTGCAAGCACACTCGTGGCGACGATAAAATGATATATCGAAATTTCACATCTAGATCTCTCGAATGTACTTTAATTAAATTAATGAATTTTTAGATTATCTCTTTGTATATCTATGTAGCATTTAAATTTTTGTGCTAGACAGTCGCGGTGCGTATTATATTAACAACCTTGTTAATATTTTTGCTGTCGCGTGGTGCGGTGCGTATTATATTGCCCATTATATTTTAAAACATATATTCCCGATCCGTAAATATTTATGCTAATCTGTCGCGCGGTGTGCATTATAGTAAACATGTTTTTTATAACCCATTTCCCGTGATGAAATTGAACTGAAATTTAGCAGGCAGACTGTAGTAGTTGTTTTTTTTTACTATAAATCCTTTATATATGAGACATAACTAAAATTTTGGATTTTTGATTCGTCTTGCGATGCGTATTATAATGAACATACTTTTAGTTATGTCTCGTGTAATGTTAGTTTTTAAAAATGGTTTACATGTTTTTAATCTCATATAATAAATGTATGTACGGATTTTATTATTATTTTTTACTTTAATCTAGTGCTGTATGCTTTTTTGAAAAAAAGCAAACAATAAAGTCAATGTTTGCCTTGTGACCACCGATTAACCTAAAAAATACTAAGAAACCCACATAACATTTTCAAAGTGGGGCACCTATTCTAACTCTTGTCCGATACTGGCCAGGATGTCTAATAAATAGAGCTTCGCGGCCGCTGACTTCCAATATGACACAGTCATGTAAAAGCTAATTAAATGCTACTAGCTGTAGCGCAATTATATTTCTATCCAGCTGATCTTTTTAATTGACAGTTAGAAAGAAAGGCCTTACTCCAGTATGTTACTTGCATATTGTTTTGTTGAAAATAGTTTCTGGAATAGCTTAACATATTGATGTGATTACATTAATGGTACATAATTAATACACACCAATACTAGATTAACCCCCCCCCCTGGTTTTCACCCAAGGATTGACCTTTTTGTTGACCCAAATACTATTAAGTTACTGCAGATAATAATTCCTAATAGAATTTGTATAGAATTTTTGGTGGTTTGTCTAAAAATTTATTGTATGTGGTTACCTTTCTGATAATTTGTAAACTTTATATGTGATACTAAAAATAGATAGTTGACAAACACTGATAACTGGTAAACAATATAATATTTTTTAGGGTTGTACCGGATTTCGGCTTCGGCTCCGGTAAATCCGTAATCCGGCCATTTTTACAAATCCGGCTCCGGCTTCGGCTCCGGTACAATTTTGCCCGATTTCGGCCGCATTTGGCAATAGCACAGAAGCACTTCCAGTTTTGTATTTCTCGCTGACGTAAATAAGAATTTTAAAAAATAAAATAAAAACAAACATACAATCAAAAACACACTCATTTTGAATTTTAATGGTGCATTACTTTATAAATTTGTGGGACTTGAATACAGTGGTACGTCGGTATATGTCTGCTTTGGTGTAAGTCCAAATCGGTATACGTCCTGTTTGGACGCGAAACATTTTGCTTGGTATACGACCTTAATTTGGAATACGGCCCGCGTGCCAGAACTTGTATGGGGTCGTCCATAAATGACGTCACGCGATTTTTGCCAATTCTCCCCCCCCCCTTTCGCCACACGTCGTCACAAAAATTTATCCTCCCCCTCAAATATGACGTCATAATGTTTCGCCCCTTTCCCACCCTCAATAAAAGCCGTATTTCTTATTTGAAAACTAGATTGTTCTGGGGCGCCTACGGCACCCACTTTTTTAAAAAGCATAAGTAAATTACCTGAATGATACTGCATACATTCAGTTCAATGAGTACGACAACCAAAAATTGGTATGTGAATGAGTTCAATAAAAAGAATGAATAATTAGATTTTAGTTCATTTATTTTTCACAAAACTTCTCTATATATTCCTTTTCCAAAATTAAAATATAAGCTCAAACAATGACGTCATATTATATTTTAGGGCGAGAAACACCACACTCTGTTAATCTCGAAACCAAAATGGTTATGATTTTACGTCTATATTTTCAATTTTTAAAAAATATGCTGATTATGTCCCTTATCGTCACAGAATGACCTGGGCTTTTATATAATGTTTGAGCCTTTTTCAAATCAGTTTATGTCATTTAAGTATGTTTTTAGTTAGGCTGCATTCTCATATCGTAACACGCGAGAACCCATTTAAGACGCCATTAAATACATTGTTACCAATCAAATATTTAAGGTTGAACTTTTATTTAAAGCTTTGATATGACGTCACAGTTGTTGAAAACAACAACAAACCTTCCCCTCGTCACACATCATCACAAATGTGTGACCCTCCTCCCCTCTAGGTGTGTGACGTCTTTTATAGACGACTCGTCTTAGTCAAAATGGAACATTATGCTGCACAATATTCCCTTTTATTTGCGCGGCTCCATGGCCGAGCAGATATCAGACCGACGCCGCGCAGCAGTTTAGAATTTCCGAGTAGCAAATTTTTTAAAATATATCATACAAAATGATTTCTCTGCAATTTTGCACACGATATTTTTTACTTTGCACACGGACCAACGAACCTTAGAGGGAACATTATCGCTCATGCGTAGTATGTATTAATGAATGCAAACGGCGTGGTACTAAAGTGTGTGAGTGCGGCAGTTGATACCATTCAGTGAAAAATTCGCACAATAACTATAAACTGTCACATTTGTTGCGAGTTGAAACTGAGCTACCAATTTGCCAATCAAAAACAATGTGAAAACTAAAAACTGAAACTGAAAGAAAAAAACTAAAATTAATAAATTAACATTATGTGCTTATGCGTTGTGTTTCATCTTGAACTTATGGAACTTAATATTACTTTTTCAAATGTAATTTTTGTACACTTCAATGATTCAATATGAGTATATGTCATCATGGTTATGTAATGAACTGCAGTAATGAACAGTCGAGTGACTCCACTCACCTAAGTCGAGTGATTTAGTATGATATTTTGTTTTTTATTTGTAAACCTGCTCCGGCATCCGATCGGATTTCATTTCATAAATCTGACAAGATCGGCTCCGGACGAATTTCAAAAAATGTAATCCGGTACACCCCTAATATTTTTAAACATTCTTATGTTTTGCAGACATTTTGATTATATGAAAAGAAGGGGCGACAGCTGGCAAACAATCGTATAGCTGGTAAATCTTATGTCTGGTAAGAATTATCATAGTTGACACAAAATATGATAGTTTGTAAACATTCTTGTGGGTTGTTAACATTTTTATGTTTTACCAAATTCACCTGTTTGATAAACATTCTCATAAATGGAAAATGTTCTAGCACAATGCTTCTCGAACTTTTTAGTATGGCGGACCGGCAGGAATTTTTTCCATTGCATCAGGGACCGGTGCACTATTTTCCCAGTACTGACGTGGTAGTGAAATGTAATTTATTTTTATTTTATTTGTTTCATTTCATGTCGAAAAATTGACACATTCCATATGGTTAGTATTAATGGATTAAAATTGAGAATTATAATGAGATTTGTCGGTCCTTTCTTGATGTCTTCTGCGGACCGACGGCGGATGACCCACGGACCGGCACCGGTCCGAGGACCACCACTTTGAGAAGCACTGTTCCAGCATATTTGATGTTTGAAATCTTGAAGAATCCGATAACAATGGATGCCATCCCCTGTTGTTCACATTTATTCACGGGTACCATTCCAAAAAACATCACGTTAATGTTGAATCACTTACGCCGACCTCGCATTGTTTACCTAGACGGGTATACGAACTTTGCAGTTGCCTCAATGTTAATCGTCTTTTCACACCCAAATCTGACGCATGGCGATACCCCCGCATTGCTCACAGCGCCTGATTCTTTCTATTACCACGGTCAAGGCCAAGTGATGCATAGCTCTATAATTTGAAACATCCGATTATTATTTACAAACTTTTTTGTTCCAACGGCTTGGCACAAAAAAAAATATTTTTTTTTCGATGTATTCGAATGTACTTTTATTTCTATATCATGAAAACGTATCCCACTTTTCGTTCCATTCTACGGAGCGTAGGTAGACAACTTTTAAAATGAAACCAACCTTTTAAATGTTTTTATACCACCGTAAACTATTGTTGATAAGAGGTTTTCACCTGGGACTTCTAATGTATACGGCGTGTCTAATTTCCAAGAGAAATTTGCACACAACAATGCTTTTTATCTCAACTATTTCGTGTTAGTTTATAGATAACGACCGTGACTGCAGAATTATTTACGTGCCCGATGTGAGTATTGTCTTTTTAAATCCTTTATATTAACTCGTGGTGTCTGCGGCCGACCGACGACCTTGCTTGCTTGCTTGCTTGCTTGCTTGTCGCCAAAACTTTTGATCGATTTTTAACCCACTTGCTCGCAAGATAGCGAGCTGAAATTTTGCAGGCAGTTTCGTACCGATGATAAAAACAATGTATCAAAATTTCAGATCGATCGCATGTACCGTTATTAAATTATTGATTTTTTAGATTATTTTATTTATTCCTATGTATCATGCTATTTTTTGAGATAGAGCGTCGCGGTGCGTATTATATTGAACAACCTTTCTGTCGCGCAATAAGGTGCGTATTTTATTGACAGCTCTTTTTATAAACATATTCCTGATCGGTGCGCATTATATTAAACATGTTTTACGACACAACTGCAATTTTGTATTTCTGGATGGTCTGGCGCTGCGTATTATAATGAACATTCTTTTAAATTCTTCTCGTACATAAAGGATTTATAGTCAAAAACTTGGTTTTTTACGGGTTTTTCTTATTTAAATCCTTTATATTAACTCGTGGTGTCTGCGGCGGACCTTGCTTGCTTGCTTGCTTGCTTGCTTGTCGCCAAAACTTTTGATCGATTTTTAACCCACTTGCTCGCAAGATAGCGAGCTGAAATTTTTCAGGCAGTTTCGTACCGATGATAAAAACAATGTATCAAAATTTCAGATCGATCGCATGTACCGTAATTAAATTATTGATTTTTTAGATTATTTTTTTTATTCCTATGTATCATGCTATTTTTTGAGATAGAGCGTCGCGGTGCGTATTATATTGAACAACCTTTCTGTCGCGCAATAAGGTGCGTATTTTATTGACAGCTCTTTTTATAAACATATTCCTGATCGGTGCGTATTATATTAAACACGTTTTACGACACAACTTCAATTTTGTATTTCTGGATGGTCTGGCGCTGCGTATTATAATGAACATTCTTTTAGTTACTTCTCGTACATAAAGGATTTATAGTCAAAAACTTGGTTTTTTACGGGTTTTTCTTATTAAATCCTTTATATTAACTCGTGGTGTCTGCGGCCGACCTTGCTTGCTTGCTTGCTTGTCGCCAAAACTTTTGATCGATTTTTAACCCACTTGCTCGCAAGATAGCGAGCTGAAATTTTGCAGGCAGTTTCGTACCGATGATAAAAACAATGTATCAAAATTTCAGATCGATCGCATGTACCGTAATTAAATTATTGATTTTTTAGATTATTTTATTTATTCCTATGTATCATGCTATTTTTTGAGATAGAGCGTCGCGGTGCGTATTATATTGAACAACCTTTCTGTCGCGCAATAAGGTGCGTATTTTATTGACAGCTCTTTTTATAAACATATTCCTGATCGGTGCGTATTATATTAAACACGTTTTACGACACAACTGCAATTTTGTATTTTTGGATGGTCTTGCGCTGCGTGTTATAATGAACATTCTTTTAGTTACGTCTCATACGTAAAGGATTTATAGTCAAAAACTTGGTTTTTTACGGGTTGTTTTTATTATTTAAATTGAATTTGAAAACTCAACATTTACTAGCAGATTTTTCAATCCCGAAAAAAGTGTTGATTTTATTACACTGAATTATTGGTGTTAAAATAAAAAGTGGATATGTTTAGCATGTCTGTTAGTTTTTCATTTTGCTATTTATTTTATCTAAAATAAAATATTCAATGAAAAAATAAGTTTTCAGTAGAAACCTGCAGGATTTTATTATTTGTTAAATTTTATTTTCGTAAGGTTTGTTTGGTAGAATAAGTTTTCACAAGGATTTTAAAAGCTTTCATTGTTTATTTTTTATATTAATTATATTTAAATACATTTGCAAAAAAAATTATTATTCTCATAAAGCTGAAGGTAAAATTATAAAAAATGAAAGATTTTAACATAATATTGATCAATACTTTCAATCTATGTTTCACTATTAACTATAAAACATGAAACAACTATTATAAGCTCTTGTAAAACGTCTGCGCAAAAAATGTCTGCCTGTAATCACACTTATTGTATTAAAGAAGAAAAAAAATTCTTTATTTTACTTTCGATTCAAGTCAGTGGCTATACTGATTTCTCATCTACAATTCTTCTATGTCTTTCTTTATCCAATCATTAAAAAACAATATTTCCTAGTCCATTGTTTAGCCATTAAAAAAAAGATTTTCAAAAAACACATTTTGTTGTCTGTCCGTTGTGCAACACTTGGTCAAGAGGGGTAGTTATTTTTGCCCCATCATCAGTTTTTCTGTCTGTATACAATGATTCTGAGTCCAAGCCTATTGATTTCTGCACATATATCATTTTTAGAAATATGTATGTAAGGTAAACAAAAATTAAGTGCACAGCCTGCTCCAGTTCCGTGCATGTGAAGATACGACTTTGTTTGTTGCGCATGTTGCCATTTTCAGGCAACAAGTGTTAATGTTTTTTTCCCCCCTTCCTTCTTTGTTACGAAGTCAAATTAAAAATGATGCTATGTATTATTGATTGTAAGATATCTAGGCCAGCCCTCCCCCTTTCACCTCTTTTTATTTCTCGTTTCAAAATCTGACCCTGTTGTCTCCCTTGAAATACTTGACGAGCGCGGTTTTCTCCCATGTTTATTTTGTCCAAACCGAAATTACCTGGCTCTATTTCCAGCTTATGGGAAACTATCACCCCAGCGAGTGGGTAGAAATTAAACCCAATTATTTCCCTTTTCCAGTGCCGTGTCAATCAATCATAAGTGGATGTTGGAGGGGGCCACACTCCGGAGATAAATGGAGGGGGTTACAAAACGTGGGGGAAATTGGATTTCGGTTTTTATTTTTTTTTATTTTTAAATTGATCGAGTTTTACCAAGGGTTCTTAAAAACTTCGTTACACAGAGCCTTTTTTCCAGTCAGAATGATTGACGAAGTATGTATTAGGATATGATTTCTTATTTAAAATAATAAATCCAGAAAGAATATGTCACCCAAGTTCCCCTGTACGCCTCATTGAGATCCACTGGCTTCAAAAGGATGAATTGAATGAAATTCACAATCGTATTAACTGCATTTCGAATCATTGAATTGTAATATTAATATTTCATCAAATTTGGAATCCATTTTCTTTAGGCCATTGAACAAGTATAATTCACTCTGAGAATGAGCATTAAACACATCCAAGACATTCAGGTGTCGTTCATATATCTACAATAGTAGATTCTTCTCGTATCGATTTTATAAAAATATAATTATACTTGAGTCCTCGAATTTTTTAATATATATTTTTTTTTAAAAAGGACTTTTCTGAAGGACATGAGAAACCCTGCACAAAGGAATTTTTTTTTCAAGTGGACACTGCGAATTCCAATAATACGCTTTTATTTCATTATTCCCCCCCCCCTCATCAATGGTAACTGGCCCCTGTTTCGTGCCCACATGGCGAGGCTCAACAACAACACTCCCATGTGGTATTTTTTTATCTGTATTAATTATTTTTTTAGGATGAAGGGTGGGGAGAAGGTGGATGGCAACAGTATTAACTTATCAAATTTTGTCTTCAATAAGCTAAACACATGTGAGTTCTGAGTAACTTGAATTTTGGACATGCTGTTACAATCTCAATCTTCGCTGTCATTTGAGACGCTAACGTTCGGAGATTGGTAGATTCAGAACTGTGCTATACACACGTTGAGTGTTTGACATTGTAGTAGTAATTTATACACTAACTTTTGTCAATCGCGATTCAATTAGGCTTCGCTGAGTGAATAAAAATACACCCATGAAATACACCCATTCGTATGAATAGCAATCCGTTTATTGTGGCGACTTGTTGTCAAGTATCTCCAACAAATAGAAGGCTGATTCCGTACATATTTTCTAAATAGTTTTGTGACAGGTCTCTTGGTGGTCTCATCAACCCCCCTCCACCCCCCCCCCATACACACACATACCATCACAACTCTGGCAATCAACTCAACAGCCTTATCCCATAATATCAGACGAACTTCTGTTTTGACGAGTTCAACAGCAGACGATTTAATCATGGATCTCGTGACGTCATGGTGACTTGAACGCTCCCGGTCGATACAATCTGTTGGAACATCTCATCAAGACGCCACAATTATTTGACGTCACACACAAACGCACATACACACACACACGCACGCTTACACACGCAGACAACCCCATCCCCCGACACACACACACAAATTTAAAATTTCTTAGAAGTTTTAAACTACAGTCCAAGCCATAACTCAACAAAATTTGTGTCTTTAAAAGATTTTTAAAAAGATATTTTAGATAAAAGAGATTTTGTACGATAAAAATTACTTTTAACCGAACGCTGCTGAACAATTTAATTTATTTTTATGAGCAATATTAGGTTTTTAATTTTTTTTATTAATAATTTTTTCATTATAATACATGTGCACAATTAGATTTTGTAAACGATATGAATGAAGGAATTATTTAACTATTTAAACTAAATGTTGTACTAAGGAAAAATGTATTTTTTTTAATGAATCGAAGTTAGAAGCTTTTAAAAGTGTGTGTAAAACGCTAGTTATATGATCACTGAGAGAAATTCTCAAACTTCGCAACCTTTAAGCAACCACTTATCTGCTGTGGTTAATCCAGGAAAAATAATATAGTTTTTAAAAAGTGTTAAAAATAAGATTTTGAAAAGTCGCAAATAAAAGCATACGTATTTGTATACCTAAGTATTAAAACGAAAAAAGTGACTAAAGACATTTTAAAATATTTTTTTATTGAAATCATTTTGGTAATGGGAAATAATAAATATGCACAACATGTTTTTATTTTCTTTGAGTAATCAGCCCTTTTATTTTTTTATGTTTTATGTCCTGAAATAATTATTGAATTTTTTTTAAAGTAACAAAACAACGAGTGAAAGATAACTAATACAAAATTAAAAACAATTCAGCCATTGACAAGCATGTAGCCAGTGGTTGATGGTTTAGGAATTCAATCTTTGGGTATAATTTTATAAAGTTCTTTCAGATAAAAATATATATCACTTATAAAACGACCACGGAAATCTAACTGATATCCTGTACATGAATTGGGTTACCGTTGCGATATATGGCACCTCGACGTAGGCCCCAAGAGCCATGAAACACATCCCATCCCTCAAATTCGTTGTTGAACAGCGTAAAAAACACAAAAATAACAAGCCAATACTGTGGAGTTGAAACCGAACTGGATTCTATCCAACTGGTCTCTAAAACAAATATATATATTTAAGTAACACTAAAATATGGGATATAAAGAGGGGGATGGTGAGGGCGGGATAGTCTATGTCGCATCGATCACATTCAAAATCGATTGCGCCAGCCTCCACCCCTCCCTCCCCCCCTCACCACCACCATCACCACTTATCCCACCCGCCTCCCCGAACAGTCCAGCGCATGGACGGTTGAATCTACAAAACGTGTGTTAACACTGAAGTGCGCCTGCAGGCGGACGTAATTCCAGTTGATCGATCTCCCGGCGGCGGCCATTGTTTCAGTTCGTTACATTTTTGTCGTGTTATTCCTTACAGTTGTTTAGGACACGCGATGCATCGACGCGACCACGATTGCCTGGCCGGAGTTCATATTCACATCAGAAATCGTTTTTTTTTCTCTTTTTTTCTCTCGTCTTTTTTTGTTGTTTTAAAATCATTTACATCTTTTTATTTGTTTTAGATTCATTTTGTTTTGCAGTTTATTTTATAAATAAGAGCATTTAAAAAATATTTTGAAATATCGTAAAAGATACATGCCGGAAGTTATATAAACTTCCGGCATGTATCTTTTACGATATTTCAAAATATTGAAAAATTACCTCAAAATTGTTTGGTCTTTTTTTACAGTCACGACGAAAAATAAGAGATGTCTACTGCGTATTGAGTAGCCGATACTACAAACTTTGGCTATTCTCACCTTCTTTATGCGCTATTGCAAGTCCACTCAAACAGTTTATATTTTACTATATATGTATATATATGTATACTCTTGCATCAAACATAATTATACATGGCATACATGGGAAAAATGAAGTTGAAAATAATTTTCACATGCCGTTGAAATTCTTTTAAATTAAATTTTCAGATATGATTATTTGCTGTCAAATTTTATATTTTTTCAAAGTTTATCAGCTTGAATGATAAACTTGTTCCACATTGCGCTAAATTGTCTGCTAGTCTAAGAGGTCAAACCCCGCCTCACTCTCAATCAAATTTCCACCACCTACAACCTAGTCGGTCATGTACTTTTTGTTTAATGCTTAAATCTCCTAAATGCCTGATAATTATTATGGTGGTTGTAGTAGCGGTTAGTGGTTGTAGTAGCGGTAATGGTTGTAGTAGCGGTTAGTGGTTGTAGTAGCGGTAATAAGTGGTTGTAGTAGCGGTAAGTGGTTGTAGTAGCGGTTAGTGGTTGTAGTAGCGGTAATAAGTGGTTGTAGTAGCGGTTAGTGGTTGTAGTAGCGGTAATAAGTGGTTGTAGTAGCGGTAATAGGTGGTTGTAGTAGCGGTAATAAGTGGTTGTAGTAGCGGTAATAAGTAGTTGTAGTAGCGGTAATAAGTGGTTGTAGTAGCGGTTAGTGGTTGTAGTAGCGGTAATAAGTGGTTGTAGTAGCGGTTAGTGGTTGTAGTAGCGGTAATAAGTGGTTGTAGTAGCGGTAATAAGTGGTTGTAGTAGCGGTAATAAGTGGTTGTAGTAGCGGTTAGTGGTTGTAGTAGCGGTAATAAGTGGTTGTAGTAGCGGTAATAAGTGGTTGTAGTAGCGGTTAGTGGTTGTAGTAGCGGTAATAAGTGGTTGTAGTAGCGGTAATAAGTGGTTGTAGTAGCGGTTAGTTGTAGTAGCGGTAAGACCGTTAACAAATGAACCTTTTCTCTGCCCAAGACCACCGAGATTTATCCGGAGAAAATATTACAGCAAAAAGGTACCAATTTTGGTCGGCCAACTTTAATTAAAAGTGATGCTCCGTGACATTGCACCACGCCAGTTGACAATAGTGAAAACAAAATTAAAATATCAAAACATTGAAATCGGCACCTTGGGCGCAAGTCCTGGCATCCTTGAAGGCCCATCAGAATAACATGTTTGAGAAGCACTGTTTAAAATGAGGGGCTGTTTGTTTATCTCGCGTTGTTTCTTTCGGTTCCTTAAACAAAAGGGGAGACCACCCAGTTATCTTCTATGACTTACCCAACAGAAAACTACTACGTCCTAGACTTTATGGCAACTTTTAAAAAAACACCAAAAAACTCGCCCTGATCATCTAGGGATCTAGGGCATAGTATAGGGTTCTCGGATGTTCCCGAAGAGTCATTTATAAAAGTATTTTTGTGTAATGTGCACGCTTAGAATAAGTAAAAATGGGTCCCATGTGATTGAAATGTGATTTTTATGTTGTTTTACTTTCAATTTCATATTGAACGATGTGTGTATGTGTGTTTTGGCATGTCTGCACGCTGGTGTTTGTGTGTTTATATGGGCTTGTGCGAGTGATTTAGTGAGGGGGGGGGGTAGTATAGTGACTGAGTGAATGAGTGTAAGCGTGTGGTTTTGTGGTGGGGTGAGTGATTGTTTTAAGTGAGTGAATGAATGAGTGTGTAAATGAGTAAATGAGTGAGTAAATTAGTGAGTGAGTGAGTGAGTGAGTGAGTGAGTGAGTGAGTGAGTGAGTGAGTGAGTGAGTGAGTGAGTGAGTGAGTGAGTGAGTGAGTGAGTGAGTGAGTGAGTGAGTGAGTGAGTGAGTGAGTGAGTGAGTGAGAGTGAGTGAGTGTGTGAGTGAGTGAGTGAGTGAGTGAGTGAGTGAGTGAGTGAGTGAGTGAGTGAGTGAGTGAGTGAGTGAGTGAGTGAGTGAGTGAGTGAGTGAGTGAGTGAGTGAGTGAGTGAGTGAGTGAGTGAGTGAGTGAGTGAGTGAGTGAGTGAGTGCGTGCGTGCGTGAGTGAGTGAGTGAGTGAGTGAGTGAGTGAGTGAGTGAGTGAGTGAGTGAGTGAGTGAGTGAGTGAGTGAGTGAGTGAGTGAGTGAGTGAGTGAGTGAGTGAGTGAGTGAGTGAGTGAGTGAGTGAGTGAGTGAGTGAGTGAGTGAGTGAGTGAGTGAGTGAGTGAGTGAGTGAGTGAGTGAGTGAGTGAGTGAGTGAGTGAGTGAGTGAGTGAGTGAGTGAGTGAGTGAGTGAGTGAGTGAGTGAGTGAGTGAGTGAGTGAGTGAGTGAGTGAGTGAGTGAGTGAGTGAGTGAGTGAGTGAGTGAGTGAGTGAGTGAGTGAGTGATTGAGTGAGTGAGTGAGTGAGTGAGTGAGTGAGTGAGTGAGTGAGTGAGTGAGTGAGTGAGTGAGTGATTGAGTGAGTGAGTGATTGTGGTGAGGTGAGATGAATGAATGAGTGAGTGAACGAGTGTGTCAGAGAGTAGGAGAGGGATAGAAATTGAGAGAGGAGAGAAAGAGGGAGAGAGAGAGAGAGGCATGTGTTTAATCGTGGGCAAGGCTTTTGGGTTTAGGTTAGAGGATTGCGACATGGTGCAATTGAAAGTCCGAGATATCTGAAACTCTGGACTTTCCCCCTGACCAAACACCGCACTGACCTAACATTACCCTGACCAAACACGGCTCTGCAACACTAGAGAGACGGATGTGTTTCGGATTATGATAAGAGCGAGGCCCACTTTCTGAGGCCGCCTTGTTCCTGTAAGGGCGCGTGCACCGATCCTACGATTGTTAATGAAGTACTTTCCAAATGTCAGATCATTATTCAACGTCCATATCGGCTGGAGCCGTTTTGGCTCCTGCTAGGTCCCTGACCTCTCAGTGCTGTAGGTCAGTGACACAGAAACACACGGGGCTAATTTAAAGCTTTGTCATATCAGCTGTTGCTCATAAGGCTGCCATATCAGCTGTTGCTCATTAGGCTGTCATATCAGCTGTTGCTCATTTTTCTGTCATATCAGCTGTTGCTCATTAGGCTGTCATATCAACTGTTGCTCATTAGGCTGTCATATCAGTTGTTGCTCATTAGGTTGTCATTTCGGCTGTTGCTCATTATGCTGTCATATCAGCTGTTGCTCATTATGCTGTCATATCAGCTATTGCTAATTAGGCTGTCATATCAGCTGTTGCTAATTAGCCTGAAAAAATAGCGCAGGTTTGTTGAAAGTTAAAAAGCTAACAGGAAAACAATTTTTTTTAAAGATATTTTTTCAAAAAAAAACTCTATAAAAAGCAAAACTGAGGAGAATCTTTAGACGTTAATAGAATCTAAAAAAAAGCGAGCAGTTCATCTACTTCGAAGCAAATATTTCTTGAGGAAAAACTGAATGACACAGATTCTTATGCATTATGCTATAGCATCAAATACGTAATTTAAATACCCCAATCAAAAATACCCATCCGAAACATTAATCAAATACCCCCAACTAATACACACGTCAAATACACCCATCAAATAAATCCATAATATATACCAATCGAAAAAACTAGTTATATACACGCCTTACAGATTTCATGAAATTATTTGAAATACACCCATGACATCTAACTCCTAAAATTTTATTTGCATCAAATTCACTTTTTAAAAAAGCAATTCAGCACACACAACAATACAACCATCCAATGCACATAACAAGACACCCACCCAATACATACAACAAGACAACCATCCAATACACACAACAAGACAACCATCCAGTTCACAAGACAAACATCCAGTTCACAAGACAAACATCCAGTTCACAAGACAACCATCCAATTCACACAAGACAACCATCCAATTCACACGAGACAGCCATCCAATTCACACGAGACAGCCATCCAATTCACACGAGACAGCCATCCAGTACTCATCTAATAAACATATCCAATAAGTATAAAGCCAAAAACGCTAAAACCATAAATTTAATTTAAAGATTACTTACTATCGTTAAATTCACACAACCCATACACCTATACACTGATCAAACAAATCATCCAGTAATTGCGGGGACATGCATCTAATACATGCATCCACTTCCACATAAGCCATCAACAATCCAACAAACAGAAGCCCGTCAAACGAAAACTTACAAAATGAGAAATCGGCACTCGGCAAAATGGAAATTTTCCACTCTCAGTTTCGCCTCGTATCTTGAGCAAATAAATAAGAAAGCAGTGCATTTCGAGCGAGGTTTGCGGTTTCACGTTTCAAAAAATCAATGCAGCAGTATGATCGTTTTAATAAGTAAGATTACCACATGACCTTTAGAGAGGTTATACCTCGAATTCAAGCGTTAAATTTTTTTTTAAAATAAAGTCTGATTGTCCTGAAAACCTTGTCGGACCGCCAATGAATAATACCCCCTCGTACACACTTCAGCTTCTTTAGAATACTGTTGTTTACTAGTTGAGAATTTAAGTCAATGATTCTTTTACTTTAGTCCACGTATTAACTAGGATATAAGCAATATTGAGTGTTCTGCTGCCAATGTATGTTTTACATCGAAAGGATTGATTATATGTGAATAACTATTTTTATGTGAAGCGCTGTGAGCCTAGCCGCTTGCTGGGGTAAAGAGCTATATAAATCATCAAATTATTATTATTATTATTTTTTTTTATTATTATTATATCTTCTAGCTTCTGCATGGTACAAAGAAATATGTTTGGACATTTGTAATAGATTTGTTGGTAAAACAGTTTTAATTCTCTTTTTTTTAATTTTAAATGGGAATTGTGTTGTTTTGTTTTAAATCTATTAGTCAACTAGAAAAAAATTATGCGAATCGCACAGTAAAACATTGGACCTGACACAAATGATTGGAACATGTCATCTACTCAGGTGAACAATTACACTTGTCATGTTTCATGGAACATTCCTATCACAAGCCAAATGGAAAAAAAACGAATTGTTTTATTATTAATTTTGTTTTCAAATATTGGGAATAAAGCCGCACACAAAAAATGTGACAGACAGCGGCATGACATCATCATACCCCACTACACCAGCAACACCGCCAGAGGGATACTGCAGGGGTATGGTGGGGAGGGGGAGGTAAACAAAATGTCCAAATACTCCTCACCCCATTTCCGATACGCGATCTTCCACGTAGCGGAGTACTGCTTTAAAAAAACCTCATTTTTCAAAAACTGATATTAACATTTATTCCAATAAAATTAATTATGAATTGTTAAGGAGTGTAACAAGGAGGGAATAAAAAAATTTAGATTTGAAACAAATAACGTTAAAAAAATGTATGAATTTATGAAAAAAAATTCATCCTTTTTAACTAGAAAACTGTCTAGAGACATTTCTTTTTGCCGACGCTTCAAAATTTGACGAACATGTGTAGTAGCCGTTTCGTAGACATTCTTGACACTCTCTTTGAAGCATCCATCTCCTTAATTTTGTTCTCGTTATTCTAATTACTCGTTATGAGAGGTGCTCGTAATGAGAGGTTCCACTGTACATATATATATATATAGTTTCACAGTATTATATTTGACGAAAATTTAACATTTTTACGCACTTCGCATTCCTCGATTGAGCTGAAATTTAGCAGACACCAGTATCTCCAGTGATAATACATTTCTTTCATTTCATTAAATTTGCACCGTCAGCCGTCGGCTCTCTGTCAAGTAATTTGCTTTTTTGTGCAGAAAATTTTTGTCTTCGAGGTAATCAAAGGGAAATATACATGCCTTTTAAAAAAAAATTGTATTTTTCTTCGACCAGTGCTCTCATTATAAATTGTAATGGTTACAGCCCGGCGAAGATAGAGACGTAAAAATTACATTACAAATTTTAAAATAAAAAAATATATTGGTAAATAAAAAATGGGTTTAAAAAGCGATTACTAAAGCTTTTATTCCAATTTATTAAAAAAGGACAAAATAAATCATTCGCACCCACTAAGATTTCCATTCATATTCACATGTATACAAGAATTGCAGTGTAAGCGCCAAGGATATTGGTAGTTCAGTTTAATATCCTGAATGTTTTCAGGATTGTTCAGTGGAATTTCATCTCACTGAAGATTTGTCGTACAAGTATCATTTTCTTGTGTACTCTCAATCATTGTGCTTCGGAGACACACTGCATACACTTGACGCATGGTTGTATGTTGACAAAGATTTACACATATTTTTTTAAAATAATTATTAGTCCTCATGGTGTTTCATAACTAGTACCCATATCATTGATTTTAAAAGCTTGGCGTCCACGCTTTTATTTTTGTCGACATGAGAAATTGAAAGGAAATCGTAGTGTGCGAATAATTTATCATTCCTTTTCAGTCCATTCAAATAAAAGCGTGTTTTTAAAAATCCGTTTTTACCCATAAAAATTTTTTTCTTACTTTCTTTTTCTCTCTCTTTATTTCTTTATATCTTTATTCCCTTCTTTCTCCCGTTCATTGTTCCTGTATTATAAGTCTTTCTTTATTTTACTTCTAATGTTTTAGTCACGATTTTATTTATTGTTTCCAATAATGATCTTTTCTTTCTTTCCCTCATTTTTACACTTCTTTCTTTTTTCATTTCCTCTTTTTATCTTAAGCTCCTTCTTCCATTATTTCTTTTTTTACATTTAATTCTCGCATTTTTAAAATTATATTTAATTTCTTTTTTCCTCCTTTCCGTTTTTCTTCCTTCTTTCTTTCATGCTTTTTCCATTTTCCTTTATTAGTTTCTTTCATTTTTTTGAGTGTGGTGTAAATTCCACTTATTCTGGCGTCCTATGTTCCGTCCTGAAAGGTCCTCGTTGTCCTGTTCTCCATTATCAGGACTTTATTTGCCCGGCGTTTTACAAACGAATGTCGTACATCCTTGCTGTGGAGCACTGACAACGGATTCAATTTGTTCAACAGTCGATACCCCGAGGGGGGGAGGGATGCCATGAGTTCTGCGTCTGGGCCAAAGATTCCCGTGAGGGGGTAACGCGACCCCGATATGTTACCACGTAATATGTTACGGCCTCTTCTTCGGCTACCTCGGTCTGTGACGTAAGGGATGCACGCTTTCTTACTAAATCGATCGCTAACCCGGTCCCGGACTGGTGGACGGTTCTCATATATATGGCAATGTGGGTCTAAATATACGAATATAAAACCAACAGTGGCCCATAGGGAGATTCTAGAGAAAATCCGAATGAAGAGTGTTTGATATACGCTCAACATAACTCGCTTCTCAGCATAAAGGCAGAGCCGTCTTTACACCATTTTGGGCCCCGGGCAAAGAAATAGTGTTGGGCCCCTGGGCAAAGAAAGAGTGCCCCCCACAGGAATAAAAAATAAATATACATAATATATATAAAGAAACATATTCCCATTGGGCCCCTATGATCGTGGGCCCCCGGGCAGATGCCCAACGGGCCTATGCGTTAAGACTGCCCTGCATAAAGGTAGATTCAAGAATCCATGTGGGTTATTTGAAATAAGGATTGACTTATTAATGATTTGTGTGTTAGTCTCTTTCTCTGTCTCCCTATTTCTCTCTCTCTCTCTCTCTCTCTCTCTCTCTCTCTCTCTCTCTCTCTCTCTCTTTCTTTCTTTCTTTTCTTCCTTTCTCTTCTTTCTGTTTCTGTATGTTTGTCTTTGTTTCTCTATATTTCTCTTCCTCCCCCTCTCTCTCTCTCTCTCTACTTCTCTCCCTTTCTATCTCTCTCTCTCTCTCTCTCTCATGGTGTTTCTAACTTCAAATCTCCTCTCTGTCTCACTGTTTAAATTTAAATAACTTGAAATTAATGGGATGACTTTACCTGAAAAAAGGACAAGGCGGCAGGCTGTCAGGAGAATTTGATATTACAGCTGGAGTAAAGCACGAATGTCTTCTTTAACATCACCTGTTCCTGGTAGTGCTATAGATTGAGTCACAAAATGAACCTGTTCCTGGTAGTGCTATAGATTGAGTCACAAAATGAACCTGTTCCTGGTAGTGCTATAGATTGAGTCACAAAATAAACCTGTTCCTGGTAGTGCTATAGATTGAGTCACAAAATAAACCTGTTCCTGGTAGTGCTATAGATTGAGTCACAAAATGAACCTGTTCCTGGTAGTGCTATAGATTGAGTCACAAAATAAACCTGTTCCTGGTAGTGCTATAGATTGAGTCACAAAATAAGCCAACGCAACCCAAGGAAGGATGAATCGGTGGACTGTAACAAAAACAAATAATAAAAATTCGAATGTGTATTTAAACGCAATTTCCAAAAAATAATTTCCAATTTTTTATTCAAGGGAAATCATTCTAGAGTCACACCAAGATTGTGTCAATATAATGCGCACATTGCAGCAGTCTAACATTAGCTTTCACAAAGTGGGTAAACCCCATTAACTATCATTCTAGATTACATTAAAAGTCATTTCAAATCAATAATTCTGAAACTAAACAAAACAATTGCTATCTACAAATTGCTGCTAAAATTACGGTAGTCAAACGAAAAGAGATTTTTTTTCAAAAATTCCTTCTCCAATATTGTTCTAATCGTTAGGCGTTTGTTCCAACCCGATAAATGTTATGATTGGCTAAAAATTGACAAAATACTGATTTTTGTTTTTAAAATATTTTTTTAAAATTATTTTTTTGTTCGTTTGTTTGTTTGTTGTGTCCAGGAAATCCAGTAAACCTTTTCGTTAATTTTTTTGGCCCGTGCACATCCTTGGGACCTCCTTAACATATTTGCAAAGATACGAACCCTCTCCTCTATCTGGTATGGCTCAGGAGCAGTTACTGTTCAAAGCTCGAACAGATAGGCCGGATATATATAAACGCAATTTTTCCCAAGAGAAATAGCTTTAAAAATTGTAATACTTTTAATAAGCAGCTAATGTAACAATTCTATCTCAGAAACTACGAAACGTGCCATCCCACATTCAACAAAACGTCAAAGAGAAGTTCACAGCTCTCAGCGACAACGAAATAAGCGTGGGGATTTTTTTTTAAATTGAAAAATTAAAGGTACTAATGAAAAAATAATGTTAAAAGACTTATTTTAAAGCAGCACGGTTTTATTCCAATATAGAAATATTTTAATTTTTAAATACCAAATGAAGTATGGAATGGTGTATTGTTTTATCCTTCTGTAAATGTCTCTTTGGATCATAAAGATTTTAAAACCAATTTAAAATATATCATGAGCGTTTCATTTCAACAATAATATCGCTCTTCTGATGTAAATGACAAAATGCATTACCTGTACCATTCACAGTTTAATATGAAACCAATAAACATATACATTGGTTAATATTAGCTGACTATGATTAAATTCATGAATTGTCATGTAAAATTCAAATGTATGCAAAACTTCAGCTCACTCGGACCACGGGAGGTTGATGAAATATTGATCAAAGAATTTAGACATTGACTGACAGCCGAGCGGACGATGACAGTTTAATGAAAGGCTCACAAACAACTCCGTGGCTTAATGCTTCATATTATACCCCGGGAGTGTTGTCAACAGAAGGACGGCAGTCAATGTATCAAATTACCATAACAGGCATGAGTTCATACTTAAAGGCTATTCGGAAATCATCCTATAACTTTTTTTAAAAAAATAATAATAATAAATTTCAACTCTAGTGATAAGACATTTGTGTTGTATGGATCAGAAACACGAAGAGCAAAGGAAAAAAACAATAGAAAGAACACATATCTTGATCAACAGATGTTTGAGACATATATTGATACAAGCGTACACCCGTCAAAAATGACGGAAGTTTTCAGCTGAAATCTATTTATTTGATAAAAAATGCACTTTTTTTAGGGCGCCTACGGCGACGACCTTTTTCAAAAGCCCAACTAACTTGTCCTTGTTTGATAAATACGAAATATTAAACTTTCTGAAATGTACACAAACTATTTTATAACAGGGGTTGCAGGGGTTTGTTTTTTTATTTTATAATTAACCATCATCAAATCCTCTTTTTACATTGATCCCTTTTCCAAAATTAAAATATGAGCGAAAACAATGACATCATATAATATTTTTTACAGCGCATCTTTAATTTGCACACCTTTTGATGCTTTGGTGCAGTAATTTGGTTTTCCCTGCTTTCTAAAATTAGTAGCGTCAGGACTGACAGACAGACACTACTTGCGTGACAATTGCAAATTATATAGTTTAATTCTATGATGGTACGTACAATGAGGTTGAAAACACAAAGTTGTCTTGAGAGAAAATAACTCAGTGACTCAAATCCTTGTAAGAAAATGGAGATGTATTGGACACTCACTCAGAAAAAACGACATCAACAGCAGAGCTAGACATTCCCTGGAGGAACCTAAAAGCAAACGCGGCACACGAAGGCCCAAGAGGACACAAGGAAATTGACGAGGTGGAGAGAACAGAAAACAATCTCGCGAAGAACTAAAAAATAATGTGTCAAGTTTCATGCTTTGAATTTGACCCTATGCTCAATACCGAACTCAAAGAATGAAGGAGGATAAATTCGAAAATTATAATTCTGATAGCCAAGTTAAGTTCAACAAATAGCGTGAATGCTCAATATTGAGTTGTGCACAAATCATTAAGAGGTTAAAGGTTGTAACTTCAGTTTCTTTGCATTCCTAAAAGTATCGAAACATCTTGTGTTGCGTGCACAAATAATATACTTACCTTGGGATCCATCAAATTTAATTCCTCTGTCGTTAGTAATCCTTAAATAGAAACACCCATGCACTTACCACATAATTTTAATATTATGTTTTAAATTGGTGGGCGTTTTTAGCACCATGTTTTTAGTTACACAACAGCACATTGCAATGGTGCTATAGGCCTGTCAACGGGTACCCGGGACCCGGGTACCCGTTGCCCCTCAGATTACCCGGGTAGTAAAATTCAGCCCGGGTACCCGTGAAAATGTGGCTTCAATGTCTATATTAACCAAACATTGGGTTTACGATTTTCGATGTTGTTTATCTACCCTCCTCCCTCCATTCGATTGTGTTTCGTGTGCTCATTACAGCGTGTGAGTTGCCCAAAAACTGATTGTATTACAATACACCAAAATGTGTAAGTTTTAAAAGTCAATAAATTTGTTACTAGCAGTGTAATATGGATAAGGGCCCGTCCATAAATGACGTTACGCACCTAGGGGAGGATGTGGTCACACATTTGTGACGAGGGGGAGGGAAGTGTTTAAGAATAAATGTGACGTCACATCAAAACGCGCAACTTTAAATAACAGTTCCCCTAAACTATTTGAAAAGGAAGTACGGCTTTTATGGGGGCCGGGGAGGGGGGGGCGCCCGCAAAGCTTTGTGACGTCATATTGGAGGAGGCTCTACGTTTTTTGTGACAACCTGTGACGGGGTAAAAAATTAACCAAAATCACTTGATGTCATTTATGTACGGCCCCTAAGACGTCGGCGCGTTGCTACTGTGTGAAATGAGGTGCATGGAAGGTGGCTAGGTAGCTTTGTATAGCGGTCATGACGGGGAAAATTATGCGATGTTTCGATCGGGTAACCCGGGCACCCGTTCGAAATTCGGACGGGTACCCGGGCAGCATTTTTCAACAATATTGACAGCCCTATGGTGCTATATGATGAAATGTTGCGCACCTATGACTGGTGCGGCTGTAAGATAAATTTTTGATTAGTTGGGAATTTAAGAAAATCCCATCGTATATCAAGAATGAATTCTTTTAAAAGAAATGCGCAACTTTCCGTTTAGTACATATTTTTGTTTGTTACATTACATCAGTACTTTCTTACAGAACACTTAAACCACTCCGTAAATCCCCGACTTTATCTCTGCGATTCTGAAAGTACACTGACTAATTCATGTCTTCATGGAATCTCTTTTCTTAAAATTAAATTATAAAATCGTTTTTAAAAGTTAATCATCTAGGATTTTACCCTGCTCCTCAGAAATTATTTGATGAATTTTTAAATGACTTATCTTCTACTTTAATATATCTTTTCTTGTAGACAAATAGTCTTTTCTTCTGCATCTTATTTTAATTTAAAATAAATGCATTTTAAAAGCATTTATTATTGTCAACCACACAGATTTAAGTAAATGTTGCGCCTCGCACCCCCACCCAGCCACCCACTTATATATGCCTGGACTGAGTCCTGTAATAATGTCGTATGCATCCATCTCATAACCTCTTTGTAAACTAAGTGTCGTACATGTGTGTGATGAAGCAACAAAATATTTAGAGAGATTCCACACGTGACGAGGTATAGGGAGATCCCATACGTGACGGGGTATAGGGAGATCCCACATGTTATGGGGTATATGGAGATCCCAGACATGACGAGTTATAGGGAGACCCCACACGTTACGGGATATAGGCATAGGGAGATCCCATACGTGACGATGTACAGGGGATACCACGAGTGACGGGGTATAAGGAGGTCCCACACGTTTCATGGTATAGGGAGATCCCTCAAATGACGGGACATAAGTAAATAGGGTGTGTCGGCAGAGTGTGTGACGTAGCAATACGTTACCTCGGTCATCTTACCTACCTCCCTGGCCATCACACACAGGGCCGTATTGATCACCCTCTGCTAACACACTCTTAGTGAAGGCAGACAACCCATTTACCCTAGCGAATATTGTTGAACAACCCGGGTATGTAAACCCAAGATTACCCCCCCAGCTAACCCCCCTTCCCAACCCTCAACTCCCGCCACCACTCCCACACGCGCACCCTCTTATTTTCAAGCATCCCTTACTCAGCTACCCACCAATATCGCAGACTTCAGGCAGATGTTGAAATCCAATTTAAAAAACAAAAAACAATAACAACAAAAAAACCAACACGTAATCATCTGCTTCTCTCGTCTCTTTGATAACCAGAAACTCTCATTTACATTTTTATTTTATGTTTACTTTTTTTTCCTTAAAGAGAAATTCATCTTATCAGCACGTAACGTTCGCCCTCAAATTATTGAAATAAATAATTTAGATTAATCCCAGGGCAAACCTTTTGCTTTTTTGGATAGGAATATATTTTCATTTACTTAAGTTTTTTTATTTAATAAAAAAATAGAAATCTTACTGATTCTTTGTTAATGAAGGGACGATCGAGAACTTCCAACAATGGTGTAAAAAAATAAAATCGATGATATATCTCTCCCATGAAGGCATGCTTGTTTTCTTATAACTTGCGAATTAAGAGACAATATATGCCTACCAATAACTCATTTGGTTAGTTTTTTGCAATGTGTTCGTTCAAGTTTGGGAATAATTGAGACATCTCCTTCTCCAGCCTCAATTTGTAAATGACAAATCTTTTAGAAAAAGGGGCGTAACCACTGTGCGACCATTCACTGATCACCGCAAAACTTTGGTGAGGGGTGCGGTGTGGAGCTGTTAGTGGTCCTGTCTAATAAGAACGGTTCCAATAATTTTAACCCCCCCAAAAAACCATTTTTGTATGAATTTAAAACATAATTAAAACTGACGCCATTGTTCGTCAATAGATTGAGATCGCCTATATCATTGGTCGGGAACATTTTTTGTCCTAGATAGCCATAGACACCACATATTTTGAAAATAATATCTTCGCGAGAGCCATACATTATGTTTAAAACTTAAAAAAATCAAGTAAATGTGAGCTGTTTCTGTAATTTCAACCCTAAAAGTACTATAATTATGTCTGTGAATCCTTTTTAAGAACACTGTTATGCTGTTTTAATGCAATTAATATGTAGATCAAAGGAGTCTAAATACATGTTTTAGTCTGAGAGCCAGATGCAGCCATCAATACAGCCACATCTGGCTCGCGAGCTATGGTTTCCCGACCCCTTCACCCTAAATCAAACCTGTGTCTGCTAGACAGAGCATCGACAGTTTCAGAGACACAATAACACTCCTCCCTCTCTTTCTCTCTCTCTCTCTCTTTCTATCTCTTTTTCTCTCTCTCTCTCTCTCTTTCTCTATCTCTTTCTTTCTCTCTCTCTCTATGTTAAGCAAGACAGTGCATCGACAGTTTTAGATCCACTATAACAAATCTCTCTCTCTCTCTCTCTCTCTCTCTCTCTCTCTCTCTCTCTCTCTCTCTCTCTCTCTCTCTCTCTCTATCTCTCTCTCTCTATCTCTCTCTCTCTCTCTCTATCTCTCTCACTCTCTCTATTAGACAAGACAGTGCTAATGGTAAAACTATTTCCAAACGGCGACTCACAAACAAAGACTCACAAAACAAACATGCACGAAAACCCACACACGCTGGCGGGTTGAATTCAGATCCGCTATGCAAATGAGCATCGACAACAATGGTGATAATTGAGCTAAGAGCAAGTGACGCCCAGAGACAGAATGGAATAATAACAAAACAAAAGATTTTATGAGCATGGATGGCACTGAGGTTAGGCGTGTTTCATAAGACGCGGGATTGTAGTTGCACTGCAAGAGAATATCAATACATTGTACTACACTTTTGGTAGCGCATCCAAGAATTGAACTCAATCCAAGTCTCCCTACAATTTGTTTCGCCAACAATTTGAAAATAAATTAAAACAAATATTAGATTACCATTGAAATAGCGAACTCTGGCCCTCATTTCTCTTCTTCTTTAAACAAACATGGAATTCTTAACATGCCCAACAACGTCACATTGAAATTTACACACTCACGCTCACACACACACACTGGTACACGTTCACTCAATTGCACACACTCACACGCACACTCACACGCACACACAACCTTACATCTATGGTTTCTTAACTTCACTATACTGCGTTAAACAACAATCAAGTGTTGCGACCCCCTCAACTTCTTCTCCTTGTTTCTGTTCGCGTTAGTTAATGTGTATAAAAGCCACGCCATGGCAGAGCCCAGCAGCTCTTTGGTGACCACAACACATGTGTCCATCTCGAACCAACTGACCGATCCAGAGCACAAATGTCAAATGCCAACATCATTCCCGCCCCCAATATATATTTTATAATAAAAAAAACAACACACGCACACAAACACACAAATAACTGTATTGCTTCCATTTCTCCTTGGCCTGGGCGATCGATTTTGTCTTCTCTTCCAAATGCCAAAGTCGAGTTTTAAACAATTCATGACTTAAGAAATAGGGACTTGAAGACTCGATCTTGTGGGTCGGACAATATTGAAATGTTACAGGTTTTTGGTTGAGACTAAAGTGATAGAGAGAAATGGAATACAGATGAATGAATGAAAATAAAAGAGTGACAGATAAAGGGAGATAGAGAGAGAGAGAGAGAGAGAGAGAGAGAGAGAGAGAGAGAGAGAGAGAGAGAGAGAGAGAGAGAGAGAGAGGGAGAGAGATGGTAAAGGATGAAACAGAGAAAAGAGAGAGAGGGTGTGAAGGTGGGGAAGGGGTAAAAAAGGGTCTACTTTAAGAAAATGTAGAGCAAGAAGGCAAAATGAGATTAGGGGGATTTATAAGGAATCATTGAAAGATGAATAGAGGGAGATAGAGAAGGAGATACAACATTGAGAGAGGGTGATATTTCAATGAGAGAGGGAGATATGTCAATGAGAGAGGGAGATATGTAAATGAGAGAGGGTGATATATCATTGAGAGAGGGAGATATGTCAATGAGAGAGGGGGATATACAAATGAGAGAGGGTGATATATCATTGAGAGAGGGAGATTTGTCAATGAGAGAGGGAGATATATAAATGAGATAGGGTGATATATCAATGAGAGAGGTATACAAATGAGAGAGGGTGATATATCATTGAGAGAGGGAGATTTGTCAATGAGAGAGGGAGATATATAAATGAGATAGGGTGATATATCAATGAGAGAGGGAGATATATCAATGAGAGAGGGAGATATATCAATGAGAGAGGGTGATATATCAATGAGATAGGGAGATATATCATTGAGAGAGGGAGATATATCAATGAGAGAGGGTGATATATCAATGAGAGAGGGAGATATATCAATGAGATAGGGAGATATATCAATGAGAGAGGGAGATATATCATTGAGAGAGGGAGATATATACTTGAGAAGGGAGATATAGCAATGAGAGAGGGAGATATATCATTGAGAGAGGGAGATATATCATTGAGAGAGGGAGATATATCATTGAGAAGGGAGATATAGCAATGAGAGAGGGAGATATATCATTGAGAGAGGGAGATATATCATTGAGAGAGGTACAGCAAAATATCATCAGCATAGTTAATTAACCGTACACCAGTTTGAAGCCTAGTAAACAATAGTACTATTCCTTGCTGTGCTGTGAATTCATGGCCTCATTACAAAGACGTGCTACAAAAATTATACATCCTTCTTTCAAATAAACAAACGTTTCTTCTGTTACAGGAAATAATTATCCTTCTATTACAGACACTACAAACTGTCTGTTACAAAAACAAGAGATCTGTCTATTAAACCAACTAGCAATCCATCTGTTACATTTCACTATTACAAAAAAATGAAAACTATCGACCCCATAACTAACTATCTCTGTAACACCAACTAAACATCATACTGTTACACTTACTAATCACCCATCTCTGTAACAACAGCTAAAAATCATATTGTTACACTTACTAATCACCTGTCTCTGTAACAACAGCTAAACATCATATTGTTACACTTACTAATCACCCGTCTCTGTAACACCAACTAAACATCATATTGTTACACTTACTAATCACCTTCTCTGTAACACCAACTAAACATCATATTGTTACACTTACTAATCACCTTCTCTGTAACAATAGCTAAAAATCATACTGTTACACTTACTAATCACCCGTCTCTGTAACAATAGCTAAAAATCATACTGTTACACTTACTAATCATCCGTCTCTGTAACACCAACTAAACATCATACTGTTACACTTACTAATCACCCGTCTCTGTAACACCAACTAAACATCATACTGTTACACTTACTAATCATCCGTCTCTGTAACAATAACAAAACATCATATTGTTACACTTACTAATCATCCGTCTCTGTAACACCAACTAAACATCATACTGTTACACTTACTAATCATCCGTCTCTGTAA
Organism: Ampullaceana balthica; assembly: GCA_944989445.1. Classification (NCBI taxonomy): domain Eukaryota; kingdom Metazoa; phylum Mollusca; class Gastropoda; family Lymnaeidae; genus Ampullaceana; species Ampullaceana balthica. The sequence continues at coordinate 474,610 of CALYLW010000232.1, read as the reverse complement.
CACCAACTAAACATCATACTGTTACACTTACTAATCACCCGTCTCTGTAACACCAACTAAACATCATACTGTTACACTTACTAATCACCCGTCTCTGTAACACCAACTAGACATCATCATACTGTTACACTTACTAATCACCCGTCTCTGTAACACCAACTAAACATCATACTGTTACACTTACTAATCACCCGTCTCTGTAACAACAGCTAAAAATCATACTGTTACACTTACTAATCACCCGTCTCTGTAACACCAACTAGACATCATACTGTTACACTTACTAATCACCCGTCTCTGTAACACCAACTAAACATCATACTGTTACACTTACTAATCACCCGTCTTTGTAACACCAAATAAACATCATACTGTTACACTTACTAATCACCCGTCTCCGTAACACCAACTAAACATCATACTGTTACACTTACTAATCACCCGTCTCTGTTACACCAACTAAACATCATACTGTTACACTTACTAATCACCCGTCTCCGTAACACCAACTAAACATCATACTGTTACACTTACTAATCACCCGTCTCTGTAACAACAACTAAACATCATACTGTTACACTTACTAATCACCCGTCTCTATAACACCAACTAAACATCATACTGTTACACTTACTAATCACCCGTCTCTATAACACCAACTAAAAATCATACTGTTACACTTACTAATCACCCGTCTCTATAACACCAACTAAACATCATATTGTTACACTTACTAATCACCCGTCTCTGTTACACCAACTAAAAATCATACTGTTACACTTACTAATCACCCTTCTATTACAAAAATTCTCTGCTACACCAACTAAACAACCTTCACTATGAGCACATTTTACAAAAATGATACTGTAAAAGTTTTAACAAAACTTGAATAATTATAATAGATCACGCTCTCCTTCCATAATGGATATATTTTGTTTCATCAAACCGATCATAGAGAACTTAGAACTGAAAAATATTTCTTTCTTCTTTTTTTTCTTTAAACTTTCATTCCCCGGTCTCTTCCACTATCATGACCGTGCTGCCTGTACCGTATTTAAGTGATCACTAATTATGTCGTTAGTGTCACGAACGGAGTTATTTGGCGGGAAATATCGTTTCTGAACTTTCAAGCCGGAGAAAGACTCAATTTGTCTTGTAGTTTAAGCAGTGGCGTAGCTAGAACTTTTGCCGCCCGGGGCGGTCTCTAATTTGCCGCCCCTTTTAGGGGCCGTCAATAAATGACGTCACGAACCTGCAGGGAATCATACATTTGTGACGAAAGGGGGGGGGGAAGAAATGTGACGTCACTTCAAAACGCGCAACTTTAAATAAAATTTCCACTTAATATTAAAATTTGATTACTGACACTTTATTTAATGACGTTTATATAAAACGCGTGCTGTTACGATATTAGAATGCAGTGTTACACTAAAAACATACTTAAATGACAACATTTTTTTTTGAAACATGCACATTCTCAAACAGAAAATACGGCTTTTATGAGGGGGGGGGGTCAAAGCTTTGTGACGTCTTATTGAAGAAGGGGTCTAAGTTTTTGTGACGACGTGTGACGAGGGGGGGGGTGAAAAATCGGCCAACATCGCGTGACGTAATTTATGGACGGCCAGTTAGTCGATTATATTATGTTATTTATAAATTAATAAACATGAATAAACAATTGTAATTGAAGCTAAGTAAAGGTGGGGAACATGTTTACCATTGTGTGCCATATTTATGTAAGCAGTAATAAAAGAGGCCACATAAGATTATATACCTATTAATACACATTTATAAAATACAAGATACTTTTTTAAGGGTCACAAGAAAGTTACCTAGGTAGCAGGTCCCAGCCAATGAGACAAAACATATTCCAAATTTACACCCAAAAAAAAATTACCAATCACTATTCTTCTATTTTGTATTTATAAATAAATGATTTTTTAGTTACAAACAAAGAAATTGTATACATTAGTATGTAAACATATTTATACATTTACTTGACTAACTTTCATAATAGAAAAATCGTGTATTATGCTATGAAAATTAAAATTGTCTGCAATATCAATATCTTGTTCTATGGACTATGGACAGTATTGCAAGATTTTGTTGTCTTTAATCACTCATTGTGGAACGAAAACAATTTTTTATCAACTTCAGTTTGGAGAAGCTCCTTTCATAACTAGCGACACTGATAGCAGTAGTTGCAAAAATTCACAGCAAAATTACAATGTTGGTTACAGAATTTTCCTATCTATACTGTTGAATAAATTTTAATAGATCAAGGAGGCCTTTTCCCGCGTTTTTCTAACATAATGCCTTGTAGTGTAGTTACAGCCATAAAAACTCTAATCCTTTTTCTTTCCATATTGAACTGTTCTTTATCAATGTCACTAATGTAATTTATTTGGTGTTCAAATGCTTCATTTAGTAGGTTACATGGTATTAAATACGAATATTTTCTTGCAAGGACTTGCAATTCAACAAAGCGTTCTTTTATAATTCCATCCATGGATAAAAACATTTCTCGATGTACTTCTTTTTCTAAAGATAGAAACATGTCTTTTTAATTTTCCCCACTCATATTTGTTTCCTAACTCCGCGTTCAGTTGTTATCTCCACATCTTCACAAATTGTTTGGCTGATATAACATCTTTTTTCTATTAGCACATCTCTTTGTTCCATGCAATGGGTTTGAATTAATTTTTAAAAATGACGGGTCCCATAAATTGAGATAACATAGAAAAGAAAACGATTGCATTGGATTGAGTAAAATTCTAGCATCTGATCTCGTTTTACTAGTCACTTCTTCAGATGTCAATTTTTCCAAGACGCTTGAATTTTTAAAGTACTGGTATGTCTTTTTTCGAAATTATCTATGCCTATTGTAGTGTTTATTAACGGAGAAATTTGAATATTTTCATATTCTTATCATAAATCTTAATGATTTTCCATAAAATAGACGAATTCAACTTATTTACACATCAATCAACATACATAATTCCCGTAATGGATGTAATGCTTCTTGGATGTAATGCTGATTTGTTCAATAGTGCGCACCAAAAATTACTGCACCAAATATAACTCTTTTCAAACGTTCCGCATAAAATTGTTCAATATGATAATAAATGAATCAAATAAAAATAAATTAAATAAATTAAAGTTCTGTATTACGTTATTTTTTAATCTGATGTGTATTTATTTTGAAAACTTCCGTTATTTTTTTTGGGTGATACGCTAGTTACTTTAATAAATTGGATAGGCGTAACATTTTTAATGAATAACCGCGTTTTAATGAAAAACACACAGTATTTGTGCTACTTTAATGCAATAAAAGCAAAACAAATTAAATTTTTAATAACTTACCTAACAATAATTTTCTGAAAACTGAAACAGTAATATCAATGACTAATTGCAAGTTAAACACAACATTTGAACCAACACGACTTGTAGGTAATTGTTCGCGCATCATTCTGCGAACGTCAAAATTCCACGTAAAAACTGTCGTGGCGATAATAATAGCACATATTATTCGGCCCAGCGGTGATGTGTTTTTTGGGGTACTTTTCTTATAAAAGATTCATCTGTGACTTATACCACTTAGTTTTCCAAACAAATGGATACCTTTTTTGAGCTTTTAAAATTTTTTGAACGGTTTTGCGTTAGTTATAATATCCACTATGTAATCAAAAAAATGTGCGAATCCGCTAATTAAGACTCGAAATTACAAATATTTTTGTTTCACCTTGGTTTTCCCCCTTCAAAAGAAAAAGGGCTGCTGTCGAAAATTGTTGTACTTTTCATCAAATGCCCACAAATGCCGCCCCCTTAATGCGTGCCGCCTGGGGCGGACCGCCCCCACCGCCCCCCCCAGCTACGCCACTGAGTTTAAGTGTTCAAATCGTGACAATTACTATTCGTTCAAACATGTTACATGCCTGTGATACAAATGAACATTCACGATGTAATTGAAGGGATTTCAATATCTTTAAGTTATAGTCCAAAAACAATTCGTTGTAATAATGTTATATTATTTAATATTTTTAATAAATTAAATGTAAAGAACAAAGAAATATGCGGGTAGAATCAAATTTTAAAACAAAATTTGGTAAATGTTTCAATGTTGAAATTATTTTTAGTATGCTTTGATAACAATACTTCTTAAAAGTACTTTTAAAAGATAAGAGTGTCCCAAGCTTTTATTTTAAGTCTAAATAAGAAAAACCCGTAAAAAACCAAGTTTTTGACTATAAATCCTTTATGTACGAGAAGTAACTAAAAGAATGTTCATTATAATACGCAGCGCCAGACCATCCAGAAATACAAAATTGAAGTTGTGTCGTAAAACATGTTTAATATAATACGCACCGATCAGGAATATGTTTATAAAAAGAGCTGTCAATAAAATACGCACCTTATTGCGCGACAGAAAGGTTGTTCAATATAATACGCACCGCGACGCTCTATCTCAAAAAATAGCATGATACATAGGAATAAAAAAAATAATCTAAAAAATCAATAATTTAATTACGGTACATGCGATCGATCTGAAATTTTGATACGTTGTTTTTATCATCGGTACGAAACTGCCTGCAAAATTTCAGCTCGCTATCTTGCGAGCAAGTGGGTTAAAAATCGATCAAAAGTTTTGGCGACAAGCAAGCAAGCAAGCAAGCAAGCAAGGTCCGCCGCAGACACCACGAGTTAATATAAAGGATTTAAAAAATTTATTTTATTTACTTTTCTTTTTCATTCTGACGCAACAAAAGCATCTGTTTAGGAAAAAAAAGAGTGCATATCTATTTTATTCATTTTAATGCTTTGAAAATCTTATTCTCCCTTTTCTCCTTTCAAACGTCATTAATTTCAGGCCTTAGTCTTAGCAACCGACTCATCGCCGCTTTACAAATTGTTTGGCATGGAAAAATACAAATTGACAACATTTCACATTACTTCAAAAATATTATTTCTCGCTACAACTTTTAGTGACAGAAAATTGCAAGAAAATTACTTAAATTAAATTCGACCCGTCTACATTTTCATATTTTAATGCATTTATTTTCTTATTATAATTAATTTATATTGAAATAAAATCGTATAGCGTTAATTATATTAGTTTTCGACCAATGGAAATCGAACTCGTGTCTTTAAGTCAGTCAGTTAGCATTCATAGAGCTCTTGTTAACTGAAGGCAAAATAATTACTTAAAATAATATGTCAGTTAAAAATTAAATGGGTAGTTAAAATTACTCAATAAAATAGTTCCTTGATGATTATTTATTTATTTTGAATGCTTCATCTAGTGGCATTGAAATCCAATTGTATGCAAAATATAAGCTCAATACGACAAAGAGAAATTGGCGAAAAATTGATTGTAAGATTTAGACATAGATGGACATACGCATGGTGTGTGGTGGCAAACTGCTGGTCGACAGAGAAATTTATATGTTTGTTGTTGTTGTCGTTTGTTCCATATTCCTGCACTACATATAATCACATGTTCAGTTGATTATTTCCTTTTATTTTTGTATTTCAGTTTCCCTAAGTCCACCAGGACTACAGTCGGCCCCTCACAATGTCAACTGTGAACCCCGGGTCTCCGCGCCCCAACAGTTCCGCCCCATCACCCAAGACTGGGCCCAAGAGTATATTTCAGTCTTCCCATAACTCCCCGGGCCACGGCCCCATCTCTTTCACCGCCAACAGCAACACTTACCCACCGTCCCAGGCGCCCTATTCAGGGGGGCGCCGACAGGACAGCACCACCGACGACGAGGATGACGGCGACGATGATTACTCCTCACCCCTCGTGACGCCGCCCATGTCATCCCCTCTCATCAAGCGCCGGGGGAGCGATGATAAACGCACGAGACGTCGAATGGAGAGAGGTGTAGAAGAGAAAGCCGTTCTGGAAACGAACGTAGATAATACATCATCACGCCTCGAGGACAAGGATAGGCCCCAAACGATGATGCGTCAAATGTCAAAAGAAGACGGCGAGGAGGGCACCGAGAAGCCCCAAGTCAACCTGGAGCCCCCCAGCTACCAGGCCATCATGGACGCCCAGAGCAACGGCGGGCCTCCCTCTCCCGCGGACTCGGCAAAGCACGGTACGTACTGCGAGGGCGTGAGCCAGGCCAGCGTTTTCGCCACTCTGGCATCTCCAAGGTTACAGCGTTCCGATTCAGTCAAATTCTGCCGGGCGTCGAACGGCAATGCTCAGCGTAGCGGGCACGGTGTCTCAGTCGCCGGGATGGCTGGATCGAATCCAGCGACCGGCGCCGCTCGACCGGCCCGCCGTGTTCCCAGTCTCAAGCTCAAACGTCTCCACGTCCAGGGGTCGAAGGGCGGCCTCGGAGGGGACAAACTGATACTTCCCGACACGGGCGGCGCAGGTGGGGACGGCTCGAACGTCGGCACGACAGGTAACCTGGGGCCGCCGCCCACAGTCGTGCTGGGAGGCCACGTGAACCCCTCCATCACAATCACCCTCGACTCGGACTCGGACTCCGTGTACAGTGACTACCTGAGCCCCGAGATCAACTACAAGAACCACGATAACAAGGTGCAGTTTCTCGGGGACGAGACGAGCCTCTATGGGACGCCGAAGGAGGAACTACCGGCGGAGAAAGATACGGCGTCCCTAGACGCACTGGCCAAAAGCACCAGCGCTAAGACGTACCTAAGAGACCAAATCATGAATTTCTTTCAGCCGTCCGACAACAAGCTGGCCATGAAGCTGTTCGGCAATAAGACGGCTCTCATCAAGGAGAAAATGCGCCACAAACGGGTCGGGAACTGGGTCATACACCCGTGTAGCAATTTCAGGTGAGTCTGTCGATTAGTTTTATTGTCTCTCGCGTGTTTACATTCCGAGGTAGTGCCCCCCGTAAACATGCCAAATACAGTTTAGCGGGAGACTAATCTAACACCATTTCACCTGAGTTCCCATTTGTTTTTCTCCGTTTGAGTTTTTTTTTCCCCATTGATATGTATAATTATTCTTCTGTCACAGTTGTCTTGCGAGTAACTCCAAAACAACGTTCATTTCTTCATGTTGCTATTTCATGTGATAACTTTATTCAACATCGCCGATTTAAAATTGCATTTAAAATCCAGAGTATCAGTGATTTCCTTGCACAACCCACATAATATTTTCCACTCGGACGTGTATTGAAATTCTGAGTGATTCTTATACTGGATTTACCTGTGCCTTCTTGGATATCCACCCAGTGTTGCAAGAAATCTGTGACCATCCTTTGAAAATCCGAGAACCCTCTGTCTAAACAATTAGGCCATGCCCCGGCCATGTGCTCTATCTTTTGATTGCATAGTTGGATTTCTTCTGCAAGGGTGCATTACATATTTAAACAAAAATTTCCCATTTTACCTTTCCGCTGCCCACGATTTTTCAGCATATAATTTGTTATGATGCTTAACATTGTTGAATTTTTTTATATACTTTTAACAAGCGCGTAGGATAATGCACGATTTGTCATATTTTCAAAGCAATGAGTGAAGAAATTACGAAGATTTAAGATTGCTCCAAATTAAAAAGGCCATTTTTATTTATATAGATATCTTTTACACGCTTGTGTATATCTGTCATGTTTCCTGAAACCTTGCAAACATGGCATCGGATCGGATTTTTATTTTGGATACATTGGAGCTTTGGACTACAGTTTGAAGAGAAAAAAGGAATAAACTCAAAAATAGTTTTTAAATGATTTTTTTTGTGTGTTAAAGAAATAAAATATTATTAGAAGGAAGTAAAACATCCAACATAAACCTACTAACATTTCAAAGGGTGTTAAGGGTAAAGAAATTACAGCTATCCTTTATTCCAAATATTCTTATGGATTAAGGACCCTACTGGGCCGAATAGGACCCGCGGGCCGAATTGTGATGCCGCGTCCACCCCTCCCTGTCGCCCTGTCCGTTTTAAATCTTGACTGAGTGATATCCTTTCGTTTTAATAGAAAAAGTCAAATTCAGTTGATAATTGCGCAACTAGCCATGGCTTTGTGACGGGGGATATTCCATTAATTTGTATAACAATAGCGGAAAGAGAATATTTGTTTCTTCTGACTTGGATCCAACATCCACTAGGGTACACGTCTGATGGTCAGTTTATTAAGTCCGCCTACAGTATACATGTATAATCGTCAGTGGAATGAGTCAACCAATATTGTACAATTGTAATTGTCTGTTGGACCAACCCACAAAGGTTGTGACGTGTAGCATTCATCATCAGCAATCAATTACGCGCAATGTCCGAACACTTCTTCCTTTGGTCATAAATTGTTTTGGCTCCACGCAACAAATAATTGGATACGTTTTTTTAACGAACGTCTTTTCTTACTATTCCATCAAAAGGGATAAAAACAGTTACTCCAAAAAACAAAAAAAAACATGTTAATTTTTAATGACTGACAAAATGCAGGCGTTAACGTTTGTGAAGATGCCTTGGTTAATTGAAATGAACTTTACAAAATGAACTTTCCACCTTTCCAATAGAAACACAAGAAGTTGGGCGCTTGTCTCTAGTGTAAGAAATTAAAATTCAATTTAAAAAAAAACTCTTGTCTCTTCGTACACCTACACCAAATTGTGCCATAGGTAGGGCTGTCAATTTTGTTGAAAAAAGCTGCTTGGGTACCCGTCCGAAATTTGAACGGGTACCATGGTTACCCGTTCCAAATGCCTCAAAGTTTTCGCCGTAATGCCCGCTATGCGCCTTATACTTATTCATTATAGAAATGCAAATTTAGATGTAATGAATCAGTGATGTAAAAATGATCACATCGAAATACTACTATAGTACAGTGGTGTACAAACAATGCGCAGAGGGGTGCCAAAGTGAATTTTTAAATTTTTTTAATAATTCGTTTGCTTGTTTTTTGTTGTTTTGTTGTGTTTTTTTTTGTTTGTTGCTTTTTGGTTTTGGTTTTTTTTGTTTGTATGTCTGTTTTTTTTTGTGGGTTTTGAGGGGAGGGGGGTTAAAGTCTTATAAAGATAAAGGGCGGTAATCGTAGGTTGACATTGCGGGTTATTTCTAGTTCACAGCTGACAACTGCTGTAAGTAACCAAACTTTCCAGGACTTGCCCCTTCTGGGTGGACCCATTCCCCAGCATTTATTTGGGTTACTGAAAATAATTCAACCATTGAATTTTTTTTTGTTTGAACCCAAGAATATAGCTGGGTTTTAAAGTATGGTTGGGTTAGGAGTGGAGACTTGTGAGTGTGTATGTGGGGGGGGGGTAGATAAACAACATTGCATCGTCCCAATCGGTAACACAGATATGCGGTGTATTTCAAAGCCAAAGCCAGGGTCATTTCTGTCATTTCCTGCCCTTCCTAGTTGTCGGCGTTGTGTTCTACTTTCCTTACTTGAACAATTCAACTTTTAAACTGCTCTATGCTAACGGGACCATTGTGATCGTAATGAGGAAACTGTGTTAAACATGACAGGCAAAAGATGTGTAAGATAATTGACTTGGCATTAAAAAGCCTTGCATGCTCGTTAACCAATCTGTATAGTAAAACGACCCCCACCCCCCTGCAGCCGAGCGAATAGAAGAAACCACAGCTCACGGCAGACAAGAAATCCTACCGTGTTGTCGTGTTTAATTCATGTGTTACATTTCAAAGTAAAAGAAACTCGAGCGGTACAATTAATTTAAACACAACAGGAGCACCCCCCCCCCACCAATTCCCAATGCTAGCGCATGTGTGTTGCACATCCCGACTCCGTCCCACCCAGGTGGCTCATAAATAAGACCCACAATTAAACCTGAGATGTTAATCTTGTTACCTCTACGAGAAGGTGTGGGTGGGTGGGAGGGGGGTGAGGCCCGCAACGTAAACATTGAGCTGTAGTATTGGCATCGGGAGGCAGGGATTGTGTGTGTATGATTGGGAGCAGTGAATTTTATGTGGATGATTGGGAATCGTGGCTTTTATGTGGGACATTGGGAAACGTGGATGTTATGTGGATGATTGGGAACCATGGATGTTATGTGGAATTTTGGGAATCGTGGATAATATATATATGGGTTATTGGGAACAGTAGATATAATGTGGGTGAAAAGGAAGCTAAATTATTTGTTAAGCAGATATTGAGACGGTGAATACTGTTTACATGATTGTGAAATAATGATATTTAGCATGTGTTTGGGAAGCATACACACTGTGTAAATGATTTTTGATTTAAAGGATACGTAGGCGATAGATAAACTAAAAAATATAACGTGTATATGGCAAAATTGTATAATGACGGCGGTATAACGTTCAGGATGTAGTGACGTATACGACATCAATTTAATATTTTCATGCGCGGTTCATAGCATTTTTAATGTGATATGTGTCTGTGAAAGTTGTCTATTGCATCCGATTGCTTTGATCCTCGTTAAGACGTGTAGACAAATTGCCTCCATACATTTTTAAGTACCGTTATAGCTGTATTGCTATTGGTATTTACATTGTGCTTACGGTGAGCATGTCTTTTGTGAGATGTACCAGGGCTCTGTCTTATGGCATGTGTTAAAAAAATATGTCGGTCACTTGTGGTGTGTCTCTTGTATCGATTCGCGTTTCTGTGTAGCAGGCATTGTACATTCCTCTCATAGAGTACGTACGATATCGTGTCGTGATGCATATGGTATGTAACGTAATAGTTGGAATATTTATGTGTTCCATGAGTTAACGTTACTGTCAATGGCATTGGACGCCTTGCGTGTGGTAGAGCTCCTATGCGTGTGGCACCGATCATGTTATCGTGTGTTTGTGCGCGTGTATGCATGTATCTGTGCAGGCATGTGTGTGAGTGTGAGCCTGTTTAAAAAGAAAAAGAAATGTGTGTTCCCTTTATGATTCACTCTTGTACCTGCAGACAGATTCAAAGGTTTAAATTTCAAACTTGCTTTCATCTGTGTCCCAACACAAGATCAACACTTGGTAACTTCAAAGATACAACATCCCTTGTCGGGCCCAGATCTTTTTCTCAAAGGGGGTGCTCTATTTGGAGGTGCCCCATTTAATTCAGACAAGCGGTTCACAAGTTCCCCAGTCCATCCAGGACATTCCTCAGCTATATTAATGCGTCATACATCTGGGAGTTCCCCGCAAGCACGAGGGAACCCCCCTCCTCCCACCCTTTATATATTCTTAAAATTGTTTTGTGCGTAAAAACCTTTGAGATCCACTGTTTTAGACAAACCAAACATTAAAGCCTTTGCAGTTTTTTAAAGAAAGTTAGTTCTTTTTAAAAAAAAATTAATTTGTAAACCTTAAACTAAATACCGGAGTGATGTGTATATATCTATTTACAAAATCAAATAGTTCAGGCCTGGATTGTAGCACAGCAGATCACGTGTCCGCTTTTAAAGCGAAACCTCTTCAGAAAAGGAACAATCTTCATCCTCACTGGTTACTTTGGTTTCTGTCTCTCAAATACGTCATCTCCTGGCTACATCAAATGAACGAACTTCTTGTGAACTCGAAACAAATAAGACAACTCTGAAATGAAAGACCTGGAAACGACAGTATCGCTCGTTGTTGTCCTAACGTCAATGCAAGTATACACGCTGTTCATCTATCTTCCAAGCAAGTATACACGCTGCTCATCTATCTTCCATGCAAGTATACACGCTGTTCATCTATCTTCCAAGCAAGTATACACGCTGTTCATCTATCTTCCATGCAAGTATACACGCTGTTCATCTATCTTCCAAGCAAGTATACACGCTGTTCATCTATCTTCCATGCAAGTATACACGCTGTTCATCTATCTTCGATGCAAGTATACACGCTGTTCATCTATCTTCCATGCAAGTATACACGCTGTTCATCTATCTTCCATGCAAGTATACACGCTGTTCATCTATCTTCGATGCAAGTATACACGCTGTTCATCTATCTTCCAAACAAGTATACACGCTGTTCATCTATCTTCCATGCAAGTATACACGCTGTTCATCTATCTTCCAAGCAAGTATACACACTGTTCATCTATCTTCCATGCAAGTATACACGCTGTTCATCTATCTTCGATGCAAGTATACACGCTGTTCATCTATCTTCCAAACAAGTATACACGCTGTTCATCTATCTTCCATGCAAGTATACACGCTGTTCATCTATCTTCGATGCAAGTATACACGCTGTTCATCTATCTTCGATGCAAGTATACACGTTGTTTATCTAACTTCCATGCAAGTATACACGCTGTTCATCTATCTTCGATGCAAGTATACACGCTGTTCATCTATCTTCCAAACAAGTATACACGCTGTTCATCTATCTTCCATGCAAGTATACACGCTGTTCATCTATCTTCCAAGCAAGTATACACGCTGTTCATCTATCTTCCATGCAAGTATACACGCTGTTCATCTATCTTCGATGCAAGTATACACGCTGTTCATCTATCTTCCAAACAAGTATACACGCTGTTCATCTATCTTCCATGCAAGTATACACGCTGTTCATCTATCTTCGATGCAAGTATACACGCTGTTCATCTATCTTCGATGCAAGTATACACGTTGTTTATCTAACTTCCATGCAAGTATAGAGTAATTTACCACCTCGCGAACGCCATACGCTAAAAAAGCACAATTTTTGGCTTTCATGGCATAGTTTCTAAACCGCTTGACACAGGGTAAAAACGAAAGTACCTACAAGTAGTATGACAACAAGGCTACTATAATGAGACAGCATTCTTGTAATACTACGCGGGGTTAGAGTGTAAAGTCCAATTTTATCTGACCCAGTTAGCTACCGCCTGCCGAACACTTTTTTGCTTAATTTACTTCAAAGCAGACACTTTTACCTCAAAGCAGACACATAACCAAAATCATCAAAGAATCATGTTTTAGTTAATGGAGTCAACAAATAACACTGGAGATGTCAATAATAATGTAATAAACGTTTATTAAAGAAATTAGATCCCGAATAACTTAGATCTATATATACAAAATAATACTATAGGTAGATCTATAATCTATAGTCTAGTCAGGGCAGCAAACAGTGCACACAAAAGTGCCTTGTTTCAAAGATGCACAATTTTGCGTGCACTGTGCATGCCACCAGCCATCACACACATCACATTAAACCCAAACCTTTCAAATAACACTAGAGGCCAAGAGCTAGACCCTCGTTTAACTAAATTTTTCTGCAGAAAAAAGTGTTCGGTACGAAGTAAAATCCAACTTTAAACTTACTTCGTCGCGAACACCCCTTCAAAACGAACATTGCTGTTAAATAGCATTGTAAAGTATAACAGCGTGGTTACTGGCCTATTTGTAAGTGATGATGCAATACCAAACAAGTGTGTTTTCCAAAGCGAACAGGAAAAGTAGTCTTAACCCGGAAATCAACTCCGTTCTTCCTAGGGACGCATGGCGCAAGGATCAAAATGTTGACACACATTTACTCACTAAATAGTCAGTCCCGCCAAACAAAACGATGAAATGATATTGAAAAAAGAACTACTTTCGACTTACGGGTGTTCGTTTTCGTGTTAGACGGAGAATAAAATTACAGAGAACGCTTTATGAAATAGTGTTCGCTTCGACATAGCGTTCGCGAGGCGGTAACTTACCCTGCACGCTGTTCATCTATCTTCCATGCAAGTATACACGCTGTTCATCTATCTGAAATGCAATGCGACTCACGATAAGCTCAAAGCTGCACGGTATAGTTATTCTGTCAATACTTTTTCTTTCAATAACTCAACAACAACAAAAAACAAAAACAAAACAAGCGATTTCCATTCATTCCTATCACCCAGTGTTTTCGCCCCATTTCTATGCACCTCATATGATCCGTGGCTGAGCTAGGAGACTTGTTTTCGGTGCGCACCCTAAAGCAGCGGGCGCAAGATAAGATTAATCTCATCATTGCGCACCACCACGTGTGTGGGTGGGGATCAGCCATTGTGCTGATGTCATGTGGAGACAGCCAGTGCTGCAGATTTCTGGTCTTTGAACTGCGGATGAAGTGTAACAAATTGTTGATTAGATAATTGTATCGGGTGTTAAAGGAGTTTTGATTTATCGGCCGAAATTTGTTTTACGTTTTTATACAATACACTTGCACGAATGCTTTGATTAAATGCCAATGATTTAAGTAATGTCATGTAAAAGAGATCGATGAAATAAAAGTCTGCATTTCCTACACTTTTAAAAAACTACAAATTTTTAATATATATTTAACATCAATGATACTGATAGTTCATCGTGGATTCTGCCATTATTTTTCAGGGTAGGCTTTTTCTTATAAATGTAGAAATGTATCTGTTTTTGTATGGTGGTGATGGTATAAAGACTGAGAACCATCCCTTTTAAAAGTTGCTCTCTGCTCTTGGAAGTATCTGGGGTAGACGTTCAAATATTACATTGAATATTGTTAATAAAATCATTCATTTTTAAATCCCTTATATTAACTTCGCGGCCGTCTCATCATCTCATCATCTCATCATCTCATGGGCTGGGCGGGCGGAAAAAGAAAAGTTGAAAATGACCCACTTCCAGTGATCCGATCGAGCTGAAATTTGGCACACGGACCCGACTCACCTAACAATGCATCGTATCAAAATTTCAGATCGATCGATCGTACCGTAATTAAATTAATGCATTTTAAGTGTATCCTTATATGAGGTATGTAATTCAAATTCACGGTTTGTTATTGTTTTTTTTCTTCCACTTCCACGTGAGTTTGAGTTGACGCCGACCGTCGTGCCGACACCCCCTCACGTCCCACCCCCATTTATTAAAGACAAGGGACACCACTCGGTGTCAGTCTGTCAATGTTTGTAGCGTTTGAAAATAATCAATACTGTTAGTTATGTCTCATATATAAGGGATTTATAGTCAAAAACTTTGTTTTTACGGGTTTGTTTTATTACTAGTCTTATATTAACTTGCTTTGTAAGTTTAATCCGAACCGTCCCACTATTTGTTTATATTTTTTTCACGTGCCCAGTTCACGCGTTAACGCCGACCGTCACTGTTCACACCCCCTACCGTCCCTGCGCCCAGTTTTAAAACCAGGGGAGATAATTGTGTTTCAGTCTGTAAATGTAGCGTTTAAACATAATCACTAATTTTAGTTATGTCTCATATATAAGGGATATATAGTCAAAAGGTAAGCTGCCTTTGCACTTACTGTAAAATGCTTAGACTGAAAAGTAGAAAATTAGTGCATTTTTAATATAAGACTAGTTTTTTAAAAAAAAGTGTTTTTAATGTTGATATTTACCCACTCCATGCCATTTATACACTGCCTACACACTCTAATTCCATATCTCCTCCGTACATAATGAAAACGACGAGATATGAGTTTCTGGTCCTATGGGAGTTGATGACGGCATATTTCCTAATGGGCTTGAAATCTGGCCAATACAGTGAGGTCATGAAGGGACAGAACTCTTCATGCAGGAACCCAAAGGAAATAAAATCATAACTATTACTTCTATATTCGATATTGAGTTAAACATTTAGCCGTGTGTTACATTGAGTGAAATATAAAACACACATGGTGTATTTGTAATGCATGCACGAAGTGCAATAAACACCACCAAAAAAATAATAATTCTAAAAAATTGATGAAAGTGTGTGGTTAAGCGATATGACGGAATTAGGTTGAAAGAATCGTCGTACAATACTTTTTTTTTCAACTAAAACGCATTAAATCGAAAATTAAACTTTTCTCTTTAATCTTCACTTCTGATATCAATAAGCTAAATTCATAAAACCAAGACATCTTTTTGGTTATTTTTCTGAAATTTATGATGATGATTAATTTTTTTTCTATAGCGCTAAAACTATCCATGCTAGATTAACATGCTCGTTTGGCTCTTATTTATTTTCTGAATATTGCCATTAAACAAATATATTATTATGTTAAACTGCTTGTTTTTTAAGTATAACATAACGTTTTGTTTATTCACTAATACTTAATACACTAACAGTTTATTGAATAAAATCTATTCCACTGGTAGACTATTCACTAATAGTACATTCACCAATAGATTATTCACTAATAGTATATTCTCCAATAGATTATTCACTAATAGTACATGCACCAATAGATTATTCACTAATAGTATATTCTCCAATAAATTATTCACTAATAGTATATTCACCAATAGATTATTCACTAATAGTATATTAACCAATAGATTATTCGTTAATAGAATAAGAATCCCCTAATAGTTGAAACACTATATAGTTTATGCACCTTTAGGTTTATTCAATTTGTAGCCCATTCCTACACACGATGAAGCTCTTTCATGTTAACTTATTTTCCTATAAATATTTATAAATATCAAACTTGTATGACCATCATAACATGTTGTGTCATAGTTATGCCCCTTTTCCACTAACGCTTATACATTAAATCATTTATGTTGTTATAGAAACATGTTCCGTTTTATTTATCTAGTGAGGATATGTATGAAAACTTACTTCATATGTTCAACAAATTAAAACAATAACGAGAACTCTAGCCTGATTCAGCTAACTCACATTTGCTTATGGTTCCTAGACTTTCTTAATGGAAAAACGGTAAAATAAGTCATAAAAATAATCTTCAACATACTTCTCTTCGAGTTCCCAGTTTTCATGAAGCTCATTATACTTTTAGTGCTAAGTATTTTGCTCTTCAAAACTCGGATGAACTTTAATGGGGACGTTGTTCTTGGAGTGTTTCTGTATTAAATATTTCCTTGTGATGTACGTGAGATATGAACAGAGATACGAGTTGTTGCCTTTAATTTGTGGGGGTTTTTTTGTTTGTTTGATTTTTTTGTTTTTTGTTGTCGTTTTTTTATTTTATTTTTAAAAAAAAATTTTTTATAAGGACTAGGCATTCAAATCCGATATTTGTATACACATTGTTGTATACATTTAGCATGGATGTTTAATTAACGCAAAGGAGAAATATTCAAATGATCGCAATTCACTGTATCTAAACGAAAAAATTTTAATAACAATTTAATCAAGGAATACATGTCAATTTTTGTGTAGCTATCGATTGTCTTGTATTCCAATCAAGAGATTTGTAATGTGTAAAATTAGAATTAATGAGTAAACTAAGGATTGAATCAATGAGTGTACAAGTCGTGTATTATGAGGTTACGTGTCAAATTCCTTATCATAATGTCTATAAGCCGTGTTTCAAATAAGTGGTTTTACTAAAGAACGAGTGACGTGTATTAGAAATGACATGTACATACGTTTTTCATGATATATATGTATATATAAATATATTTATATCAGAGAATATTTATAAGTGGAGTAATTTAGATAATTTAATTGAGCGTCAGGCGTGCAAAAGGAGAAGCCCCATGAAGCATAAAACTATCTTTGATGATTAGGTTTGCATGACTGTCACAGTGTACAAGGAAATGAGTCGTGACAAGGCGCAGAATCCGAAAGGTCGTGTCATGTCCACATTAAGGTGAATACTCGGGGCGTGATGTGAAGCGTCAAGATTTCATTTGCTTGATATTACATACAATCATTGCTGGTGTGTGAAAACAACAAAGATCTATTTTGATCCTTATATATAGCTTGCTTGCTGGGGCTTATTTTTTTTTGGTCTTATGCATGGTTTAGGGATATCTGATGGGGGTTGTGGAGAGTCATTTGATGGGGATTTATAAGGGCTTTCTAATGGGGCTTCTGGATGGGAAGTTGATGGAACTTTTGCAGGGGCATTTGATGGGGCATCTTGAGGGACATTTGATGGGACTTTTCGAGAGACAGTTGATTTGGGCTTTTAGAGGGACATTTGATGGGACTTCTCGAGGGACAGTTGATTCGGGCTTTTAGAGGGACATTTGATGGGACTTCTCGAGGCACAGTTGATTCGGGCTTTTAGAGGGACATTTGATGGGGCTTCTGGAGGACATTTCATGAGACTTCCTTACAGACAGGTGGTGAGGCTTCCGAGATAATATTTGATATGGCTGCTTGACAGTACAGTTTATGGAACTCCGGTTGGGAGGGGGCGGTGAAATTTAATGGGGCCTCTGTAGTAAATTTGATGGAACATATTGTGGGCGTGTCTCTTTTTTTAATTTCAACGTATTTCCACTACATTTCCTGGTTCAATATAGAATCGCGAAGGCAAAACACAAAAATGTCCCCCGACCAGCAGAAAGAACCCATGTAATTGGGTTTTTAATGTATAAATAACAAACGCAACTGCACCGCACTATCCCAGCTTCTTCGTGTAGTCACCGGAATCAATATTTAATACTGTCAACCAGAGTTATTGGCTTAATACGAGTAGCCGGGGAATGATTAATGCTGAGATTAAAATGATACTTTCGTTGTAAATTTATCTAATGCAATATTAACTGCCGTGGAACAGTGCAACGGGGAATGGGAAGATATGAACGTCTCCTGATCCTCAGGGGAGGCCATACCTTGGCTTATTACAAATGGCAGGGAATGAGGGAACTTGATTCATGGGTTGTTGTTTTCTCTCCTATTTTCTTAGTGACTTTAAACATGTTTTTATGTCTTAAATAAGATATGCATTATGGTTATGTTTTTGAGTCATGACCAGGTCATTAGCAGCCCTGGGTGTCACAAGCGCAAGCCCTCCCCCCTCTCCACTACAATCTGAAAAACCCGTACCCATTATGGCGTTAATATCATGTTAAAATGACTAAAAGTATCTCTGTGTGGCTTTTTGTAATCTTTATTCAAGTTTTGTTTGATTTTGAATTTGTCTCTTTTACAATTCGGGGGAGGGGGGGAGGGTGGAGTAATATGTGCAGCTCATTAAATTATTTTTACTCAGTGCATTATAAATTAAATATGTACTGTGCGTTCCAACATGATTATGTCAAGTGTATGGTGTAATCAAAATAGACATTAAAACGTAAAAAAGTATTATAATCAATTTATATAAACATAACTATGAAGGTTTTTTTTATGTAACAAACATGAACATAAAATGTGTATACAAAAAAATCAATATGTCCAATGTAATGAAAAATGATTGTGTTCGATATAATACAAAAATATTTATTTTTGTTTTGATTTTAAAAAATCTATATTTTAAGTATCGTTTTCTCTAAGCAAGGGAAATACAGCCTGTGAGTTACATATGAAGAGCGCAAGGGAAGAAACGGCTATGTTACATGTTTGTAGTTTTGAGACATTCAAGTTTTAAAGTTCAAAATTATACAGATTACTTTTCAATTAACTAAATAGATTTGATTTTTCAATAGGGTCACAGATATTATTTCTTCATAAAACCTCATCCAGAGCATTCTATTTTTGACACAGGGAATAACTAAAAATTTCAAAAATGTCACATAGCAGTTTCTTCCCTTGAGCTCTTCATATCATATTTAGGTTTATATGTCCCATAAAAACGCCTTTTAAAACTAATTCTTCAAAGAGAGAGCAAGTCAATAAATTATAAAGCATATTTCCAAGTTCATCCGAGTTCTATAAAGCTGCAATGACTAATGGCCTCTGGGGATATTGATCGGATTTAACAATATCAGATATCAAGAAAATATTGTCACAAACATGATTATTACAGCACGCGGGGGAGGGATAGATTTAGCGTGTTAGTTAGAGGATGTG
The DNA here is from genome assembly GCA_944989445.1 of Ampullaceana balthica. Taxonomy (NCBI): domain Eukaryota; kingdom Metazoa; phylum Mollusca; class Gastropoda; family Lymnaeidae; genus Ampullaceana; species Ampullaceana balthica. The sequence goes on along the minus strand of CALYLW010000232.1, from coordinate 454,999 downwards.
TTCCATCGGAGACCTTGCTAATGATGAATTTATTTGAAGTAAAACTTTCCACAGGAGTTCTCAGTATTTATTGCACCTTGGCGACAACGTAGTAAGAGATATGATCACAACCCTAAGTACGGCAATGACTTAGCTCACATACACGCCACAAACATGCATTATAATGTCCTAGACGCACTGCTACGACTGGTCACCCAAATGTCTGGTCAGCCTTACTTAGAAGGACGTTTGATTGAATTATTCAATTGACTTAGTCTGATCATTAATATATGTCTTATTGTCTTATCAAAGATTGTAAAATAATATCAAGTATTATAGTCATCCAATAAAACAGATCAAATACTTCAATCCCCTTGTCCTGTACTACAATGACTTTCACCAATTTGTTGAGAACAAGGAAGCATTGAGTCAAAACACTTATCTCCCCTGTCATCATCTCTAGAACCAAAATGTTAGCTTTAATAATGATTTATGTTTAGAGTAGTTCCCCGTGCCTACTGTAGCATTTCTTCACCGTGATAAACAACGAGACTATCGGGGTTGACCTTTAAAAAATGTTTACAAATTTATTAAATGCGATTACATTGTTAACAAAGAGTGCATGAACTTAATGAGACGAACTTGTTAATGTGTTTAAACCAACTGATGCTAAACAATGATCTAAGGCTGTAGGAGTGCGCTGTAATGGTGTTCAATTACTTTTATGGGATAATTCGTTGTTATTGTTAAGAGAGTTGTGGGTGCCTTCCTTTGATTTTTTTCCCAAGTTCACGTCACATAACCCTAACTCTGAGTCCAAGCCCTTAGAACTAATCCTAATCCTAACATAAGACTTGGTGCATAAGACTTCGTTGACGTGAACATTTTTTTTTCCGTTAGACTCCTTTAGGTGGATGTCGTCTTGAATCTTTGAGCACACCCTCAGACCAGACCTGGGCCCTGCTAATGTCCAGGTCTACTCTCTCACACACACCCTTCAGCCGCCGGGCCCTGGGCCCAATACGCCCTCTCACCCCATTATCGCTACGGTCATGTCTTGATTGCTTCAACGGGTTGACTTGCCTCTAAGGGAACTACAAGAGAGATTGACTCTGATTTCAATTGATAGCATTACTGGAACATCTTCTCTCTCCACTCAGGGAATAGTTGGACAGCCAGAGGGAGCACGTTGTCATAGTGACGCTTGATACTTTCTTTTGCGTGTATTGCTTTCTTATGCCATGTTCAATGCTGAATTTTAGTTCAAGGGGACATAAATGGACTGATGAGTGGATGGAGAGATATCGTGTCGCCAATACATGGTTTACATTGTTGGTTACCCAGGCGATACATGGTTTACATTGTTGGTTACCCAGGCGATACATGGTTTACATTGTTGGTTACCCAGGCGATGCATGGTTTACTTTGTTGGTTACCCAGGCGATACATGGTTTACATTGTTGGTTACCCAGGGGATACATGGTTTACATTGTTGGTTACCCAGGGGATACATGGTTTACATTGTTGGTTACCCAGGGGATACATGGTTTACATTGTTGGTTACCCAGGCGATACATGGTTTACATTGTTGGTTACCCAGGAAATAAATGATTTATTTTATTTGTTACCCAGGTAAATACATGGTTAACATTGTTGATTCCCCAGGCAAAACATGGTTTGTATTGTTGGTTACCCAAGCAATAAGTGGTTTACATTGTTGGTTACCCAGGCGATACATGGTTTACATTGTTGGTTACCCAGGAAATAAATGTTTTATATTATTTGTTACCCAGGTTAATACATGGTTAACATTGTTGATTCCCCAGGCAAAACATGGTTTGTATTGTTGGTTACCCAGGCAATAAGTGGTTTACATTGTTTGTTACTCAGATTTTTAGACGCTTCATTCTTAAATGCAATGCTTAGATTGAAATCTAACACACTTCAGTTGGGCAAAACTCACAGCGATGTGTATCAGGCACACAGCTGTTACACTACTCACAGCGATGTGTATCAGGCACAAAGCTGTTACACTACTCACAGCGATGTGTATCAGGCACACAGCTGTTACACTACTCACAGCGATATATGTATCAGGCACACAACTGTTACACTATTGTCTTGAACTCATCATTGCCGTGGCTATTTGCTCTAAATTAACAATTTACATTGTACCATCCCAAGCTTCTTTATCCTATTATCCTAAATCCCAATGTCCCTAAGAACATACATTTTAAGCTCCCTCTACGTTTACCAAGATTCTCACCTCCTCACATACACCAATTAAAAATTCCGTGTTGCTTTAAATGGAAAACGGGGGTCTTACATGTGCCCAAAAACGTTGAGCTAAGAGGAGGATTCTGAGCTGTGGACATATTTTGATGCCTTACTTCAGAAGCCTTCAATAAATATACATGTACTTAACCCCCAGAGGCCCACATTCCATAATATATGTGTACATGACTTCAGAAGCTTACAGTCCACACTTCTGTTCTTGACTTCAGATTCCCACAATCAATATCTCTCTACATGAGGTCGGAAGCCCTCAATTCATATCTATGTACATGGCTTCAAAAGACTTCAATCCATCTATGTACATGACTTCAGATGCCCACAATCCATATCTCTATACATGACTTCAAAAGCTCGTAATCCATATCTCTGTGCATGACTTCAGAAGCACACAATCCATTTCTCTGTACATGACTTTGGCGGTCTTCAATAACTGTGCATGAACCCCATGCGCCTTCAATCGATATCTCTGTACATGAATTCAGAAGTATTTAATCCATGTCTCTATACATGATTTCAGAAGCCTTTAATACAATCTCGGCACATGACTTCAAAAGCGTTCAATCATTTTCATTTTCCTAAGCAAACTTTATCGATCAACCACCGAATGGAAGCATGGCATTTTAGAGGTATTAATGATCATGGATTTTTTGTCTAGAGATTTAATTGAACTTTCCTTCTTCAACTTAAATCACTAAGAAAAAAAAAGGAAAACTAGATTTTTGCCCGTAAGCCTTTACTCCGAATACTCATGAAATTAACTCAACGACCGTTCTTAAAGTTAACTTGAGAAATAATTGATTTGATATGGGTGGAAACGAAATCATGAATTACTCACGTGGGGTTTTTAAATAAAAGCGCACAACAGAGCACCACGTCAGAGGGCTGTATATCACTTGAGGCTACATTATCCAACGAGAGTACACCTGGATAGTGTCAGAGTGGTGGGCACTCCATTGAGAGGTGATCTGGCTACCTTAACCCCGGGGGTGGGGTGGGGGGGGCAATTACGTTTGTCGTATGAGCCCATGAGAAATGTTTTTTTACGTGGAAAAACAATAATGCGAGATGGAAAAAGAATGGTGCAGCCCAAGGAGAAATGCGCAATTATGAACATGTGTAATTTAGTTTGTTCATGTAAATACAGTTATAGAGAGGGGGGGAGTGGAGAAGCAAAGAGAAAGAAAGATAGAAGCAAGAAATGCAGAAAGAATGAGAGAAAGAGACAGAACGAACGAAAGAGAGTTATAAAGACTTGAAACTTTTTATAAACAGAAGTTTGTTATCCTTTCAGTGAAGGTTAAGATGTTATTGCTTACTTAAAGAGTTTATTAAAAGCAAGAAAAGATCAGTGTGGATTGTGCTTGGGTTTAAGAATAGAAATATAAACATCGTAGAAAAAACGCCCCAAGAAAGACGAGATACGAAAAAAGGAACGTTTCTGCAAATAGGCTTCCAACAATCATAAAATGAAAACAGTCGGGCTATTTAAAATATCTGTAATAATATTTAGTGCTTTGACTCTAACTAATCTGATTATGCAGTGGAATTTCATATTTTAAAAAAATCATATTTCTGTTTCTTTCTCCGTAAACAAACTTACTTCAGCAGTGATTTTCCAGGTTTCTTTCTCCCGACTCTTCATTGACTGGCCGATTGCCTTTTCAAATACGTGGTCCGTGAGTTTTGACTAGACCACCTTGAATGTACAAGATCCATTTAGGCCCACGTCTATATTACAATGAAGCTTTTGAGTTAAATCTCTACACCAGGAGACCATCACTGCCCCCTCCCCGATATATGAGTAGAGACCGGCTCATTAATCTCTCAGCCGCTGCTGGCATTCAATCATAGATTGGTTTTTACTTGACCCCCCACCCCCCCCCATGTCATAGGTCACGAATTCTTATATACAAATTATGGGTTTAACAAATTTGAAAATAAACACCAGAGCTGCAAATAGAATTAGTCTTCATTCAAAAGACAAACAAGTAAACTGAGAACGCAAAATTATTTACTTTTTAAAAATATTTTATGCCGATATTTAAATCTCAGATTAAAGGCTTTGCACATACAGTTCTGATCCTTTTTTTACATGTGATATGTTTTATTAACACCATACATAGGAAATCAAATTTCTTTTCTATACGAGCATAATCTGATAATTGATTTCCAGTGATGCAAATTGAGTAATAAACATCGATGATTTTAAGTGTTCGGTAAAACGTTTCCCCTTGCACCGAGATACGAATTTGTTGTTGTTTCATTTTCTTTTTTAAAGTATAATAATATTTTACAATAAAACTCGATAAACTGAATCGAATTAATACCAACGAATGCTATCAACATTCGCTAAATTATTGAATGAAAATATCTGGTGACAATTTTCCCGATCACTTGGCCCGATCTAGGGCCACCGGTTAGATATCTGATTTAGAGAGTGTTGAGGCGACACAAACCTATCTCGGGCAAGTGGACACACGGCGGGAAATTTTCTCTCAGAGAAGACGGCTGTCAGAGAGATAACGCCGGTGTTTCGGGCTTATGATTGGATTTATCTGGAAATGTCCGCATTTCCCCTCCCACGGGATTTTTCTGTGTTCAATGTGTTTTAACGCCATCGTATTAATGTGAAGAGAAAAAATAAACAACCCCGTAAAAGCAAAGTTTTTGACTATAAATCACTTATGTGTGAGACATGGCTAAAAGTATTGATTATGTTCAAACGCGACAAACATTTACAGACTGAAACCGAATTATCTCCCCTGGCTTTAAAAAACCGGGGGGAAGGGGTGTGGCCATCGACGGGTGGCGTCAACGCGTGAACTCAACTGGCACGTGGAAGAAAAACAATAACAAACTTTGAAATTTAATTACATATGTTGTATAGATATAAAATAAAAATGCATTAATTTAATTACTGTACGTTCGATCGATCTGATATTTTGATACGATGCATTGTTAGGTGACACGAGTATATGTGCAAAATTTCAGCTCGATGGCATCACGGGAAGTATGTCATTTTTTACTTTTGTTTTTCCGCCAACCCAAGACAGAGACGGCGGTGAAGTTAATATAAGGGATTTAACAACATGCGTAGTGGGTCCGGAAAAGGTAATGTGTAGAGTGGTTAGTGTACGGTAAGTGGTGAGGGCAAATTATATTTTCACTAGTTGCTTGTAGATAACTTACCCTTTGTGGTTGTCATTTTATGATCATGTAGGTGTCTCGTTTAACACTAACAATGTGTAGAGATGATTTAATCATGATGTGTGTGGATAATTTAATTATGATTTGTGTGTGAAATTTTGATCATAATGTGTGTGGATAAGTTGTTCGTGTTTTGATTTCTTTACTCATGATATGTGTGGGTAATTTAATCATGATTTGTGTGGGTAGTTTAATCATAATGTTTTCGGGTCATGTAATAATGATGTGTGGATAATTTACTCCTGTAGCAAAAATATTTTTTTTACATATGAAGTATGATTCATGTAATATGTTATTTCCTCTGTGTTAAAACAAACTATCTTGTTCAGACATCTCCTCTTCGTTATGGAAAAAGACGATATTTTATTTTGAAAAATACTCAATAAAGTCTAAATACTTGAGACTATAAGTACTTTTCTAACTGTAGAGTAATGGAATTTTAGAGTAAATATGCGTGCATGGACGAACTAATTGCACAGCAGAACTCTCCAAGGATGCACATCTTAATGGGATTTGATTTCTTTCAATTAAAAAAATATCATTAGCGATTTCCATTATCTATTTTGTCAACAATTAACCACTATTAGTTCCACCAAGGTCTCAAAATATATCCGCCATTAAACTATTGATTCTAAATAAGCTTACATCCATCCCCCAAAGTTCATATTTGCTTTAAGAAAAAGATCGCTATTAATCTTACCATAACCTAATTTGAAGATGCTTTTGAGCTGTTACCGAGATTACGATTTCACTGTTAAAAACAATTATATTCAATTAAGCTCTTCTAAATGATTCTTTCAATGCTGTAATTTTCCTTCTTTTAAAAATAACAATACGTATGTCTAATCGATAACGAGGAAATTACCAGCATGGATCCCCCTCTACCTCACCCTCCACACTAGAAGTTTCTGAGCATCAACTGCCCCCCAACGCATGTCTCCTGGCTGTATATCACACTCCGGAGACACCCCCGAGCTGCCTGAAACAGCAACCAATCTTCGGCGAGGCTTTGCCTTGACATCGAGGCCAATCAGTCGTGGATCTCACCGTCCAGGTTCTAGTGGCACAGGAGAGCCCCCAAGATTATCTGAACTTGAAAGTGAGCTGTCACAAGCACGTGCAGTGGGGGTTGTTACCATGGTGATCAAACCCCTGAGAAATTGATGGGGAAATATCAAGTTTTTGAAAACTTAAATCCACAATCGATTTACATTCTTTTTAATGTTTTAAGTTGCTATGTCCTACATATTGATAAACGCTGATAATGGCGTGGCCATTTTTATGTGAAGAGCTCCGACACCGATGACCCATAGCACACTCTATGTTTTTATTTATTAAGTTGTTTTTTCTAGCTAAATATTTACATTTGTTCAATGCACCATTTAAAACCGCTACCTTCCCATTTTTGAAACTTTCTCTTTTGTTGCACTCCAAGCAAATGAGTTCTCTACCATTACACATTCATAGTGCTCTTACAGCTAAGGCTTTCAAGGTTGCGCTAAAAACACTTCTCTTCAATTTTTACTTTCCAAACTACCAAACAATTCTGCCCGTAACATACGTGGCTTATGTGCAACATCATGTCATTACATCTTTTTGTAATTTTGGGTATGAATGTTTTGAATTTAATGCATTTATAAAAATACTAGCTGACCCGCGGCGTAGAATACGCCGCTAATGATTTAGTGACGGGTGAAGACTTCCTGAAAGACACAGTTGTCAAAATGGGGTGGGTTTGGGCAAACGACTGTGAGTGAATGAAAAGAAGGAACTCTGGAGAGACCCGCGGCGTATCACCCGTAAAAAATGACGGAATTGTTCAGCTGAAATCTATTTATTTTGAAAAAATGCACTTTTTTAGGGCGCCTACGGCGTCCACTTTTTTCAAAATCCCAACTAACTTGTGTTTGTTTGATCAATACGAAATATTAAACTTTCTGAAATGTACACAAAGTATTTTATAACTTTTACATTGTTCCCTTTTTACAAAATTAAAATATCAGCGGAAACAATGACATCATATAATTTTTTTACAGCGCATTATTTAATTTGCACACCTTTTGATGCATTGTTGCAGTAATTTGGTGCGCTGCTTTCTAAAATTAGTATCTGTTGAACATACTTGCAGCTTGGTGTCTCGCAGGGTCCGACCACGAAGAGAATTATATATATAGATATTTGTCACTATTTTTATGTGAAATGCTTAAGTCCAGCTGCTTGCGTGAGATCTGCGCTCTGTAACTTCTCAAATGTTATTATTATTATTGATATGATTATTATTATTATTATTATTATTATCACAATGAAAATCTCAGAACGTCTCCGCTCAATAATAACAATAATTATTTAAATTTTAAATAAACCTCTTCAATCAGAAAAAATTACACATTGCCAACAATGTAATAAAATTCTTTCGACTGTTAAATTCTACACGAACATCCGCAGCCGCTCCATGAAATCCATTCCTTTCAATTTCATTAAGACCAAAGTAAGGGCCGGTAACCTCGCCATCCGACAGGGAGGAGTGGCGCCACTTGTCATCTTTGGAACAGAAACAAGGCCAGGGAAGGGACGTGTTTGAATCAGGCCGACAAATCAAATCATCCAAATAGTTGCAACTACAAAAAACAAAATATCGGATCTCTTTCAGTCTGCAGGTCAGCCAATCGGTCATAAAGATAAGAGAAAATTCGTGAAGCCAAAAGTTCATCTTGAAATAAGAAACTAAATTAATTCTCCGACGCAGCCATAACTGACTTTTGTTTGTACGGTATTGCAAATACAGGAATCGCTTTCTCCTTTATCCGTTATTTTAATGAGTTTTAAGTTTTTGTTTTTTAATCCATTACACACAGATTGCAATTTTCAATAACAAATTTGAATTCACTAAACAATCATTGCAAACGAATTATGAGCTGAATGACTTGAAGTATCAGAGCTACAGAAACAAAACTCTTTTCTACTGCCATCATTGTACCTTGGTTAAAGCAAGATTGTTTTGTCTTTACTACAAATTTTAATCTATACTAAACTATCTATCTTCTTAATTTAAAACCGGAAATATACTCTCTTGGTGACACATTTAAAACTAGGCTATGCTGTATTCAGTACACGGTTAAAAGTATATCGCACTAACTATACTACAAAGTTGAAATCAGAATGTGCTGTATTTACCAAATGGTTCAAACTAGATATAACCTTTACTGTCTACAATATTAAAACTTGTCCGGATTGTCCCCACTACAAACATTTAACCCCTAAACGCCCCCTTGCAGAAAGATGAATGTCTGAGCACCTATGATTCTTGACACAAGTAAGATAGTATTTTATTGAGGTCTAGCAGTATAAATCTCTATTAAAAAAAAAGAATGCCAATCAGCCGATTTCAAAAAAGACTACATGTCTACTGACCTAGCCCCGACTATTCAAACCTACTTGTCTCCCCTTGAATGACCTTTTGGAGAAAAATGATAGAGAACTTTTTTGATCACGTCAGCTACGCCCTGTCCCAGGGGATGTTCCTCCCATTCAAACCTCTTGGTCGTCTCACCAGAAAGTGACCGCCGAGTTCTCATCACAAAGTGAACGCCGCGGTCTTTGCTTTTGTTCATCACAGACAAGACTCTCTCCGGGATGGGGCCAGTCTCGCAAAATTATAATATCCTTACACCGCCTGGACGTTTTTAATTTGTGCTTTAAACATCATCCTGGTTATTAGAATTAGAGTGTTAGAAAACGTTACGGTTAACCTAGTAATAGTAAAACTATATTACCAAGTATTTTTTTTAAATTATAGGTAAAATTAACGTGCTTGAGAAGTAATTTGATTTTATTCTTGGCTGCATACAAAATGATAGTTTGTGAATCCTTTTTATATTACACGGTGTCTTTAGAGTGAGGAATCATTAGAATAAGAAGATTAATTTTTTTAAAACAATTTTTCGCTTGGATATTTTCAAAGCATCATAAAGGCATGCTTAATGTTACACTACCACTGATTAAAAATGACGACACATTTTGGATTTTATGCCAAAACAGATAAAATGAAATGTCATATGACGTCTAATTATGTGGAATTTGGTTGCGCATTGTTTAATATGGATAGGACGGATTTAAAGATACAATTTCCTAAAACATGCTGCTGAAAAATAGAATGACAATTTTACACGCAATATTTACTTCCATTTTAAAAAAAAATCCGATAATGTTGTTGGTGCTAAACATTTCAATTAAAGCCAGTCACTATGACTATGACCTGATTATTGGTGCGTAGAATATTTTCGATAAAACTGATTGCGAGCCGGTCGCTCTACTCCCCCCACCCCACCACTCCAACCCCTGACCCCCAAACAAGGGTGTCAGATGGCTCGCACGATCTGGCACTTTATATAAACAATTCTCATCTTATCTCTGTACCGCCGGGACCCTGGCCTTCATATGACGATACCATCTCTGGTCGCTAGAGACAATGGCTGGCCTGATATTACTGTGGTCTTCGTTGGGTATGGTGAAGAAGTGATGCCAGGGCTTGGGGTATTTCAGCATTTTGGAGGGTGTGGAAGGGGCGATGTGGGAAGAGCGCATGGGGTTGGGTGGAAAGCGAGAGAGCGAGGATGTGGAGACCTGATGAGCATGGGTGGTGACGGTTGGTGATGTGAATGAGAGATCCGAAGTGGTTTGATATTTTAGATGTTCTGAGAATAGATGGAGAGTATGTTGTTGTTTTTTTAGGATGAGCGGGGAGAGGTGATATGGTCAAGAGGGTGGACGGCAAGAGTTGATGTGAATAGCTGAGGGGGGTGGTTGATATGCAGGAGTTAGGTCGGAGGGTAACTTCAAAACTTACGAGGGTGGTTGATATACAGGAGTTAGGTCGGAGGATGATCTCAGAAATGTCCAGGAAGTGTGACGCGGGTAAAGGTGGGGGGGGGGAGATGATAATGAGGTCAGCAGATGTAAGGCGGTAAACGAGGTAATTTACGAATATGTAAATGAAAGGCGTGGGAAGTGTTTTAAAAAATAGAGGGTGATGGGAGGTTGAGTAGCGAAGCGATGCGTTCCTTGGAGGGGGTGGGGGGTGAGGAGGTTTACGGTAGGAGTGAATCAGACCCTGGATTTTGTTTCCCTTGTTTTAAAGTCAGCATTGTTGAGAGAAGCATGAAGAACGTGAGACATATCTAACGATAATCTTGTCACCTGTAACAAATTCCCTAGCAACAGTCGGACATTTCAGCATCATTTGTCCCGAGAGGGGGAAGAAATGATAATTGATGAATTACTCGTTTATCTCGTTCAATTTTGTTGTCAAAATTGAGTTTTGTAAATCTTAAAACCTTTTTTTTAAATTTCTTTTAAATAAGTGAACTCCTGGGAATCGGAACAAGTAATAAAAAATAGAAGATGGATAAAAAAAAAGAATAACACATAATATTGGAGACAAATTTGAAGAAAAAATGTTATTCAATTAATTTCATCCTCCAACTACTTCATTCGATTCGAGCCAGGGAAGGGGTGGGGGCGGGAGAGAGAAGAGTCTCCGCATAAAAGAATGTGATGAAAAAAAAAGTATATAACAGCCGAAGCTTTTAGCCCCTTTTCAGTTAAATTGTCTGTGGCAGACACAGATTTTTTTCTACCACTTGGTTGTCTGCTCTCGATCAATATCAGTGAATAAGTGTGGGTGGCGGGGGGGGGGTGTTCTTGGGTCTGTGGAGACCCATTGTGGTGGGGGGTAGGGGATAGTGGATACCCCCATATGGTGGGGAAAGGGATAGTGGATACCCCCATGTGGTGGGGGAGTGATAGTGGATACCCCCATATGGTGGGGAGGGGATAGGGGATACCCCCATGTGGTGGAGGAAGGGATAGTGGCTACCCCCATATGGTGGGGGCTTATTGAAGAACTTACATTTGTAATTCCCATCTATCAAAATTGCACTGGTAGCGTACTGGATGCGCACTTGAAGCGTACTGGATGCGCACTGGAAGCGTACTGGATGCGCACTGGCAGCGTACTGGATGCGCACTGGCAGCGTACTGGATGCGCACTGGCAGCGCTCTGGCTTCCATTGATCGCTTCCGCTAGATGGAGTCGAACATTTCGTTGATTAGGCACGTGATAGCGGCGCTGGACAAATTGAAAGCTTGTACGGTGGTGAAGCTTTTTTCGATAGCTGAGGGAATCAAGATTTAAGCTAATAAATAAAGGTAAAAAGGGATTTTTAAAAACCATGTTTTTGTAAGTGGACTAAAAAGAAGAACATAATTTAAAACTTTGATTTAATATGACTAAAAACGTCGGGCGGGTGTTTGGTATAAAAATTACAGATTTATAATTTAGAAGGCAAAAGAGATATCTTTAAGTGAGAGAATGAGTGAACTGCATAATTAAAACCTCATAAGCGCCCGCCCCACGTTTATGAGACAAGAGCGCTAGAGAGTATTGGGGCTAAAGATGAGTCCACAATGTGATAAAGACCTGAGCGCTAGAGAGTATTGGGGCTAAAGATGAGTCCACAATGTGATAAAGACAAGAGCGCTAGACAGTATTGGGGCTAAAGATGAGTCCACAATGTGATAAAGACAAGAGCGCTAGAGAGTATTGGGGCTAAAGATGAGTCCACAATGTGATAAAGACAAGAGCGCTAGACAGTATTAGGGCTAAAGATGAGTCCACAATGTGATAAAGACAAGAGCGCTAGAGAGTATTGGGGCTAAAGATGAGTCCACAATGTGATAAAGACAAGAGCGCTAGACAGTATTGGGGCTAAAGATGAGTCCACAATGTGATAAAGACAAGAGCGCTAGAGAGTATTGGAGCTAAAGATGAGTCCACAATGTGATAAAGACAAGAGCGCTAGAGAGTATTGGGGCTAAAGATGAGTCCACAATGTAATAAAGACAAGAGCGCTAGAGAGTATTGGGGCTAAAGATGAGTTCACAATGTGATAAAGACAAAAGCGCTAGAGAGTATTGGGGCCAAAGATAAATCCACAATGTGATAAAGACAAGAGCGCTAGAGAGTATTGGGGCCAAAGATGAGTCCACAGTGTGATAAAGACAAGAGCGCTAGAGAGTATTGGGGCCAAAGATGAGTCCACAATGTGATAAAGACAAGAGCGCTAGAGAGTATTGGGGCTAAAGATGAGTCCACAATGTGATAAAGACAAGAGCGCTAGAGAGTATTGGGGCCAAAGATGAGTCCACAATGTGATAAAGACAAGGGCGCTAGAGAGTATTGGGGCCAAAGGTGAGTCCACAATGTGATAAAGACAAGAGCTCTAGAGAGTATTGGGGCTAAAGATGAGTCCACAATGTGATAAAGACAAGAGTGCTAGAGAGTATTGGGGCTAAAGATGAGTCCACAATGTGATAAAGACAAGAGCGCTAGAGAGTATTGGGGCTAAAGATGAGTCCACAATGTGATAAAGACAAGAGCGCTAGAGAGTATTGGGGCTAAAGATGAGTCCACAATTTGATAAAGACAAGAGCGCTAGAGAGTATTGGGGCCAAAGATGAGTCCACAATGTGACAAAAGACAAGAGCAACAAACCATGTAATTCGAACACTATTATTTGGCCAGTGATCTCCGTACAGGCTAATGTTTCTTTATTTTGTTCCACGACTACTTACTTATTGTGACATCACTCCCTAGACCCTAGATAAAATACACGTAATAGAACATTGTTGACGTTAGATTACAATCACCGTCAAATGACCCGATTTGATATTCTCACCATTTCCTACCATCTCATCACAACTATCGATCCCCAAACGAAACCTTTTATCTTTTCCTAACGTGGGTTCTTTTGTTTGACCCAATGAGCCGTTCACTGCGGTGTTATTCTGGCACACGATGTTTTTTTTTAAATCCCTTATATTAACTTCGCGGCCGTCTCTCTCTCTCTCTCTCTCTGTCTTGGGCTCGGCGGGCGGGCGGAAAAACAGAAGTCAGAAGTCAAAAATGATCCACTTCCCATGATCCGATCGAACTGATATTTGGAACACGGACCCGTCTGACCTAACAATGCATCGTATCAAAATTTCAGATCGATCGAACGTACCGTAATTAAATTACTGCATTTTTAGTTTATCCTTATATGAGGTATGTAATTTTAATTCACGGTTTGTTATTGTTTTTTTGCCACGTGAAATTTTGAGCTGACGCATTGAGGCGACCCAACGAAGCGACGGGCGCTTTTGTTTACATTTTACGTGTCACTCTGAGCTCGGTCAAGCGAATCGGTGACCAGACTTTTCCCCTCTCCCCCCCCCACCCCTCCCCCCCCCCACTAGGGTTATGATGCAAAGTTGAGTTAAGACAGATTCAGTCTGTAAATGTTTGAAAATAATCAATACTGTTAGTTATGTCTCATATATAAGGGATTTATAGTCAAAAACTTTGTTTTTACGGGTTTGTTTTATTTATAAAGTTCGACACCCTACACCAGGCCGTCAGACTGTTTGGCTTTTAAATTACCCCTCCCCCATCACCCTAAAAGTGTCCGCAGGGGGGGTTTTGGGGATGGGGGTGGAGTGATAGATAATCTTCCGCGGTAGCGAGATAGCACCCAGAAGTAGGAAAGTGTGGAAATTGCTCGACTCGCTTTAATTTCCTTTCAGACAATCCACCAGGATTAAGCGTAAAAAGTTAATTACAATCTGTGCCCGTCGGGCATGACAGTTGCGTACAGTAACAGGGGCAGCAGCGTCTGGCCTCTTAGGATGTGATCCGCGGTGTAACGGTGGCTGATAGACGGAAGAGTGCTGTATCATGACATCAAGTGTTCGAAGGAGAAAGTTTTTTTATAACAACGTTAGCCAATGAACAAAAAGAATTTGTTCAGTTGGATATAACTGATGAGTGTCGTGAATACCTTGGCTTGATGTTGCGGTCGAGTGAACGGGCTGAGAATATATTTAGAGATAAACAATGCCAATGACTTAGTGTGATGTGGCAGATGGACATAGAAGTGACTTAGTGTGATGTTGCAGATGGAAATTGAATTGACTTAATGTGATATTGCAGATGGACATAGAAGTGACTTTGTGTGATGTTGCAGATTGACATGAATTGACTTAGTGTGATGTTGCAGATGGAAATTGAATTGACTTAATGTGATATTGCAGATGGACATAGAAGTGACTTTGTGTGATGTTGCAGATTGACATAGAAGTGACTTTGTGTGATGTTGCAGATGGAAATTGAATTGACTTAATGTGATATTGCAGATGGACATAGAAGTGACTTTGTGTGATGTTGCAGATTGACATAGAAGTGACTTTGTGTGATGTTGCAGATGGAAATTGAATTGAGTTAATGTGATGTTGCAGATGGACATAGAAATGACTTAGTGTGATGTGGCAGATGAGCATAGAAGTGAGGGTAAAAGTCTGGTCACCGATTCGCTTGACCGAGCTCAGAGTGACACGTAAAATGTAAACAAAAGCGCACCGTCGCTTCGTTGGGTCGCCTCAATGCGTCAGCTCAAACTTTCACGTGGCAAAAAAACAATAACAAACCGTGAATTTAAATTACATACCTCATATAAGGATAAACTAAAAATACATTAATTTAATTACGGTACGTTCGATCGATCTGAAATTTTGATACGATGCATTGTTAGGTCAGACGGGTCCGTGTGCCAAATTTCAGTTCGATCGGATCATGGGAAGTGGGTCATTTTCGACTTCTGTTTTTCCGCCCGCCCGCCGAGCCCAAGACAGAGAGAGACGGCCGCGAAGTTAATATAAGGGATTTAATAATAAAACAAACCCGTAAAAAACAAACCCGTAATTAAACAACCCCGTAAAAACAAAGTTTTTGACTATAAATCCCTTATAGATGAGACATAACTAAAAGTATTGATTATATTCAAACATTTACAGACTGAATCTGTCTTAACTCAACTTTGCATCATAACCCTAGTGGGGGGGGGAGGGGTGGGTGGGGGGAGAGGGGAAAAGTCTGGTCACCGATTCGCTTGACCGAGCTCAGAGTGACACGTAAAATGTAAACAA
Source organism: Ampullaceana balthica (assembly GCA_944989445.1). Taxonomy (NCBI): domain Eukaryota; kingdom Metazoa; phylum Mollusca; class Gastropoda; family Lymnaeidae; genus Ampullaceana; species Ampullaceana balthica. The sequence goes on along the minus strand of CALYLW010000232.1, from coordinate 439,498 downwards.
AAGCGCACCGTCGTTTCGTTGGGTCGCCTCAATGCTCAAACTTTCACGTGGCAAAAAAACAATAACAAATCGTGAATTAAAATTACATACCTCATATAAGGATAAACTAAAAATGCATTAATTTAATTACGGTACGTTCGATCGATCTGAAATTTTGATACGATGCATTGTTAGGTAAGACGGGTCCGTGTGCCAAATTTCAGTTCGATCGGATCATTGGAAGTGGGTCATTTTCGACTTTTGTTTTTCCGCCCGCCGAGCCCATGAGATGATGAGAGAGAGACAGAGAGAGAGACAGACAGACAGAGAGAGACGGCGGTGAAGTTAATATAAGGGATTTAAAAACAAAGTTTTTGACTATAAATCCCTTATATATGAGACATAACTAACAGTATTGATTATTTTCAAACATTTACAGACTGACACCGAGTGATGTCCCTTGTCTATACTAATAAAAGGCAAAGCCCTCACTGACTGATTCATCACTAATTCTCCAACTTCCCGTGTAGGTAGAAGCATGAAACTTTGGGAAGTTGTCGAGTAGCCTCTCTGAACGAAAATTGGAGTAAAAGAATTTTAAAAATAACACTCATGGGGGCCGGGGGCCCAAAAACGTTTTTTTCCCTTATATGGCCTATATAAAATTTGAAAATCACCAATTCTCCTATTTCCCGAGTAGGCAGAAGCATGAAACTTTTAGAGGTTGTTGAGTACAACCCCGCGATGGTAACGGGAGAAAAAATATTTAAATTATCACTTCCTGGGGACCGGGGGCCCAAATGAAGTTTTTTCCTTATATGAGCTATATAAAAACTAAATATCACTAATTCTCCTATTTCCCGTGTAGGTAGAAGCATGAAACACTGGGTAGTTGATAAGCACACATCCGCAATGGTAACAAGCGAAAAAAATATTTAAAATAACATTTAATGGGGTCCGGGGGCCCAAATGTAGTTTTTTTCTTATATAAAAACTGACTCATCACTAATTCTCCAACTTCCCGTGTAGGTAGAAGCATGAAACTATGGGAAGTTGTTGAGTAGCCTCTCGCGACGAAAATTGGAGTAAAAGAATTTTAAAAATAACACTCATGGGGGCCGGGGGCCCAAAAACGTTTTTTTTTCTTATATGGCCTCTATAAAATTTGAAAATCACCAATTCTCCTATTTCCCGAGTAGTCAGAAGCATGAAACTTTGGGAAGTTGTTGAGTAGAACACCGCGATGGTAACGGGAGAAAAAATATTTAAATTATCACTTATTGGGGGCCGGGGCCCAAATGTAGTTTTTTTCTTATATAAAAAAACTGACTCATCACTAATTCTCCAACTTCCCGTGTAGGTAGAAGCATGAAACTTTGGGAAGTTGTTCAGTAGCCTCTCGCAACGAAAATTGGCGTAAAAGAATTTTAAAATTGTCACTCATGGGGGCCGGGGGCCCAAAAAAATTTTGTCCTAAAATGGCCTATATAAAATATGAAAATCACAAATTCTCCTATTTCCCGAGTAGGCAGAAACATGAAACTTTGGGAAGTTGTTGAGTACAAACCCGCAATGGTAACAGGCGAAAAGATAAATAAATTATCACTTCCTAGGGGCCGGGGGCCCAAATGAAGTTTTTTCATATATGAGCTATATAAAAACTGAAAATCACAAATTCTCATATAAGATGTTGAGTACACTTCGGCGATATCAACAGGCAAAAATATTTAAATTTTCAAATACTGGGGTCCGGGGGCCCAAAAAATGTTTTTTCTTTATGGGAGCTATATTAAAACTGAAAATCACAAATTCGTATGTTTCCCGTTTAGGTAGAAGCAAGAAACTCTGAGTAGTGGTAAAAAACTAAAACAATATTTAAATTATTACATAGTGGGGGCCGGGGGCCTAAATGTAGTTTTTTCCTGATATGAGCTATATAAAAACTAAAAATCACTAATTCTTCTATTTCCCGTAAAGGTAGAAGCATGAAACTTTGGGCAGTTGTTAAGTAACATTCCGCAATGGTAACAGGTAAAGAAAAGTATATAAATTATTACTTACTGGGGACCGGGGGCCCAAATTTAATTTTTTCTAATATTAAAAACTGACTCAACACTAATTCTACAACTTCCCGTGAATGTAGAAGCTAAAACTTTGGGAACTTGATTAGTACACTCTTATGACGATAAATGACGAAAAGAAAATTTTAAAATTTCACTCATGGGTGACCGGGGCCCCATAACTGTTTTTTTCCGTATATGGGCTATATAAAACTGAATGAACACTAATTCCTCATCTTCCCGTGTAGGTAGAAGCATGAAACTTTGAAAAGTTGTTGCGTACCCTCCCGCGATGATAACAATCACAACCAAATATAAAATTATTATTCACTAGGGGGCCGGGGGCCCAAATGTAGTTTTTTTTCTTATATGAGCTACATATAACTGACTCATCATTAAATATCTAACTTCCCGTGTAGTTAGGAGCACGAAACTTTGGGAAGTTGTTGAGTACCCTCCCGCAATGGTAGCAGACGAAAAAAAAATTAAATTATCAGCTCGATAGGATCACGGGAAGTGTGTCATTTTTTACTTTTCGTTTTTGTTTTTCTGCGGGGCTACGACAGACAGACAGACAAGACGGTGAAGTTAAAATATACATTATATTCATCATGATCCAGATTGAAATCAATTGGTATTTTGAATTTGTGTTACGCGGGTTGTCAACGGTAACTGAAATCCTAATTTCCGCAGCGGAGCGCGGGGATTTTGCTAGTCTTTAATAAATGGGGGTGGGATGTGAGGGGGTGTCGGCACGACGGTCGGCGTCAACACGACGGTCGGCGTCAACTCAAACTCACGTGAAACTGGAAGAAAAAAAACAATAACAAACAGTGAATTTTGAATTACATACCTCATATAAGGATAAACTAAAAATGCATTAATTTAATTACGGTACGTTCGATCGATCTGAATTTTTGATACGATGCATTGTTAGGTCAGACGGGTCCGTGTGCCAAATTTCAGTTCGATCGGATCATGGGAAGTGGGTTATTTTTTACTTATGTTTTTCCGCCCGCCGAGCCCAAGACAGAGAGAGACGGCCGCGAAGTTAATATAAGGGATTTAAATACAAGTTTACTTTATTACCATGACTTCTTTACCTTGCCATATACTCAGCTACTTGACAACACTACCCGAAACCCCATCACACTGACTTTTTATTGGACTATTTACCCCGATTAATCACTTTTTTCAAGAGATTAGTTTCAAATCAAACAAGCGAAATCCATTGAGTTTATATACATCCTTAGTGTTCCCTAAAAGACACAGAGCATTTTTATAGGCCGTTAACTTTAATCTACGGTTAGTTCAGACGATCAATCAGTGAGAAAGGTCAAAAGGTCAGCTCGGGGCTGTTAAATGTTCACACTTATTTTCTCGTGAGTCACAAAATGGCAGTGCGTCCTTGGTTAACTTTTTACTTTCCTTTGACTTGAGACGAAGATGAAAGTAATTGATGGGGGAGGGGGAAGACAAAGAAGAGAGGGACTTTTAGACCTAAGGGCATTGGTAAATTTTTTGTTGTTGTTTGTTTGTTGTTTTTTTAAGGTAATTTTTGGTGCGTTTTATTTTGTTATTAAGGTAACCGAGTGCGTATTGTCATATTGGGTAATCAAACTATCAGAGCCGTGTTGTTGTGAAAGATAAAACTGAGAGATTTGAGTATCGCCTGATCAGAAGGCCAGATTACCAGCAGATGTGGGAAGTGCCGCTTATCTCTGCATCTCACCACAGCTGCCTACCAATTAGCAATAATTATCAACTTGTTTTTTAAATGTGTTAACCTCTTTTTAATTAACTTTTTTTTTAAGGATTACTTTATCCCGACCATCAACCAAAAAGTTTTTTTGTTTGTTTCTGCCATCAAATTTGATTTTTAATCTGTTCATTAGAGCCAATGTTGTTCATCTTTTTCGTTAACGTTTTAATGGGCACTTCATAACTCAATTTCAAATAAGTCACAGATTTAAACACGAAATATAAAGAAATCGGTTTTCCCGGCCTTAGTGCCATTTATTCAATGAAAGCTGTAAAATTTTAAGTCAGATTATTTACCTGTATATTGTTCCTAGTGCGTATAGCACAGGTGGTGCCGTGGCATAGCACCAAGTTATAATTGAATAAAATTGCTTTCCATTTATTTTTTAAAAATACCTTATTGTTGCAGTTTGAGCAGATAGGGGCGGTGGGAGGGGGGGCATCGAAGAAAATGTCATACATTCATACTCTAAACATCCTCATTTTATGTAACATTAACAAACATTAACACAAACATACTTAACGCATAAGCTCACAGAGAATACTGATTCTGTGACACAAATATGAGCCTAAGAAGTTCAAATAGAACGAAGAGCTTCCTCTTTTTAGAATGGCGATGAAGACGCCGTATGACGTAAGTTGTGTGTTAAAGAAACGATGACAATATCTTATGACGTTATCTGTCTATATTGACAGTGGTGGCGCAATATGACTCAATCTAACATTTTGTAGACGACTTAATAAGAGTAATTGTTGTCGATGATTGTTAAAGATGTTTTTAAATAAACCCTTGAATGGCACTACTTCAAAACTTTTCTATTCAAATTAAAGAAACATATAAAAAATTTCTAAAAATTCATATATATTTATAGCGGAATTGGCCTGGAAGATGCCTATATAAAAGGATTTTCATTTCATTTCTACTTTGCCCAGAGATTCACCAGGTATTCTGTAGAAGTTTAAACTAAAACCATATTGACAATGCACCGCTAACATCACTGCTGTCATACGCAATGAATAGAGGAAGGATGTGTTGTTAGCGCTTCGTTATGATTTAAATACCTGGCAAACATTCTTAGCGCTGACATTTACGAGAGTAGGACAAACAAATAATTTTTATTTAAAATTGACGTCATCAAAAAGCTTACAAATGCCTGTTCTTCTCTACTTCTTTTTAATGTATAGTTGTTTGAGGTTTTTTTAAAAAATATAATTTGTTTTTGATTGTTTTCAGTAATAATTATTAAAATGTTATTTTCCTTTAAAGTCTTACCAGCCAGCAGTATGTGTTACAATAATAATACATGATAATTTATATAGCGCTGTGCCCCAGTAAGAAACTGGCCTAACAGCGATTTACATAAACATAATAGCATACATATAAGTATCAATGCATTCAAAAAATATTCACATTCTTATAACGGTACGATACACATAAGCTACTTTTATCGTTAAAAAAAATGTTGTTTAAATAATTTTGAAATTAAAGTTAGATGAAATGAGTCTTTAGTGTAGTCTCGAAGAAGACCTTAGTAGTTGGAATTTCTTTCGCCAAATGTTTTAGGGCGTGGCTTAGGACTTGAGAGAATACGTGTGTCTGCAGAAGAGTGAGCGTAGCTGGCGGGTATGTGAGTAGACAAAGATAAGTTCAGTAAGATAGGAAGAGGATAAGTCAAAAAGAGAGAGAACGCACAGTTTGTAATAAATTCGGGATTGTATAGGAAGCCAATGAAGTGAGTTAAGTAGCGGAATAATATGGTCTTTTTTTTAAATTTTTTATTTTTGAACGCAATTTCCCTTGGAAAAATTAAGTTTATAGATTCGAAATGTCTGCCAAGCTTGATCATTCAATTCCTCCTGAACCATACCAGATAGAGGGTTCGGGTCTTTTGCAAATATGCTAAGGATGTGCAACGGCCAACAAAAAATACCGAGAATGTTTACTGGATTTCCTGGAAAATCCAAAAAACCCGAAAAAAATATCAGTATTTTGTCAATTTCTCGCCAAGCATAACATCTATCGGGTTGAAACAAACGTCAAACAATAGCTAATAATTTTAGAGCAATGTTTGAGAGGTAATTCTTCCAAATATTCGTTTTCGTTCGACTCCCATAATTTTAGAAGCAATTTTTGGAAGCAATTGTTTTGTTTAGTTTCAAAATTATTGATTTGAAATTACTTTTAATGTAATCTAGAATGATAGTAAATGGGGTTTTCCCGCTTCGTGAATGCTTACGCTAGATTGTTGCGTGGTGCGCATTATATTGCCACATTCTTGGTGTGACGTAGCATGAGGGGATATGACGTCATATTGTGTTTTGTTTCAGAATTACTTATTTGAATCGACTTTTAATGTAATCTAGAATGATTTCCCTTGATAAAAAAAATCGGAAATTTCTTGTTGGGAATTGCGTTTAAATACTCCTTCGAGATTTTATTTCTTCTTTTTTTTCTTCTTTTTAAATCCTTTATATTAACTCGTGGTGTCTGCGGCCGACCGACCGACCTTGCTTGCTTGCTTGTCGCCAAAACTTTTGATCGATTTTTAACCCACTTGCTCGCAAGATAGCGAGCTGAAATTTTGCAGGCAGTTTCGTACCGATGATAAAAACAATGTATCAAAATTTCAGATCGATCGCATGTACCGTAATTAAATTATTGATTTTTTAGATTATTTTATTTATTCCTATGTATCATGCTATTTTTTGAGATAGAGCGTCGCGGTGCGTATTATATTGAACAACCTTTCTGTCGCGCAATAAGGTGCGTATTTTATTGACAGCTCTTTTTATAAACATATTCCTGATCGGTGCGCATTATATTAAACATGTTTTACGACACAACTGCAATTTTGTATTTCTGGATGGTCTGGCGCTGCGTATTATAATGAACATTCTTTTAATTACTTCTCGTACATAAAGGATTTATAGTCAAAAACTTGGTTTTTTACGGGTTTTTCTTATTACTACTAGCCTTGCAGCTATTATTATATTTGTTGAGCAACTACAATTAATAGATCAAGTAATTCACAAATTAAAAGCCCGGCTTGCAAGGGTGATCATTGTGTTAAATGCCGTGTCTGCTACGTATTTGTGGTCGTTCACTCTAAGAGCGACTAGTTCATGTTTTTTCGTCTCAACAGACAGCTCTGATTTACCCGTTCACATGCAATAACGGTGGTTTAACCTATTGATCCACCTGCACCTGAAATACCTGCTAATAAATGCTCTATGAGCAGCAATCATTCGTCGCATAATTATTTAATGCTCTTACACTGCGGCGGCTCATCAAGAAAAGCATTGGATTACGCAAAGACTACGTTGGGTTTTTATTATTTTTTTAATTTTAATGCCCCGTCGAAGACCTTTGCAAACCAGTATTAGTGTATGATAAACGCGTGTAGAACTTAGATTTTATAATACCGGGTTATGAAAGTTCACGAGTGCGAAGACAAGTCTTAGTGTTAAATCAATTGCATTTTCTATTATATAGATTCTTCCTGATTATTAATTTATTGAAATCTGATTTCTTTTCATTGATTTATTTTCGAACATGTATCAAACATTCAAAACGATTCATGAATCAAACACATTTTAAAGTACAACAGCTTATATATCTAAATCGTTAAAAGATTGATAAAACAGATGTATTTTAGAGTAAAATGAGGTCTATGTAAATGGTAAAAATGTTAATAAATAATAATAATTGTACTTTAGAATACAATAATTTCTGAAATATGACATACAAGTTTTTGTGGTGGTCGCAGTGGCGTCACTGGGGGAGGGTGCGGGGAGTGCGGGCCGCACCTGGTGACACCATCACAAAGGGTGACACCAAGCCGTAAAATTCTGTATGTTCCCGTTATTTCTCACTAGCAGACTCGGAGGAGGTCTATGGGGTAAGATGTTGGGGGGGGGGTGACACCGTGAGCTACCGCAATGGGTGACACCGACCCTACTGACGCCCCTGGTTGGTCGATGACATATTTATCTACATTAAGTCCAAACCATTTATGTCTCGTGGGTTTGAGCTCAAAACCCAACAAAAGCTACCACAAATAACATCCATTATCATGTGCCTGTGAATGAGACTAGTTAAACTCATAGCTGGATAGCGAAGTCTTAAGTGGGATCTAGCCCACATTAAGCCACAATAAAAATGTTGATGAATGACTATTGCTAAAAAGTCCTCCGCTGACTTGGAAAGGAGATGGGTGCCGCCAAGTCCACCAAAACCCGAGAAAGTTCAAATGGAAACATTAGAACCCCCTACGACCACGAGGTTATAGGACACCAAAAAAAAATATCGTATGGTGTATCATCCAATAAAATAAATAATTATAAAAAAGATAACAAAAATCTTTAAAGCAACTCTAGTTTTTTTGTTATTACCAAATGTATCTAATACATGAAACGTAAAATTCCATTACTTTAGTGTAATGATTATAGGTGTGTGTTGGTAATGCGTGGGGTAATCTGTGGTTGTGTGGTGTAAAATGTGAATGTGTGGTGTAATATGTGGGTTTGTGTGAGTAAAATTTAATGTGTCAAGTTAATCGATGGATGTGTGTGTGTTAAACTGTTGACATTTGTTGGAAATCATCAATGCAAAATTATACAAGCAAAATTTTGTAACTGAAAATCAGTTCTGCTTAACCAATGAGCCGGGGAATTAAAAGCTTTCGGGCAGAAAGCCTTATCACAAAAAGTGAGATCGCAACGAAGCTCTCGACACGAGGCTCGTGAGAGGACGTTCCCTGAAGATGGCGAGTAGGTTATGCTCCCATGCCTGCTTCTTCCGACATAAAAAACTGGCCTAACGCATACATCAAAAACTGGCCCGTCATATACAACAAAAACTGGTCCGTCATATACATCAGAAACTGGTCCGTCATACACATCAAAACTGGTCCGTCATATACATCAGAAACTGGTCCGTCATATACATCAGAAACTGGTCCGTCATATACATCAGAAACTGGTCCGTCATATACATCAGAAACTGGTCCGTCATATACATCAGAAACTGGTCCGTCATATACATCAGAAACTGGTCCGTCATATACATCAGAAACTGGTCCGTCATATACATCAGAAACTGGTCCGTCATATACATCAGAAACTGGTCCGTCATATACATCAGAAACTGGTCCGTCATATACATCAGAAACTGGTCCGTCATATACATCAGAAACTGTATTGTTATAGATGTCAACTATTACCTGGCAGACTTATTGGGGGTCTCGTTAACTACTAATTGTCGATGCCATTTAAAATTACGATAGATTTTGATTTTAAATTTATAAATATATTTTGTTAGGAACATCCGATTAAGTTTACCGCAGAAATATTTAAGTTATTATAGGTGGAATGAGAAAAGAAAAATATTACTTAATATGAAGTTCCTGGCTGTGAAACTGTATATACAATTGTAATGGTTATCTACTTATTCAGTTGAGTGACTTACATAGATAGAAACAATTAAAACAGCAAATCATATGAGAAAACCGACGATTCTTGGCGGATAAGTCAATGATTTCACGACCGTCGGCAATACAACCACCATCTCAGAGTCTCTCAGATAAATGTATTCATACTGAAAATAAAACATATCACATAAACGTATTAAAGAAGATCCAGAACCTTGGTCAGAATAACGTTGGCTCATTTGTGCAAAATGTATCGCCTTGTTAAAAGTTCAGATTAAAACAAGTGCATTAACCGAGCGAGCCTCAACAAGCAGAATTTGACTCCTTTTATTATATTTTTTTATATCGAAATCTGCCTTTTGTTGGTTTACACAAGCCGTAACAACATCAACAAAAATTGGATCAAAGCTTGTGGACTGTTTGCACAACGTAACAGCTACCACTGTTGAAAATAAAGAATCAAGTTAGATTTAGTCAGCGCTAACATCGTAAAGCGGTGCAAGAGTTTCATGGCTAAGGCTAAATCTCCTCACAAATGTTTCTTTTCTAACGTAAAGAGCTCTGTCGCCCGCATTTATTTCTCAGTTATCTCTCCTGCTGGAGATCAAAAGATTCCAAATCTTGTTTTCCCAAATAAGAGAGGGGAAAAAAACAATAATTTAAAAATGTAATAAAAACTGGATTATATTGGAAGCACGCGGCGTATGTTGGAATAAATTGGTCGAATTTCGCGCACGCATTCCACTGATGCTAAGAATTAGTCATTTATTCCAGTTCAGTGGACTGAATTTCGACCATAAAAACAATAATATAGACAGCGTAAGGTTTCATAATCGTTAAACTCAAGTTACAAAAAATTGTACTGAAATTGATACCAAAATTTAAAAAACAAGTAAGACATCTTCATTTAAAAAGTGCTCAACATAACATTTTTTTCCCTTCAGATAAAGAGCAAAAATAGAATTTTATATGAAAACTGAAGTTGGGCATTAAAGAAATTTAAAAAAATAATATAAAAAAATGTTTAAAAAACGTTTTTGCCAATTCTATGAAACGAATACTAGTTTTAATGTAGAACCATACGTGTTAAAAGAGTTCAATTTAAAAAATAAACCTCGGTGGATATTATACAAACACAAACAGGAAAAGGGTTTTTCCCCCCTAAAGACTGGATCCATACACAATTTCGGGCAGTCCCTCCCCTCCCACAATTCTATGCTGGGTAGTCGGGTTAACATATAATGACGTTTTCACAGCCAGGACTCCGACAAAACAGAGAGAGTGAGAGACTGTGATACGGCCTGAATCAATACCACAAATATCGCGTAGCCATCAATGGTCGCGCAATTAGAAATGATACTGTGTTAAACCAGTGCGCCCCAGCTATAAAAAGACCATTGATTTCCGGACAACCCCGGATGACGTCACTTGCAAGGCTTGCATTTTTTTGACAGCCTGTCCAGGAATAGGGATACGAAGGCGTCAAATGGGCCGTTCCCCCTGGGTGGCTAGGGCTTTTTGGTTCGTATTATCGGACGCCAGTAGCTATTTTCCCTTTTCTGATCACGTTTTTAAGGGCCAGGAATATTCCAAGCCGTGGTCCAGTTTCAGCGATCAAAGTTGCCATAACATCTTTAGTTAACATACAACTATAGTCACCATCAATATTTTTAGCTGCAGATACTTTTTTAAAATTTAGAATCAGGTCTCTGAAGCATACAGCCGGTGTCACGAAATAAAGTCTCCACAAAAAAATAAATCCTCCCCCGGAAAGATTTTTTTTTAAAAATTGAAAATTAGGGTTATATTAAGTGTTTTTTTTGGTCTCGGAATATGTATTGCATTTGAAATGCAACAATCAAAAGCTTAGCCGGCAGGGTAACAAGTTGAAGGCAAATGAGATGCTTACCCCCTAGAGAAACATTTTAGGACTAGGTTGTGCTGGGGCGCCGTGGCGTCTAAGGCGTCCACTTTTTTTAAAAGCCCACTTATTTGTGGGTGATATTCCAAACTATTAACGGCTCATTTTACATCGTTCCCTTTACCAGAATGCCCATGTTCTTGAGACTACTTTGTTTATTGCCGTTTCAGTGTCAGTTATGGCTTTTAGTAGCTAATATTTTTCAAAGGAATTCAGGAGCGCCTATAACGCCCACTTTTTTCAAAAGCCCAAGTAACTTACGTGAATGTTATTGCATGCGTTCGAATCAGTGTTCTTTTTACATCGTTTCCTTTTCCAAAATTAAAATATAAGCTCAAACAATGACGTCATCTAATATTTTACGGCGAGAAGTACCACACGCTCTGTTAATCTCGAAACTAAAATGATTATGATTTTACGTCTATATTTTCAATATTTTAACTGCTATGGACTGTTGTACCATGTCCCTCAGCGTTACGGAGACAGTGTGTCAGTGAGTGACTTGGGCTTTTATATTGTTTATGGCAAATTGCATGGCGTTAATTCAACAACATAAAAATTCTTAACTGAAAAACATATATGATTAAGTAAACAGTATTTAAGTAATAATCTGTGACTATTACAATAATAATTATTCTCTATAATTTTATTTTTGAGTGATCTTTTAGCATTCTGTATTATTGTGGGGGAGATTTTATTTACAAGCAGGGGCTAATTTATTTTAATCTGGAGGAAAATATTTAAAATATTTAAAAAGAATTTATTTTAACATGAATCCGCCGAGGGGGGACTCTGTATGTGGTAGGTTTTATTTAGCCACACCGGCACCGGCTTCAAACCGTATTGTTACACTTGTCGTTTTAGTTAGATTGATCTGAGCGAATGAATGGATCCATGGTCATCTCGGACAGAACTGTTGGCAATAACAGCAGACCTTATAAACCAATGATAATTTTTTTCTCATGAAAAAAACAAAAACAACTACATGTCTTTATTTTACAGGACGTGTATTGACTTAGCAATGATGCGTTCACTGAGCTCTCAGTTGCTTTAACTTACTGACGCACGCACCCTGAAAGGCTTGAGATTACTCTCTTAAATCATAGACTTGTATCTTGGCGACCAGTGCCATCTGCTGGACAGTGCTGTTTAACTTGTCTGACCGTAGGATGTCTTGGCTGGTTACCACTGCAGAATATCTTAGCATTGTGTTGATTAGCATCATCGGCCCGATCAGAGGGCATGATGAAAACAAGAGGAAGCACAAAGGAGATAATTTTAATACTACGGTTGAGCAATTTTGAAAAACGCACATTGATCTACAAAACTGGATTTACCTGCTTCGATTATTCAGCTAGCAATAACTCTTTGAACAGGGTCATAAAGTTCTTTCCACATTATTTAATAATTTATCTCCACGGAACAGCAGCAGAATTTCAAAGACATGATTTCTCAATAAGAAATCAATGAAGAATACATCATTTTATACAACAATCTCCCGTCTGGGTTCGTTCCTCTTCTCTAACTGACAGGAAGTTTAAAAAAAAATTTTTTTTCTTTAAAATTTCGAGCAAGATTTCAATTTAATCAGTGTAAAGGTATACAATGGAGGGGAAAAAAAACCCTACTATTTGCGTAATGAAATGATAATAGTAATGGTCACGAAATTAGAAAGGATACTAATCAAAAAAATTCCAGCAATACAAAAAAGGTGACTGCAAGTGAGAAATGAAACATACGTTTTGAATGTTTGCTTTTAGATTTAAACACCGGAGTTTGGTAGCATAATCTTTAAATAAATGGAGTTATCTTGTAGCTGTTATTACGCACCAATCGATGGTCTGGTTGCTTGGGAACATTTTATCTGACTGACTCGTAATTCATAACGGTACGTCTTAAGCAGTGCTTGTAACGTAACACAATACAGACATTCGTTATTTAAAAGCATATACACTTATATGGTTGGCAAAGATAATATTTTATATATAATCTGATATCTATTTTTTTAATATGTTATTAATTTTCTAGGCTGTCCAAAGCAAATATTTCTATTAGTCATTCCATCATGTCTCCCTTTTATTACTTACACCTCACCCCATTGTGTGGATCCCCCTGATTAATACTTCTGTCGCAACCTTACTTTGTCCGCCACCTGTAAAACAGATACCGTCACTGATAGTTAACTATGGCTGTGTAATCAAGTCTAAAAATTAAAGGATTCCATTAAAATCCGTTCCTGTATGTCTTGCTCTCAAATATTGAAATATTTTATGAATGTTCCCCAAATAAACCCCACTTTACAAATCCTTTGTTCAGTGTCGCTCCATCAACAATGTCCGATATAAAGAATGTGTCCTAAACATCTGTTCCTACCAGGAAGCCAGGCTAATATACATTTTACTGACACAGCTGGTGTCCGGAGTAACTCCAGTTTTCTTGCAAAAATCTCATTCACGGACAGATTTTTTTTTAAAAATTCAAACAAGACGCTTATTATGCGACTGGTGCTGCATTAGACTTGTTAATGAATGCAACTTCACGACGTGACGTAGACAACTTTGAGAATCCTGATGAAGATTTGCTTCTGTAAGTGGATTTCAAACAATAAAAAAAATATGTCTTCCATAATTCTGAATTTGAATTCATATATGAGGATTTTCCTAATTTGAAGCTGTGTCAAGAACCTGAGATCGATAAAGGAATGTGGTAATCTTAAAAGACCCTGGATTCTACACATCATATTCCTGACATCTACATAGAATATTCCGGGCATTTACATAGAATTTTCCTGGGTTCTACATGTCATGCTCTTAATCTGAAACTGACTCAAGAACATGGGATCAAAATCTAAGATCAAAACTGGATTCTTTTCAAAAGTTATTGTTTGGGGAAAATCCAAAGCACCAGCTCGAAGCTATTTTGAGAATTTTGTTGAAACGATGAACCCCATGAAAATGGTCTTCGGACAATTATGTAACCCTTGTAAAATTGGCAATTTGTGTTTTGCTGAAGATGTAAACTTTCGTCAGACTCTTCCTTTTTAATGACTCCATGGGGTTATTTTGCAAAACAAGAGACATTCTGTATTTTTATTCTCAGCATCCTTTGTTATCTGCTTTGTATAAAACTCACTATCACATCCTTATTTAACATCAGCGCGTGTGATTTATAGGACGCAAAACATAAAAGTGTGAGGTGGCTAATTAGACAATCCATATGAGGGCTTCTATATGTGTTCCCGTTATTCATATATGGGCTTCCATATGATGTCAAAGTATAGATAAAATAGGTTCCATTTGAGGTGAAAGTATTCATATATGTGGGGTTGCCGGATTCGATGAATTACAACAAGATTTATTTTTTATTTTTAAATTCTTAGGACCCTGCATTTAACAGTTTTGATCCCAAATGTGGTCACTGGGTACCAATTAAACTGAGTGTACCCGACACATCTCCAAGTGTTAAAATGAGTATCATTACAAAGCACCTACAGACACATGCGTGCAAGCAAAGAGTAGAAGAGCATAATACAACACAGTATAGCCCAATGGAACAGAAATTTCTTCTTTCTGTTTACACGATTCCATAGTTTACGTTCCAATTTTGGCTCCATTTAAAACAATGTGAAATACATTTCCGAACATCCACAAATATTCCTTCTCTATTAAATGTAGTATATGCGGGATTGCGTTCATCCTCTTATCTTAGTATTACTGCCTTAGGCTGGCTTTTTGTTGACTTCTTGTTTACACAACTTAGACTTTATCATTGCTATTGTTGATTTAATAAGTCTTTTAGACTTTATCATTGCTATTGTTGATTTAATAAGTCTTTTAGACTTTATCATTGCTATTGTTGATAATAAGTCTTTTAAAAATCAAAATTTTCCTTTAAATGAAAACACTATCTTCTGCCCCTAATCGTTCAAGTCACTTGTACAAGATTCTAAAAAACGTATCGTGTTTCTTTCGAATTGTCACTAAATCACTTGAGAGACAAAATACTGATGGAAAAAAATGGGGGTCAAAATTTATGAATTCCATCTTCTAAGGAATAGGTCATTGTTGTTCAAATGTCACTAAATTCGTATTTGCAGACATTCACTCCCCTTGTTGTCGTCCTAGTGTCGTGTCGCTAGGGTTTCTCTCCTCAAACGCAGCACGATCTCCAGTAAACATAAGACTTCCTGGGGAAATTTTATACCTCACCCACGCCGGAAATCCCGGAGGACAGTCTTAGATGCAATATATTTTTTTCCAAATATTAACAACTTTGAGATCAACATAGTTATCCCCAGTTTTCACTTTATTCCTGGCACTATTTGCAATGAAGTTTGCTGCGAAGTTTTTATAAGTCTGTTACCCGGGGCACAGAGATTCTCAGCATTTTCAAAGCGGCGACAGTATATATAAATATAATACTTGAGGTTGGGGGTTTGTCAAGTTTCAAGGGTGAGGTTTGAAGAAAAATCTCATGGCATTCCATGGCAACCACTTCCATACCAATGTACCATACCAATATGCCATACCAATATGCCATACCAATGTGCCATACCAATCAATATGCCATACCATATGCCATACCAATAAGCCATACCATATGCCATACCAATGTGCCATACCAATATGACATACCATATGCCATACCAATATGCCATACCATATGCCATACCATATGCCATACCATATGCCATACCAATGTGCCATACCAATATGCCATACCATATGCCATACCATTTGCCATACCAATGTACCATACCAATGTACCATACCAATATGACATACCAATGTGCCATACCAATATGCCATACCATATGCCATACCATATGCCATACCAATATGACATACCAATATGACATACCAATGTGCCATACCAATGTACCATACCAATATGCTATACCAATATGCCATACCAATGTGCCATACCAATATGCCATACCATATACCATACCAACACGCCATACCAATATGCCATACAAATATGCGATACCAGTATCCAATACCAACATGCCATACCAACATGCCATACCAATATGTCATACCAATATGCATGGCTGCATTCTTTGTTCTCGATCAGGAACTGAATGTATATGTTATTAAAAATCGATTATTACAGCCGAGACACAAAACGCTTGGATATCGACGGATGTATCCGAGAAGACAACAGCTCACTAAAGATTAAAGTTGTCAATGTATAAGCACACAAAAATAAATGTGTTATATCCAGACCTTATAGTCGGATAATGGGAGTTGGCCCCACCCCCCCTCACCCCAATCCAAAGCCCTTAAGGCATTACATCCCCCAGGGGCTTGGTCAATACTGTGGGTCATGCATGATAAGCCCTTAAGGCATTACACCCCCCAGGGGCTTGGTCAATACGGTGGCTCATGCATGATAAGCCCTTAAGGCATAACATCCCCCAGGGGCTTGGTCAATACTGTGGGTCATACATGATACTTGTATTTGACTCGAGCGTGATCCAAATTATAAATAAGCAGGCCGATTGGTAATATGAAATGTTGGGTAAATGAAATTGTAACAACATTTTTGACTATTTAATAATGATATCATAGGAAGCGATAAATTCTTTGGTAATAGCTAAAACTTCCAACTCAACAAGGCACGTCCTGATCTGGAACCGCCACAGTGTGTTAGGAAATGACAATTGAATATAAAATCAATCCATTTTTTTTCCAAAAAAGTTTAAACTTAGGATTTTATAGGGATGGTAAAATTATAAGTGCGTGTTTGTGGGGGAGAGGGGGGAATGCCCTTATGAAGATGCCTCTGATGAATACTACTCTCCTAAATGTATTATGCTCGCTATTCCTAAAACACTGTTATTGAAAATGTGTGCAATTCGCTATAGATGAATACACATTTTTATACATCTCATCCTATACACACTTTTATTCCCATCAAATCAGGTAATTAAATATATATATATAATTAACATTAACACAAATTATCAGCCACTTGCAGTTTTTTTTTCAATTATGTATTAAGTATAGATTTTTTGTGGATGTGTTGTGTGACGAAAATGATTTTCAATGCAAAAATTCAACAACAAAAATGTCTTGTCGCCCACACTAGCTCTTCTTTGAAAGCTGAGAAATGCACATTAAAATAAGTCCACAAAATAAAAACTTTTCAATTTGTAGTTGTTTTAGAAGAGAGAAAAACTGTCTTAATTTTGTGACGAACTGTCTAGATTTTGAAGGAAGTGTTTTCAGAGTTATTACAACAATTACACATCTTTTGACATTTTAAAAAAAGGCATTTTCTAAAGCAGATAATGAAATATTAAGAGATATTATGAACTCAATCTTCAAGGGCTCTAGTAAATAAAGATTCTTACTGCTTAGCTCCCATCTTTTAATTATGTGTTTTAGGGTTTTAGTATTTACGTGACGCTTTTCATCTTATTCTCCTCAACTCTCTAGCTGTTTAACTGGTTGAAATGTCCACACAAAAAATATCTCGTGTGTTAAAGTTGAATGTCAACATGGTAATTGAAAATTGAGAATGTACCTGCTTGTTTTTTTTTGTTGTTTTTTTCCAATTTAAAAAAAAAGAAAGAAATACTGAAGTTCAGTTTGCAATCGTTCATTGATTGTAGCGCCTCCCTCAGACTGTAGGTAAATATAAGGCAAGGTTAATCACAAGGGGCGCGTGTTAGATTACATAACGCTTCCCACCCCCGCCTGACTGCGCATAACTGGAATAGCACGCGCTCTCCGCGTGAGTCCTCTGCTGTAGTGTGAACGAATTGTTTGCTCTGTTCATTGATTTCTGAACTTTCTCTCTCAAAGGTAAGTTCTAACGACACACCATCTCCCTCCCACCCCACCCCACCCCACCCTCATCTTCACTCTCTACGCTAGCATCTTACAGTACCCAAATCTCTATACTTTCAATGCTTCAATTTTTGGCGGCACCCCTAATTTTATTTATTTACTGGATCCTCTGGCGCCACCCTCAACAATTCGTCTCTAAGGGAAGTCCTAGCCATACCCTAAAATTTCAAATTAAAGTTTAATTTTAGTGGGGGATCCAAATATCTTTTTGACATACTTCTGAACAACATCATCACCAGTATTAAGTCTCCATAAAAATGTCTAGTGGTATAGACAAGCTCCCAAATATTTCCATCAATAGAACTTTATTTTGGGGGAACGTTTTAAGGATATCAAAACTTTTCATTACAAACAAACAATGTTTTAAGCGCATGCGCGATAACTGAGCTGGGTACTATTGTTCTACATGATGAGGCATTATTTTTAACATAAAAATTTGCTGATAACTATGGTCTTCCCCAAGGCAGTACTAAACTTACTTACGGCACTGTTTTAAGAAAACAACCGAATTGAGTTTATTAAAGGACATTAGTCGATATTTAATCCTCTGATTGATGAGAAGATTGGTACGCAACAAGCGTCCAAACTCGTTCTTCAACAGCGTTATTGTACGCTATAACACGAGATGAGATGGATCACACTGTGTGGACAGACGAAATAAATAAACTTGTTTCCGTCGCGTAGATGCTACAAGCAGTGTTGACGAACGCATCAATCTCGTGGGCCATTCAGAGCGCACAATCTCGCCGTGGCAGCAACGAGCGTGAATCTCGCGTTGTTGACTATTGAAATACACTGAAGGACCGTTTGCACGTCCTTGTTGTGCGAAGCGAGTATGTGCAGGGCCGTAAAGATGGCGGAGAATATGTTTGCTGATCATTATGGTCGTGAACTAACCAGTGCACGAACTGGATAAGTAGAGTTCTAGCCCGGCGATAGGATGAACATCCTATTGGATCGCCTTGTTTTTAAAATATTTTTATTACCGGTGATGATAGGAAATTGGTTTCAACGCAAATACAAGCATGTTGTTAATGACTATTTTAATTTGGACGAATTGAAACACGTCGCAATTCACACTTATATATATATAGGCTATGTTCTGTGAGGTCATCGATGGCGATTGGTCCCTCAAACATATATGACTCCTACAGCCAATCATATTGAACACGTTTACGCGGACGTTCAAAACGAGTTATTTTAGGTGTAGTATTTCTTCCGAGACTTTATTTTGAGCTATGTGCGTTGGGATTTATAGCTCTGTTTTACTAGTTATATATTTTAACTATAATGAATAGTATATTTGACGTGATGCACATGTATGCCGGTCAAGACGACCGTTTGAGGGGAGTTACAACATGCCACCAAACGGTGCTGGAACGTCCTTGGGCGGGCTTTGTTGCTCGTATATATATATATAATAGCCATTATAAAAAGCAGCCTTGTTTTGTTTTTTGTTTGTTTGTTATTGTATTTTTATTTTATTTATGCCATTGAATTTATCCAAATAAAAACTATTGACAACGGAAACAATATCCAAATAGATAAATTGATTGAAGCTTTTGAGAACTCAATAACATGTAACTGTGTGGAAATTCGTTAATACGTTTAACCGTGAAAAAAGGCCTTCTTATATGAATCAGGGATGTGTGTATTTTCTTTTTTTTTCTATTTCGGCAATCTCACTGATAGCGCCCAAGTCGCCGGAAACTTCAGCACCCCTTTCTTTTCATACGGCCATTTGCTTACAACTCTTAGCGACAAAATGATAAGGCGACTTACGAAAGAGAGAAAAAAAAAGGCTTTTACATTTACAATACATGTATTTCAAAATAATCGAGTCAAGCTAAATGAGAAATTCAAAATGTATAATTTACTTCATCTCGTCATGTCAATGAGAATTACTCGTAGTTTGTGATATTAAAAGTAAATCTTAGAGGAACACTTTTCTGTTTTCTCATTTATCATTGTTTCTAATTGATGAACGTTGTCAGGGAATTCTACGACGTGTATACCTTCTGTCATGTGTGGTTGAGGATCAGTTGAAACTGACAAGTGAAAACTTTAAATCAAAAGCAAAGTCTTAGTCGTTAGACCTAGTCAAAGTCAAATAACAAAGTCAATGTCAGTTAACAAGTCAAAGTCAGGTAATCAAGCCAAGCTCAGGTAACTAGCCACAGCCAGATAACCTATTCAATGTCTGTAAATCAAATCAAAGTCAGGTAAGCAAGTCCAAGTGAGGAACCATGTCAAAGTCAGGTAACCAAGTCAAACTCAGACAACCAATTCAAAAGTCATACAAATAAGTCAAAGTCAGCCAAGACACACAAAGAAACATTTAAAAAGTTATTTATTTTTAAATAAAAAGATTTAAGTGAATGTATAGAAAGAAAACAAAATTACAGAGAACACTACATTTCGTGTTTCCGTCCCTGCGTGCCTTTATAGTCTTCTCCAGAGACCTGAAAAAAGTGTGTGTGTGTGTCAGGGGGGGGGAGTAAGGGACAAAAAAATGGCAGAGATAAAACGGTCTACGAAAGATGGCTGGAGTTATAAATATTTGTTCATGAAGAGTAAGATGTAAGATTACATAATGGTCGGCACAAATAATGAAACGGGGCAAGAGAGAAAACAATGATGAAACGCAGAACGCTGTCTTTGGGGCGTGTGCGTGGCGTGGAGGTAGCTCCGGGAGCGTGCGTGGGGAAACATTGCAGGTATGCTCGATGGGGGCATCAGATAGGCGCTGTGTGCTACAGGTGCACGCCGGGCCCAGTGTGTGCTCTGGGCCTGCACTTTATTTTCTTTTAATTGGGTTCAGTGACCCTGACATGCTCCAGCGTGGCCAAAATATCCAGATGTCCTGGCCCAATTCTGAAAGTTTCTCAAGTTTCTGATGGGATGAACTTTGGCCTCGTTCGCTGGTTCTACCGGAAAGCTTTGGTCTCGTTGGCTGGTTTTACGGGATAACTTTGGTCTCGTTCGTTCGCTGTTTCTACGGGATAACTTTGGCCTCGTTCGCTGTTTCTACGGGATAACTTTGGTCTCGTTCGTTCGCTGTTTCTACGGGATAACTTTAGTCTCGTTCGCTGGTTCTACGGGATAACTTTGGTCTCGTTCGCTGGTTCTACGGGATAACTTTAGTCTCGTTCGCTGGTTCTACGGGATAACTTTGGTCTCGTTCGCTGTTTCTACGGGATAACTTTGGTCTCGTTCGCTGTTTCTACGGGATAACTTTGGTCTCGTTCGCTGTTTCTACGGGATAACTTTGGTCTCGTTCGCTGTTTCTACCGGAAAGCTTTGGTCTCGTTCGCTGGTTCTACGGGATAACTTTGGTCTCGTTCGCTGTTTCTACGGGATAACTTTGGCCTCGTTCGCTGTTTCTACAGGATAACTTTGGTCTCGTTCGCTGGTTCTACGGGATAACTTTAGTCTCGTTCGCTGGTTCTACGGGATAACTTTGGTCTCGTTCGCTGTTTCTACGGGATAACTTTGGTCTCGTTCGCTGTTTCTACGGGATAACTTTGGTCTCGTTCGCTGTTTCTACGGGATAACTTTAGTCTCGTTCGCTGTTTCTACCGGAAAGCTTTGGTCTCGTTCGCTGGTTCTACGGGATAACTTTGGTCTTGTTCGCTGTTTCTACGGGATAACTTTGGCCTCGTTCGCTGTTTCTACAGGATAACTTTGGTCTCGTTCGCTGGTTCTACGGGATAACTTTAGCCTCGTTCGCTGTTTCTACAGGATAACTTTGGCCTCGTTCGCTGTTTCTACGGGATAACTTTGGTCTCTTTCGCTGTTTCCACGGGATAACTTTGGCCTCGTTCACTGTTTCTACGGGATAACTTTGGTCTCGTTTGCTGTTTCTACGAGATAACTTTGGTCTCGTTCGCTGTTTCTACGGGATAAAGAGTATGAGCTCTTCAGAGCTGCTGTTCTGTATCAGAGTCAACGTTACGGGCTTCTAGAAACATTTGATTTTTTTTAAAGTTTCTCTTTCTGACCATAACAGCAATCATTGTAAAGTATTTCCTTTATATGACGTCAATGATTGTCCACTTGATATCGGCATTGAACAAAAACTTCACTTTGAAAATAACAAGATAAATACATTTTTTGAAATTAAAAGTATTAATAAAATGCTGATAGATTCTTAAAAGTAATAAATTTTCTGGTTAAGACAAGAGAGAAAAAAGATGTCCTAAATGCTCTTTTGAAAAAAACTGAGGACTGAGGATCATATATTTTTTGTTATAAAGATCTTACATAAATGCTGAGGATGTAACCCTGTACTCTATCCATGTGAGAACCTCTGATCTTCTTAATGCTGTGACACGTGGCAGATATCTTGATGGCGTCATCTCTTTCTTATCACTGGACGTGATATCCCGGGATGTACGCATGGAGCTCTGGGTGGAATAACCTTTGTGGTTGTAGCAGCAGGTGTGAGAGAAAGCTGAGGATGGAAGCATTGTAAGAGTTGGATGTAAAAATGTTGAGCTGCCTTAGACTGAATGGACTAGACCAACGGTGACCAAACTGCGGCTCGCGAGCCACATGCGGCTCCTCTGTGTTCACTTTGCGGCTCGCGAACAATTGATCAAATTATTTTTTTTATTTTTTTTAAAATATGTGCTGTGAAATACGTTTAACAGAAAAAGCTTAAGAAGAAATATATGTCAACGGGAAATAAAATACGGTCCCGACAAAGTGAAAAGTATTTTGATCCACCTTTTTTCCCAGAAGCTTTCTACCAGAATGGGAAGAGGATTTTGCATTTATTGATAAAGAAGGTTCGCTGGTCCATGTGCAAAGTAAAATAAACTTTGTGCAAGGTTGCACAACATCCATTTTGTGTGCAATATTTTATCAAATTTTGCTGCGCGGTAATTCTAAACTGCTTCGTGGCGTTGGCTAGATATCTGCGCAGCCGCGCAGCTTAAATAGAACATTGGTGGGGACTTGAGTGATAGTGTCTCAATGTGGCTCTCAACATTTTTGAATATTAATAAAATGGCTCTCAGTTACAACAGATCTGGCCACCCCTTGAATAGACTATTTAAGAGTGGTAGTCGGGGTTTAGGAGCGCGATGGTCTAAGTGGTAGCGCACTGGACTATCCATCCGAGGCAGATCCCGAGACGCGGACTCGAGCCCAGGTACTGGCAAGGCCCCTGGGGCATTGTGCTGGCCACACATTCCCCTGCTCGTTAGTGGTGGCTAAACTACATCACTTGCCCCATAGTCCGTCATTAGTCGGATTATTGAGAAATACTGTTGTATGTTGTAAACGTAAGCATTATGCAAGGTGATATAAGAATTTAGCAATCTATCGAATTATATGAAATCGCTGTTGAGGATTTAGGTAATACTGCTGAATTGTGTGGCTGTAAGCAAACTGTTGCCATTTGCTGAAATGTAACAAATGGTCAGTATTAACTGACCAAAAGGAAAGTATTTCTGTCTTTAACATCCCGTCATCAAATAAAGTTTGTCTTGAATTATAATGTTAGTTTTTTTTACATGTATCATAGCCTTTTTCAGAGCTAACATGAGCCATCCCACTGTCATCAGATCATGCATCTACCATCCCGCTACCATCAAAGTAAACACCGAATATTTTGGAACCATCGTCAGATCGAATACAAGCCCTATGTTCTCTCATTTTACCAGCGGGGCATTAGACCAGGTGTTGACAAGCATTGAGTTTCCAATCTTAATTGCGGAAACCATCAACGCATCTGACCTCCTATCGATAACTCGCTATTTCAACACTCTGTCCTTTGTTGTTTGTGGTTGTTTTGAGACATTAATTACCCGACATCGACCGCGTTAATGTTAGAGCAGTAAAACTATTACGACTAAGTGTGAGCTATTGTTTGTCATCGGGTATTGATACGTGTCATCTGGGTTTACATGTGCTCGGCCACTATCGCCCGGATGAAATGATCAGTGTGTCTATTAAAAGTAAATGGGATACTTGACGCTAGGTCTAACCTAGTGTTGTAATGTATCCGATTGTTAATCAAAGAGATGTTAAACGGTTCGGTGTTAACTGTACGGAGTGATGAGTCACCCCCACCCGCGGTAAATATGCAATAAGGTCAGGGAATATTTTATTCATTCTCTTTAAATCAGGGGCGTCCAAATGTTTTGCAAAGAGGGCATATTCATTTAAGTAAACATATGTGCGGGCCGGATTAAGATAATAAACAAAAATGATAAATGTTGTGATATATTGAGCTTAAGTTAGTCTTTTTAATTACATGATTTTTATTCTTGCTGTAATTTGTACGAGTAGGAGTAATAGTTTATTGGATAAAAAATGGACAGTACCATCACATATTTGAGACGTTATAAATGTCTTAATAAATTATTAGAAATTAATAATATTGGATGAATAGAGCTAAGTTAAGGAAAAAAAATGTTTATTTTATATTACTTACCTTACAATACTTTTTTTCAAATTGAAATATAACTTCAACAGAAATGTGGTGTGAACAAATTGTGATGCAAATTTTGTCTTAAAATTTTAAATACACCAACGTCCAATTCATTTCTTTTTCCGACCTGGCAAAAATAAACAATACTTCGTCACCGATTTCGCTATCAAAAGTCAGCGAAGTTCGTACACATAACAGCATATACCTTTTTGATTTATTGAAATCCATATCCTATGTTGATGAACAATAAAAGGAATCAATTTTGACATTGTTCTTGTTCGTTATATAACAAAATTCACGAGTCAATTAATTTTTTTAAGATGATGTCGCCGGCCAGTTAAAAATTTTAACGCGGGACATATTTGGCACGCGGGCCGGACTATAGACACCACTGCTTTAAATTTATAACAAAAAGATGATTATAAGGTTGTATCCCATACAATCATCCCGGAACTGTCTGCCTCCGTCCTCAAAACTCTTGACGCAAGGATTTTTGATGCTACGCTGCCTGATGGTTAAACGGGAGTAGATGCATATTATTGGAGCGTTGAGAGATCGCATTTTGTAAGACTGGTCATTTAGTATGGTGCACAGTTATCGATCGCTCTGTAGGAGGAAGGTTCGATTCCCGAGAGGGCCGCTTTATTTTTCTTTCTTATTTTTCTGTGTTTATTTCTTTTTTAATTTGAACTAGAAATATTTTGATCGTATCATATTCTCGTTAACCAAATATAGCCACAAATGTAAAAAT
Organism: Ampullaceana balthica; assembly: GCA_944989445.1. Classification (NCBI taxonomy): domain Eukaryota; kingdom Metazoa; phylum Mollusca; class Gastropoda; family Lymnaeidae; genus Ampullaceana; species Ampullaceana balthica. The sequence continues at coordinate 414,301 of CALYLW010000232.1, read as the reverse complement.
GTATTGATAATTTCTTTATTTGTTTTTAAATTTTCCATTGGCTTTCTAAGAGGGCTGCGGAAATTAACGAGTAATTTCTCAATTAATCGTTATAAATTTTAACGATTAAAATTTTGTTTAACGATTAATCGACCCACCATTTATTTATGTACTAGAAGTCAAAAAGTAAAATATTTCGGCCGATAAATATAAACTCATTTCCGGACGATTACGTTAACATTTTGGTTTTAAACAATTGACTGACGTGAATGTTCAAAATGATGATAAAGGTTATTGTGTCCATTGAGAGAAATCGTTTGCCTACTATACAATGTACCCTCTAAGTCTAAGCTTCGTTGGTCCGTGTGCAAAGTTAAAACAAAAAACTCTTATGCAAAGTTGCACAACGTCCATTTTTTTGTTGTTGCAATATTCTACAAAATTTGATGCGCAGTGATTCTAAACTCCTGCTTGGCCTCCGTCAAATATCTGCGCAGCCGCGCTATTTAAAGGGAACATTTCTACATTGGTTCTAACACTTCGCTTACATATCACCTGCAAACCAAACATCCACTACAGTATCAGAAACTTCAGCTGAGATAATCTAAAGCTATGTGAACGATTGTTCAGCTCGGCTGGTTATATTGTCAATAAGACACTCTCATGACGTGAACCAAATAATGTCAATAAACTTGTCTGTTTGTGTTGTTTGTTAAAAGATGTCATATATAGAAGACATTCCAGTTATTTTTTCGATTTTCGACAAGTATTTTAATAGATGTTACTTATGACACCATAAATTTCAATTTTTGGCTTTACCGAAATTAACGATTAATTAATCGTTAATTTTTCAAAAAGTTAACGATTAAATTTAAATTAATCGTTAACAGCCCTACTTTCTAATCGACATGAATAGTTAACCTTAAAATTATGATGTTGTCACAAAGCAATGCTACCAAAGATCTATAACTTAGTTCAGATCCTTTTCATATAACAGATACCCAACAACTATTTGTACTCACTTGGTGAAGGCTTCAGTCTTACTACAAGTCCAAGCTTCATAATTAAGGGATTTCAAATGTTGTTCGCGTAAAAGAAACGTATGATATTGAAATATTAACATAATTGATTGTTGTGATGATACTATGTAAATATTTGTGGTTTGTTAGCATTATTTCTATTTCTTATAATTGAATTTCTTCGAATATATATTTTGCTCAGTAACTTTAGGAGATTAGAAGCTCACTCATCTTCACTACGATCCCTTGGTGGGTTATTTATACTGTTTTTTATTACCCTTAATTGTAAATGATAATAAGTAAATTGAAATCTTTTTCAAAAATAGTCATTTTTTAAAATTTTGTTTATTTTAATTTGTTAATGAATCTATGACGAATGTCTACTTTCTTTTCTTTTTTTTATGTTATGCTAAGATAGTTGTTGTTTTCCCCGCAGAGTTCTTTTAAAATCGTGATAAATTTTTGTAGAAAAATATTTCCGGACAACTCACCGAAGAACTATCAGTTTCCCGATATACTCACAGCTCTCGCCAATAGAGGAGAAGCGAGCTGTCTAGAGTGCAAATAACTTGACCACCTGTTCGCCCTGAGTGAAAAAAAACATCTTATTTCTCCAATAGCAAAATTATTTCCAGAATTTTTTTTCAGAAGTTGTCTTGTATACCAAAGCTCTGACACCTGGCAAATATGTCAGTTGTTAAATTAAATGGCTGAACGTATCCATCCCACGACGACTTATGCATGGTTACAACTTATGGTTTCCAAACGGAGAATACCACTGTGGATAATATGTAAAGCGGTTCTGGTAATGGTTTTCAAACGGAGAATACCACTGTGGATAATATGTAAAGCGGTTCTGGTAATGGTTTTGAAACGGAGAATACCACTGTGGATATGTAAAGAGCTTTGGTAATGTTTTCAAAATTGAAAGCAAGAAATACAAGTCGACTGGTGTGTGAAGAAAGATTTTTTTTAAATTATTGCAAATTAAATTTTCGTCCCCATTTAATTCCAGTTTGGTTCGTCATTCTTTTTTTTAAGTGTAATTGGCTTCAAATAATGTGTCATCATTTTGTACAATGTATTGTAATCTTTCACAGAAAGTACTTTTAAAAAGTTATTTAAACCTATCTTTTATTTTAAAGACTTTCTTTCAGATTAGTCACGTCCTTATGATTTACTGCACAATATCTTCCCTGATAGATATAACGTGACTTTTCAATGAATTAGTTCGTGCGTGGCGGGAGGGAGGAGGTGGTGGGCTGTAAGCCCCCGAAATTTGGGAGGGCTATCAAATTTAAAATAAAAATTATAAGATAAATATTAGTTCTTATTTTAAAAATTATTCACATTGTCATCGACACAGTTACAAGGTACTCACCTAACTGGACTATAAATAAATATCTCTCTCCGTCTTGCAGTGACTTCTCAACAGCAAAACGTTGCTTAGACTCCTTCAAACTTGCAGCAAAAAAATTATCCGACTAAAATCTGTTATAATTTTATGATCTTTAATTATTTTGTAATATTTGAACTTATTTATATTATGTACCCGAATTTCAATGAAACAGAAATGTATTTTTCTGATTTAAAAAGGCATTTATATATCTTTTGTATTAAATAGATTAATTCGTAATAATGACACGCAGGTTTTTTATTATGAGTATCAAAACTTATAAAGCAATATTTATAATAATACAGCACAAAAACTTTCATTGGTGCGCAGTGGTTAAAATTATATGTGGGTCTTGAGGTTTAACTGCTTAGCGACAGATGACAATGACAAATCACTGTACGGCTCTGGTACGACGAATCCAATTGGCCCAGTTATGAGGTGTCTACAAATTAATATATGCATATAATATGATGTCACAATTGCTATTACCTATCGATCCTAAATATACAACCAACAAATTTTAAGTTTATGTGTGACACACAGATACCCAGATCACTGGAGACCTCCAGATACAACTCTTCCAGAAACTTCTTCTACCCTCCCGCCCCCACAAGTCCACTTACACCAAACTGAGTTTTTCTTCACTTACTTCTCGGGCCCCTTCCCTTTGCCCTTTACCAACACACACACACAAATGTGGATGGGATAGGGGTGGGAGCTGGGCGGTGGGGCCGTAAAATGATTCTGTTTTAATTAGAGTAGCGGCTCACAGCCGGGCACTCAGTCGCGATATTTCCCATGTCTCGTCCGACGAATCTTTTTCAAACTCTCACTGCTAGTGTTATTGATTGGTCGTGTCTGTCCAGTTTTTAAACCTTAAACCTCATCTGTCAATTTTCTTAGTGTTTGTTATGTAGTGTTTGTTGGGGAAAAACAACTACTTCCCGGTAAGTGAATAGGCAATCTAGTCACGCCAACCCATTTCCCCCCACAGATGACCCTTGGTCAATTTTGACATCCGGAACATCCACCCGTCCAGTTACATAACCCTGAGATGAAAGTATGTGACGTTTTATTAAACTGCCCGTTACGTGTCATGCCTACCACTGGCATTTCCTGACAGTATTTAAACAAATCAAAGTGGCAAGATATAACACGTAATTTCACCCCACTTTAGACTTTAGGCGTCTGGTTAATTGAATCTTCCTATTTAAATCCTCCCGTATCTGTAAGGACTATTTTTGTTCTTACCATACTTGTTTCTGTTTCATCTGATATCAAACTATTTGAATACGATGATTGTTGATAAGCCTCCGGATGTGTATAATTCAAATCATTTATTTTTAAATTATTAGTCTATGATTAAAACAATCTGTGTGCGTATCTAGTGATTCACGTCAAAGAAATTTACTAAGAGAATTATTTTACAGATGTTTTTTAGCAGTTGTGGAAATGTGTATGTAAAACAAAACGAACTTGTTTCAACTAAACTAAAATTTAACATGTAACTCTGGTAATTTGAGCGTTGTGAGTTGTCTTTGTTTGATCGCTGGGTATGGTTCCTACCACATCAGTATACATAATCTTAATCATATTGTGAAAAACAACAAGAAAACGAGAGGGCGGTCTGAATTTTTTTTAAAAATGTGATATAAGGTGTATACCACCTTATCGTGATATCTGAACGTGTTTGGTGTTGTCTGTGTGTAGTGTCTGTGTGTAGTGTCTGTGTGTAGTGTCTGTGTGTAGTGTCTACCACAATAAGATTGTGTCCGATAGTGTTTTAGGAATGGCTCCATTTTCCTGCAACCTGTAATTATCAAACTTGTCCAACCAGCAGTGTGGCAGTGTGGCAGGTTCATTTTCCGGTCTTTTTCTCATCTTTGTGTAAAGAGCTTTATGTTTATGTCCTTGTGTCCTGCTCCGTGTCCTGGTCCTTTCGTCCTGGTCCTTGTGTCCTTGTCCTTGTGTGCTGGTATTTTGTTTAATTTTAATCTGCTATTCCCAAATGAACATCAATCCATTATTTGTCGTATTCAAATTAATTTAACGCTTGCTCAAGAGCCCCCTATCCATCATTGGCCCCATCCAGGAAATCCCAAAGGTCATGACTCATCCACTCATCAGCAGCTCTTGGCCAGTGATCTACAACAGCCCGATCTCAGCTTTCAACCAGAATGAATCCACACGTAGCTATAAACGAGAAATTCACCAATTATCCTATACAAAAATCAAACAGCTCATTATATTCCAGTAATCAATTTAATCCAGTGATTCCCAACCTTTTTTGGGTGTTGACCCAATTTCATAAAAGCCACGTGACCCGTGACCCCATGAAATTTAAATAAGTCAAAATCAATGAGGTTTTTACAGAATACATCAAATTTGAATTAGTGAATATTATTAGTAGACCCTAAGAAAACCGTCGCGACCCACCTTACCTTGGGGGTCGTGACCCACATGTTGGGAACCGCTGATTTAATCCATCCATGATTTTTCATAATTATAATGCAAAATTGAATGTACTTTTGCTTCATTCCAGGAGAGACAAAGACACCCTGAGCTGGTTAATTTTAAATACTTTGTCTCTACTACTGAAAATCCAGATTTTGGGTTTGCACATGTTTGTCCAGCCGAACTGGAAACTGTTCACATTTTTAAATCCCTTATATTAACTTCACCGGCGTCTCTCTCTCTCTCTCTCTCTCTCTCTCTCTCTCTCTCTCTCTCTCTCTCTCTCTCTCTCTCTCTCTCTCTCTCTGTCTGTCTGTCTGTCGTCATCTCATCATCTCATGGGCGGGCGGGCGGAAAAACAAAAGTCGAAAATGACCCACTTTCCGTGATCCGATCGAGCTGCAATTTGGCACACGGACCCGTCTAAACTAACAATGCATCGTATCAAAATTTCAGATCTATCGAACGTACCGTAATTAAATTAATGCATTTTTAGTTGATCCTTATATGAGGTATGTAATTCAAATTCACGGGTTGTTATTGTTTTTTTCCCACGTGAAATTTTGAGTTGACGCGTTGAGGCGTTGTTTACATTTTACGTGTCACGCTGAGCTCGGTCAAGCGAATCGGTGACCAGACTTTTCCCCTCTCACCCTCCCACCCACCCCTCCCCCACCCTCCACTAGGGTTATGAAGCAAACTTGAGTTAAGACAGATTCAGTCTGTAAATGTTTGAAAATAATCAATACTGTTAGTTATGTCTCATATATAAGGGATTTATAGTCAAAAACTTTGTTTTTACGGGGTGTTTTTTTTAAATCCCTTATATTAACTTCACCGCCGTCTCTCTCTCTCTCTCTCTCTCTCTCTCTCTCTCTCTCTGTCTCTCTCTCTGTCTCTCTGTCTGTCGTCATCTCATGGGCGGGCGGGCGGAAAAACAAAAGTCGAAAATGACCCACTTTCCGTGATCCGATCGAGCTGAAATTTTGCACACGGACCCGTCTAACCTAACAATGCATCGTATCAAAATTTCAGATCGATCGAACGTACCGTAATTAAATTAATGCATTTTTAGTTTATCCTTATATGAGGTATGTAATTCAAATTCACGGTTTGTTATTGTTTTTTTCCACGTGAGTTTGAGTTGACGCTTAGACGTCGACCGTCGTGCCGACACCCCCTCACGTCCCATCCCCCGTTAAAAGAAAGGGGACATCACTCGGTGTCAGTCTGTAAATATTTGTGGCGTTGAAACATAATCAATACTTTTAATTATGACTAAAATATAAGGGATTTATAGTAGAAAACTTTGTTTTTACGGGTTTGTTTTATTCATTCATTATTTGGGTCCGTGTTCAACGGGCTCAACTTATTGTGTCTGACAGCGTCTGCTTCATCGAGAAAGAAAATGGATGGGAGAGCTCAGTATTTTATTATTGCTTGTTCAAATAGATTTGATCTAGTTGCCGTGCATGTAAGAACTCGTTATTTATAAGGTTACACAAAAATTATTTATGAACTAGCAGACCCGTCGTGCGTTGCAACGATCTCTTTAAAAATGAATAAATTGAAAGAAACCAAAGATTGGTATGTTTTAAAAGAATTATGCCATAAACCTTCGGGGAAGTGAGAAAAAAAAAGTCCAAGTTTAATAGCAAACTGTTACATAAATTAATAATTAAAAACTTACAAAAGGAAAAACGATATTAAGAGGCCCAGCCAAAAAATGAGTGATAATTTAATTTTTTTATTGCCATTGTACTCAAGCTAAATTTCTCAATATCGTGTAAAATTGAATGGGGAATTAAATTGTTACCGTGCAGTAAAAATGACATTTGGGGCCCCCAGCTCCGAGGGAATGGACATTAGGAGTTCAGTGCCCTATAGTAATATATTATAGGTTCTTAACTTTTTATATACTAACTTTAGTCAAAATCCATTTATTTTCTCATTATCTAACGCTTAAACTAATTTTAATATAGCTAATATAGTGAATAAAACTACATAAAGGGGCCCCGGGCTTTTTCGCTGCGAGATGTCAATTTCAAAAACCTTTACATTTCAATTCAGTTTCATCATGGATATATTTATCAAGATCGTTAAAAAGTGAATGGCAAAAATATCTTAAACATATATGAAAAAAGACATTTGGGGCCCTCCGTCACCGAAGAAAATGTCATTAGAAGTTCAAAAACCTTGAGTATTTTAATATGGGCTACCAAGTTTTTTATACAAAATTTGGTTAAAGATCCAATCATTTACTCAGTAGCTAACGCATAAACTAATTTTTATATAGTTCGTATAAGCAAAAAACGACAGTAAGAGATAGAGGGTCCAGTTATTGCAAGAAATAAAGTGCGAAACACATGTTCATTTGAATAAATTTCAAAATGCATAAATTTATTTATATTTATCAATAATGGTAAAATTTGACTGTGCGATAAAATATTAAACATACATTCTGGGCTCCCTGCCCCAAGGAAAAGAAAATTACGAGTTCAGTGCCCTATAGTAATAAAATATAGACCCTCGAGTTTTTATATAATAAGATGGGTCAAGACCCATTAACTTTTTCAGAATTTTACGCTAATACTAATTTTTATACAGCTAATATAATGAAAAAAAACGAAATTTAGGGGCCCCTGGGCCCATTCGGTGAAAGATTTCAATTTAAAAAATGCTGTTCATTTTAATTCAGTTTCCTCATAGATATATTCCTTAAGATCGTGAAAAATTAAATGGGGAAAACTATCTCAAACATATACGAAGAAAAGACATTTGGGGCCCCAGGCCCCGAAGGAATGGAAATTTGAATTTCTGTGCCCTATAGTATTTTAATATCGGCTACCAAGTTTTTGTATACAAATTTTGGTTAAGGTCCATTCATTTACTCGGTAGCTAACGCATAAACTTATTTTTATATACCTCATATAAGCAAAAAACTACATTATGGGCCCCAGGGCCTAATTATCGCAAGAAATAAAGTGCGAAAGACATTTTAATTTGAATAAATTTCAAAATACATACATTTATTTATATGTCTCAATATTGAATGAACGATAAAATATTGAACATACATTTTGGGCCCCCTGCCCCAAGGGAATGAAAATTAGGAGTTCAGTGCCCTATAGTAATAAAATATAGACCCTTAAGTTTTTATATATTAAGATGGGTCAAGATCCATTAATTTTCTCAGTATTTAACGCGAATACTAATTTTTATACAGCTAAAATAAGGGAAAAAAACGACATTTAGGGGCCCCTTTAGTGAAAGGTGTCAATTTCAAAAACCTGTTCATTTAATTCAGTTTCCTCATAGATATATTCCTCAAGATCGTGAAAAATTGAATGGGGAAAAATATCTTAAACATATACGAAGAAAAGACATTTGGGGCCCCCGGCACCGAATATATTGACATTAGAAGTTTAGAAACCTTAATTATGTCAATATGGGCTACTAAATTTTTGTATGCAAATTTTGGTTAAGCTGCATTCATTCATTTACTCAGTAGCTAACGCAAAAACTAATTTTTATATAGCTCACATAAGCAAAAAACGAAATTAAGGGCCCCAGTGCAAGATATAAAGTTCAAAATACCTGTTCATTTCAATCTGTATAATAATGGATACATGTGTCATTAGTTGTCAATATTGTTAATAATTGAATGGTGAATAAAATCTTAAACGTTTAAGAAAAAGAATTTTTTGGGCCCCCAGCCCCGAAGGAATGACTATTAGGAGTTCAGTTCCCTTTAGTGTTTTAATATTGGCTATCAAATTTTTATATACAAAGTTTGGTTAAGATCCATCAATTTACACAGTAGCTAGCGCTGAAACTAAATTTTATATAGCTCATATAAGCAAAAAATGACATTATGGGTCCCCGGCGCCCCATGAGTGATACATTTAGAAAAAAAGTTGCCAGTCTCCAAAAGTTTCATGATGATCGGATGAATGGTTTAGTCAGCTATAAAGGACATGCACACAGACATACATTGATTTTTATATATATAGATTAACAAAAACGACATTAAGGGCCCCCGGGCCCAATCGGTGCAAGAGAATAACTTTAAAATACCTGTTCATTTCAATCTGGATCATGGTAGATATATTAGTCAATGCTTTTCAAGATCGTGTAAATCATAACGGGAATAAAGTATTTAACGCTTACAAAACAAAAAAAAAGGATTTTGGGCCCCCGGCCCCGAAGGAACGGACATTAGGAGTTCAATGCCATATGGTACTTTAATATAGGCTATCAAGTTGTTATGTACCAAGTTTGGTCAAGATCCATTCATTTTCCAAGCAGCTAAGCCTTAAACTAATTTTTATATAGCTCATATAAGAAAAAATTCTCATTATTTGGCCCCCGGCGCCCCATGAGTGTTAAATTTTGAAAAAAAGTAGCTTATTTCCATCCCGTGAGCGTACTCAAAAGTCTCCAAAAGTTTCATGGCGATCGGATGAATGGTTTAGTCAGCTAACGGGAATAAAGTATTTAACGCTTACAAAAATAAAGATTTTGGGCCCCCGGCCCCGAAGGAACGGACATTAGGAGTTCAATGCCATATGATACTTTAATATAGACTATCAAGTTGTTATTTACCAAGTTTGGTCAAGATCCATTCATTTTCCAAGCAGCTAAGCCCTAAACTAATTTTTATATAGCTCATATAAGAAAAAATTCTCATTATGGGCCCCCCGAAGGAACGCACATTAGGAGTTCAATGCCATATGATACTTTAATATAGACTATCAAGTTGTTATGTACCAATTTTGGTCAAGATCCATTCATTTTCCAAGCAGCTAAGCCCTAAACTAATTTTTATATAGCTCATATAAGAAAAAATTCTCATTATGGGCCCCCGGCGCCCCATGAGTGTTAAATTTTGAAAAAAAGTAGCCTATTTCCATCCCGGGAGCGTACTCAAAAGTCTCCAAAAGTTTCATGGCGATCGGATGAATGGTTAAGTCAGCTAACGGGAATAAAGTATTTAACGCTTACCAAAAAAAAGACTTTGGGCCCCCGGCCCCGAAGGAACGGATATTAGGAGTTCAATGCCATATGATACTTTAATATAGGTTATCAAGTTGTTATGTACCAAGTTTGGTCAAGATTCATTCATTTTCCAAGCAGCTAAGCCCTAAACTAATTTTTATATAGCTCATATAAGAAAAAATTCTCATTATGGGCCCCCGGCGCCCCATGAGTGTTAAATTTTGAAAAAAAGTAGCCTATTTCCATCCCTGGAGCGTACTCAAAAGTCTCCAAAAGTTTCATGGCGATCGGATGAATGGTTTAGTCAGCTATAACAGACATGCATACATACATACTTTGATTTTTATATATATAGATAACATAATTATAACTATTTACAAAAACTTCCATATTTTTTAAAAATAAAAAATAAGTCGTTTTGAAATAATAATTGTGAAATGTATGACTCAATGAATGTTTGAGTTCTGATTTTTTTTACTCAGAAATACTAAAAAATAAAACTGATTCATATTATTTTGGAACTGACCTTACCTTATATATTAAAAATGTTTTTTCTATACAGAAGATTATTGTGTCCTACGCTTATACATGGTTTATGTCTAGTGTTGAATTTATATTAGAGTTTTTAATTATATAAATTTCATCTACATATAATTCCCAACCTTTGACTAAAGTTAAAAAAATAATAATAATAAAGATCGTCACTTGAAGTTCTTCCTTACATAAATTAATATTTTACAACTATTTCTAGTTTTGATTTTAAATACTGTCTTCTTAAAAGTTCTTCAAAAGATATAGATCTAAATGTATTTTTTTCCTTCTCGTTATTCTTTTCATTGTTTACGGTGTAAATATTTTTCGTCTCAGCTGTTTATGAGATTGAGATCCCCATATTATTTTCTGTTTTTAAACAGTTCGTTTTCTAATGTTTTATTTTTATTTTGACATGATGCGTCATTTCTTCCTGTTTCTTCAGGAGGTCTAGAAACCCTACAAAAATGAGTTCTGGAATATATTTTTTTCCAGTGTAGCCTTGTGTGGTAGATGGGAGGGGGTAGGAATGAAGTGTTTGAAGCACGCCCACTTTGTCTGTCACTTGTAACTAACGTCATACTTTGATCTCAGGGTCACTTTGATCCCACGTGTGTGCTGTGCCCAGCTTGTTCTGTTACCCTGGGTCTACCGATCATAGGATTCCAATAACGAGCTGGTAGTTGAGCGTGGTGCAGACAATATTTCGTCATTTACACTCGCCGAACCAATATAGGGCCTCTGCTGAAATTCAATTTATCTTATGGACATTGGTAACTACATCTTTTAAGTTTTTACATAAGGTCCCCCCCCTTCCAACACACACAAAAAACACCCCAATCATTCGTCATTTATCCTGCGAGTGTCTAGTAAATTGAACTTTATATCCCTGTACTAAACCATGGCTGTACATAATTTATTCACTAACACATTTGTTTCTCTTCACATTGCTAAAATGAACATGATCACATCAAATGTATTGTGCGCATTGATCTCTTACGTTCATACACTAGACAGATTACTACTGTGAATTCTAGAACATTTAGAGCACCATGTTTTCCTTACTTTGCGCATGACAGTTGTCCTCGGTACTAAGTAAGTCATTAGTCGAACTATGAATTTTTAAGTGAGTTCACCAATTTTTCAAGCCCCAATTTATATTTGCTCACATTTTTTTTACTCTATTCATCTTGACCGCAGTGTCCCATATCTTTTTGTCAGCACTACGAAACAGTAAAATTAAAGACCTAACCCATTCACAAGAATGTAGTTCCATACTTCATACCCCTGTGGCGTGCTTAGAGGGAGGAGTGCTGACTACCTCGGGGGACGCTGGTTTTCTTTTCGGGGGTGGAGTGGCTTTTTTCAAGGAATGCGCCTTGCAAAGGGATTGTTCTGCAACGTGCAGCAAAAACAATAGCTACCTCGACTACCCGTTTCTCTCCACCGACACTCACCACCGAGCCTCTCCACAGACCAACCCACAAAAGTTTCTCCGTCCACGGCTACACTTCGTCTTCCTTATTTTCTCTCCCTTCATCCCGCAACAAATGATCGCCTCTCGACAGCTGCTCTCTCGAAATATTTTGTTTTAAGGCTGTGCACTTTAAAAGCTGCGCGCTAACAATATTGGCCAGTGATAGATTGCATTTGTGATATGTTTATTAGCAGCTACTGGATATAGGTCAATGCCAAGGACACACTCCTTCAATAACAAAAAGGAGCGGTGGAACTTAATCAGGGGCGTCACTAGAAGGGGTGCAGGGGGTGCGGGCCGCACCTCGGGATACCTTCACAAGGGGAGACACCAAAATGTAAAATTCTATATGTTCCAGTTATTTTTCACTGATAGACTCGGAGAAGGTCACCACGAGCTACCGCATTGGGAAACACCAACCCAAGTGACGCCTCTGAACTTAATGCTTGTAGTTAGCTCAGCTACAGTAGTTTATTACCGATCATTGGAGGAAAAATAGTTTTGAACACAAAATTAAATTTAAGAAACGAAATTTTAGTGTTATCAACATTTGAATGTGATAAATTAGATTTTCACCGAAAAGTCTTTAGATAGGTATACTTGGGAGTAATATGTCAGTTTGTCACGCTTTTATTACAAGGCTTCAAATTAATCTCATTTACAACAACTATCTTGCTTTAAAAAAGGATGTGCTTTTTAACTTATTAAAAAGATCTTGAATGGTTTCTTTAATCAGAATAATAACAATATCAGACAATTTTTTATATTTTTTTTTATCACATTCAGGCGATCAAAGTGAAAGCGTAAATGGATCTTTTGATCGCAATAAGAATAAGCATAGAACCTTCTAAGTATGATTTTTAAAAACATAAAACCTTTTACATGGTGTATTTGATTGCAACAATAACGGTAAATGATACCTTAAATTGTTTCTCCTAACAATAAAGGAGCAATAAAGAAAACGCCTTTCCCCGGCAACCCCAAAGAAACAAAAGGCCAACAACATGTCAAGCTGACCTTAATGGCAATGACGGGAGCCATTCATAATGGCTTTATCATGTAACCTCGAACTGGACATAATATTCCCCGGCATTTAGACTTCAGGGGCTGAAACGTGGAGGCCTCCTTCTTTTAAAAATATCTTTGGTTACATCAGCAAACCACTTAATTTTATATCTATATTTCTATAAGCAATCCGTCAACGAATTAAATGAAAGTATTACAGACGTAACATTTGAATAGTGTTGTTATTGTTTGTTTTTTCTATACAGTTCCTTATTCTATAAGAAGCATGGACAATTGAACTCGGTCAATCCTGTTGCATAAATTCACCATTGTGTGTTAGAGTGGTTTAGAAAATACATGTCTACTGTAGAGTTTGTTTACTGTTTACTATGCACTAAAACAAACGGTGAAACAATGCTTGAATGCAAAGTCTGAGAGAATGGTATTTTCAAAAACACTTTATTACTAAATATGTTCTCGCCTAGTCTTTAAGAAAATTAATTATTTGAAAATGTAAGGCCCACCACATAAAATATTTTCGCCATAATTTTGTCCGTGTATTTCCATGGCCTATTAATTCTTATCAGTTATAGACACACCTTCTTTACAGAAGATTATTGCGGCCTACGCTTATCTGTGTAAGGCAAGGGTTCGAGATGGACAAATTTGAATTTTCGGTTTCCGACAAATTCGAAAGTAACCCAAAAAAAAATAATTTATAAACATTTTGCGTCAAACTAAATAACGAGCCAACAACGAAAGATTTTTTTTACCCAGCCTAATTTTTTTTTAATGTGAAGAAATTATTATGCAATGAAAAAATATTCAACATTATCAGCAGTACTTAAATAATTCGATTGAAACCCTTAATACATCAATAATCATTACGAAACTACATTAACAGTAAGTGTTTTTAAAAAACGACAGGTTCATCACAGTTTATTGTTAGGTAATTACCTTGCCATGAGTGATATTGATGTCCTACTCAGAATAACGAGGTAAAAGAATCAACGAAGTAAATTGTATCGTTTTGATTATTGTTGTTTTAATGTAGGAACAGTGGAAATATTTAATTCGTTCATTTATTGACATTAATTAATTTAATGGTTATTTATTGGTTATTTCAAAAAATAAATTATACATATTATTGCAAACCATAAAACTAGATAACTAAAACCGAGAGGTAGATGCTAACAGGCCGAATGCGTTTGAGTAAGACCTTTTACAGTTGCTAGGGGTCCGAGTAGGGAGGTGAGAGACCCCGGATGATTAAACGAAAGTGAACGAGTAGGCCAAGGCTCTGTAGCGCCAAACATGATGATAACATGTAATGAAAGTGAATGAGTAGGCCAAGGCTCTGTAGCGCCAAAGATGATGATAACATGTAATGAAAGTGAACGAGTAGGCCAAGGCTTTGTAGCGCCAAAGATGATGATAACATGTAATGAAAGTGAACGAGTAGGCCAAGGCTCTGTAGCGCCAAAGATGATGATAACATGTAATGAAAGTGAAAGAGTAGGCCAAGGCTCTGTAGCGCCAAAGATGAGGATAACATGTGATGAAAGTGAACGAGTAGGCCAAGGCTCTGTAGCGCCAAAGATGATGATAACATGTAATGAAAGTGAACGAGTAGGCCGAGGCTCTGTAGCGCCAAAGATGATGATAACATGTAATGAAAGTGAACGAGTAGGCCAAGGCTCTGTAGCTCCAAAGATGATGATAACATGTAATGAAAGTGAATGAGTAGGCCAAGGCTCTGTAGCGCCAAAGATGATGATAACATGTAATGAAAGTGAACGAGTAGGCCAAGGCTTTGTAGCGCCAAAGATGATGATAACATGTAATGAAAGTGAACGAGTAGGCCAAGGCTCTGTAGAGCCAAAGATGATGATAAGATGTAATGAAAGTGAACGAGTAGGCCAAGGCTCCGTAGCGCCAAAAATGATGATAACATGTAATGAAAGTGAACGAGTAGGCCAAGGCTCTGTAGCGCCAAAGATAATGATAACATGTAATGAAAGTGAATGAGTAGGCCGAGGCTCTGTAGCGCCAAAGATGATGATAACATGTAATGAAAGTGAATGAGTAGGCCAAGGCTCTGTAGAGCCAAAGATGATGATAACATGTAATGAAAGTGAATGAGAAGCTCAAGGCTCTGTAGCGTCAAAAATGATGATAACATGTACTGAAAGTGAATGAGTTGGTCAAGGCTCTGTAGCGCCAAAGATGATGATAACATGTAATGAAAGTGAACGAGTAGGCCGAGGCTCTGTAGCGCCAAAGATGATGATAACATGTAATGAAAGTGAACGAGTAGGCCGAGGCTCTGTAGCTCCAAAGATGATGATAACATGTAATGAAAGTGAACGAGTAGGCCGAGGCTCTGTAGCGCCAAAGATGATGATAACATGTAATGAAAGTGAACGAGTAGGCCGAGGCTCTGTAGCGGCCAAACATGATGATAACATGTAATGAAAGTGAATGAGTAGGTCAAGGCTCTGTAGCGCCAAAGATGATGATAACATGTAATGAAAGTGAACGAGTAGGCCGAGGTTCTTTAGTGCCAAAGATGATGATAACATGTAATGACTCATGACACCGAAGTGTTGTTAAGCACAGGCCCACAAATGTTAAAAGGAGAGTTTTAAACCAACGGGCGTGATTCTCATGAGTGGTTTTTTTTATTCGAAAAAACCATTGTAATGCAGTGATCTGCATGCCTTGTAGCAACAATTGAAAAAAATAAATAAATAACTTAAAAATGGACACCCGGTTTAATCTGGATATAGAAAACCGACCATCGGTTTGCAAAAAACATCAGGCGCAGTTTGTTAAAAACAAACTTCCAAGACATCACATAGAATAATTTCTAACGAGCATTGATCGAAACAAAACAAAACATATCTTGTATGGATACGTTCTTCTTCCAATTATTCACCGTCTTAAAGAAAATAAAAATGAATTTTAAAAAATACTTTTTCCTAGAAAAATTCAATCTACAAAAAAAAATGAGTTAATTAAAGCACAGCAGCGACAACTCGGTGCATTTTAACTTATACCCACCCATTACATGTGAGGCTAATTTGTTCATTTTGGTTTCTTTTATTTTGAACATGTCTCGTATCCTCACATTCATGCATTCTTCATTTACATAGTTAAGAAATCTTTTTCATGGTTAAAAAAGCCCATGGGATTTATTTCTGTATAGATAAAAAGAATTTTGTAAACCGTGCAACGGAGAACGTGTCTGAGAAAGGATATCCTGAAACTCCAGCAATATACATACACCTGATTGGACTTGGGACTCACTATCTCCAGCAATATACATACAACTCATTGGACTTGGTACTCACTATCTCCAGCAATATACATACAACTCACTGGACTTGGTACTCATTATCTCCAGCAATATACATACAACTCACTGGACTTGGTACTCATTATCTCCAGCAATATACATACAACTCACTGGACTTGGTACTCATTATCTCCAGCAATATACATACAACTCACTGGACTTGGTACTCATTATCTCCAGGAATATACATACAACTCACTGGACTTGGTACTCACTATCTCCATCAATATACATACAACACATTGGACTTGGTACTCACTATCTCCAGCAATATACATACAACTCACTGGACTTGGTACTCATTATCTCCAGCAATATACATACAACTCACTGGACTTGGTACTCATTATCTCCAGGAATATACATACACCTCACTGGACTTGGTACTCACTATCTCCATCAATATACATACAACACATTGGACTTGGTACTCACTATCTCCAGCAATATACATACAACACATTGGACTTGGTACTCACTATCTCCAGCAATATACATACAACACATTGGACTTGGTACTCACAATCTCCAGCAATATACATACAACTCATTGGACTTGGTACTCACTATCTCCAGCAATATACATACAACACATTGGACTTGGTACTCACTATCTCCAGCAATATACATACAACACATTGGACTTGGTACTCACAATCTCCAGCAATATACATACAACTCATTGGACTTGGTACTCACTATCTCCAGCAATATACATACAACACATTGGACTTGGTACTCACAATCTCCAGCAATATACATACAACTCATTGGACTTGGTACTCACAATCTCCAGCAATATACATACAACTCATTGGACTTGGTACTCACTATCTCCAGCAATATACATACAACACATTGGACTTGGTACTCACAATCTCCAGCAATATACATACAACTCACTGGACTTGGTACTCATTATCTCCAGCAATATACATACAACTCATTGGACTTGGTACTCACTATCTCCAGCAATATACATACAACTCATTGGACTTGGTACTCACTATCTCCAGCAATATACATACACCTCATTGGACTTAGTACTCACTATCTCCAGCAATATACATACACCTGATTGTATTTGGTACTCACTATCTCCTACGTTACAAAAAAAAACTTGCTCATTTATTTCCATTTGTTATTTTGGCATTTGAACTAATTCAAAGTTGATACTAACTCCTTTGTTAATGTGAAACAAAAACGTTTTACATAAGCATTATCATTGGGACACCGCAAATCGTTGGTTTAGCTAACATTCTGAAACTCACGAGCATAAATGTGAAGCGCGCTTTATCAATAATGACGCATACAATGAGAAATTGTAGATCAACGATTACTCTATCAATCTCATGAAAACTGATATATTTATTTGAGAGACAAATTTGAAAATGCAGCAATGTACTATCTCCTACTCGTCATCCATTATTTACATTCCAATCATTTGTTATTTCTGCTTATATTTTCTCGCCAAAGGCCGGTGACAAACTCTATCACTAGGCTGAAATGCACGTAAATGTAGCATTTATCCTATCATGATTTTTTCATTTTAGCATTCGTGAAGTAAGTTTGGACTTTCCCTTGGTGTAATGTCAAATACTTCACCATTGCCTCCACTATCGAATATCAGTTGAGACTATGTTTTTTATAGAATACTTCACCAAATTCTATTTGAATTTTAATTTCCCCGTAGCCTTAATATGACACGCCCAATGTTCCCTTTAGGCTGCGCGGCCGCACAGACATCTGACTGATGCCGCGCAGCAGTTTTGAATTGCCGCACACCAAATTTTGTAAAATATTGCACAAAAAATTGAGACTGCAACTTTGCACACGATTTTTTTTTACTGTGCACACGGACCAACAAACCTTAGATGGAAAATTAGACACGCCGCTGTTTGTTTTCATTTTATTTTAAGTTTTCTATCATTTCAGAGAGGTGGGGATGTCTTAGTTTGGAATTTAATTGTTTCCCTTGATAGATGCAAGCATCACTTTTAATCAATGTATGTACTCTCCGCAGTGAAATCGACCTCCGCTGAGCCAATTAATTTATGGGTGTCTGCTATCAAACTTGACAGGGTTACACCCATGTTTGCAAAAACAATATTGATTGAAGAAAACCTATCAATTACTCTTGAAGCCCCGAATGAAGTCTTACAAAATACATGAATGTTGACATGCTTTATATCCACGAGAAACGGTTATCGTATGCGCGTGACACACTGATGCGTTGCGAGAATCATGAATGTAATGGGAGATACACAGTTCGATTCTAGAACCCACCTTGTCCCCGTACTATAAACAAGATAGACTTAATTAACCAGTGACACAATAGACCTGCAAGACTAATAGACCCACGAGACGAATAGACCTACTACTCTGTCTGCTTCAGTGTGTTGATTAATATTTTTTATTTATTTTTTAATTAAATCTTTCCCCATGCTTTAAGTCAGTTGAGATATAATTTATAAATATTTAATATTTTACGCAATGGGATATACAGATCGATAATCTTCATGAAATATTCCCCGCGAGTACATAAGATAAAAAAAAGAGTGTGAATTTTTATTGTTAGAAATGATTATTTTATTTATTTTTTGTTTAGTTATCGCTTAATGCCTTTTTTATTCCTTTGTTATTTAACGAGTCATATAAAACAGATTATATGTCTTTAACTCTATTAATTCAAACAACAGTCCAATTGATCTATTATGGAGAATCAACCGAATGTCCTAAACTTGCGATTTGTTGTCTTCATTGCTCCTACGGTCATGAAAATGTTCTTGTACTGTCACCTAGCCTTATAAACCCCGTCACGTTTGTGTTAATTCTATTAACCCCTTCCCACCCCCTCTCCTCCACCCCACTGATCAGGACCAGTTACATCGAGACACACCTCTGGCGAGTGCCACGCTTGGTTAGGCCTGTTCCGGTCCGGTCTAATTGGTTGGCACGTCTGCATTATTTATGACCGGCGATTTGAAATGCCCCATCAATGAGCAGCCAATAACAGGGGATCAATAATTCATTTACTTGGAATTAACGCGAAGACCTGCCGGAATGAATCAACAATAAATATGCAACTTTTGACATTTGAGCCAGCAGCACCCTTTTTCTTCTTCTTTATCATCAGAGCTAAACTCCGGTTTTGAGATGTGAAGCTGTTTCTACCTTGCATCTGTTAGAGATACCATGACGTTGTCATAATGAAGATAAGGCTAGACAAGTATTACAGAACTTAAAATATGTAAATGTATCGCATAGATATCTTTGCATAACTGATGCTTTGAAATTTTGACATAACTTTCAATCAGCCAAATTGGTCGTTTTATTTCTTAACCTTTGTAAACTGCAATCTAAATTGTGGAATAGGAAGTAGATAACTAAGGTCTGGGAACTAGTAGAGAACAATTAAAAGGAAAGTTCTCTTAAATCCTTCTTCTAAACACGATACAAAAAATTAAACAACCCGTAAAAAACAAAGTTGTTGACTATAAATGCCTTATGTATGAGACATAAATTAAAGTATTGATTGTGTTGAATATAATACGCACCGCGTGACAGACTAACATAAACATTTACAGATTGAGAAAATATTATAAAAGTATGTTCCTGCGCGACAGGAAAATATTAAAAAGGTTGTTCAATATAATACGCGACAAACTTGCACAAAAATTTACATGTTACATAGAGATAACTAAAAATTCATTAATTCAATTACGTTACATTAGATCTGAAATTTTGATACAATGCCTTGTTAGGTGGCAGAATTCTGTGTGCAAAATTTCAGCTCGATAGCATCACGGGAAGTGGATCATTTTTTACTTATGTTTTTTTCCACGAACGGGCGGAGCCACGCACGACAAGACTGTGAAGTTAATACAGTAAAAGGGATTTAATAAAACAAACCCGTAAAAACAAAGTTTTTGACTATAAATCCCTTATATATGAGACATAACTAACAGTATTGATTATTTTCAAACATTTACAGACTGAATCTGTCTTAACACAAGTTTGCTTCATAACCCTAGGGGGGGAGGGGTGGGGGGAGGGGTGGGTGGGAGGGGGAGAGGGGAAAAGTCTGGTCACCGATTCGCTTGACCGAGCTCAGAGTGACACGTAAAATGTAAACAAAAGCGCACCGTCGTTTCGTTGGGTCGCCTCAATGCTCAAACTTTCACGTGGCAAAAAAACAATAACAAATCGTGATTTTAAATTACATACCTCATATAAGGATAAACTAAAAATGCATTAATTTAATTACGGTACGTTCGATCGATCTGAAATTTTGATACGATGCATTGTTAGGTAAGACGGGTCCGTGTGCCAAATTTCAGTTCGATCGGATCATTGGAAGTGGGTCATTTTTGACTTCTGTTTTTCCGCCCGCCGAGCCCATGAGATGATGAGAGAGAGACAGACAGAGAGAGACGGCCGCGAAGTTAATATAAGGGATTTAATAAAACAAACCCGTAAAAACAAAGTTTTTGACTATAAATCCCTTATATATGAGACATAACTAACAGTATTGATTATTTTCAAACATTTACAGACTGAATCTGTCTTAACACAAGTTTGCTTCATAACCCTAGGGGGGAGGGGTGGGTGGGAGGGGGAGAGGGGAAAAGTCTGGTCACCGATTCGCTTGACCGAGCTCAGAGTGACACGTAAAATGTAAACAAAAGCGCACCGTCGTTTCGTTGGGTCGCCTCAATGCTCAAACTTTCACGTGGCAAAAAAACAATAACAAATCGTGAATTAAAATTACATACCTCATCTAAGGATAAACTAAAAATGCATTAATTTAATTACGGTACGTTCGATCGATCTGAAATTTTGATACGATGCATTGTTAGGTAAGACGGGTCCGTGTGCCAAATTTCAGTTCGATCGGATCATTGGAAGTGGGTCATTTTCGACTTTTGTTTTTCCGCCCGCCGAGCCCATGAGATGATGAGAGAGAGACAGAGAGAGAGACAGAGACGGCCGTGAAGTTAATATAAGGGATTTAAATTAAACAACCCCGTAAAAACAAAGTTTTTGACTATAAATCCCTTATAGATGAGACATAACTAAAAGTATTGATTATATTCAAACATTTACAGACTGAATCTGTCTTAACTCAACTTTGCATCATAACCCTAGTGGGGGGGGGAGGGGTGGGTGGGGGGAGAGGGGAAAAGTCTGGTCACCGATTCGCTTGACCGAGCTCAGAGTGACACGTAAAATGTAAACAAAAGCGCACCGTCGTTTCGTTGGGTCGCCTCAATGCTCAAACTTTCACGTGGCAAAAAAACAATAACAAATCGTGATTTTAAATTACATACCTCATATAAGGATAAACTAAAAATGCATTAATTTAATTACGGTACGTTCGATCGATCTGAAATTTTGATACGATGCATTGTTAGGTAAGACGGGTCCGTGTGCCAAATTTCAGTTCGATCGGATCATTGGAAGTGGGTCATTTTCGACTTTTGTTTTTCCGCCCGCCGAGCCCATGAGATGATGAGAGACAGACAGAGAGAGAGAGAGAGAGAGAGACAGAGACGGCGGTGAAGTTAATATAAGGGATTTAATTAAACAACCCCGTAAAAACAAAGTTTTTGACTATAAATCCCTTATAGATGAGACATAACTAAAAGTATTGATTATATTCAAACATTTACAGACTGAATCTGTCTTAACTCAACTTTGCATCATAACCCTAGTGGGGGGGGGGAGGGGTGGGTGGGGGGAGAGGGGAAAAGTCTGGTCACCGATTCGCTTGACCGAGCTCAGAGTGACACGTAAAATGTAAACAAAAGCGCACCGTCGTTTCGTTGGGTCGCCTCAATGCTCAAACTTTCACGTGGCAAAAAAACAATAACAAATCGTGAATTAAAATTACATACCTCATATAAGGATAAACTAAAAATGCATTAATTTAATTACGGTACGTTCGATCGATCTGAAATTTTGATACGATGCATTGTTAGGTAAGACGGGTCCGTGTGCCAAATTTCAGTTCGATCGGATCATTGGAAGTGGGTCATTTTCGACTTTTGTTTTTCCGCCCGCCGAGCCCATGAGATGATGAGAGACAGACAGAGAGAGAGAGAGAGAGAGAGAGAGACAGAGACGGCGGTGAAGTTAATATAAGGGATTTAAAAAGAAAGAAATTTGACAAATAAATAACTAATGCATTTGAGAGGAACCGAATCGAAAACTGATACCATCATTTGACATCTTCTTTTGGATCGTTCATTCACTATTAGTAAACGAAACAGAAACATACTTCACAAACACTCCCATTCCATTTGGGCTCTAAATGGGGTTGAAGCTTTGCTTTGTCAGCCCAACAATTCTTCAAGGGGACACCATTAGTTTGGGATTAACAGAGCTAAAACATTGTCTCCCGATTCTCTTGCCAGCATGCAAAGCGCTATCCGTATGTTTTTATTTCATCAGCTGCAGCGGTTCAATTCGTTGAGTTAATCTAATCAGTGGGCGGTTTGTCATGCAAAGAGTTCAAACATCGCAAATTAACGAAACTTAACAATGATTGTTAAACAGGCATTAAACCAAGACTGAATGACCGAATAAGTGTTTTGTAGAGTTGTGCAAAGGCCATTGCTTGAAAGCAACAAATTAAATGTTGCAAAAGGACAAAACGCAAGAGTGCAGAATATAATGGATTTACAGTTTTAGAATTACTTCAAATTATGCCCAACGATGAACTCCTAGATCTGAGTATGTATAAGAGTATGTAAGCATTCGTTTATGGAAATATGAATGTATAATATAAAAAAATACTTTAACTAATTGCACAGATGGTCCAAAGTTGACTTGGCTTGGAGTATGTATTGAGTTTTTAAACAACCATTTTTTTTCTCAGGCGTAGCTGATGATATGTGTGTGCCGTTGATATTTAGTGTTCACCCTGTAAATTCAATCAACATGTAATTCTTTTCAACCCACATTGCATACTTCATATTCAGCCAGGTCCTGTCAATGCTCCATGACTCATACTCATGTTCAATGACTCCTGACCATGCCCCATGACTCTTGACCATGGTCAATGACTTATATTCATCTTCCATGAATCCTGACCTTGTTCCATAACTTCTGTCTATGTCCCATGACTCTTGACCATGGTCTATGACTTCTATTAATCTTCCATGAATCCTGACCTTGTTCCATAACTTCTGTCTATGTCCCATGACTCTTGACCATGGTCCATGTCTTCTAATCATCTTCCATGACTCCTGACCCTGTCTTAAGATTTATTTACCCAAATCCAACTCCTTCCCCCCCCCCAAATCTTTTATAACTTCCGATGGTTTCCGACTAAGTGATGAGGGCTTCTTTCCTCTTATTAAAAGAATTACTAGCTCATCTATGTAAACTCGTGTTCCGGAATGCTGATACCTGCATGAAAGCAGTTCGAGGCTCCACTTTTCCAGGCGGATAATCGATTGCCTCAGTCCATATCATACACACGAGCGAGGAAAAAACACTTTATACAACTCTACAGAGAGCCGCCAGTCTATGGAAAGGGCTTGGGCGAGATGGAATATTCAGGCTTTCTTTAAAACCGTTTGTTACGATGTCGAACCGAAAAACGAATCAACAGTCTTCATTCCAACGTTGAAACAGTTTGCGATCACGTGACAATATTGTTTACGCTAAGCCATGCCTTAAAAGATATAGAGATATAAAACTAAAATGCTACCTCACTTTGGTGAGACCTGTACTAGAATATGCATCTTCTGTATGGGACCCATCCACCAAAGAAAACATTGATAAACTAGAACAAATTCAAAAAAGAGCTGCCAGATTCATTACTGGAGAATATTCGAAACTGACAAGAGTAACACCATTAGTTAAATCATTAAACCTTGAAACACTAGAGGATAGAAGAACCAAGAGCAAAGTAGTAATCATACATAAAGCAATTAATTCTAATTTAGAAATACAACACAAAGATAACTTAATACAACCCTCAGATAGACATAAGGATAAAAACACCTTTCTTATTCCGTATGCAAGAACAAACACATACAAGTTTTCCTTTTTCCCGTCCGGAATTCGGGCGTGGAATGGGTTGCCTGAAGAATCCAGGAAAACCAACACTTTATCAACATTTAAATCTCTAATAAAAATGCAGGACTAAACACAAACCATAGATAAGCGTAGGACGCAATAATCTTCTGTATAGAAGGAGCGTCTGTAAACAGATAAGATAAGATAAAAGGAAAGAGTTACCAGGTTGTATATGCGGTTTATTATTCTCTTCTCTTGATGTTGAATTACGTCCCCCTTACACACATCCACGCTTATTATTAACAGATTCATGTGGGTTTTCAAGTATTATCACTTCAAATATAGTACAAGATATTCATCTATCCGTAATAACGCTTAGAATAGAAAGCGTGATATGTTTCTATCAGTATTATTATTTTGAAAAAGAGTCTGCTATTGATTTATATGTATGATTGAAAGCTTTCTTCTATAGCGTGAACAAACACATGCTCGAGTAACATGTTCTGATGTTCAAATGCTCTATCAAATTTAAAAGAAGTCTTCAATTTAAACAAATAAATTCTTTGTTTTCACATTCATTCAGAAGTTTTGTACGACTATACTAATTGGAATTTGAAGGCTCTAAAATAGATAATCATGTCCAAAGCGATAATAGCAGCATAATAGAAAGCCCTTGAAACGACAACCGGAGATGAAAAAAAACATGGGGGGTGGAGAAAAAGTCCTTTAACAGTAAAGACAGATCAGCGAAAAACATGATTGTCATAGATATTTATATAAGATAAAAATTATATCATTTTGTATCATGGCTAAATGGCAGAAAAATGGCTTTAGAAACTATGATTTTCCTACTTATAGATTTCTTACATTATCATCTGTGTCCTTTATATATATATATTGTTCATGCTTTTTAAAACGGGTACTCACGTATAAAAAAATATGGGTGAGACTGCAATCAGGGTTATAGATAAGTAGATACATGTCATGCAAGCAGGGTATGCATGAGCCTTAAAAGACGTCACAACGAACGTTTTGGCAAAGAGAGTTCTTCAACTAACAAATAGACAAAAACTAAACTATTAAAATAACATTAAAAATTAGCTGCGGTGAAATCCATAGCCAAACAGATTTCATGCTAGTCCTTGCTATTCATGACTCTCTCAGGGTAGCCTGCTAGTCCCAGGTCTTCATACCAAACCAAAATGTTATGCTATTCCCAGGTTTTCATGCTTGTCTCAGGTTTTCGGGGTAGTCCCATTTTTCATGCTTGTCTCAGGATGTCATGCTATTCCGAAGTTTTCATGCTAGTATTTTGTATTTGTGAATCTTCGAGTCATCCATGACGATCCATGTCCTCGCCTATTTGCTGCCAACCTTACTATATTTTTTTTTCTTTTCAACATCCAGGTTCTACTGGGACCTGTTCATGCTCGTCCTACTCATCGCCAACCTCATCATCCTGCCCGTGGCCATCTCATTCTTCAACGATGACCTCAGCACACATTGGATAGTCTTCAACTCTATCTCTGACACTGTCTTCTTCCTGGACATCGTCATCAACTTTAGAACAGGTACGTCATCCCGCGTGATTCTCGTTTTCTCTTAATTAACCCCGTGACAAGTGGGCAATGCTACACGAACTCTAAGAACCAAAATGTTAATCTGATGTAATAGTGTGCACCTAAAAATGGGTTAAATTATCGTTAAGCGGATCAGGCCGCCATCTTTTTGTTTATATGCAAGTGTCTGAAGCACTGCAACAAAACCTAACCCTAACCTTAATTTCTTTAATACCTTCCATTTTGGAAAAATTCACTTTAAAATTTTTTCTAACTTGACCAACCTAGCACAAATTGGGCTGTGTATAAAGTTTCACACCTAGCAATAGTACCATCCTCGACGCTATCTTTGATCCGTTAAACGATAATTAGCCAAAAATGGAAATCAAAATTGTATAGTGTCTAAATTTCTTTATAATATCTTAATTTTAAAATTACAGTGTTGGGGGAAGGTTGATCTGTCCCGGGCTACAATTTTTCTGCCGTTTCGATGGCTCCCGCCCCCACCCGCCCACACACACACACTCATACACGACAGCGGGAGTGTCTAGTTTCAACTATCCTTCGATCCTTCCCAATCAAATAATTTTGAAAATATTTAGGAAATAATTTGAACATATGTTTCTAAATGGACTGATATATCTTAAATCTCAACCAAACTTGGTACATAGACCTTCATGATTCAGAAATCAGAATGAAATCAAAAGTTTTCTTTAGGGCTGCGGAAATTATCGATTAATTTCTCCATTAATCGTTAAAAATGTTATCGATTATATATCGATTAAAATAAATTTAATCCATAAAAATTCGATTAAAATTTAAGAAAATATGTATAATATTTTTTTTTAAATTTTAATAATAAATAATAAATTATTATTAATAATTTTTATATCTTTTTTTACGTACAAACATCTCCCGCGTAATATTAAAATTTATTTTATAAATCTATGTTGACAGGCAGACGTCAACTAAAAAATGGCTGACAGCCAGAGCCGTCTTTACACCATTTTGGGCCCCCGGGCAAAGAAAAAGTGTTGGGCCCTTCCCCCGCAGGAATAAAAAATGAATATACATAATATATATAAATAAACATATTCTCATGGGGCCCATATGCTCGTGGGCCCCCGGGCAAAAATGCCCAACGGGCCTATGCGTTAAGACGGCCCTGCTGACAGCATCAGCGCAGTTAAATTTAAACATATAACTAGAAAGTTAATCACATATGTTGTTTTTAAGGTAACTGCGGATGGCAAAGTCGAAGATGGTGAAAACGTTTACTGTGTCCATTGCCATAAACAATTCTCTTTTAAAGGATCAAATACATCGCTGACGTACCACCTTCAGCACAAATCAAGTATCAACACATTGTCATGAAATTTAGTTCAAAATATTCTTAATTGTCAATGTCCGTGAGAAATGTTCAGTTTAATGACGTCATAAATTTCTATTTTTGTTTTAATCGAAATTATCGATTAATTAATCGATAATTTTTCAAAAGTTAACGATTAAATTTAAATTAATCGATAACAGCCCTAGTTTTTTTTTAACTTGACGTGACGCACCTTTGGGTCCGAGGACCGATGTCTATGTAATGTAGTCGTAATAACATTGGCTACCGGATGAATTGATGTAAAAAAGACCAATGGCATAATATAACAGTATTGGGTTATACGTGAATAGGACTTAATTTTTTTATTTGGCAGATATCCCTTTGTATTTTAATATTTTCTGATTTTAAAAAATAGTCTTTTTATTCACTCAACTTAGATCTGGTTTAAAATTCTCTAGAACAATTTTTTAAAACTAATTTACTATCCCAGTTTTTAAAAAAATTATATTAAGGCCCCTTTTACATCTTCTTCTAATGAGGATTTCTGAGGATTGTCCCTTTCAAAATGTTGTTTTTAAATGAAATTAGATAGAGAGGTTTTCCTTCTAAAATTATTGCAAATGGAGTTCGATAACGGAGTTAAAACATAAGAAAATAAACATGTTAGTCGCTGACTTCACACAATATGGGGAAAGAGTAAAACTTAAATCTGTTCAGTGGCGTAACAGCGGGTTGGCATCGGGGCAGTTGCCAAGGGCGCCATCTCAAAAGGGTGCCCCTAAAACTCTCATTTTAAATAAATACAGTCCGACCTCTCTAAGTCGAACTCAAGGTGGGAAAATTAGACTTACGGAGTTTTTGAGTTAGGGAAAATGTCGTAATAGGCACCGATTAATCAAGGACAATGTAGATATTGAGAGGTGGGGGGGGGGCAGCCATACCGGTTGCCCCCCCCCCACGACAGGAAAGAGAGGAATAATATGAAATATTAAAAATTTCTTTAATATGAAAGGAAGCCAACTTGCTTTGACATACCGACACAAGCCAGTGATAGCAGACACCTTCCCTCCCCTCCCCCACTTTACTGCCTCCACAGTGGGATGGGGGGAGTAAGATTTTTCTTTTTAAAATGTCACAGCATGCAGCAAAGGGACGCGAATTAGTTACCATTTACCACACCCTTTTCTTATCTTTGTCATTTTTTGTACTTGCAAGGGCCGCTTAATCCCTCGTGGAAAGGTATTATGTCCATTTACGTGGCTCTACGGAACACGTGTTCTGAAATGTCACTCCAGAATAATAACCCAAACGCCTTGGAAAATTCGACTGAGAGAGGTTGAAAGCCAAAAATCTTTGAGTTAAGGAGATCTAAAATACATTATTATTATGGAATTTGGCCGGGACCTAAGAATTAATTCGATATAGGGAGATTTTCGACTTAGGGAAGTTCGACTTAGCGAGGTCCGACTGTATACTCGATAACATAAAAGTGAATAATTAATTATATTTAAATATATTACATTTAAACCATGATTATATTTTTTTTATTATGTTTGTGGCTTTGCGGGGCTTCTTATCATACAAATGTCAATATAATTTTACAGTCTTTCTTTTCAAAAGAAAAATCTTACTATCCCCATCCCACTGTCGAGGGAGTAGAGTGGGGGAGGGGAGGGAAGGTGTCTCTTCTCATGGGCTTGTGTCGGTCTGTCAAGGCAAGTTGGCTCCTTTCATATGAAATATCACCGCCCCTCTTTCCTGTCCAGCCTTCTAGCCACTTTGGCTGTTCCCACCCCCCCCCCTTCTCTCAATATCAACATTGTCCTTGATTAATCTGCGCCTATTACGCCAGTTGCCCAAACTCGTAAACTCCGTAAGTCTTATTTTTTCCCCCTTGAGTTCAACTTAGAGAGGTCCGACTGTATTAGCAACACGCCAATACGCCGGCTAACTGAAGTGCTGAGCTGTAGTCAGTGGAATGTTACTTAAATTTACTTTTATTTATAATACATGTTAATTCAAGTTTTTTATGTATTCTTTATTAACGCAACAATATCCCGTTTTATCCACCAATTTATTTGGTATTATTTAGTAAATAATAAACTGCAAATGTTAAATTAGTATTTTTCCTGTCTTATTATGCACTTTTTATATTCACATTGTATGACTGTCACTGTCAGAATACTTAATTATTATAGTAAATAAAATAAGAGAAATTCAATTATTTTTTCTAACAGATGAAAAAATTGCAAAGCTGAACTTGTCATTTATCAATGGCGCTAAAAAATAAATTAGCCAAGGGCGCCAAAAACCTAGTTACGCCTCTGAATCTGTTTAATAATGATATATATACCAGAGCTTTTTAAAAAAAATATAAATTTGGTATTAGAACCTTACATATTGCCCTCTTCAGCAAGCGTATTTACATATTTTGGGAATACCCCGTAAAAACGAGATAAGATGATGCTATAAACATATGATGAGGCTATAAACATATGATGAGGCTATAAACATATGATGAGGCTGCGTATAGCAATATGCGAACTCTTTCCCTTAACTCCAACGAAATGGATTCTGTGCAGACACCAAACTGTTCCCGCTGCGACCCTCTAATCAGACGAGTCGACACCCCGCCTGGTCAGGCACAACCCTCCCCCCCACATACACACACACATTCTCTCGCTTTCTCCCTCATTTGTCGGGCCACTAATTGACAGCTTGGGGTGCTCGAGTTGTCACGTGTCCAGGGAACGAGCGACCCCCCCCCACCCCAATCCAGGCGCCTAGTTCCAACAATTGTAGCAGCTGATGAAATATTGTTGACCTATTGGGGCTGGCGATCAACGCGCATGCTGTATACTTCTCTCCTGGCTTAGAGTCTCGCCATTTGCAACAGGCGATCCTTCTGAATATGGACTTTAGTCTATTTGTTAAGGATTCGATGGTAATGAATCTGGGTTTTAAAAAAGAAAAAAACACTATTAGGACATGATGACAAAGTAAATGGCACTAAATTTTTAGGAATAACTTTCTTAATTTGACTCTACACTCTACACCCCAAATATTATTACTTGTAGCTACAAGCTAACTTGTGGTAATACTAGTCGAGAATTTCCTTTACAATACATGTATTATCCCGTACAAGTAATGATTGGCGTTAGCTGTATTATTTTAGGTCGTTGAGAACATTAGGTGAGTCAGTTTTAAAAATGTGCTACCCTTTTAACAGTCTATAATGGCAATGGGTTGACTAATTCTATCTAAAGTAGTAGATTTTTATTTAATCCACCATAATTTCTTTTTTTAATTTTGTCTGAAATGTGAAAATTGTTACAGTATTATATCTCAAATGTGAATGTTGTTACAGTATTATATCTCAAATGTGAATGTTGTTACAGTATTAGATCTCAAATGTAAATGTTGTTACAGTATTAGATCTCAAATGTAAATGTTGTTACAGTATTAGATCTCAAATGTGAATGTTGTTACAGTATTATATCTCAAATGTGAATGTTGTTACAGTATTATATCTCAAATGTGAATGTTGTTACAGTATTAGATCTCAAATGTGAATGTTGTTACAGTATTAGATCTCAAATGTGAATGTTATTACAGTATTAGATCTCAAATGTGAATGTTGTTACAGTATTATATCTCAAATGTGAATGTTGTTACAGTATTAGATCTCAAATGTAAATGTTGTTACAGTATTAGATCTCAAATGTGAATGTTGTTACAGTATTAGATCTCAAATGTGAATGTTATTACAGTATTAGATCTCAAATGTGAATGTTGTTACAGTATTATATCTCAAATGTGAATGTTGTTACAGTATTAGATCTCAAATGTGAATGTTGTTACAGTATTATATCTCAAATGTGAATGTTGTTACAGTATTAGATCTCAAATGTGAATGTTGTTACAGTATTAGATATCAAATGTGAATGTTATTACAGTATTAGATCTCAAATGTGAATGTTGTTACAGTATTATATCTCAAATGTAAATGTTGTTACAGTATTATATCTCAAAACACGAACTTTATGCCTTTCTAGTTATTATATCTAACACACCGTCTATACCCCAAGTATTATATCTAAACCCAAGAATCGTCTATACCCCAAGTATTATATCTAAACACACGAAGTTCCCACCTTCAAACGTTTTGTATCCAAACACACTGACTTTCTGTCTTGCTTCCAGGTATAATTCTCAACGACTACGCGGACGAGATCATCCTCGACCCGAAGCTCATCGCCAAGCAGTACATCCGCACGTGGTTTTTCCTCGACCTCCTCAGCAGCATCCCCATGGACTACATCTTCCTGATGTGGGACGCTGAGGCCGACTTCAACCAGTTGTTTCATGCAGGTACGAAGGACAAGCAGGCGTACTGGCAAGGTGATCATTCTCACGTGGCTGGACCTGTTCCTATTCTATAGAGAAAAAAAAAGAAATACACACCGATATATCGTTGCTATATTATCTCTTCTTTCGTATTTACTCTCTTCTCCACGACACATGCAAAAGAAATCTCCAATCCCTCGCACTGCCTTCACGAGCATGTGCAGCTTATCTGTAATGGATTAACGATTAGCGTGAAATTAAATTTTAACCAAATAATTAAAGTAATAATAATACGTATCACTTTATATATTCACGTTTTATAAATCACGTGTCTTTTAATAACTGTGATGGGTATAAATGGCGATCACAATATTTGTCTTTGCATTGAAAAATATTTTCATCTGCTTGTATTTAAATTAAGAACGCATGCTTTTATTTATCATATTAATATTAAATTTTCATGAGTTGTGAGTTAAGTGAGTAATTCAACTCGATTTGGGGTGGGATGTGAGGGGTGGTATTTGTTTATTTAACCTGTTAAAACTTATTATCGGCCTTAAAATTAAGGGATGAGCTGTAATTTTTTGTTTTCGTTTAAAAAATATATATATTTTTTTTGCATGTGTCAGAGAGACTGGTCCCCCTTGTCTCTTCATTTACGTCTCTTGTGAGTCCTCTACTCGGCCTTTTATTCTCGAGTGCTCTGCCCTTTGTACTCGTGCTTTCTTATACATAACATGCTTCTAGCCCCCCACGGCCTATTGCCTTGACTAATTTAAACTGAATCAATAATAGATGGGCCATTAATCCCTGGGTCCCCCTCGTCAGCACGAATGGATCATGAGAAGGACAGACACAAAAATCAGCAGACTCCCGGAGCCTGCCTGCTTCTGCTTGGTCGTGTTGGAAGAAGGGTTTCCGCTAAGATGGCTATTTAGTGAAAAAATACAAAGATGGAGAAAAAAATCGCCATCCCTAACAGTGATAAAACTAAACACAACAGAGATCGAATGGAGAATGAACTGGCACTGTGACTCAAGATTGTTTCTACGTTAGTCTTGTAAGAACCAAAACGTATTTAAAACATTTCTGTTGGCATCCTACTAGGAACTTATTGATGTTTAAGCCCAGACAAGCATTTCAGTTTTAGGAAAACTTTTTGATTGAACAAAAGCAATAACATATTTTCTTTAAATTTGCGATACCATCTAAAATGTCAACTCATAGAGACCCCCAAAAATATGTCGATTAGATATACAAACATGTTGCGTATTTCTATCAAAGTATCAAAACAATTTTAAAAGCGATAATATTATGTATAGAAGAAGCGCATATAATAGATAAGAAAATATAATTTTGTTTCCTTGTTAAAATTTAGTTAAACCAAAAAAAAATTTAATAAACAAACATACGCAGCAAATGGTAATTTTAGAAGTATAGTTTAAAAACAGCATTATAAACGAATATATGTCATTTAAGGACATTCTACCGATAAATGTGCACGTAAATTTGTTTGATCATATTGTAGGTGAATGTGTTGTTTTTTATTTTAATTTTTTTAAATAAAAATAAATTTGAAAATTTCTAATTTTCAACATTTCCCATGTCATTACTCAATGCCATATTCATAAAGCGTCAAGTAGACAGAGATTTACTTGAACATTCGGAGAGAAACGTCAAGTAGACAGAGAGTTACCTGAACACTCGGAGAGAAACGTCAAGTAGACAAAGATTTACTTGAACATTCGGAGAGAAACGTCAAGTAGACAGCGATTTACTTGAACATTCGGAGAGAAACGTCAAGTAGACAGCGATTTACTTGAACATTCGGAGAGAAACGTCAAGTAGACAGCGATTTACTTGAACATTCAGAGAGAAACGTCAAGTAGACAGCGATTTACTTGAACATTCGGGGAGAAACGTCAAGTAGACAGCGATTGGCTTGAACATTCGGAGAGAAACGTCAAGTAGACAAAGATTTACTTGAACATTCGGAGAGAAACGTCAAGTAGACAGCGATTTAACTTGAACATTCGGGGAGAAACTCGTACAAATAAAAAAACTTTAAACAAATAAAATCTTAATAATGTCACTCCCCAGTTTTAAGCCAATTTTGTGTTTTTTAAAAACTTTGCCACTTCCGGTTTAAGAGAATCCTTATCAAGCTCAACCGTTTCTTTTAATCATCGCCGTAAAACAAGTTGTTGATTTTTCCCCACCCGCCCCAGTAAAAGGCCAAATTGACACATTACAAAGCCTCGTACATTTTCATGCTGTTATTGAATGGAGGATCTCCCTCGGGGCTACAAGCAGAAGATGACTTCCCCTTCAGGCTTAGGTAAATTGAAAACGTCTCGTAGTGACGCGACTTTTCTTTAAACGGCAATCACGCTCTCAATGAACGTCACTCTCTCCACCGTCTAACCTCACTAACTCCTCGCAGCAAAGGCGCCACTACCCTCCCTACAGCTTCTCCTAAATGCTTAGACAGCTCATCAAATGAGGATGTTCTTTTCTGTTTGAGATGTTTTTTATTATTTTTTTAACGACGGGAAAAACATGCGATTTTAAAGTATAAATAAAACAACCACGTAATAAAACAACCCCGTAAAAACAAAGTTTTGACTATAAATCCCTTATATATGAGACATAACTAAAAGTATTGATTATGTTTTTCCGCGGTGCCCGCCCAAGACAGACAGAGAGACAGAGACGGAGTTGAAGTTAATATAAGGGATTTAAAAACAACGTTTTTGACTATAAATCCCGTATATATGAGACATAACTAAATGTATTGATTATGTGCAAACGCTACAAACATTTACAGACTGAAACCGAAATTATCTCCCCTGGCTTTAAAACTGGGGGAAGGGGGGAGGGTGTGTGGACATGGACGGGTGGCGTCAACGCGTTAACTCAACTCAAGGTGGTTTACCTGGTTAAAACACGAGATGTGTTCACCGAAGGCTGGGGTGAAGTCAAGTGACCCGTAAAATGTAAACAATAGCGACCGCTACATATAGTTTATATAGATAAACTATAATGCATTAATTTAATTACGGTACGTTCGATCGATCTTTAATTTTGATCCGATGCATTGTTAGGTGAGACGGCTCCGTGTGCCAAATTTCAGTTCGATGGCATGACGGGAAATGGGTCATTTTTTACTTCTGTTTTTCCGCGGTGCCTGCCCAAGACAGACAGAGAGACAGAGACGGAGGTGAAGTTAATATAAGGGATTTAAAAACAAAGTTTTTGACTATAAATCCCTTATATATGAGACATAACTAAAAGTATTGATTATGTGCAAACGCGACAAACATTTACAGACTGAAACCGAAATTATCTCCCCTGGCTTTAAAACTGGGGGAAGGGGGAGGGGGTGTGGACATGAACGGGTGGCGTCAACGCATTAACTCCACTCCAGGTGGTTTACCTGGTTAAAACACGAGATGTGTTCACCGGTGGCTGGGGTGAAGTCAAGTGACCCGTAAAATGTAAACAATAGCGACCGCTACATATAGTTTATATAGATAAACTAAAATGCATTAATTTAATTACGGTACGTTCGATCGATCTTTAATTTTGATACGATGCATTGTTAGGTGACACGGGTCCGTGTGCCAAATTTCAGCTCGATGGCTTCACGGGTAGTGGATCATTTTCGACTTTTGTTTTTCCGCGTGCCCGACCAAGACAGAGACGGCGGTGAATTTAATATAAGGGATTTAATAACTAGACACTGGCCTTGTTTTCACTTGATAATTATTTCCGGCGGCTCAAGAAAGTGATTTAAAATGCAAAGGGCAACTGCACATAAATATATACATAAAATTATTTCTAATTTTTAGAACCCACCTATTTCCAATGTATCAAATATAAATATTTATTCAAAGACTAAGTCTTCTTGAACCACTTCAGTTTACATATTTCACAAGCTCTCTGTGTATATTACTAACATGTCTGTCTCTTGTTTTTATTTTTTTGTACGTGGATTTTTTAAATGTATTCTTACGCTGAATATCGTAACTAACCTTGACGTTCAACAGCAACAAAAAATCGAAACTGTGAATACCTTTTTTTATTTTAAAAAAATATTTAATTCATCAACAATTTGGACTTGGTTGGTCGGTGGTGATATTAAATTTCGCTTTTATTATTTCAACAAGTGTGCCTTATGCGCAACTGGGTTGAATTATTTTACTTGCTAGACATTTTTTAGCGTTTTCAGACACTTTGCGACCCTGATGATCTAAGACAGGGGTCTCCAAACTACGGCCCGCGAGGCCCTCTCATCCGGCCCCTGGAGAACTTTTAATCTAAAAAAAAATTACTATTTTTACCTGTAGTTTACCACAAAACTGTGTGCAGTCGGCCCCCAAATTGCTGTTTGACAGTTAATGCGGCCCTCCGGCAGAAAAGTTTGGAGACCCCTGCTAAGACATTGAATGAATGCTGTAAAGTAGGTCACTCTGAATATTTTAGCTTTAAAGCCAGTGTTCCCTAAGCCCTGATTTGACAGGGATACTAAGCTACCATGACTTATAAACGTCTTTTAAAAAAAACTCTAAGCCGTGGTGATAAAATACGGGGGTAAGGTTTTCTCGGTCAGAAACGTCTCCTGTGATGAATGGTCGCCTTGCCCGAAGATTGTGGTCACTGCACGACTTGACCACTGTGACCAGAAAAGTGAGTGTGTATAGTGCACCAACATTTTCTTTTTGTGGCTGATACACCCCCCCTCACCGCCTCCCCCGTCCCACCCCCATACTCCAAACGCACACGCCCCGCCCCCCTCCTGTCCATCCCACCTCCCAGCACCACACCGTAGTGTCATGTGACTAGTCGGTTACTGTGTCTTGGATTTCAAAACTTTGACAATCTTTTATTAGTCAGTCTTGGGTTTTGGTCCCATCATGACCCGTGAATGTCGGCACGTGTAGATTACGCACTTTAGCCTTAATTGGACTTCATTTGACCCGGAGCGAAACTTTTTTTATATAAAACTCTCTCAAACGAGAAGAAAACACTTAGTATATTTTTTTATTTTTTTTAAATCTCTTTACTCCTTTGTTATAAAATGAGAATCAGTTCTAGTAAAATAAAAGGCTACCAGTAATGCTAAGAAAACTATTCATAAAGTTCAAAGGTCGGTTTTATAATTTTTTCACTGTAGTCCACACAGTGGAGTAAAATTGTTACAAATCGGAAATTCCCCCTACCCTCAACTTCTCGTGTTTGAAAATTCTCGAGGCAAAAAATAGATAAATAAATAACAAGCAAATGGGGTAGTAGAAATGCTCCATTATGACTAAACGTAAAAGATTTTTTTTTACTTCACTTGGAATTCAACTTTAATCCAAATGAAGAAAACTCGCAATTCAGACTAATTCTTGATGTGTTGGAATAGGTTAAGCTGGGGGAAAATGATTAACTCACAAACTCACGGTAATCTAACCAACGTTTTCTTATCGATCGTCTTGTTAACGCACTCTGCATGTACTTCTCCAGGCTTGTGTATCGTGATTGTGTATCGTGTATGTGTACAGTGTATGTTGTATGTGTTTCCGGCGCACTATTGAATGTCCCCCCAAACACTAACTCAACGTTGTGTTTCCGTGCTAGTCACGTGCCGCGCCTGATTGGCCGGTTGGCTTGCTGCTTGCTTCTTTACAATTCTGCATATTTGAACAGTCTTGAATTCTAGCCTTTGAAAGCACTGCTTAATTGCAGTGACATGTATACTTTATGCCAAAAATTCTTTTATACCTTTTTAATTAGTTACGTTTAATTTAGTTTTCTTTCTGATGTATAGAGAAAATTTGGGGGCTGGGGGGGGGGCCTAGCTGTAAAAAGAAAACCTCTAGGTTATTATTTTTAAAAATATTTTCAGAAATATGTGCTTAAATTTTTGAATTCTTAGCAATGCGCTTGTGCCATTATGGCTAGTAGTTAACATTGTCAAAGTCATTGGCCGCAATCAAACAACATTATCTGTTGTATTATTGCTGTGAGTATGTCGGGAAGAGGCTCCACCGTCCACTTTAAGCGTGCGCAGCTGTGTGTTAGGAAGTGTGCATCATTCGCCCAACTCCCACCCCATTCCCCCCGGACATATGCCTGTCCCATAATCTTACAACCGGCTGCCCTAGTGCCACAAACATGCCTTCCCTCATGCCCACACACATGCCTTCCCCCATGCCCATACACATGCCTTCCCCCATGCCAACACACATGCCTTCCCTCATGCCTACACACATGCCTTCCCTCATTCCCACACACATGCCTTCCCCATGCTAACACACCTTCCCTCATGCCCATACACATGCCTTCCCCATTGCCCAACCATATGCCTTCCCTATGCCCACACACATGCCTTCCCTCATGACCATACACATGCCTTCCTTCATGCCCACACACATGCCTTCCCCCATGCCCATACACATGCCTTCCCCCATGCCAACACACATGCCTTCCCTCATGCCTACACACATGCCTTCCCTCATTCCCACACACATGCCTTCCCCATGCTAACACACATGCCTTCCCTCATGCCCATACACATGCCTTCCCCATTGCCCAACCATATGCCTTCCCCTATGCCCACACACATGCCTTCCCCATGCCCACACACATGCCTTCCCCCATGCCCACACACATGCCTTCCCCCATGCCCACACACATGCCTTCCCCCATGCCCACACACATGCCTTCCCCCATGCCCACACACATGCCTTCCCCCATGCCCACACACATGCCTTCCCTCATGCCCACACACATGCCTGGCCCGGTCCTTACACAATCCTCCACCCCCCACCCCCACACACCACCCAAGCCTGCCCCCATTCTCAAAAGCACTGTTCAAATGAATATTTTCATAATGGTGTGCACTCAATTATGACAAACTAATGAGTATGGGCCTTGTCATAATATGGCGGATATCCATTAATAGAAATATTATATATATGTTAATCTATTTTCAGGACAAATTTCATAAAAATTTAATAAAAGATACGACTCAATACGTAATTGTAGGTAAATTGAGGCTGATGCATCTTATCAGCTATTTGTTAATTCTTCGTTAATTTTCGTGATTGTACTATGCTAACAATTTTGAGAACATAATGATTCGACTGTATTTATTGTTCAAAATATTGTTCCGCTAAAATGTAATCTAAAATAGAACATTACTGATTGAGCTATGGCGTTTTCCGGTTTTAGATACGGCAAACCCTATGGGGCTTTTTTAAATTTTTAGTTGTTTATTTATACTTTTTTTAAAGAGGATTGTTGGTAAATGAAAGTGCAATGGAAGAAAATTTACACTAAACAGGTGCAGAAAGACGAAGTCTTTTTAAGTTATGTAAAGTTAAAATCTAATAATGCACAAACGGTCTCTTGAAAGGGATCGGAAATGACCTGAACAAATTCCATGTCATCGAAATGACCCGTTTGAGCAAATGACCTACTTTGATGACCCACAGCGACACCGTCCTTTGTTGTGGGCATTATTACAAAGTGTCATTCTGTCCTCATTGACCACCTTAACTACAGCATGTCCCGCTTGATGTTTGCACATCCCTCTTGTGGCATTTGTGTCTATTAACTTTTAACATTTGAAAATATTTTTATAAAATTTTAATTAAACATGGTTTTTGAAAAACAACATGTTACATTTCATATACAAATCTATAAAATATTTGTCTTACTCACAGCGTGTCCATTTTTTAATTTTATTTTCTTTAATACATGATTTAACGCATTTAAATAAAGTAAACTATAAAAATTCACAAACTTTAAAATCAATCAATAAAATGATTGTTGTTGGTTTTTTTTTCGCAAAAGGCTCAATCCTCAACGTTCACAACTAAGCTGCTTCCAGCTCGAGGCTAGTCCAGGTTTTTAAAGACAAAGCTTATCACTGTGTCCCCTAAAACAAATACCGTCCCATGTCTCTGTTTTCAGGACGAGCCCTGCGGATATTACGTCTGGCGAAACTGCTCAGTTTATTACGGCTGCTGCGTCTTTCCAGACTGGTGCGATACGTGCAGCAGTGGGAGGAGGTTTGTAGCTCATTTTCTACGCTTCACTCTATTTGATTTTATTTTTCTATGTATGCAAACTGTATAATCTTGTTATTGTATTTTGAAAATCCTGATAAAGTTGAAAAACCAGGAACCCTTAGTAAACATTGGGATAGTTAAATCGAATCACAGTTTTGGGCGCGTGATACGTGATATATAAAAGTATCGATATTTTGTCCGAGTACTCAATGAAGCATGAAAAGTAGTCGTAACCAGAGTGAAAATGGCACGTTTCAATATTGACTGGTATGACATCTAAATGAGCCCAGTAAACTATTAACGATTCAATCGCTAAGGCGGGTGTTGTTGTTTTTTTTTAAGAAGGAAGTGGGTGGGTGGTGGGCGAGGGGGTGGGTTCCAATCATTCCTTTCAACATCAATAAATGATTTTACTGACATCCCGAGGGTGTGGTGAGAGCCTCCTAGGTACGAGTGCGAGTGATCTAACGAGGCGACCCGCGATCATTCGCAGATCCAATGTTTTTATTCGCAAGTCAGGCGTGATTGTAGGGTCAAACTTAGTACTAGCAGGTCCTTACCACTGATAATGCAGTACGATTACACATGTACAGCAGTAAGACTTGTATAGCCAGGCTTACCCAAGTCATTGATTGCTGGTTTTGTAATGAGCGAATCACAGGATTGTTCGTCATGAACATTTTACGTCTTATTGAATAATAAACAAATAATTCAGCTTCATTGAATCTAAGTATACGAATTGGCAGAGACAAACTTAAACAGAATAAGAAGTCAACATTGACTAGTCAAGCCTTATGTTTGATTTGATTTTTTATGGAAAAAAAATAACATGGCTAAACGAATATTGTTTTTTCATCCGATAAAAATATGTAGCAACAAAATTTGCAGATGAATTTTGAAAACAATTTCTAAAATTAAAATTTCATTCGAGAGAGCTACAAGTTTTAACGAAAATATATATACAATGATACATTAAAATATATATACAATGATACCTTAAAATATATATACAATGATACCTTAAAATATATATACAATGATACCTTAAAATATATATAAATGATACCTTAAAATATATATACAATGATATCTTAAAATATATATACAATGATACCTTAAAATATATATACAAATACAATGCTACTTTAAATCACCACAAAATGGCCTCTGATGACAAGCCATCACCCGGAAGTCGTTTAGCCATCAGGTTTTCATGGCGCCATCGTCTTTAATCTGCATGTTTCCGCTGTATATGAGGGCGGACACGTTTCTGGATTGCACAAGACGCCACATCATCACCGTTACAATTTTCTAAATCAATTTCCTAATGTCTATTTTTTAAAATCTACGGGTAAATTAGCTCTTACTATACTCCTTCACCGCACCCACAGAAAAGAAAAATGGATGTTAGTAATAATCTTCTGTATAGAGCAGTGATGGCGAACCTATGGCAAACGTGCCGCATTCGGAACGCAGAGCCTCATCAGCTGACACGAGACTATAATATTACATCTTCATTACATCAGCTAAGCTAAACCCCGATTCTCAGGTTTCATTTGGAGTGCTGGCACTTTGCTATAAATAAGTGGGTTTTGGTTTGAATTTTGGGCACGCGGCCCCAAAAAGGTTCGCTAACACTGGTATAGAAGGAGCGTCTGTAACTGATAAGATAATATAATATAAGATAAGTTAAGATAGTATTTTGAAGTGAGGTGATGAATAGAAACACTTGTTCTTGATTCCCATCTTTTCAGAAGTCCTCTCACCTTAAACCTCATTCATTTTTTAAATTTATTTAGCACAACCATAAGCTTATCGCAGACATCTCAAGATAGTGAGACGGAACAAAACTCTAAAAAAAAATCCCATAAAAAACTACCCCATCTAACTGTACGGATTTTGATAAACATTAATATTTAACATCACTATGGCTTTTAGTTGAGTTTTGCTTTTTTACTCATTGGTGGTCTCCTTCTATCGCTCATGGAATCTTTATCAGATGTCAATAGCTACATTCCATCAGACGACGTTATTCAATGATGCATGCCCAAAGAAATCGTTTTTTCCTAACTACTTCTTTATTAAATAAATAATCGAGAAGAAGTGGAAAATATCAATGCTAACCAATCGTAGCGTATTATTTATTCATCTAGCAAAATTATTGAGAGGTAATATTAATCAATGAACGCAAAGATTTACTTACAGGAAAACATATTAGGTATAGTTATAACAACATTTACAGGTCTATAAATATATATATATATATATATATATATATATATATATATATATATATATATATATATATATATATATATATATATTTATTTATTTATTTATTTATTTATATTTGTGTGTGTGTGTGTGCGCGCGCGCACATCATTATCTCTATCAGACGTGTGAGACTGGTGATGTCATGTCATCATCAAATGACATATTAGGTCAATGTTAATATTTTATCATTCATGTCTAATACTTTTTTTGGACATTTGAAGTAATTCGTTGAGTTTTATTTTTTATTTTCTTTTTTAAATACATTTTTTTATTGTATTTGTGAGATGAATATCAACATTCAAATGGTGTTGTCAAGTCAAAACTTTAGAAAAAGTTACTCTGGCCCATGGCTTCAGACCATGATGGCCTGGGGGGGGGGTGGCAAGTGAAGTAGCGTACACAGGTTTTATTTAGCCACGGCTTACGAGCAACGCATTGTGTGGCTAGCACAATGCCCAGCCGTCTTTACTTTCCCGTACCGATGTCAGGTACCCGTTTGGGGCTGGGTGGACTCGGTGACATTGCCAGCACCGAGCCTCGAACCCGTACACCAGATAAATATAAGAAAATATAAATGAGAAAATCTATTTACAGAGAATCTTTAAAGGTGTGACATTTTCAATGACAACATTTTTTATGTTAAAATAAAACAGTCTGTCCTAAACATCCATAGTGAGAAAACTTCGTGTTCTAAAAAGAATGCTGTTGTTTGGGATACATTTACGAACTAATGGGCCTAAGTGCTTCTCAGATTAATTCATTTTCCCCCAAAAATATAAAGCTAGTAGATAAACATGTCATTTTCAACATCCTCCCATTATGACACAATTCTCAAACAGTTTTTGGCATAATGTCACCCTGACAATGTTGTAGCAAGACATGCTCGGCCAGATGTGTTGCATGTCTTGCGGTTGTTTCACTACATTTAAAACCCATCGTGTCTTTTATAACTAAGAAAACCCCTCAAAAATGTCATTAATTATATTTGCCCAAAGTTAGCATTCCTGGCAATTCTGGTGTGCTGTTTCCCCTCAGTTTTTAGCCTTCGCTGGCAAGTTTATGAGAATCTTCAACCTGATTTGCCTAATGTTCCTGCTTGGCCACTGGAACGGATGCCTGCAGTTCTTGGTTCCCATGATCCAGGACTACCCAAAAGACAGTTGGGTGTCTATTGAAGAGCTCAAGGTGAGACATGTGACCCATCTTCCTGGCTGGAGCTTGAATTTTCCTCCCATCACAATGTCTATTGTGGGTTTTTTGTTTGTTTTTTTAAATCTCCTTTCTCTCTCTCTCTAAAAAAAAGTGTCATGTTATTTGATTCCTCCTTCATTTCCTGCTCGCTTGTTCTCTCGCAGTTTCTAGCCATAGCTGGCAAGTTTATGCGAATCTTCAACCATATTTGCCTCATGTTCTTGCTGGGACACTGGAACGGTTGTCTGCAGTTTCTCGTGCCCCTCATCCAGGAATTCCCCAAAGACTGCTGGGTTTCCGCAGAGGGGCTGAAGGTACGTACATAGATCCACGGAAAATCTCCGTTACAAATCTTAAATAGAAATCTTCTGGAAGACCACCTCGCTTAGCTTCGATTCAACCTTTAGTTTAGACATTGAGACGTCTCGCGGCTTCGTGCCCAGAAACAGGTTAGTATTGTCAGCCGACTTGAAACCAGGCAGAATTATCTCTAATCCAGTGATATCAGAAAACATGTTAGTTTTATATAAAAGAGGACAAAGGGGAAATTCT
Source organism: Ampullaceana balthica (assembly GCA_944989445.1). Taxonomy (NCBI): domain Eukaryota; kingdom Metazoa; phylum Mollusca; class Gastropoda; family Lymnaeidae; genus Ampullaceana; species Ampullaceana balthica. The sequence continues at coordinate 370,740 of CALYLW010000232.1, read as the reverse complement.
CCAGTTTTTTTAAAATTGTATTGAATTTATATAAATCTTAACCCTTAATGATGTTTGACCACCGTAGACCTGGATTTGGAGTTTATTACTTTTCTAAGAAAAGGTACGTTTTAAAGTTGCCCACCTGTTCATTTGACGTTGTCTTATCTTGAAATTTGTGTTTCAATGTTGTTTATTTTTATTTTGTGTGAGCTCGTCCGCTTTGAGTGACGTAATGTTGACGCAATATTTATGAATCAAATGCTCGTCATATTTATCAAACCCATTTTATGGTCCATAACATACAACGTAGTATTGCGTTGTTTCCCCTCTCTTACTCTTTATGACAAGGCAAGCATAGTCTTCCTCCACTCGTGTTCTTTATCTCTCCAACTCTCTCTCGCTGTTCATTTCATGTCAGCTCCACACTCCACCCTATCATGCTTCATCAGATTAGATATTAACATCGAATACATGCCACGTGTCATTACAACTACAACTGAACGGTGCACTTCAGTGTCGATGTAAATGCTTTTCATTAAACCGTTTAACTGATCCTATTGTCAAGAACTGCACCGACCATTGAATTCACGTCAACATTCCGAGGAATGTTTCAACAAAATATGTTTTTGTTTCTTTGTTTGTTGTCGTATTTGATTTTCTATAGGTCTCTTTGGCCTTCTGAAAGAGATAGACACACTACCAAATTTTTGTCCTTTCATTTATCGTTTGTTTGTTTGTTTGTTTGTTACGATAAAACTCACGATGTATTGTAATTGCAATCAAATATGAGACTCCTTTATCTCTACGGAACCGAACAATATAAAAAAATTTCCGATGGACCGAAGTTCTAATGGTAGTTTTCTATAACTCCATCTTCTAACATTGAATAACTAGTAACGGAATCTTACTAGTTCGTCACTTTAAAAAAAAATATTGAATAAATATTGATACAGACAATAAATAAATCGTGAAAATAAATGAGTCGGCTAATGCGATTCCCCGAAGTGATAGACCTTGTGCGTCTTTGCGTATGAAAAGCTGAATTATTCAATGTGTTAACCAGATCGATTGTAAAATTGTGCTATAATCCTAGAGCGTACCGACCATGAAATGAAGTTGTAATATTTTCTGTGACGAATGTTTTGAGATAGCTCGGAGCATTAAAGCAAGGAATTTCTCCCAGCAGACAGGAGAAGAGGCGCACAAACATTTTCATACAAATTAAAAATGTATAGATTTTTATCTGAATGGTCCAGCTTTTGAGTAAGGGCATACAACACTGGTACTACAAAGTATGGACATACAACACTGGTACTACAAAGTAAGAAGGGCATTCAACACTGGTGCTACAAAGTAAGGGCAGACAACACCGGTTCTACAAAGTATTGACATTCAACACTGGTACTACAAAGTAAGGGCATTCAACACTGTTACTACTAAGTGAGGGCATTCAACACTGGTACTACAAAGTAAGGGCAGACAACACTGGTTCTACAAAGTAAGGGCAAACAACATTGGTGCTACAAAGTTAGGGCAGACAGCACTGGTACAGAAAGTAAGGGCATTCAACACTGGTATTACTTGTAACAAAGACCACCCTATAATATCTATCTTATCATTGCGTATGTGTTTCCATCAATCCGTTTGTCTACGTTGGCACATCAGATTTAACCTTTGAAAATAATCTAACATGTCAAATTTTGTCGTAAATCCACACTAGACACAATGCAATTTTCAAATAAACCAAAAGAAATAATAACATAAAATAATAAGATCTTTTTGTTAAACTTCCTGTACATGAAAAGGCAGCTAAGTCCTTCATGTTTGTGAGCAATAAAGTTTAGTATCATTATAGGATGTGGTGTGTTGATTTCTATATTGAATTAGGATGGTAAATTTCCCACAGAAATAGTTAGTAACATTTATATTTATAGGCTAATGAGTTTATATGTTGTCGTTTTTCTTTAAAGCTTTAAAAAAAAATTAATAAAACCTTTACGATCATAATCGGAGCATACCTCTACAAGGACCCCATTTTAGGATTCATTGTTAAATTTAAATCTTATCGGCCCATCTGTTTTACCTTTCGTAAAAAGGAACCGATGAATTAACGTACAACTAAATGTGGCTGCCCTGGGAATTCATTCAGTCACCCCAAGCCTTACTTTCAAGACAGAACACAGCCCCGGTGCACACCGCACATAACACATTCGACTTTGAATTTGAAAGAAACTCATGAAGTGCTTACAGCCGCACAAACACCACCGCCAGGCCTGCCTTAAACGAGTTGGGGATTAGCAAAGAGAAGCCGTTCAAAAGATGTGACAGAACGCTCCAGGATTCTGAGGCTTGTCATTGACTCACTCCCACGGGCTTCCAAAGCTCGTGTCACGTGACAGATGGTTCCTTCAAAAGTGTTATTTTTAGACTCCGTTGGCCCCCAAGTCGATCCATAATCAAAAACGAAAAGCGCAGCTGCCAAAAATTAAAATTGAAATTGGTTGTTTTGTTGTTGTTTTTTGTTTGTTTTTTTGTTGTTTATTTGTGTTAATGTCTATTGCTTTAGCTCTGTGTCTTTTCCTCCACCTTCCAAACTAATACAGCCCTAAATAAATAGATTGATCACTCAACATCCACAAGTAATACATCTCTACAAATACTGCTGGATCACTCACTATCCCAAAACAGACTGTATTATATTTAAATAAAAAGTTGTTTTTTTCGCTCACCAGTTCTGTTTTATTACCGCTTTTTCCCCAAACTAATATTTTCTTAAATATTTCATCAACATTTCGTAATAAAATGCTTATTTGGAAATAAATTTCATGTCATTGCCAAAAAACAAAATCTCAAAATCGTTCCATACTATTCAACAAACACCAATACTATTCAACAAACACCAATATTATTCAACAAACACCAATATTTTTCAACAAACACCAATACTATTCAACAAACACCAATACTATTCAACAAACACCAATACTATTCATCTACCACATTCCTCCAACAACCATTTTTCCATCTTGTGATTCATTTCCTTCTCATCGAAAATCTTTACTTTTTTCATTTCATGACATTGTTTATTGACAACACTTTAAAATTGAAATTAAATCTGACTATCCTCCGTTATGGGCATCAACGTTTGCATAATTTATTGATAAAGTGTAACTTGATTTAAATACTTAACTTATCAAGTTTTCAGATCTCAATCTTTTTGTCAGTAGATCACTTGAACCTTTACCCTGTGCTTTTAGTCCTGTGTTTGGGGGAGACGGAATGTTTTTTTTTAAATTATACTGACATTTTGTATAATAGAAGTTAAAAAAATAATATGCCGCATTTACAATTTTACAATTAGCTATTGCCCTTAGAATCATTAGATGAAGATGCTTGTTTTAAATGCAATACCTTTCCTTATCAAATTCTAACGTAATCATTTCCTATATTGCATTAAATTTGCGATTGTTTCATGGTCGATCATTTATTATAATGCGGCTTGGCATCAATCAGTCACATATACTTGGATTGCAAATAATATCCATTAAGTTGAATATTATCAATTTTAAATTATATTTTCTTAACATTCAAAGAGATTTTAATTTTTTTTTAATGACATAAAAGTATGCGAAAACTAAAATTGTGACCATCATTTGACAGTTAGGTTTACGCACATCATTTATTGCCTTCCTTTTTTAAAGATGGCATCTTCCGACTGTCACAAATATGCCTTGTTGTTTTACAGGATGCCCACTGGGCAGAGCAGTACACGTTCGCCCTATTCAAGGCCTTGTCCCACATGCTGTGTATCGGGTACGGGCGGTTCCCGCCTCAAAACATGTCGGACACCTGGCTGACCATCCTTAGCATGCTGAGTGGCGCCACCTGCTACGCCCTGTTCCTGGCCCACACCACGGCTCTCATTCATTCATTTGACACGTCCAGGAGACTGTACAATGACAAGGTGAGTCCTCGACATCATCTGATACGTCCAAGAGGCTGTACAATGACAAGGTGAGTCCTCGACATCATCTGATACGTCCAGGAGGCTGTACATCGACAAGGTGAGTCTTCGAGATCATTTGAGGCGTCCAAGAGGCTGTACAATGACAAGGTGAGTCTTTGACGTCATTTCACGCGTCCAGGAAGCTGTACAATGACAAGGTGAGTCTTCGACGTCATTTCACGCGTCCAAGAGGCTGTACAACGACAAGGTGAGTCTTCGACATCATTTAAAACAATCCAACAAGACTGATCAATGTAATAGGATCAAGTGAACAAAAAAATATATATATATTTTAAAAACTAATTATGAAACTATAAATTAACTAGATAATGTTAATCTAAGAAAATAAAGAATCTAATGAAATGAAATTAAACAACCCTGTAAAACAACGTTTTTGATTATAAATCCCTTATATATGAGACATAACTAAAGGTATTGATTATGTTCAAGCGTGACAAACCATTACAGACTGAAACCGACTGATGTCTCCTGACTTTAAAACCGGGGGAAGGGGGAGGGGTGTGGTCATCGACGGGTGGCGTGAACGCGTACTCAACTGGCACTTGGGAGACAAACAATAACAAACTGTGAAATTGAATTACATATGCTATATAGAGATATCCTAAAAATTCATTCATTTAATTACGGTACATTCGATCGATCTGAAATTTTGATACGATGCATTGTTAGGTGACACGAGGCTTTGTGCAAAATTTCAGCTCGATGGCTTCCCGAGAAGTGTGCCATTTTTTACTTTTGTTTTTCCGCCCGCAAACGAGATGACGACAGACAAGATTTAGAAGTTAATATAAGGGATTTGAAAAAAACAAAATACCATGTCACAGTGATATAACGAATCAATAATTTAATACTTTCACAACAAACAAGATAATGCAATGATAATGATGAGTATACTTTTAAATTCGAACAAAAGAAAGAAAAAAAAGAAATGATAAAAGTGAATTTTCTGTTTCCAAAATATGAGTGTAATTGCCAGATTAGTTTCATATTTATTTGGAATGGGATTTCTTTTTTTATATATAAAGACCTTTCTGAAATTTAAATTACTTTGGATTTTGAAAACAAAATTATATTTAAATTACATGTGAAATAATAAAATGCTCCGGTCCATATTTAAATTCCTTATTATTCAGACAAACTTTCTTGAATGAAAAATTATTTCTTCAGGCATATGCATCAGGCTCATATAACTCAGGCTCATATACCTCAGGCTCATATACCTCAGGCTCATATACCTCAGGCTCATATACCCCAGCTCATATACCTCAGCTCATATGCCTCAGCTCATATACCTCAGCTCATATACCTCAGGCTCATATACCTCAGCTCATATAGCTCAGGCTCATATACCTCAGGCTCATATACCTCAGGCTCGTATACCTCAGGCTTATATACCTCAGGCTCAAATACCTTAGCTCATATACCTCAGGTTCATATACCTCAGGCTCATATACCTCAGGCCCATACACCTCAGGCTCATATACCTCAGGCTCATATACCTCAGGCTTATACACCTCAGCTCATACACCTCAGGCTCATATACCTCAGGCTCATATACCTCAGGCTCATATACCTCAGACTCATATACCTCAGGCTCATCTACCTCAGGCTCATATACCCCAGCTCATATACCTCAGCTCATATACCTCAGCTCATATACCTCAGCTCATATACCTCAGGCTCATATACCACAGGCTCATATACCACAGGCTCATATACCACAGGCTCATTTACCTCAGGCTCATTTACCTCATGCTCATATACCTCAGGCTCATATACCCCAGCTCATATACCTCAGGCTCATATACCCCAGCTCATATACCCCAGCTCATATACCCCAGCTCATATACCCCAGCTCATATACCTCAGGCCCATATACCTCAGTCTCATATACCTCAGGCTCATATACCTCAGGCCCATATACCTCAGGCTAATATACCTCAGGCTCATATACCTCAGGCCTATATACCTCAGGCTCATATACCTCAGACTCATATACCACAGGCTCATATACCACAGGCTCATATACCACAGGCTCATATACCTCAGGCTCATATACCTCAGGCTCAAGAACCTCAGGCTCAAGCACCTCAGGCTCATATACCCCAGCTCATATACCTCAGGCTCATATACCTCATGTACCTCAGCTAAGGTACCTCAGCCTCATGTACCTCAGCCTCATGTACCTCAGGCTCATATACCCAAGCTCATATACCTCAATCTCATATACCCCAGCTCATATACCTCAGCTCATATACCCCAGCTCATATACCCCAGCTCATATACCTGAGCTCATATACCTCAGCTCATATACTTCAGGCCCATATACCTCAGGCCCATATACCTCAGGCCCATATACCTCAGGCCCATATACCTCAGTCTCATATACCTCAGGCCCATATACCTCAGGCCCATATACCTCAGGCTCATATACCTCAGGCTCATATACCACAGGCTCATATACCACAGGCTCATATACCACAGGCTCATATACCACAGGCTCATATACCTCAGGCTCATATACCTTAGGCTCAAGCACCTCTGGCTCAAGCACCTCAGGCTCATATACCCCAGCTCATATACCTCAGGCTCATATACCTCATGTAACTCAGCTCATGTACCTCAGCCTCATGTACCTCAGGCTCATATACCTCAGCTCATATACCTCATGCCTCAGGCTCATAAGCATAGAGTTGATATACTGTAGATATGGTAAAGAATTGTTTTAAAACTTGGTAGTCTAGCCACTAATATTGTGTATTTATGGTTTTTAACATAACATAAAACACGTTATGTTTTTTTTAAGATTTGATATTAACCACAAAATCATATCTGTCTGAGATGGAATTTATAATTTCTCAGTAAAAGTAGAATACATTTCCCTGAACTTTTTATTGTATTATTTTATTTGTAAAAAAAATGCTTTTCATAAAAACTGAAAGTGTGCTGTTATGAGTGAGTTTTATTAATCTTTAAAGAAAGTCCGGCAGACGACAGTAGTCGTCAGCACTTTTTATACGCGAACTCTGTGTATCTTGTTACTTAGATTTTAATGGAATAATCATCACATTTCTTGAACATATACAGGTTATAGTTATTATTTTTTAAATAACACTCACTCCCAATATATACGCTTGAATTTAAAAACTACAACATAAAAGGACCATCGTTTATCATGCAAGCTAAAATCCTCGTTCAGCTTTCTCTGTAAAGTATATTGAACATTTTAATTTTTTTTTAAATGGATTCTTAAAAAGGCTGCCCACTCCTACTTGGCAGATTAAAAAATAAAGAAAAGTAAGAGTGTGTGTGAAATGTGTGGGGGGGGGGAGAGAAATCAATGTGCTCTCATAAAATACGGCCTTGCTGAAGAAGAAACTCAAGAGCGACATTAAAACAACAACATCGCACTGTCGAATTGTTAGAGATGTTTTGCTCAATGGCTTCCGATGTCTCAGTTGAGGGATACTTTAATCTTCAACACTGCTTCATTAAAAGGAACCGGAAATTGAGTCTCCCTTTTCCTTTGTCAATTTTGTTTTTAAAATCGATACTGGACATAGAGATTGGAAAACATTATGTATCGTTTCGCGAATGAATACTTTGTACTGCAACGATACATAATGGGCTGTTTGTACGTCTAGCGGGTGGTGTACTCTTCCATATTTTAGTTTTACTGTAGTTTGAAGCTTAACTGATGTTTAGGAATGCAGACAAGAGTGGATTTTGCATTGCGTGCGACAACGTTGGAAAAGGTTTTGTTGTTTTTGTTTTTTTTTACGGAAAGAAAAAGCAAGGGCTTGATTCCTATCATATCCGCTCTCAAATCTCTTGAGATTGTCGTGGTTTGGGTAAAAGAACGTGAGTTTGATTATGCCTCGGCGTATTTGAAAAGAGGAGTTTATTTAGCTGAAAAGAATATATCTTACAAATAAAGTCTATCACGGAGTCTATCTAGCTTAATGGGAATTGAGTTCAGAAACAATAAACGGGTTTTTACAACAGAAAAAAAAACCGGGGGAGAAAGATGGGGTTTATTGGCTGACATCTGTGTTTCACAAAGACATTTTTTTTTAGTAGTTGTTTTTTTTAGTGCCCCATAACCTCGTGGTAGTAAGGGGTTCTAATGTTTCCATTAGAACTTTCTCAGGGCTTAGTAGACGTTGGTGACGCCCATCTCCTCTCCAGGTCAGCGGAGGACTTTTAAGCGATAGTCATTCATCATCACTTTTATTGTGGCCTTAACGTGGGCTAGATCCCACGCCCCTCAGCTTGTGAGGCCAGCGCACTGTTGACTTCGCTATCCAGCCTCCAAAAAAAGTCACAAAAAAACTGGAAGTATCAAAAAAAGTTATGTATTTCAAGAAATCTTTAACGGCATTGAGGATGGTTAGTCAGAATCGACAATTACCGTTGAAAAAATAAATTCTATAAACATTCTCTACGTGACGTGTATAAATTGTTTTACCGCGCGTCTTTCAAATAGCGTGACTGTTCCTCTCTTCAACATAGCTTTACTTTGAAAGAGTTTTTACAGTTGTAAATCCCCCGCATTGATTTTAAGCTACTTGCATGACGTTTGCTGATGTGCACGGCACAACAAGCTTTGTAATTAATCAATGTCATTATCATTACTTAATAGCGTTATTATTCGTTGTGATATCTAGAAAAGCCCTTCAGAACAATAAAAAAAAACCTGATCAAATAAACCGGAAGCGCATTAATACACAGTGGTGCAATAATCCGAACCATCCCCCGCTCCCGCGGGAAGCAAAAATAACATAAATCGAAGCAATCTGCAGTTCAATCCGGTGCGTAGAGTTGAATGACTGACAACGAAAATATCCTTCTGCCGTGTCGCTGTGCGTATTTACAAATATCATCGGACAATCTGTTGCGAAATATCTCATTGAGATCAATGCCAGCGCCATCACACTTCCGGTTAGCCCGCCTAACAGAAGTCCAGCATATTGCACCACAACCGCCCCCCCCCAAAATCCTCACGCCTTCTCCATTTAAAAGACAGAGAAAAGAAGTAGGGCTGTCGGGTTTTTTTTATAGCTAACTTATGAAGTGTTTCATATTATGCAAGCATTAGCATTATGAAGGGTGGGCTCCAGTTGTGAAGAGAGTGGCTGGCTGCCTTACTGGCCCTTACCCCCACCCTTCCACTTTTTGGGTCGTATATTGCCTCCATTCGTCTGCTGTTTGGCTAGAGCCCCCATCGAACACCTCCACCGCCCCCACACCACACACGCACTTCCCTTCACTCTCAACCTATTCCTTTACTCTGGTCTATCAAGCAGATATTCCCCCAAGGCGGGCATTAAGAGAAATGTGATTTTCTTTTTGTGGATCTCAATCTACTCGTGGATCTCAATCTACTCGTGGATCTCAATCTACTCGTGGATCTCAATCTACTCGTGGATCTCAATCTACTCGTGGATCTCAATCTACTCGTGGATCTCAATCTACTCGTGGATCTCAATCTACTCGTGGATCTCAATCTACTCGTGGATCTCAATATGAAGCAGGACAGAATTCAACTACCCACCCTGACCCCCCCCCTTTTACCAACAGCCCACTCCCCCCTTACAAACAGCACCCCCCCCCTTTCCTGTGTCTAAGTAATGATGAGAGTTGGAGATGGCACTGGAGATGCAAGGAAGTCTAAATGATAAAGAGAATATGATGGAGAGAAAATGGGAAGTAGTGCGAGGGTAACGAAATGAAAACGTTGAAATAGGGGCGATATTTTGGGGATTCGAAACAACTGATGGAATCGACGATGAATGGGCCATTTCGAAATGACGCGTAACACTCTACGCGTTGAGGTTGCTAATTAACTGTGATGAATGAACTATAACATTTTGGTGCGTGGAGGTGCCGGGCCCGGCCGGACCGGTGCAGAGGCGCATTCGTTATTTACAATCGATACTTGCAGCGCGCAGCCGTAATAACCATAACTGGTCACCCCTACAAATGGCTGGTGGGAGAATCAGATCAGAGCTTAGTTTCAGGTACAAAAGAGTATACTTTTATTGTGATAGAAATTATAGAGTGACCAGCATGTGGGTGTGTGGTGGGGGGGAGGCAAGTATTAAAGGCGTTTATCATAACAGGTCTATTGAAGGTAAATATTTGGAATGTTACTCTTTTGATTTAATATAATATAAAGTATGCATATTTAAAGTGTAAACAAATCAAATTTTGCTGATGAATGTTTTTGAGTTTCCCAGAGCATATTTTATTTTAAGTATTTTGTATCAATGGCATGAAGATCAGAAATATTAAAATCATCGCACAGACGGAAAAATGGTTAAACTGAAGTTAAAACGCACTCTCTAAACGTACTCTCTAAACGTACTCTCTAAACGTACTCTCTAAACGTACTCTCTAAACGTACTCTCTAAACGTACTCTCTAAAGCATAAATAATATAAAAGCCCAAGTGGCTCACTCATTGGATGTGGAACGCTGATGATGTACAACAGTCTATAGCAGTTTTAAAAAATCGTGTGGTGATTAGCGCTGTAAAAATATTTAATATGACGTCATTGGTTGATCTTATATTTAACACAAGGTGTGCATCAAAAGGTGTGCAAATTAATTACAAATTAAAGACGCGCTGTAAAAAATATATTATATGACGTCATTGCTTTAGCTTATATCTTAATTTTGGAAAAAGGGAACGATGTAAAAATAGGATTTGATGATTTATAATTATAAAATACTTTGTGTACATTTCAGGAAGTTTAATATTTCGTATTTATCAAACAAGGATAAGTTACTTGGGGTTTTGACAAAAAAAGTGGCGTACTTTATGGACGGCCCCTATAAAAATACTTTGTGAACATTTCAGCAAGTTTAATTTTTGCTTATGAATAAGGTGGGCGCCGTAGGCGCCCTAAAAGAAGTGGGCGCCGAAGGCGCCACGGCGCCCCGGAACAATCTAGTTTTTAAAATATTAATGAGATCGCTATACATGTATAATGTATATTTGTTTCTACGATCATGCCCACTACCGCCTTTCTCGCGCTTTCTCTCGCTCTCTCTCTCTCTCTCTCACCTTCTTATGTCAGCCCTATATTCAAGAAACCTGATCCTTGTTTGACGTTAACGCTAAGTACATTGTCTCTCAGCGACATATCAATAACTAATGCTAGCACACATTCATGCAAGTTATCGTCGTATTCCCACGCGTCCAATAAGTCTACTCCTTGGCCTTGAGTGGCTGAGGAGCAAATTTATTAACCGATTCCGTCCAATTTTCCTGACTCTGCTTTATAGCTTTAGGTTGTCTGGTTCCTCCCATTCGCACACTCGTGATGGCTCCAGATATTTCACTATAGATGCTGCAAAGGGGGGGGGGTTTGAGATTACCTTGTTAAACTTAGTCGCGACGACGTGTTTATGACTCTTTTCAACGTTATCATACATGTATGATAAAGGTTCGTGGAGAATTTTGTTCATAATGTGGAAACGAGCTGCATATTTGCAATAATATGTATTAAAAAAATAATAATAATTGCAACTTAACAAGTTGCGATGCCGACTGTGTGTTATGAGAACGATGTTCTACTCCTTTTTCTGCATTTGTTTTCATTATTCTATTGATACTAATAAATGGCAAGTTTATTTAACATGTAAATGTTCATTTAAAAAAAATTGCTATATAACACCATTCAAATTGAGACAGATGTTAAAAAAAAACATGAAGTCTGGCTCTTCTCCCCATCCATACAATTTGAATATTTATTTTAAAAATCTGGTTGAAAGGGGAGCTAAAACACAAAAGAGAAATGAATTCGCCAACCATCATAAAATAAACGCCCTGGAGTGGTATGATAAAAAACGTGGCTCATCCGTCGGCTGACAGGAATACTTACTTAAATGGCACTATATCTGCCTTGTGATGGTCACAAGCCTTCTCCGTACGTTTAGGGATCATTCGGTTCAACATTCTTGGATGCAAGCCATAGAATTAGGATCCCCTTAAAGGTATACAAATAGACATTAATAAAATTAAAAGAATGAAGAACACACAGTTTTCCTAACAGCTGATGTACAGAAATATGTGAACGACCACCGGTGATAATGTCGATGATGTAATGTTATTGAATTACAAACAAAAAAATTGAACTCTATATATCAAGTGGACATTGAAAAAATAGTTCGTCACAAGTTCTCAAATTTTTATTGTGTTTTTAAGTTCCTTTTTGAATTTTTCAGAATTTATTTTTTACTCCAATATTTTAAACTAGATACGACCCGCGGCGTAGCATACGCCGCAGACTGACTCATAGATCGTTCAAAGAAAAGAGGGGAGAGAATGGACACAAACAGCACGAACAAATGGGAACAACACGAGTGAATGTTGGGGGGGGGGACCGCCGAAGCATTTTTGGGAAGTATTTCGGACATCGCGACAATTTCTGCCTCGCCACCATATACTCCTGAAGTATTCACTTACTGAGCGTATTGTTGGGGAGAGTGTATGTCTACTTTTCCGTCACTGAGAACAACAGAGAGCACGTCACCGAAGTTACCCTAATGTTGGTCATTCGTCATGCTCATTTGCACATGCTCGCTACGGTGAATTATACATAAAGATTTGTCAACGAATTTTTGAAATATTTGAAAGAAATCAAGCTAATGACCTTCAGATCTTTGATATAAACTCCCCCACAACCAACAAACTTTCCAATTTTTAAAAAAATATGCTTAAATACGTGTAAAGACCGATTTGACGTGATTTCATATATACTTAAAAATAAAAACTTTAGATCTAAATAGTTTTTGCATAATATCCCAATTCCTAATAACCACCAAACATAGCCACACCCTTAACCTCACTACCATACAAGTATATTAATGAGTAAAAATCGTCATCCTTGGGATTCAGTGTCTATTTAGGGCATGTGGCATTTGGCCTTAATGAGTGAAAACAAATCATACATGTGTAATATCCCATATACTGCACAAAATGTATATTGAAATGTGAAATTTGTTTTCAGAACTATACCGTTTTCATTAAATTAGAAGTGGTGTTAAAAGTCAATATCTGACTTGTAGTAACGAAAGTTTGAATCAAAGACTTTAGCCAGAAATCGGGAGAATGGCTTACGTAAGTTGCAATGAGAAAAATTTTTATTTTTTTTCAATTTCCCTGAAACATCATTAAAAACATGGCCTTAACAAAAGACGTATTATTATATTGTCAACAAACGAGCTCTCGTCGAATGACGTAAACATTACGGGCTGAGTAAACTAACAGAAACATTTACTCTCTATTACTTTGGGGGGAAATGCAGTTTCCAGAATTAAGTGCTATTCGAGCGCGTCTGTGTATTTGTCAAACATTATCTGTAATAAACTTTGATTGTGATTGCAGGATGCAACTCGCTTCAGCTCTGCTCATACTCCACCATCCCTCCCCACACTTGCCTCAAGGGTATCCTCAAGGATCAAGGAAGCAATTTAACCAGCGGTAGCCGAAGTCGGCTTGCATTAAGAAATGTCACAAATCCTATCTTTATCCAATTTTAGTTAAGTTTAAGTGTCATCGACATGGATTCGAGAGTATCAGTGTTGGAAAAGGAGTATAGCTAAAATAATGTAAAAGGAAGTAACCGCTACAAAATACCTTTCCAATTAAAACTTACGATTATCAAGCTATAATTTTATCTAGAGATTGGCCCCAAATAACTCTAGAAAACAAAACAACAACATTTCAATCAAATTCAGAAAAGCTTACAATAAATTACTCTAACCACAAAGCAACATCACAATATAAACAAATAAAGTTTCGGAGCGAGTTCTAATTCTACGCCATGGCCACAGGCCGCTAGAACTGGCGGATAATACGATAAATTGCTTTTTAAAGCAATTTCCCTTGGAAAAATTGCGTTTATAGATTCGAAATGTCTGTAACGCTTGCAGATGCAACTCCTCCTGAACCACACCAGAATGACCAGATAGAGGGTTCGGATCGTTTGCAAATATGCTAAGGATGTCCCAAGGATGTGCAACGGCCAAAAAACGAAAAGGTTTACTGGATTTCCTGAAAAAAAAATTAATTTAAAATTTAAATTTAAATTTTTTTTTAAATTTAAAATTAAAAATTTCTCGCCAAAAATAACATCTATCGGGTTGAAACAAACGTCAAACAATAGCTAATAATATTTAGAACAAAGTTGGACAAGGAAGGAATTATTCAAAAATCAGTTTTCGTACGATTCTCGTAATTTTAGAAGCAATTTTTGAAAGCAATTGTTTTGTTTAGTTTCAAAATGATTGATTTGAAATGACTTTTAATGTAATCTAGAATGACAGTTAATTGGGTTTTCCCGCTTTGTGAATGCTTATGTTAACTTGTTATGGGGTACACATTATATTGACACATTCTTGGTGTGATATAGCGTGAGGGGATATGACGTCATATGGTGTTTAAGAATTACTTATTTGAATCGACTTTAAATGTAATCTAGAATGATTTCCCATGATAAAAAATCGGAAATTCCTTGTTGGAAATTGCGTTTAAACACTCATTCGAGTTTTTATTTCTTGTTTATAAGTATGTTGATAGATCATTCGATATTGTTTTATAACTCTTAACATCTTTATCAGGGGCTGCATTTTTGTTTCAACATCTAACGTTATTAATTCATTTTGGATACCTTTAAAACGATAAACAATCAGGACCTGCCTTTTTGGATTCTTCTTCTTTCAAACTTAGATACTTTTATTTTGATTTCTTCTATGTTTCCAGTTTTTAAAGACTTTCATTGAAATTGTTCTGCCTTTATGCCCTTAAAAAAATACTTTACCGAAATTATTATGTACTTCTAACCTCAGAAATTTTTCCTAGACATTCCTCCATTCTCTAGCTTAAACATTATTTTATTGAAATTATTATATCTTTTTACCCTAATAAGACTTTCATTGAAATTCTTCAAATCAATTTAAATTCACATTGACAACCTCGCCTAATGTTGTATCATTTGGTTAGTTAAAAGAAATCTAAGGTGACATTTATTGGTAAAACCCATGACATTTGACACAAGAACAACGTCACTTGGTCAAGGTTTGATCGAGTAAGGATTCTCCTTGTTGGCGAATTTCCTCCCTTGTCATCTTTTGGTTTTTTATTCTCTTTCGAAACTTCATTTGGCTGTAAGCAGTTTATGGGAATTGTGGGGACGAGTGTGGGGTTATTTTACGGTAGACAGAATAGCAAAGGGAAGTCATTACGATGGAGGAAGATTTTCTAAGATAAGGTTAACATTTTAAATAAGCTATTGGGCCACGGAGATTATGTCTGAAAACGGATTAAAATGTGTTAAGACGGTGTGATTAATGGGTGGATAGCTTGATGGACTATTAAGACACTATGAGTGAAAGCATTACACATTTATTGTTGGGTTAGTTGAGCGACAGGTGATTTTCCAATTAAAACCTGAGTTACTGACAGTGATAGAGTGATTGATTGATGATAGATTTGGGGTGGGCAGAGTGAGTGATTGGTGATAGGGTGATTAATTTGGAAATTGTAAATAATGAACGATTGGGGTTATAGTATTTGATTGGTAATACTGCGATTGATATATTATGGAACGATTTTTTTCGGATAGAATAAAAATATTGAATGATATAGAAATGTATTACTAATATAGTGATGTATATGTGACGTAGTGTTTTATTGATGAAAGAGTAATTTATTGTTAATAGATTTATAGAAACTGTTTTGATTGATTGATAATAAAAAGAGAGATTCAATTTGTGAAGGATTGGTCAATCCACGGGACATAAGATTCCAAAGTCTCTAAAAACAAAAGAAAAGCTTTAGGTGTAACCAGCAAGGTGTCTAAGCCGGATCATTTGTTAATTGTCTCGTTGACAACGGCTTGGGCTGTGGTATAATTGTAATAATGCATGAATAATCTCATAATTTGTACGATTTCGTGTAAACAAATAGGTTATTGTGTAAAAGATGTATTGGCAGGTTCATGATTAGTCCTTGAACTTTTCATTCCAAGAAATACCTTCATAGACGAACTCACAATACATCATTGAAGGGTTAACTATTGATCTGGTTTCTAAGCTTCCCGGTGACGCGTGGAACACATCGGTCATTGTAGTACGGATAATTAGTCGCCGTCACGCAGTAAAGTACACGAGCCTTCACCTCAATGGATTTTTAATTACGCCTCGTTTTCACACATCTCTTCAGCTGGTTTGATGATAAGGAAATTTTTAGTTTACTAGTATGAGGAGTTTATGGGAAAGATAGTTGAGGAGACTAGATGGGTGAGATAATCTGCATTTGTCTATACTAGAATTTAGTTTGTGTGTTAAAGACTTATAAACCCTATACGCATTCATTGGCGGGGGGGGGGTGTGATGTACCGATTGTGTACCAAATATTAGATTCAAATGTTTTTAACAGACAAATTTAAACATTTTTTGGCCACCCTTTAGTGGGAGTTAAGGAAAATTTAAACGTTTAAATAACTTTCAATATTTTTTTTCAAAAACACTTTGGCTTGAACTAACTGTAGCTCCAACTCGAACAATATTCTTTCGCACAAATTCGCTCAAAAACAAAACTGGACGAAAACGTATTGCTAGGTAATCTAATGTGCCGGACACAGCTGGTGGGAAATCGCCAATTAGTTTTTCTTGCGTCTGTAAATTTTGGGGCTTAAATAAAATCTACGTTAACCTGAAAATGAAATTTTAACGTTATGATTTTATAGACGGCTATGCTTTTTGCTAAGTTAATTAATTTTTTTTTGGGGGGGGGGAGAGGGAAGAAAAACTATTACAAATCGGCGCTCGTTAAAGAAGTTTTATCAGCCCTAGGGTTAGAATAAGTTAAAACCACAAACTAGTCACTAATGCCTAAACGGAGGAGGGACATACATGGCTCTTGTAAAATTTCGGTCATCATGCTCAGAGAAGATCAATGGCCATACCCGTACTCTCTTGGGGGCCCATGCTCAGAGAAGATCAATGGCCATACCCGTACTCTCTTGGGGGCCCATGCTCAGAGAAGATCAATGGCCATACCCGTACTCTCTTGGGGGCCCATGCTCAGAGAAGATCAATGGCCATACCCGTACTCTCTTGGGGACCCATGCTCAGAGAAGATCAATGGCCATACCCGTACTCTCTTGGGGACCCATGCTCAGAGAAGATCAATGGCCATACCCGTACTCTCTTGGGGACCCATGCTCAGAGAAGATCAATGGCCATACCCGTACTCTCTTGGGGACCCATGCTCAGAGAAGATCAATGGCCATACCCGTACTCTCTTGGGGGCCCATGCTCAGAGAAGATCAATGGCCATACCCGTACTCTCTTGGGGACCCATGCTCAGAGAAGATCAATGGCCATACCCGTACTCTCTTGGGGACCCATGCTCAGAGAAGATCAATGGCCATACCCGTACTCTCTTGGGGGCCCATGCTCAGAGAAGATCAATGGCCATACCCGTACTCTCTTGGGGGCCCATGCTCAGAGAAGATCAATGGCCATACCCGTACTCTCTTGGGGGCCCATGCTCAGAGAAGATCAATGGCCATACCCGTACTCTCTTGGGGGCCCATGCTCAGAGAAGATCAATGGCCATACCCGTACTCTCTTGGGGGCCCATGCTCAGAGAAGATCAATGGCCATACCCGTACTCTCTTGGGGCCAATCTTCTAGAGACTCCAAACAGTAGTTTTTATTTCGTAAACCATATGATGAATGAAAAAGTTGGGCATATTTGTTCGACGTGAAAGGTGCCTCGATCGTATAGTCTAAGCTTATTTCGGGAAGCGAATACGGATGGTTTCATTTCAATGCTTAGATTCATTTAATATTTGATATCTTATTTCTTCTTGTACGACATTATTTGTGTGCTTGCCGTCTGGGGACCACCGCATCGTGCTGATTGGTTTGGTCTAGAGCCAGATGTGAAATGTCACGTGAAGGGAACGGGAAAGTATAAGTCCACTGTGTGGGCATAGGGGGTAGGAATTATTGTACACGTATGCTATTGTTGTTTTTTTCATATCCATAAAAATAATACTAAATTTGTATTGCGTTTATGGTTTTACAAAGAAAATATAAACTAGTGACCGAAAAGAATAATTCGTTTTGGAAATCCCATATGATTTTTCCGCCAACAAAAAAAAACCGTTCAAGTGTAGAAAGAAAGTATTTCACTGTTCGTGTCTAATCGTTCTGTTTGAGTGAAAGGCTTTGCAAAACTCCTGTTCCGTCGTCTAACATAAATACAGAAATCGATAACTATAATTATTTGGGTAAGCCATAAGCAGAGTTTTTTTATTGTAGGGATTTCCAAGACTGAACGGGTGGAATCACGCACATTTGCCGAACCCTTTTCTGTTAACACCCTTGTCTGCTGACAGACACCCATGTTTGTCTGCTAAAATGAATGTTAGTCTGCTGACACTAATTTTGTCTGCTGTTGTGCATTTGCTCTTCTTACCTTCCATTTGTCTGCTGACACTTATTTGGTCTTCTGACACCCCATACGCCTGTTTGTCTACTAACACCCACTTTGTCAATTTGTCACATCAACAAAAACGTCTTCTCGATACTCAAGTTGGTTTGTGAGCGGGTAAGTTTTGAATGAACGACAACACGGAACATCACAACACAAGGCAGGAAGTGTTCCAAGGGCAGAGTTTAGAATAGCCTTGGATTTTCACGACATTTTTATGAGAAACCTCTAAGGACCGGGGCACAGGTGTAAGCTATCTAACGGCTCAGCTGCTCAAATATTTCATGAATGTAGAAAAATATATATAATTCCTATTTTGGATTCTTTAATTGAAGTTATGACTTGTCACAAGCGAACATCATTTTTTTTATTTGTTATTTTGTGTTTTTTTTTCCTTTTGCTTTACTCTTATTTCAAAATTACGAAATTTTTGCCAACAACTTCTACGCAAATTAGGGGCCGTCCATAAAGTAGGTCACGCTTCAGAGGGGGGGGGAGGGGGTGTAAGAAAGTGTGACACTTTGTGACAGGGGGAGGGGGCACCCACCATGTGTGACGTCACGGTGTTTTATAATAAATTTTAATTATTTTGTTAATAAAAAACAACATTTTTGTTCAAAGTGTGACGTACTTTAAGGGGGGTCCGAGATTTGTTACAGTTTGTGACAGGGGGGAGGGGGGAGTTAAAAATTGTCAAAAATAGCGTGACGTACTTTATGGACGGCCCCTTACCTGGTTTATGTAGATTATTGTAGAAGATGAACATTTTGGACCCATAATGCACTCACAAACATAGGAGCGAAAGTAAACCATATTTATAGTTGTTTTTTTCATAACATATTTGATCCGCTTCTGAACTCATTGACAGCATCTCGAAGTCACCACGCTTCAATCGTCAAATAGAATGAGAGAAAATTGCGCATATTTTTCCTGTCCCTAGTTTCAAACAAGATGAAAAGGATGCCTGTCAGACCTGGGAAAATGTTCCAATTTGTATCTGAAGCTTTTGAGCTTTGATGTTGCGAATGTCATTTTCTCACGTGAGCTCCTGTGTTTCTGGCCTATACGCTAACAACTCGCGCGAAGACGATTGTTTAACAAACCAGTGTATCGTAAACTAATTTCTTCCAAAACAGTTCAAGCAAGTGGAGGAATACATGGTCTACAGGAAGCTGCCCCGGAGCCTGCGGCAGCGAATCACCGATTACTACGAGCATCGATACCAAGGGAAAATGTTCGACGAAGAGACGATACTTTCTGAGCTAAACGAATGTCTCAAACATGTACGTATTCGAATTTTTTCATTTTTCTATGGAATCATTTGTAAAATGTGTATGTTTTTTTTTGTAGCTGTTTTGGTTTTTTGCTCTGATTTTGGTTTTACATTTTCTCGTACATTAGCCGTACTTCGACACTGGTATTTAACGCCTAGTGTTGTTGTTTTCCAACGTTAAACTCAATTCTTCTTTTAATTACTATTGGTAATATTATATGGTAATATTATATGGGCACATAATATAATAGTATTTATTAGGATTTTAAGCTACAAGAAGGACACCATTGGAATAAAATCTCACCTGCATGTTAATATGTTAATAAAAGTCTTGATGGAGACAAATCCCTATCGTTCAGGTTTTAGTGTCAATAGAGAAAATTGACTTTATATAAAATTTAAAATAGTTTATATTAAAAAGTGTCGAAGTTATTTATCAATTAATGTTGATATTTTAGTACTTATCTTTGTAGTCTAAGTACATTTTCCCCTTCTTGAATGACTTCCTATCATTCGGAAAAGGCGTTGGGCCAGTACTTTGAAATAGGCTTTGGCCCGATTCTCGTAGTATTGGCCCACGTCTCTATCGAGGCCATATCAAAATGTCATTTTCTTCTTTGGCTTTTCATGTCTCCGTGGAGCACGGGGCATTAACAATTTCGTGATAAGCCATCCGACCCGCTGACAGCACCTCCAACTCTTCCCTTCTCTTTCCAATATCAATAATATTCTCGCTAACCTTGTCCACTCCAAAAAAAGTGGTTCTCCTTCGAATTTGTCTTTATATATTTGCTATGGGTTTTCTAGAGGTATGACCTATTTATCTCCACTGATCTAGTGCATATATATCGATTCTCTGTGATATTTCCATAACTTATTTTATGAAATGTGTATCTCATTATATTAGTATCTCAATCTAAGAAAAAGCGATGAGAATTACCGACATAATTTCACCGTTTTGTTCATTTCGTTGTTCATGTTTTAGCTGAGCTTGTTTACCGCGTGTCCCATCACATAAAATGATTATATCATCCATCTCACCTTTGTTCATAACATTTTAATAGCACGTTGCCGTTGTTGTTTTACAACACGAAGGACGAACGCGAATGTAAGGATGAGCGGGCAGTGGTTCTGGTACTGTGTTCCAATGTCTCATTCGCTTTATTCTTTATTCCCCAGGAGGTGGTCAATCACAATTGTAGGTCACTTGTGGCGTCAGTGCCATTCTTCACAAACGCTGACCCATCGTTTGTATCAGAGGTGGTCAGCAAGCTGAAATTTGAAGTAAGTTGACAAAATTTGAAGTAAGTTGACACAATTTGAAGTAAGTCGACAAAATTTGAAAAGAGTTGACAAAGTTTGAAGTGAGTTGACAAAATTTGAAGTAAATTGACAAAATTTGAAGTAAGTTGACAAAATTTGAAGTAAGTTGACACAATTTGAAGTGAGTTGACACAGTTTGTAGTAAGTTGACACAATTTGAAGTAAGTTGACACAATTTGAAGTAAGTCGACACCATTTGAAGTAAGTTGACACAATTTGAAGTAAGTTGACAAAATTTGAAGTAATTTGACGAAAAGTGAGCTAAGTTCAAAACGACTAAATTAAGTTGATATTTATTTTATGCGCTATGAGAAATAGAAAGTAAGTTAACAATATAAGAAATAAGGTAACAATAAGGGAAGCAAGTTGAAAAAAATTGGAAGAAGTAAATTAAAAATATTTGAAATAATCTGGAAAAACCTTTTAGGATGCGATTGTATTATGGAGCAACTGTTATTAAAAATTTCAAAGGGATGAATTTTAAATCACTTATTTTGCTTTTATTTGTATCTTTATAACGTTGATTGCTCCCCCCCCCTTTCCATTTTTATGTTATTTCTGCCTATACCCACAAGCTATTGATAAATTGTTCAACTGACTTTCATTATGTTTAAAGGTTAGTCGAAGGCGTATATCATTTTGATACAAAATTGAATCAATGGACCGTGAAATAAGATTTATGCTAAAGTAAAAATGGACAGCAGTAAATTTCATGGACAAATGGGAGAGGGGGTGAAGGGAAAGTTATTGAAACTGAATATAAAAGCATTTCATTTGCTTTATTAAAAAAAACTATGAAGAATTTATTTTAGAAAAGGTATATTTACTCAATCAAATAAGAAGTCATTTTATTTTTATTTTTTAAAGTACAATTGCATAAAATCAAGTTTTACATTTTATTATTTGATACACGATGAATCATCTTCAACGGAGGGCGCGTACATTTTTTATCAACAATTATAATCTTGAGTTAAATTTCATCCACTTGTATTGAATATTGGTGACATTAATATCAGATGTCCTCAAATAACTTCGTTCTTAAACTTTATAGATCAATGGATTTGGCATCTAATTGTACCGCAAACCAAGTTAAATAGTAAATTAGCATGGCGAGGGTTGGATTTTTAAAAACAACAGCTTATTATATCACGACACGGGCGGTTTGGATAAATTCTTTATGATTATTGTATGCCTGATTTCAGGTATACCAACCTGGTGATTACATCATCCGAGAAGGCACCATGGGAACCAAGATGTATTTTATTCAAGAAGGAATTGTAGATATAATCACAGCAGATGGTGAGGTGGCCACAAGTCTTTCAGATGGCTCATACTTTGGGGGTAAGCTCTTTGCAGAGACCCTTTCAGATGGGTCACACTTTGGTGGTAAAGTCTTTGTAGAGACCCTTTCAGATGGGTCGCACTTTGTTGGTAAACTCTTTGTAGAGACCCTTTCAGTTGGGTCTTACATTGGCGGTAAGCTATGTGCAGCGACCCATTCCTGCTATTTTTATCAACCTTTTTTATGCAGAATTATATTTGATAATATCTTAATATATAAATTATGCTTGAGGGTTAATTTTATTACATTATGTCGTTGATACTATAAGAAATTTGTAAAACAATCAAATTCGAATTTTCCAATGTAATTCCCATGAAAGTCCAGCAATAAAAAAAATCAACGATTTGACATTGCAATGTGAAAAATCAAAGTTTATGTTTTAAAAAATGTTTATGAAAACATTGGAAATTGTTAATACTTTGTTGTTTATTTTTCAGAAATTTGTTTACTGACAAACGCCCGTCGAGTAGCCAGTGTCCGCGCAGAGACGTACGCGTGCCTGTACTCCCTGGCCGTAGAGCATTTCAACGGGGTGCTTGACCGCTACCCGGTGATGAGGCGCACCATGGAGAGCGTGGCTGCCGAGCGGCTCACCAAAATTGGCAAGAACCCGAGCATCGTCAGCAGCAGGGCGGACCTAGAAGAGGACCAAAAGCTGGTCAACGAAATCGTCATGGAGTCCACGCCTATACCGACCAGCGCCAGCGAGGACGAGGAGCGCGACTCGGACGATAGTTCAGACGGCAGCAAGCATAAGAAGAAATCCTCTTTCAAATTTGATTTCTCCACCAAACTGCACAAAATATCAGAGGAGCGCAAGCACAAGGCCAGGGAGCAGGCAGCCGCCAAAGAGAAAGATCTCTTAGAATTCGAGGAGAACAAACAGCATCACAGCCACGCCTGGACCAAACTCCCGAAGGTATACTCCGGATCTAATTTGTTTGGTCTCAAGGTCCCCACGCTCCCCGAAAGGAAACGGTCCGGGAGCGTTGGTGACGCCTTCGGGTTGGTGAGCACGCGTCTGACGCAAAGTCTGGACGAGACTGAGGAAGAAGGGCTTCACGAACCCGACGACAAGCGCCGCGGGAGTTTCCTTGGCGGCCGCCTCCTGAAAGGATTCGAATTAAAAGATCTCAAACCAAAACAAGGCAAAGACGTCAAGAAGTCCCCTTTGCTCGGGGACCGGAAATCTGATCACACCGCAGAGAGCGGATTTCTGGGACTTTCTTCCGAGGAGAGCGCCAGCCTGTTGACGCCGTGCGAACCAAACGAATTGAAAGATTCCGTCGTTAACGTTGGAGAGTTCGCAAAACAGTTCGACCCGTCGGTCGACACGGCGCCGAGAAGCCCGCTGAAGAAGGCTTCGGGGTCGGACAGCTCTTTCTGCGGGCTGCGCTCGTTGAAGTCCTCCCTGAAGTCTTCGTCCGGTGCTGCCAGCTCGAGTGAGCCCGCTCAAATCTCAGGAGTCGAATGTTCAGAAATAGGCAGCCATTCAGCCAGCAAGAAGGAGTCGTCTCCCCAGGGCGAGCAGGCCGAGGCCAGGGCCAAAGACAGCAAAAAGGACCACCAGCCAAAGGTTGTTTTCTTTACCGATCCCATCGTGCACGCCTACGGGAAAACAAAAAGCAATAGTAGCAGTAGTTGACAGAGTTGCCCTTCGTATATTTGGAAGAATTTCATCAACAGTTAATCTAGTCACGTTTTTAAAGGAAAACAATCCATGTTTAGGATATGCATATTTGACAGTTGAAGCAAATATTTGTTTTTACTGCAAAGCCTCATCACCTGAATTCATATATGATTCCATGGAATTTCAATTAGCTGGATTAATGCTGTTTAGTCATATAGCAATACAGGATTGGGGACATAAACACTGAAAATGTACGACTTTATCGGCTTTCTAAAGATAGGGTCATTTACTTTACCGTACAATATAATGTTACACCCTTCTCTTGCTTTTAAAAAAAGGCCCCAAAGCACAGTACAGTTTTTGGAAATTTTCCCTCTGCTAATGTTTTGGATTGTAATCGCATCACTTAATCTAGAAAATGAGGAGGATATCCAAGAAACAACACGCTAAACACTTCCGTCACTTTCTGTAATCAGAACCTTGTCAAATCTAGAAGATATTGGTCAAAATTGTGCTTATGCTTTCTTGCTAGAAACGATGAAAAGAACATCAACACGGCAAATCAATGAACTTTTTTTTTGTAGATCCTATCCGAGACATTCTGCCACTATGAGTAGATGCCCTTCGTTACTACAACACTATATATATATATATATATATATATATATATATAATATATATATATATATATATATATATATATATATATATATAATATATATATATATATATATATATATATATATATAGGCGTGTATCAAGATTGTTTTCTTCTTTAAATGCTGTAGTGTACAGGATTATCATTTTGTTGCACCGGTCAATGTCATAGTCACTATGCATATGTGATGACAACTCCACTTCCATCTTATTCATTTCCCCACTTTTCCGGCCTTACAAGATATTAGTCGAACGTTATGTAATCATCAGTCTGTCGATGTTAGGGTATGGTTAAAAACATAGAAAATTTTGAATGCTTTCAAACATGTTTTTTTTAAAAATAAGATACACACATAAGATGAGCAAAGAATTTAAGGGAAGCTTAATTTATGATAGAAGAAATCACTAGTCAGCGCTTATTAGAAGTTCTTTTAAAAATTGAGTTCAAAATCTAAAAATGTGTTATTTCAAAATGATTACTAAAGAGGACAGTCTAATCGGGCTAGATGGAAAAATCAGGTTAGTTCCCTTTGATAC
Organism: Ampullaceana balthica; assembly: GCA_944989445.1. Classification (NCBI taxonomy): domain Eukaryota; kingdom Metazoa; phylum Mollusca; class Gastropoda; family Lymnaeidae; genus Ampullaceana; species Ampullaceana balthica. Next base: position 345,455 of record CALYLW010000232.1, on the reverse strand, counting down.
AGAGCCGCACCCTCTCAGGAGAGACAGCTGTGCGGACTGTACTAAAGTTTAACTCTGAATTTCCAAGAAAATTTCGCCTGGTGCTTCTCTCTCACCCCGCAACCCTTTTCCAATCTACGCCAGTGAATATGAACAATAAAATATATCAATTTCTCCAAACACTTAAAAATTTGATATTGCCAAGTATAATTTCTCTAGTAAGGTATTTTAAATATAGTCTACAAATAAAATAAATGTAATAAAATTTACTACTGAACAAGTCAACAGATGTACACGCAGGGGTAGTCACTTCTCAACATGAATATATACGACATGAAAGGAAAGTCACTAGCTGCCATGTAGATAGATGTAATGTAAGTGTAGCCATCTCTCATCTGGGAGATAGATATCCATGTAAGAGTGGTAACTAGCATGTAGATCGATGTACTGCAATGGTAAGGGGAATTGTCATCACTTAATTTGTTGATAAATGTACATTAACAATTATTGTTTACCATGAATTTTTTGCTCCTGTTTTCTTGTATATTTTCTCCAATGCTGTTGTTTTCACACTTTTTAAGAATATTAATTTCCACAATTTTCAAACAATGTCTTTAGTGACTGATATTCCAAACATCTGTGATTTCCAGTCAGTTCCCAAAGTACATGGGTCAAAAAGTAATTTATTTCGTTACAAAACCACGAACAATAGGAAAGATTATTAGCAATGAATTTTACCACTATTATTAGATAAAACTTAAAATCAGTTACAATTTCTAATACTAGATAAACCTATCAAACTAATCCATTATGTCTAACTTCTAAATCAGTTCTTCATACAAACATGCAATTGAATTAAAATTTAAAGCAATTTTTTTTAAAAAAATTTTATGGCACAAAATGTGTATAGGCTCTTAAATTCTATAATCAGGTCATTGGCTTGATGAGTGCATTTCTTCCAAATTCCTGTTATAATTGTTTGATGTAGAAGTTTTAAGAAAGGCAGTTCGGTTCAATCACTTAGAAACATATGTATGGGTATATGCCTCGATTTATGTGATCAAACACATGAATACGTAAAAATGCCTGTAGATCCAGTTCGACTTCTAGTAGTTTAAAAATAGCTATAACTCACAATATCCCGCAAGTTAGAGTTTTGAACCGAATTTCTGCACTCAATAATGAAAAGAAGCTGGTCTGTCAACAATTAGCTTACAAAAGTTTTTTTACAAAAAAAAACCCACGAAACAGACAATTTTATAGAGAACTTGTACTGATAAGATGTGTACATATTTTCTTTTAGAAATAAATATGGGTGAATAAATATATAAACAAATAGCACGAACATCAGTATAAGTAAGGTTGACATGCTGCGGAAGACAGGTTCCCATGAAGTATTTAAAGACTAAAGTACCTTGAAAGACCATGGTAAAACTTTTGTTCTACATATACTTTCGACAAAAAATGTAATCCGATTAATTTGAACTAAAATAGAATGAAAAATTTTAATATGGAGAAACGAAAGGTTAATTATTTTTTTTATAGAATTTTATTACAGATTACTGTAAAATATATGACATTAGTTATGCCAAACTACCCCGTAATTTCTTCACGTAAAACATAACATCAAGACTGGCAAGCAGAATTCATATAAAAAAATTTGCCCATGCCAAATAGATGACCTATAATTTATAAATGAAAACTCAAAGAATGGAAATCTAGTCATTTCATGCATTCAATAAACTTTTCACCAGCATTTCATCGTTTTAAAATACAAAATCTTTTTACAGCACTGCATCACTATTGTATTTCGACAATAAAAACATTGTAGAAATCTAATTAATAACACATGAGCTGATGCACAGTATTAAACTGTTAGGGCAACTAAGAGAGTCGTTCTTGATAAACTCTGTGATGCTGCAGGGCTCTCCAATTTCTCTTTACTTTAGTCATCGACGTGATGAGAAAGACGACGGAAACGTAATACAATTTTTAAAAATCTATTATTTCCATTAGCAGGGAGTTAACAGATGAAATAGCTCTTTTATCGCAAAGTTTTCAACAAATAATTGGGGTTTGGGGTGGCTTGATTTACTTTCCCGTCCAATGGGGCTTGAGTAGAAAGGAACCCAAAAAAATCTCGAATTACGAGAATAAAGTAAAAGTATATCATTTAACATTATTTTGATTCAGTAGTTGACATAGTAAGGTATCTCAAAAAGATATCATAGCAGAATATGGAAAAATATTCAGAACTGTATGCATGTTAGGATAAAGATAAACGGAATAATCACTCAACCGTTACCGGTAATTCTATTCAGCAACATGTCATTCAGTTGGAAATAAACCCTAAAAGAAGAAATATACCTGCAAAACTTTGTAAATACACTCATATGTTACCAGGGCGTTCCGTTAATTTAGTTGTTTTTGTTATTTATTTTAACCCCCTGCAGTAGTTCGTCTTATTACCGTTAAGCCCAACCTCCACCCCACCCTAGCGGCCAGAATTTCTGTGCTAAAATTTGACTTCACTTGACAAATACGTACACAATTCTTGAAATCAAATGACGAAAATCAAGAACGCATTTAATTTAGTTTCAGCAATGACAAATAGAATACATAATATTAGCTATAGATTTAAGAGAAACAAAAACGGAAATATTGTTAGTTTCAGTTCTTCCCTTGTTAGCATCTAATTTTTAAACAGCAACAACATTACCCTCCGCGCCCTAAACTCCCGATTTTTTTATAAACCCGTAAACCATCGTTAGAGTTCCTCTGTTGCAGGCTTTTAGGGTTGCAAGAAAACTAAATCTGAAGTAAGCCACGACAGCAGATTGTAACTGAGTTTTTTTTAATATATTTATATTCTCTTCATATAAAAAAAAATTATTCTAGAAATACATTTTTGGCTTGATAAAAATTAAACTAGGTTTCCTAGATTTTTATTTTTTTTAACATTCTACGCCAAGATTTTTTTTTAAATTCACTTACTATCAGATATTAACTATCAGATACAGTGAGCGAGATGAGTTAAAACTGCGAATGTTTCCATTTATGATGTATACATGTCGTATAGTTTGAGAAGATGCCTGAACTGATGCGTCTTATATGAGGAGTGGGTTGACGGTCGAGACATCAAACAAGAATGTACTTAAGTTTACTTAGCCCGTTAACTGTTGTAACCAAACAGTCTAATTAAACCAGATATTTCTTTCTGTTACCTATTACGCAGCAACGCAAAAACAAACAAAAAATTAACATTGCACAAAATTTTTAAAAATTAAAATTTATTTCTTCTTTCAAGTGGTTTAGCTTATATCGTTTCATTTCGTCATCAGCTTCCCCCCCCCCAAAAAAAAACACCAAGAAAATGTCAAAATTAAGAAAATTTAGGGGGGGAAATATATTAAATCGTTTTATTGAATTTGATAATTAATTTTGCATATAGGCTTTGATCGGTTTAGATTTGAACTGATTCACCCAATATAAGGCCAGCACTAATGTAACGCAGGGAATATCACACAAACTAAACACGCCAGGAAAACCCACATAATTCCAATCCGTTGTATTATTTTTGTTGTTTTGATTTTTTTTGTTTTCATCAGCTGTAGTCTTTGAGAAAAATACCTTTTTTTATTTTAATGAAATGCAACGAAAAACTATTAAATTTATAAAAACAGATTGCCTTGAGCTTCTCATTTGATGTCGTGTATTGTCAGTGTAAGCTAAGAATTGATGTCATGTGTTGTCAGTGTAAGCTGACGTATTAGTAGTGTTTGTTGGTGTGCTACGATGTGCTGTTTTGGGTAAAGACTTGGCGAGACTGGTCATGATGCCCTTTGCTTTCTGGGAGAAGCTTCGATACGACATGGATGTAAGGCCGTGCGACCTGCGATGTGTTGTGCAACGCTGTAAATTTTAGATGGATTGACCAAGAACAATGTCAAAGTGAGAGCCGATAAGACGAAAGAGATTTACTCAACCTGCCAGGTGTTCTCAAATCATTAGAGCAATATTTCTTTAAATGCATTTTAACCATTTCCCCAACGAACACACACACACTCACAAATATATATATAACATAACAATAATAATATTGAAGGAAAAAATACATAGTTTTGTTTTTCAACCACAGTTGTGTTTTATTAATATAAGCAAAATTACACAAGTTAAAATATATTTACAAATAAATGTATCAAAATGTTTTAAATAGATTAAAATGAAATATACTTTGGCACTAGATTCGATTTTGTAAAATAAATATTTATTTAGAGACGTTCCCTTTAGTAAACATATCATATCACAGATAATGTAGTATATAAAAAATACAATTTCAATAAATTATTGGCATGAGAACAAATGTATATGTTTTTAAATCTTGCAATAAAGCGCATGCATGTTACGGTGGGAAGTGATATAGGAAAATATTTATTTTCTAAAGTGTGTAATAATGAAATAGCAGATGCTAAACTTGGGATTTTTAGAATTTTCCAATGCTTTGAATATTTAAAAATAATTTTTTTTTAAAGACATGTCCTGGTTTTCTCATCTATGGGGAAACAATCGAACATTAATTCTATCATTCAAGTTACTCTGCATGATTTGAACATTTCAAGGACTTAAACTGAGAGGGTGGGCTGTTATATTTAAAGTGAACAGTGACTTCCCTTTAATGTTTCTTGGTGAAATAATTATTTTTATTACAATCTGTCACATTCTGTCGCCAAAACAAAGTTGGGGTAGACACTATGGCGGATTAAGGGGCTGAACGGGCTAAAGCCAGGGACCCCGATGATTTAGGGGCCCCCAAATTTAGTATACTTTATAATAAAATGGACAAATTTTTACACGAATCGCTGAAAATATGATAAATTAATAAAATCGTATCTAAATTATTAATCTGATCTCTATTCCGATACGATAGTCTTAAAATAGTTAAGGGAAAAACCAGATTTGATAGTCTCATAAAGAGAAATTATTATTATATATCTTAAATTAACAATCTTCGTCGAGCCCTGGTGGTCTAATCGGAAGATAGGCTTTGGTGAAAGCGATTTGGGGATCGATCCCCCGTTGGGGTGTGGCATTTTTTTTTAAAGTTTGTATTTTCATTTTTTTCAATTGTCTTTTACACTAAATTTTACGATACCGGCAAACAGTTTTCGGTTTTTTCATGAATGATCTGTTTGGCTGAATAGTTACAAGTTACAGTCTTATATTAGCTGCTAGCAATCATTTTATCTAAAGGTACACTGGCTGGATAGGGCACCAGTTTAAATTGCAACCAGGTGCCCCGTGCAGTCTTAATCCGCCCCTGGGTAGACAGGACATATTTCATCAATATCACAAAATAGGCACTTTAGGAAACTAAAATCCAAGCATGACTCTCCCCCCCCCCAAACCCCATTGACTTTATATAGGTATTCTTGCAGATTATATCATAACCACATTCACTGCTTATTTGAAGATAAATTTTGTATTGCTCAAAATAAGAATAGAATGAATTGGGAATGCAACAAATTGTATTAAAGAGTAATCATACTTATTTAGCCATTGTTTTGTTCCCGTCAGTAGTGTAGAAAAGTTATTAAAATTACGAAAAGAATTATGGTTAATGTTCTTGTTTTAGATTTAACTTTAAATTTTCTTTATTAAGAACTTTTCTTGTTATTCCTGGTGCTACACGAGGACTATACAGTTAGTAACATAATTTTTAACATTTTCTTAATTAATTTAAATGATAATATATTTCTAAATAGAACTGAAAACAATTTTTAGGCCGATGTGAAAGGTAATTAATGTTATATTTTAGATTTTTTAAACTAATAATTTCATGAATTTACATCAATTTTTTTTTAATTATTATTATTACAACGGAAATTATTTGGAATGAGAATTTGACGATAGTAATTTTAATAAAAGTTGTTATTTTAAAAAGAGTTAGAGATCTAATATTGCGCCGCCGAAGATCAAAGTGGTATTAGTACTACACTCGATACCCCTCAACACCACAACACACTTGTTTCCTACACATTACAATGTAGACATAATTCCTCTGGCCTTCATCAAGAAATAACAATAACAATCAGATTTGCGGTACTGTGTTGATTGAAATCTTTCAACGACCGATGTGATTTAAAATTTGATAAACGCTACCTCCCTACCGGGTCGCCCCCCCCCCTCCCACTTATCGCCGCCCTGGGGGCAGAGCCGTGTCGAAGTGCTCCGAGTAACGCCGGTCGTCGGGGTCGTTGTAAGTTTTCATCGTTTGTTTAATCGGCTTCGCGTTTTCATCGCCCTGCTCGGCTTTTTTCGGTTTCTTAGCATTTTGATTGTGTTCAAACGGTTCGACTTTTTTCGTCTTTTTGGTGTTAGGGTCATCTTCTCTTTTCGGCTTGTTGGCCTTGGCATTGTCGTCCTTGATGTTGACCTTCTTGGTCTTGTTTCCGCTGGCCGTCTTGTCGTTGTAGTTCTCATTGATGGGCTCCAGTCTTTTGGGTTTGCTCTTCGAGTTATCGACGGGATCGATGGGCTTGTCTTTCTTGGCGCTGGAGTTGGCGTTGGGGTTCCAGTCGTCGTCAAAGCTGTCCGTGTGAGAATCCCTGTAGGCGTCCCTCTGGTGGTCTCTCAGCGTGTCTCTCTCGGCGTCTCTCAGTGTGTCCCTGTCGGCGTCTCTGTGTGTGTCTCTGTAAGAATCCCTTTGGGTGTCCCTGTTGGTGTCTCGCTGCGTGTCCCTGTAGGAGTTCTCATCCCGTGAAGTGTCGGGGTATGAGCCGTAGTCACGGGGGGTCTCGTTATACGGATCGGAAGCCCTGCTGTCAATGGGTTTGGCTCTCGCCTTGGGTTTGGTTTTGGCCCACTTGCTTTTATCGTTCCATATTTCCAATGGGTCCGTGTTGTTCTCGCCGTGGAACTCCGATATCATGTTGTTGCTCTGATTGCAGAAGAGAAAAGCAGATGCTCAGTAAAATTATCAAACGCAATAAACTGTTTCGAAAATAATCATAAATTGACGTAAATATGTTCTAAAATAGCAACACAAATTGTTTTCATTCGGCTATGTTTTGAGGTAAAATAACTTAAATCATTTACGTTCGTGTGCTTCATCGGTGAATAGTACTGAGTTCATAACATTCAAGTTGTCTGATTGCATAATATGTTTAAGAAGTATGATAAAATTGGAGATTCGCCAAAACCTTTTAGTATGATCAATATTTAGATGTGTTTCTTGTTTTTATTATTTTTTAATTTGTTATGTCTATGTCCTCTTGATAAAAGTTCAATCAATCGAATGAAAGCAACTGACCCAGACATAGAATGTTCCAGCCCCGGCACTGCACATGCGCACCAAGTGCTTGTTGGTCTCGCCCAGATACTTCTCGGCGTCCTTCATTTGCATCTTCTTGAGGTGGACAACGTCCGTCCTCTTCATCCTGCTGATCATGCTGTTACGACCCAGAGTCCTCATGGATGTCTGGATGAAGCTCCAATCCTAAATCAATCAACAAAAAAATATGCAAGTGTTTTAACCAAAACAGCTTTTGTTTGGTTGTCTGTTGGTTAGCATTTTTTTGTTGTTGAAGTAGCATAACAGTTATTGAATATATTTTGTTTAACATACATATTATATTTAACTCAGAAAACATTTACTAATCAACATAGAAATGGTAATGTAGTTTAGACAAATGGAGGGAAGTGCGTGATGAGAAAATCTGGTTTTCGTTAAATGTTTTAATGTGATTAAAAGTATTTAGCGCTTAATTTGAAATATGGGATCGATGATCAATGTTTCAGTGTCTCGCCCAGTTTCACTGTATTGAATATGACATTGAAGAAGTGGCCTTACCTGTAGTTTGTAGTTAGGTTCGCCCAGAATCCTGAAAGTGGCCTTCATGACGGTGTGCACTAATGGCCGTGGTCTCTGATAACTGTGGATCTCAGAAATTGTGGCTTTGTTCAAGGCGAGGACTTTGTGCATGTACAGACTCAGTCTCTTCAGCTGTTGTCTGGTCATGATAGCATCCTGGGGGAGAGAATGTTTATGTCATGTTCTTTTATTTAATATATTTTTTTCTAGAAAATATCGCAAATGCAATTCTCTAGCACAAAAAATTGCATTTAAAGCCTTAATGAAATGTGTGCGTGGCGTTTTAATGACATATTACATTACATAAATCTTAAGTTATTATTTGATTTGTTTTAAAATTATTCTTCATAGTTATTTTGTCAATATTACAAAAAAATATATAGTAATAATAAATACATTAATCATGCTAAACAATGATAAATGTAGTTGTTACAACAAAAAGGATAAATATTAAGATCCGCCAAACCTCGTTTTCGTGGGGGAAATGTTAACAAAGAAATAAAATAAGATAAGAACAACAAGAAATGTCTATCGACTTTGAACTCACAATCATTTCTTTGGTGTCTATCAAATCTAGAGCAACTGGTGATTTCTTGGCTGTTTCTATAGCGTGGTCTAGTTCATCAAGTTTTCTGTCAAGGGTTGTCTTCCTTAATCCTATGGAAAACATCCATTAAAAAAAACGTTTTTTAAAATCTTTTATATTTTTACGTTTTATAAGTATCTGATAAAAAGGTGGGGGGGAGGTCCATCATTATAACTTCAAAATGATCAGCAAATTATGACTCACTTTTCAAACAATAAAGTATTTTGTTACCTATAACATCTTACTGAATACTAAGTGATGTCGGTATCACATCACACAGACTTACGTTGTAAATGTAATTGGACCAGTTTGTGTCTGGCCCTCGTCAGGTCCCCGTTGTCTGAAAGACCATTTTTCTCAAATTCCTCTATAGCACTCTCGAGTTTAGCAATGTCGTTCTTCTGTGTGGCGGCTATAATCGCCTTTCTAATTCGTTCTTCTTCGTTCTGTTGGGAATTTTGGGTTCACATTTTTTTTTAAAAACAAGTACGTACAGCCTAACTTGACATTTAAAAACTGGCTCCAGTTGTTTAAATCCCGTAACTGTTAAGAACTGTCACAGTAAATATCGTTTGTAAAGGAGAATTTATTTCAAATCGCATTTATTACTTTTACTTTTCACTATTTTAACACACATCTAAAATTCAAGTTAAAAAGTATTGCAATTTGTTTTGGACCGCGGAAAACTTAAAGAAAATTTTATTATTTATATATTCTTTTTTTTCAATAAATATTTAAACACTATTATATATCTTAGGAGGTGCTATAGGTAGATACGAGAAGAGGATAAAAACCCAAAGTGACCTTGTTAACCCCTGGCCTTGGCGTGACGATGGCCATCCTCTTCCTCCAGTTCTCATCCACCAACAGATAGTCTGCTACCACTGTGAATTGTCGGGATGCTCCTTCCGGCCGCACGCTGATCTGTAAGTTGGAGTGAGAGGTTGGGGGTGGGGGTGGCGAGTGGGGGAGAGGAGTCAATTCATGATACTGGTTATCAAAATAATACATAAGCAATAAATTTAAAAAATATTCAAATGGGGAAAATATTAATGATGTTATAGTTTTAAAAATAAAATTTATGGGTAAATTTTTAATTATTACACATTGTGTTCAGTGACACATTTCTGGCAGAGGAGGACAAACTCATGTTTAAGTTTGTACCCGGCCTGAATTACAGAAATGCCAGGTTTATCGCCCTTGATTGTGGTATAAAATCTCTCTTCTCTCATCAGTCATTGGATTCTGGCGCAGGCATTTTTTTCCCGTTCAATTCTCTTTTATTTAGCCTTGTCTTTTATTTAGTTGTCACTTACCGGATGAGACTGACTTCCTTGATTTTAAATGATAAAAGCAAGAATTGATTTTCAGTATGACTTTCATGGTGAATGGGAAAATGCTGCCCCATAAGAAAAATAATGAACAACACTGAGAATACGACGCTGCTGTTTCTGTTGTAAAGTGATATTATGTATTTCCCCCACAAGATTTAATCATCAAATCTTGCAGCTTGTTCATCAGTTCAGAGCTTGCAAAATCTGAATATTTTCCATTTTATAAGAATATGGTGAGCGGTCAGTTTGATGACGTCATTTGATCATCAGTTATCCTAGACACATTTATCCAAGCATAAGCTTTATTTTGCTCATTTTAAAATTTGTGTTCTCTTATTGATAGCTAAAATTGATTTATTCATTCCAGTAGTTGAAGCTGTCTTTTTAAACTTCTAGGAAAGTGACAATAGATTTGGTTAAAAAATTTACGTAGCTAGTTTATTGTTCAAGGCTTATCTTTGGTCTACACTTCTTCAAATCTTCCACTTTATTTTTCTAAGACCAAACCATCAAACTCGAAGTGTTACTCTTTTTTAATTACCTTAAGAATGTATTTAACATTTGTTTGTTTCCTTATGTGCAAAAATTATTTTAATATATCCTTTGAAGTTGAATTTTTAAAATAATGAGGTGAATACTAAATTTTACATTGCAAACTGTAGATCTGGCTTTTTGTTTAAAATTATAAACAAACTTAAAGTTAAATAGTCAGTTTTAACCATCTACCTTCAATGCTATCTGAAATTACAAATAACCCTTATTTAAAAAGAATATAAACAATCATTTCGATTTGCTCAAAATAGCAGTATTTTTTTAAAGTAATGAAGTCAGTTTATAAAGATAGCACAGCATACTAATATAGACGCTGTGAAGGATGCTATGAGTGAGTAGTTGTTTTCGACCGAAAGATTGACATTTGGTCAAAATATTGTTCAGACCAATAATTTCTTGACAAGCCAAATATGTATAGATTAAAACTGTTTCAAATGCCAAAAAGACGATCGTCTATGAAACTGTAAATGCATTAAACTATTAACATTTTGTCAAGAGATGTAAGCTTCCTGGAAGTGAGCTTTAAAATGCGATAATCTCTCCAATATATTATTAATATGATATCTTACTGTGTCTCTGAAGTATTAAACTTTAGTCCAATTATATGTACATAAGTTACAAAGACATTATTTTCCAAAGGGGCAGTGAGACAAGCCCTTAAAATTATTTCCGTGCAAGTGTTAATCTCCCAAAAAAGCGTTATTCTCTGTTAGATAATCTAGGGCCTCATTATCATCAATGACTATATAAACCATTTAGGACACCAGCCTGCTATTCTAGGAAGCGTGGGTTAAAAAGCTCTGCTCTATTCATGTTAGTGATCACTCCACACTTCACTGACCTGCAAGGCGTACTCTAAATGTGACTCGTCCGGCACAGCCACTGTGACGTGGACCTCGTCCGATAAGGCTTTGGTCGTGATGAAATCCTCGAAACTCTCGGTATTGACCGTGTTGTGGAACAAACTGGCCTGAACCTCCAACTTCTGTGTGCAGGTGAACGAGAAGTGTTTCACCTGGGCGGGTCTCACCTGGATTATCCCAGAATCCGGAACCGGATCGGAGATACCGAACTGACTTGCGACCGGCTGAAGTCCGAACCCGTTGGCTGGGTTCAGCGGGAACGGCTGTGGGTTCCTACCCACGTCATCGCACTCTATTCTAAACTCTACGATCTTCGGCTCTTTCGCATCCGTACCACCAAATACATCTACTTCATACCGGCCCCGGACCGGGAACCGAATAACCACAGATTTTCTAGTGGACGAGCCGGCCCGAACCGTGTAGTCTTTTAGGTTAACGTTAGGGGGCATCTCGTCGCTGGACATCTCCTGAATGAATTCAACTTTGGCGTCTATGGTGGGCTCTGCGTACGTATGGTGGTCGAAGTCTATGACGCAGATGCCGTTGTCGCTGTAGATTATGGCGTTGTATTTTTTGGGCAGCATGAGGCCCGAGGTGAAATAGTGTTGGGTAAATTTGGGACTTTTGACAAATTTCCGGTGTTCCCACTTCACCTTGAGAAGCTGCCAGGGGTCGGCGTGCGGCCTGCAGAAGCAGATCATCTTGTTGGGGTCGATCAGGTAAAAGAACTCGTCAAGAGTTGGGTTCTTGGTCCCCGGGGATGGTGGCTTGCTAGATTGAGACCAGAAAAATACCAAGTTAGATTAGAAACACGATCGTAAAAAAATGTTAAGTATGTGCAATGTGTATAAATTACCGGAAAGTAACTAGAACCGTTGACACTGCAAATGAACGGGTTAAAAAAAAGTGACATTTTGGCTACCGTTAATTATTTTTTTCGCTGAGAAAGCAGGAATGGACATTGGATAACGTTTAGACATTTTTATTGCCCACTAAAGAATGATAGCTTTTGATGGCAAAGAAATGAACAATCTAAGTTGCAGTGAATCAAGATTTAATTGGCGTATTTTATAGTGCGTTCGTGTGATGTTTGATCAAATGCTCGCGAGCATTTGAGAGGTGTGGACCAACATTTAGAGATTGTACTCGGAATTTTATGTAAAATTTTAGCAAGTATTTGCCAAAGAGTGGTCAAGATGTAACAAGTTAAAAGGGTATCATGACATGTGAACTACTCGTGTTGGAGACCAATTGGGAGGAATCGATTAAGTGATTTTTTTTCCTCAAGCAATTACGAATACCTTATTCAAGTTATGTGTCAATTCTGGGGAAAAAACATTCCTACACTCAGCCGGAAAACCCAAATTAACAATCCATCATTATAATTGAGTATCGATTGCTCAACGATAGCGTTAGTGCCTTGAAAAAAAATAATTTTCAAATACTGTAATTCATGCTGAATCTACCAATCTTACCTTTCCTTAATAGTGTATTATGTATATAAATATGTGTATTCAATGTAGTTTATTATTAATTACTCCTTTGCAATCTAAAATATTATTTTGATTTATGAATGTTGTATCTTTTATTATATTGCCAGCCGGCCAAATTGATATTTCTTGTTGTTAAGATTAAGTAATAATAAGAAAAGAGAGTTAAATTGAAACCAACATTTGAGACCCGGCACTTATATTCATTATTACCCAAGCACACCTACCCATTCTTATTGACTTTCCTTTCTTTGAAGATCACCCACAGCGGGTGGACCAACCGCCAGCCCCCTGCCACGTAGACACCATTCCAAGCGCTCTCAAGCTGCGTCGTGTCTTGTTGGCCCACCTCATACTTGTCACCTTTGGCCACGCCCCTGATGACCACACATTGAATTCCGGCAGCCCTGGTGTTTAAGAATGTAATGGAGAAATATTTCTACCAAAAAAAATGGAATTAGTTTATATTGAAGGAGATTTTTTTACAATACATTTACTGTTTCTTTTATCGTTTAATTGTTTGATTGTTACTTTTTAATGACGTCGGTGCAAGTTATGCCATAAAGTCGGGACAGTTAGTGATGGTTTTTTACTTAAAGAATGGTTTGAAATTAATGACAAAGAATAAAATAAGTGTGATTATTTTCCTGCTTGCACCCTCATATCTATTTTCCTTCTTTAATTCCAAAGTCTGTGAAAAGGGTGGGGGGTAAAGAACTATTTTTCTGTCATCATTTGATTTGAATTTGTGTACTTTTTTGTAAAGGATATCGTGTTTTTTATTTGTTTTTTTTAAGTAGATGTTTGATTTCTGGTCATATTTTATTTGTTTATTTTTATTAATTTTTATCTTTCTTAAGTTATTGACCTGGCCAGTGACAACAGTACAAAGACACAAACCTGCAGAGCTGGGCGAAGAAAGATTCGTAGGATCCATCACCCTGTTTGATGAGCTTCATGTATCCCCTCGGAGTGTAGGGGTCGGTTACGCCGCTGTAGAAGGAGCCGTAAATATCCTGATGGAACAACCAAACCATGATCGCCCGCAGCTTCTGCAGGTCAGTGGTGCAGTTGGCACATAGCGACTTGATCAGGGCGTCGTACGTGGTGGCTCGAATAGTGTTGAGTTGCTGAGAGCAAAGAAAATAAGAAATCAGGTGGATTTATTGGAACAAAGTTGATGGTTCAAATCAATACTTAGTTAAGGTAATTGGGCAATGATCAAAACTCATCGCTTGTTGCAAGAAAAGATTTGACTTGACAACTTAGCAAGACAGCTTTTTTTTAAAGGTGGTTTATGATGATATGTTGTAAAACATAAGCTTTTGGCACCTAAATTGAAGGAACGTATAAGACATATATTAGTAATGTAGATAAGAAATCAGTGTAAGATCTGTTTTTAATAAAATTCGATTAAAACTCAATGCGTCCTATTATAAAGTCATGATTAGGAGGCTGATTCTTATTGAGAGAATAGGATGACAGATACTACCTTGCGTCAACACAGTTTCAGAGACTTTACTTTCATTCATTATTCATGTATATAACATTTCCAGACAGCTGTCTTTAAAAACTCGGCAGACATACCTGCTTGACCCGTGCATCGATGGCCGTGTACTCAGCGGGCTTGTAGATCTGATCTTTTCCGTTGGGAGGCGGGGTCGGTGCTGGGTACTTGGGGTCAAGGTCAGGCACATTAATCTGTGAAAGTGACGTCATACATTCATGATATCTTGGGTAAATTGTAGATCTAAAACGGTACAGACACCATTTAATAATAGTATAACTTAAAGCGGATGTCTTCTTATGAGATGATTGAGCAGTTTGGGACTTGTTAACATCATATTATCTTTAATGCTAATTATCGTTTGCTTTTGTTTGTTTATTGAGCAGTTTGGGACTTGTTAACATCATATTATCTTTAATGCTAATTATCGTTTGCTTTTGTTTGTTTATTCAGCAGTTTGGGACTTGTTAACATCATATTATCTTTAATGCTAATTATCGTTTGCTTTTGTTTGTTTATTGAGCAGTTTGGGACTTGTTAACATCATATTATCTTTAATGCTAATTATCGTTTGCTTTTGTTTGTTTATTGAGCAGTTTGGGACTTGTTAACATCATATTATCTTTAATGCTAATTATCGTTTGCTTTTGTTTGTTTATTGAGCAGTTTGGGACTTGTTAACATCATATTATCTTTAATGCTAATTATCGTTTGCTTTTGTTTCTTTATTGAGCAGTTTGGGACTTGTTAACATCATATTATCTTTAATGCTAATTTTCGTTTGCTTTTGTTTGTTTATTGAGCAGTTTGGGACTTGTTAACATCATATTATCTTTAATGCTAATTATCGTTTGCTTTTGTTTGTTTATTGAGCAGTGTGGGACTTGTTAACATCATATTATCTTTAATGCTAATTATCGTTTGCTTTTGTTTCTTTATTGAGCAGTTTGGGACTTGTTAACATCATATTATCTTTAATGCTAATTATCGTTTGCTTTTGTTTGTTTATTGAGCAGTTTGGGACTTGTTAACATCATATTATCTTTAATGCTAATTATCGTTTGCTTTTGTTTGTTTATTGAGCAGTTTGGGACTTGTTAACATCATATTATCTTTAATGCTAATTATCGTTTGCTTTTGTTTGTTTATTTGGCAGTTTGGGACTTGTTAACATCATATTATCTTTAATGCTAATTATCGTTTGCTTTTGTTTGTTTATTGAGCAGTTTGGGACTTGTTAACATCATATTATCTTTAATGCTAATTATCGTTTGCTTTTGTTTGTTTATGGAGCAATTTGGGACTTGTTAACATCATATTATCTTTAATGCTAATTATCGTTTGCTTTTGTTTGTTTATTGAGCAGTTTGGGACTTGTTAACATCGTATTATCTTTAATGCTAATTATCGTTTGCTTTTGTTTGTTTATTGAGCAGTTTAGGACTTGTTAACATCGTATTATCTTTAATGCTAATTATCGTTTGCTTTTGTTTGTTTATTGAGCAGTTTGGGACTTGTTAACATCATATTATCTTTAATGCTAATTATCGTTTGCTTTTGTTTGTTTATTGAGCAGTTTGGGACTTGTTAACATCATATTATCTTTAATGCTAATTATCGTTTGCTTTTGTTTGTTTATTGAGCAGTTTGGGACTTGTTAACATCATATTATCTTTAATGCTAATTATCGTTTGCTTTTGTTTCTTTATTGAGCAGTTTGGGACTTGTTAACATCAAACTTGTTGAGCAATCTAACAAGAAATCTTATTTAAGTCATTTACAAACTGTTCACAGCGACTTATGCTCGGATCTGTTTACGAAACAACTGAGTATAAGGAACCATCAAACTACCGGATCTATGTGAGGGTTGTCATTCCTAGCTCCGCTCTGTTTTGGTGCTCCGTCTCCACCACCTGAGCTCTTAGAACTTCCACACCCCATCCTCCGGGTTATGGGGTGCTGAGGGTGTTAGTTTTTAACAGTGTGAGAGGCGCCATCGTCATAAATTATCTTGGATATTTCCGTCGTACGCAGTTTTGTAGATCTGTGAATAGAAAATTGCATTAAAAATAACTCAAGATATAAAATGTTTAAATTAGGGCTGCTGAAATAAACGATTAATCGATTAAAAAATTTCCCGATTAATCGAACAAAATTTTTAATCAGTACCAGCCCTATTTTAAATACATTCATTGTACAGAAATATCTGTAATGTATAGAGACTGATATAAAATACGGGGGAGGGGGGGGGCTTTGTTTATCAGAAAATTTTTACCTTTTTCTTTTATAATTTTAAAATAGATAACAAGAATCAAAATTTCATTTTTTTCCATTAATTTTTTATTATATGGATTTCGCTTAAAAGTTTATTAAATGCATAACACGTAATAAATATTCTCTTTACACCACCATAATCAAAAAATTGAGTTCATTGTATTCTAATACTAGTTATGGATTTAAATATTTAAAAGACTTCGTAATATTCACAAGACTAATCTGGCTAAAATTGTATGCCAATAAAAATAACAATGCACTGTTTTTAAAATGCCAAACGTTATCAACAACCTTTGCTGCTGTGTTTCATGAATATGTTTATAAATCGTTTTAAAAAATTGTTTTGTTATATTATTGGTCTTTAAAATAACATCAGATATATCAAATACTTGTTCTTAATGTAATTTTCCCGAATCGGATTGCGAAAGTATCACTCCGACTTAAAAGTAATGTGCTCACAAAATATATTTTTTTAATATTCAAGCCACACTCACGTTTCTTCGGCGTCCAATAAAGAAAACGTGTACATAAAATTTTCAACACGCCAAGCAGAGCTATTCTATTTCCCCCTAAGTTTGTACTTTCCCTGAATGTATTGTTTGATAGCAAAAACCGCTTCGCAGTGCATTGGGAAGACCTGGAAGGTCCCGAAACTTATGATTAATAACCTTGGATAGCAGTCCCCCACACAACTAAACACCGCTACCCGGCCACTTGGTGCGACTGTTTGGTGGGCGTTGTTTGGAAACTTGCACGAACTTTGACCCAATGCGTCAACAATGCGGTGAACGCTAAACATGGCTTAAGACAGGGGTGGTGGGGCCACTGGCACGCCTGCACAAAGTGGCACGCTTACACGTAACCAAATAACGTATATTTAAATTCTTCTCGTAGTTGTGTTTGTATATTTGCGATAAGTTGGGAGGTTTATAAAAACAAAGCTCATTTTTAAATCCTTTATATTAACTTGTGGCGTCTGCTTGATTGCTTGATTGTTTGATGAAAAAGTTTGGATCGATTTTTAACGCACTTCCCCGTGTGCTAGCGAGCTGAAATTTTGCAGGCAGACTCGTGTCAACAATAAAAATTATCTTTCAAAATTTCACATCGATCGAATGTATTGTAGTTAAATTAATGAATTTTTAGATTATCTCTATGTATCAGTATGTAGCATGTTAATTTTTGTGCTAGCGTGTCGCGGTGCGTATTACATTGAGCAACCTTTTTAATAATTTCCTAATACTTTCAGAAGCTCATAACTAGAATCAGAACTGAACATTGTCCCATACGAAGCTACTTGTACAAATTCAACACTAGAAGGGAACTGGCATGTCGGCTATGTGGCCACCGGGAGGAGACGGTGGCCCACGTACTCGAAGATTGCCCCGAGCTGTGCGGGGATTTGGAAGGAGAAGTCACGGTACCTGCAGAGGAGTACCTCTATGGCGATGCCCGCTTGATGAGGCTCGCATGCGATAAAATGAACAGGGTCCTAAGAGCTTAACGGCTCGACCCAAAAGAGAATGTAGATTCAATACTTTCCTGTCACGCGGTGCGGTGCGTATTATATTTACGATAACTTTTTAAAATATATTCCCGATCTGTAAATGTTTATGCTAATATGTCGCGTGGTGCGCATTATATTAAACATGTTTTTATAACCCTTTTCCCGTGATCAAATCGAGCTGAAATTTAGCAGGTAGACTGTAGTAGCTTTTTTATATGAATCCTTTATATATGAGACATAACTAAAATTTTTGATTTTTGGATTGTCGTGCGATGCGTATTATAATGAACATACTTTTAGTTATGTCTCGTAAATAAAGGACTTATAGTCAAAAACGTTGTTTTTTACGTTTTTTTTTATTTAATTCGGGGGGTGCGTGGGGAGGATTCCAAAAACGCATAAAAAAAACCGGAAAAGTGTGACCTACTTGTAGTAACAATAATAATGATAATAACAGTAGCAATGCTCATGTCTATTGCACTGATATATACTCATGCAGAATTTTCCCAGCGCCTTAAACATAAGCGATAAAGAACAATCGACAGAGTTATTGAAGAGATGGAAGGTGAAGGCAAAGAGTTAGAGAAAGGTAAAAGAGAACAATAATGCTTGAGAAACGATAAAATCAAGTCAGTCTGCATTGAACGAATGGGTCTCAGTACCAAAGGACAATATTCAAATCATCCATCTCCGCTAATTAAAAGACACATTGTGTGACCAATAAGGTCTTTAGCGAAACAATTATTATTAATCTCTATCCAGTATAAGCTAGGCCATACCACGAAGGGGCACCACCAGAAGAAAACAAACTGCCATTATACCACGAGGATTAAACAAGGTGAGCTTTTGATTTCTGTAGATTGTCCCTTTCAAACGCCTCGTTAACTTGGCACCTTGTCTTCTCAAACAGTTCGGCGTCAATACACTTTAGACAATCTTCCGAATTTTTTTTAAAGAGGTGAAAACAAAGAAAAAGGTTTTAAAAAATGTTAAGACTTTTTTACTTGACCCGGGTATCCGTTGCCATGCAAATACCCGGGTATTAAGATTGCGCCCGGGTACCCGTGAAAATGTGGCTACAATGTCTATAGTCTATACCAGGGGTGGCCAGACCTTTAGTAACTGAGAGCCATTTTAAAATATTAAAAAATTGCTGAGAGTCGCATTGAAGTACTATGGGTTATTAAACAAGGCTTGGAATACTTCCTTTAATCATTGTAACATATCTTTAATCAATTTACGTGAGCCGCTATGTGAACACAGAAGAACCGCATGCGGCTCGCGAGCCGCAGTTTGGCCACCGTTGGTATATACCAACGTTGGTCAAACTGCGGCTCTTCTGTGTTCACATTGCGGCTCACGATATCTAATTTTGATTTTTCATTTGAAATGAAATACGTTTAACACGAAAACGCTCCAGAAGAACTATCTGTCAACGAAAAATTAAGTAGGGTCCGGACAAGCTACAATGTATTTTGATAGACCTTTTAATCTTAACATGAAACAAAAAGCGTTAAAAAAACCAAAAGATTTTGGTTCTTTGAATGAATCAATGACATGACGTTAATTTGTCTTTGAAATACACCGACTACATTAATTTTATCTACCCCCCCTCACTCCTTCCTCCACTCCTATCCCGACATACTAAAAATGCACCTCATCTATTTTTTTTTAAATATATAATTCATTCGTTCCAATATATTTACTGTAAAAATAAAAAGAAATGAAAGTTAGTTTTTTTTTAAATCTCCACAAAACAAAGCGTTGAAAATAATTTGGGCTTGATTTAAAAGTTAAAGGGAGCGATTGTTTGGTGGTGTAAACTGTCGCCATCTGCAAACAGTTGTTGACGCACCTCAGTGAAACAATTCAACAAACCCGCGCCCTTTCCATTCCCTTGTGTTTGTTGTGTTTGTTTCTAGTGTAGGCCTAGCACAAAAATTGATTTCAATAAGACGTACAAAGGTGTCAGTATTTAAAGTTAACAAATTAAAAAGTGACTACCGCCGCCTAGTGAACATAAACATTCAAGCTGCTGGGCCCATGTGACCTGACTAAACGTTACGTCATTGTTGTTGTTTGAATGTTCAGTTCACTGTAGTTTCAGTTTATGAGTATGATGAATGCATTTACAGTAGGAAAAAAAGTTTGTATTACACAAAAGTATGTTTTTGGAAGTATGCCGTTGGCTACTGTGTACAATGAGGTGCATGCATGGTGGCTAGGTTGCATTGTATAGCCGTCATGATGGCGAAAATTACGCGGCGTTTTGAGTGGGTAACCCGGGTACCCGTTCGAAACTTGGATGGGTACCTGGGCAGATTTTTTCAACAATATTGACAGGTCTACTTGAGAGTATTTGAACATGAGAGCGCGACGAAAATGCTAGACTAGCATGTATAGTGTTAACACTCTAAAATAAAAGCATTCATTCATTCATTTATGGATCTTAACATCTCCTTTAAAACTTGTATTATAAAATATTTGGGGCTGCTTCTAGCATTGCAGTGATCTAATTGAATAAGGGATGGGTATGGCTGTAGACGACTCAACAAGACAACTACCGCATTGGCAACAAGCCTTCCTCAGCGAACACGTATTGTGCAAATAGATAAAAAAACAGGTTTTCTAAGTCTGTTTCATGTTTGTGGCAAAATTAGACTTGTTTTGTACTCATAGTCACGTTGTTAGCCTAGCTCAAACCCCATGTACTGAAATTTTATAAATTACACGTTTAATTATTCACTAGTAACTAATGTTCACTAGTAACTAATGTTCACTAGTAACTAATGTTCACTTCGATGTGTTTATCGCCAGTGCCTCCTACGATGCATTTCTTCGTAGACAAATAATGATTATTTACGTCTTTAAACATTAAACAAGATCGTTTGGTCCATAATATAACATGGCAGTGATAAGTTAGATATTAACAAGAAAATTTAATTAGTACAGAGCGGCGTTGATAGTTTTCCTCTGAAAGGAGATTGAAGACGAAGTCGGTTATTTTTTATCAGAGCAAAGGTCAAAATATTGTCGTTGATTCAAAAAAAAGAAAGAAAAGCGGATGGGAAAAATTTCCACCCTTATTAAACATTATCTCAACCATTACATCCTCCAGTTGGGTTAAAAACTTCGTTTCAGTTTTAACAAGGCAAAAATTTATGAATAAAGGTCACTCCTTCCCCCTTAATATTGATTTGGTTTGGCGTAATAGTACATAAGAGGGGACAAACAGCTGTCTTCAATTTTAGCGTGATTCTGCAATGTTCTAAAAGCCTATTTGATGAGGCATTATCTTCATTGTAGTATGACTAAATGTTTGTTACAAGTACAATTAATGTAATCTCACATTATTTTATATGTGTTAGTGTCACGATAACAAAGCTTAGCATGTGGACAAGGGGGCAAACGTTGTGTTTGCTTATTTTAGCAAACAGTACCCAAAAAAATGGGGGGGCATAAGACAGACATCATGAGAGAGTTAAAGGTATGCTAAATATTTCTTTTAGAGATTCTCCAATCCTTGCTTTTCATTATCCTGTAAAACATGTGCGATCAATGAACCATATTGATATATATTGTGTTCAAATAAAAGTGTTGTCAGCTTTATCATTACCAAAACTACATTGCACTTAACAGAAAAATGAACTATATATATTTTTTAAAAACAATTTGCTTCGAATACTCGATAAATTTTTTAAACATTATGCTTACTTTTTTATCTTTAATCCACAATGATACAAGCGGTTTGAATTCTTCTCGTCAAGTCAAAATACTAAGTTTAACACTTGCAAAGAATAGAAGTCAATATTCTTAATTAATATTGAAGTCGAAATTCTTATTTAATATTAAAGTCAATATTCTTACTCATAGAAATCGGAGTTTCAATGAAAATCGATTTCCTATCAACTTCGACTCGGGCTTTAAATACCACTTATTTCTGAATAGTGGGTAGAAAGATGTATATTATACTAGTTTTATATTTTTATAGAAGGCCCTTAAAGGAATCACAAATCGATAATACAGAAGTCTTGCTGTCAACAACGGCACAAAACCTGATCCTATCGACACAATGGATCAAAGTCAACAGCATTGAGACTACATAGTCTTATACATAATATCCAGGCTAGTTTTTAATAAGTTCAGTTCTCTTTTTTTTATTTTAAGCGTTCATAAGATGGGGACCTCAAAATGGGGTAAATCTTTTTATTATATTTCTTATGTACGGAGCTTTTTCTATAGATTTAACAAAGGGGCCCAATACCTAACGGATGAGTAGTCTTGTACTGGCGGTAAAAAAATATATTGATATTGGCGAAGTGTAACACAAAGTAATAAAAGCGCTGGCCTGCTAGTGGGAGATATACACTATTCAAGCAGCAACTATTCAGTCTAAAGACTTTATGACCTCGCTATGGTACACGGAATGGGTTTCTTTTCTTCGGCCTGCTTCGTGGGTTTGGTAAAAAGTTAATTTTGTAGCCAACCAAGAAGAATAACAGAATCTATTTTTATTATATACGCTACTTAAATTGACAAATCCTTTCTTGTAAATTTTACTTTAAATTCATTTATTTTAAATTAGATACTTTTTAACCATTGGAAGTTAAAAATATCTTGGGGAAGCTCCAATGCATGCTTTAGATTTATTAGACAATATTTTTATATAAAATCTTCAAGTGTTTATTTTTATTAAAATTTGATGAAATTTAAACCCGTTCAAATTTTTTCTTCATATAACATTTTATTCCCTTTAATTAGATTTTTTAAAATTAATGTATTTTTTTTAAAAATAATTTTAATACACACATTTTTGAATTAAGGATTTCGTATAATTTTTTTACAACCCTACTTTTAAAATTGATTTATGATGAAAATCTGGATTTTTAAAAATGAATTTAAATAAACCTTGCATAAAGTATCTTCTTTCTAATATGACTTAAAACCTTACTTTTGACATGAGTTATCCCCTTACATCCTCTGGACACACGCTATAATTCAGAAAACACAACACCAACGGACAAACCAAAGTTTAAACTCCTAAAAGGCAAATCAGTGCGTTCACTGAGCCATAGACTTTCATTTGTAACCTGACACAGGCGCGGCGTACCTCCTTAGCCACCAGATCAATGATTTCAAACAACGTTTAACGTTATCTGGGTACCTCTCCCTTTCATTGACGGAACCAGTGCCTGACAACAGATCTCAGCGTTTACTGCCAATAGGCGTCCGTAAAGGAAGTGGTGTCCTATAAGCGAGTTAGGGCAGTAAAATATCTGAAACAATATTTTAAAATGCCAAGAGTAAAATAAATGTTCTAGTTTAATTGTTATTATATAGCAAGAGGAAAAAAATCAAGTTGCTTCACAACCCAATTTTCAATGTTTCCAATATTTCACAGCTCGTTGCCTATGCTTGGAATAATTCTAGATTTTTAAAAATACCCTTTAACGTGAACAGCTCCTCTCATGACAAACTCGCATACCGTGACTTCGTCTGCAGGGTCGGCCCTAGTTCATATAATGCACCTGAATCAGTTATACATATGGGCAATAAATCTTCGTAAAAAATGTTTAACTGAAATTAATTGTTAATACGGCATAATGCAATGCGAATTGAAAGTAATTATGAAAATCAATCAAAGCGAACAAAGTGTCACTAGAATAAAAATTCTAAATAAACCTAAGAATATAAATTTTGAATTTAATTTAATCAATCGAGATAACAATGGAACGTTCCAAAGAGGCCAAAACAACAGTTGTGAACATTTCTTTTCATTAAAGACAACAGACTAATGACAACAACCTCCCATTAAACTTTAAAACCTTGCCCTGTTTTGCACAAAATTCGTTATTCCACTTCATTATTATCAGTTATAAAATACCTTTAAATCGAACAAGAATTGTTTTTCCCGTTTGCTGTTGCTTGAGCTACTCAAATTTTTTTTAAAAACATTTATTGCCATTAAAACAAGTAGGAAATATTTCACGAACATGTGTAACTGTTGTGTTATAGCCAAAGAAATTATGTCATGTCCACAATCTACCGTAGTTAGTAATTCCAACCTTTAATAGACAAACAAGTATTTTAGATTTTCTTTTTTCAAACATGGGATATTCAAATATGTTACAATTTATTTTTTTTTATAAATGTATCCGATTTAAATTTGCTGTTTGGAATTTTCAGGAAATCATAAAAGAAATTGCAACAAAACATTCAGAATTGAATTTGAATTTGTAAAAACTTTCTGTTGAATTTTATTTTTAATTGTTTACATTTTTACATGTTCTTTTTCATGTGTGTAATGGCGGCCTCATGAAAAAGTCTAACACATCAAGTTGGGAGTCAAGGCACAAAAGTTAGTACTGGAATTTTATTCAAATTTAAGATGTTCCAATTATGAATATCTATAAAATATCATTCATCATTCGTCTTACATGATTGCCATGTTGTTTCATTGGCTTTAATCTATACAAAAGGGCATTTAAACCACTTAGAATTATTTTATCTTATATTTTAAAATCTCAGAGCGTCTAGATTAGTTCCTGTTTTATTTTCTTGCATATTCCACTCAAGTTTTTTGTGGGATGAAAGAATTTATTTATAAAAACACAATTTATGAAAAATCATCTGAGACATTTGAACATTGGCCCTTGACATTTTTCACATGTTTTCAATATCGTTCATTTTTTAAATTTTATTTCAAAGAAGACAAATTACAAAGAAAAATAAAAGCAATAATACATTACTTAAAAGAATAATAGTTTAAAAGATTTAATAATTAAAAGAAATAGTCGTTTAAACATCACAAGAGTTTTGAAAAAATTATTTTTCCCTTAAATCAAAGTTTAAGTTACTTTCATTTTTTTCGGATGGGGTGGGGGGGGGGATCGAGTAGGGGCGAAACGGCTAAAATGACGCCATTAGATATAGGCTCTCCAGCCGTAGCCAGCTTAGCCAGTCCTTGCGATCGGCTCTGAACGTCTGAAATGACGAAAGTTGTTCCGTGTCCAAAGCGGTGCTTGAAATTTCCTTCAAGCTTTCCTCTGAAACACGATCGTTATCAATGCTTGACAAAAATCATTCTTTTTATATTATACACAACTACATACCACACACACCAGGCAAGTGCTAGTGTATGAATTGAAGCAAATCGTTTTGCGACGACAGCTCCGCCTCTACCCGTGCTTATCGATTGGTGACGGTGAGCCAATATTGATTTAGTTTTGTGCCCCCTTTCAGACGTCTTATGAAAAGGGCCCCAAAAGATGTTTTGTCTTGTGGACGTTACTGGTTAAAAAAAAGAAAAACTTTAAGGTCCTGTGTAGTAAATAATCGCTGCGGTGGCTCCATGTATGATTTTATTAGCTTTACTCGTTTGGGTCGTAGCACATCTCGTCATAGGACCAACACTGTTGGCACAGAGATATGGATGGGTAACGGGAAAATACTAGAGTTAACAATAAAATTTCAAGGAATATTTAAAGGATTATTTCCCCGACCCCTGATCCTCAAACTCAATGATATTACGAGAAAATCAAAGAGTTGCGAGAAGTTAACCTCTAACCTCTACGCCAGGGGTCGGGAAAGTTTTTGTCTGAGAGAGCCATAAACACCACATATTTTGAAAAAAAGGTATTTCTGTGAGAGCCATCCATACATTATATTTAAGACTTACAAATTCAAGTAAATGTGTGCATTTTGTGTAATTTCAACAATAAAACTACAATAACAATGTCTCTGATTTCTTTTTAATAACATTGTTATGATGTTTCTTTATAAGCAATTAATAAGTAGATCAAGATTTAACTCTTTTTTAAAATCCTTTATATTAACTCTTGGTGTCTGGTTGCTTGATTGCTTTTCGGTCGCCAAAACTTTGAATCGATTTTTAACCCACTTCCTCGTAAGCTAGCGAGCTGAAATTTAGAAGGCAGTTTCGTGCCGATGATAAAAACAATGTGTTAAAATTTCAGATCGATCGCATCTACCGTAGTTAAATTATTGATATTTTAGATTATTTTATTTATTCCTATGTATCATGTTATTTTTTGAGATAGAGTGTCGCGGTGCGTATTACATTGAACAACCTTTCTGTCGCACAATAAGGTGCGTATTTTATTGACAACACTTTTTATAAACATATTCCTGATCGGTGCGCATTATATTAAACACGTTTTACGAGACATAACTACAATTTTGTATTTTTGGATGGTCTTGCGCTGCGTATTATTATGAACATTCTTTTAGTTACGTCTCGTACATAAATGATTTATAGTGAAATACTTGGTTTTTTACGGGTTTTTAAAAAATTATAATTGAACATTTGTCTGAGAGCCAGATGCAGTCATCAATAGAGCCACATCTGGCTCGCGAGCCATGGTTTCTACGCCCTACGCGATGATCCAAAGTGAATTGAACTCGTGGTATTTCAGCTCAAGCTTGTGACAATTTTCTTACTTATGAAATTCGTAAGAGGAGTCAGGGGAGGGGAATAAGATATTCGATTCCATCCTCAATCACAAAATCACTTCATCGTGGCCTAATGATGATCAGTCCATTTTTAATAAATGGACCTGCATTTCATATCCAGTTTTATTTATTGTTATCAATTAATCATGAAAATAGTTTTTTCTAGTTTTTGACTGCTGTGTTTGTGGCTGAACTACTCAATTATTAACTGTGTGGCTTTCATGATTTTATAATCCAATAATTAAACACCTTTCAATTTTTAACATTAACAATATTTGCTTTATCTGGATTACATGCATCAGAATGAATTGCATGTTTGATTTACAAATAGGTCCCGTTAAACACATAGAAAAACCAGTAGGTCTTTTTTTTCAAATTTCAAATGAAATATCAACTAGATCTCGGAGAATACGTCACCTTAAGGAAAAAAATATGGGCATGGCAAGGCTAAGGAAACTAAATATCTATTTGGTTTATTATTAGCTGAGATAAGATAGCTAATACGGAGATTTCTTCCATTATCGATCAGTTATATCTACAGGGGAAAATAAATCATTAATCATAAATCAATCTGGTGTTGTGAATCGTTGTCGGGGGAAAAAAAAGGGGGGGGGGATTCTAAAACTTTCTCTTTTGGGTCTCGGGAGACAAAGTAGATGGGCAAATATACATTGGACATAAAGGAAAAACGTATTTTTACAAAGACTCTTTGACAATGAAATACAGATAACAATGAATGAGTTTGTGATTGAATGATGAATAAAAATCAAGAAATTCGGCGCCATAGGTGGTCGTAGGATGATAATATCGATAAAGGTTTGCTTTAGTTCAGCCTCACAAAGTAACATACAGAATTGTATTACGTTAAATCTCATATCGATATGGACAGGGGACTCTGTCATAGGTAAACAACAGTTTTTATACTGCTGCGAACTATTGGTATTTCCAAACCAAAACAATGTGCAACGTGAGCTTCGTCATTCATTTATTTATATCTTTTATCCGACCGAGGAATGTTTATCCTACCGAGATTTTGTTTATCCGACCAAGGATCGTTTATCCGACCAAAATCCGACTTATCCGACCACAAAATTTTTATCCGACTAAAATCCGACTTTCCGACTTCGGTGGACTACCTGTAAGAGCTGCATATTTAAACTCAGCAACATTCTTTTTTTATCATTTGATACTTACAATTATTACATTCAGCAGAACTCGAAAACATTGTCTTATTTCTTTTTTGTGGGTAAATAGTAAAGTGACTAAATTTGTTTAATCTTTATTTTAAATGTAATTTAATTGAACAGATATTTTCTTATTTATATATATTTATTAGGGGTGTACCGGATTTCGGCCCCGGATCCGGCAAGTCCAGAATCCAGCCATTTTTACAAATCCGGCTCCGGCAGAATTTTACTTCATAAATCCGGCTTGCCGGTTTTTGCGAAAAAATATATATAAATATAACAGTTCCGGCTCCGGAAAATCAGGAATCCGGATATTTTTACAAAGTTGGCTCCGGCTTCGGCCGGATTTTACTTAATAAATCCGGCCAAATCCGGCTCAGGCCGGATTTCAAAAATGTTAATCCTATAAACCCCTAATATTTATAGACAGCGAAAATGTTAGTTTTAGGAGCCCAACCATAGACTATCAAGGACTGGAACAACCTTCCTAAAGATTACACCAATGGAAGCCTATGTGTCCACTGCATCCTGTCGTCCAACATACAGTTCCAAATATCATTGACGAATAGCCATTGTTACCACTGACTTTTCCTCTTCAGTACCACAGAAGCATCTCGGAACCTCTCTAAATATGCAAAGGAACAGAAATGATCAGTGCATTGATCGTGGTCTGTAGAAGAAGAAGAAGTAGTAGTAGAAAAGTCCAATGATAGACTTTAGTGGGAGACACCGCCATAAACCTTCAGGTGATCACAAGGGTGAGCCGAGTATCGTATTTTATAGTGTCATTTATGGAACACCTGCACACGTTTGACATGCGGCGTTCTAGTACTCGGAGTTGATGACGTCACTCGGAGTCGGAGAAAGGAAAACATTGATACGATAGACCTTGGGGTTAAGGTTGGATCTTTCAATAGAAATATATCAAACTTTGATCAGCTAACAAATGTGCTTTTAAAATATCTTTGTTTACGGTAAATTAATATACCATCAATGACGTAACGTCATGACGTATTATTTCAACCCCTCGACTTTACCCACCTATATTTCCTATTCTTACTCAACTTCTTATACGCACAAGAAGGAACTTTTTTTTTAAACATGTTTTTTTTCCATGTTACACGCTGTTAATTACATAAAAGTGGTACACTGTTTGTTAATATTGATACATTATAATCAAAATGAATTTTTTTCTCTGTGAAAAGTG
This sequence comes from Ampullaceana balthica, assembly GCA_944989445.1. NCBI lineage: Eukaryota > Metazoa > Mollusca > Gastropoda > Lymnaeidae > Ampullaceana > Ampullaceana balthica. The sequence continues at coordinate 316,627 of CALYLW010000232.1, read as the reverse complement.
TAAACCAAAAGCACTGAAAATGATAAGGCTTTTCCCAAAGTCCTGGTCTAGGCTGCAGGTTGTAATTTAAAGCCTCTTCACTTTAGTCGGAATTAAACCTATGAGTCAGTTTGCAGTTCAAATATTGACTAAACGACAATTGAAGTACACTTTACGACCTACTTAAAGCTTCCTAAGAAATCCGCTCTCGGGGTGAGGGGGGGAGGGTGTGGGGTGGGCGTTGAAAGACCCTTCACTTGAAACCATGACAAACTTTAACTATGAGTACGTGTCTTTAAACGAGTCGGTTTGCTTGCTAGAGGTACTAAGACTTGGTACCTAGGTGCACGTGAAACATTTGGCCAAAAGGAAGTGGATTGGTGGTTTCTTTTAAGCCTCATCAATTTACTGTATACGAGTCGCATATCAGGATAAAGATATGTTCATAAAATATATCTTCGCATACAAGAGCTCCAAGCACGAATTAATTTCACTTGAGTCTAATTTTTAGTTTTGTAATAGGTAGCATCTGTTTCAAGTAGGCTGGCGGTTTTGGAAAATGTTCACACAGATGCACTAAGACAAAATGCAATGAAAAATAAAACACTTTGGTCAAACGTCAAACTATTTTAATAGCAAGCTTGAAAGAAAATATGAAAATTGTAGCACCATCGATGACAAACAGATATGCCCAATAAATAATTTACATAAAATGGAATCCAAAACAAAAATGGACTTGGCTAGTTTCTTATACTGTCATATCAAAGCAACAAAACTTTTTTATTGAAAAAAAAATTTGATCAATCAATCAAAATTATATCCAAGTATATTGTAAAGATGTGAGTTTAAAAATCAAAATGTGAGTGGGGGGTGGGGGTAGCTATTCATATTTTTTACATTGGTCATCAGATTTGTTTAATTTCTCCAATAAACTATAAAACTGATTTCAAGACTTGTACAATGTTTAAGGTAAGTCAATAAACGCTTTTATTAAAGATTGTCTTTATTCGTCATGAACGTCTTGAACGTATTGTATACAAAACTTTTGTATTCAAAGATTAAATTGTTCTTGTCAAGAACAGTTGGATATCCTGCGCTAATTTTATGAACTATTACTTGGATGCGATATTTAGTAAACTTTGACATTCAGTTGTGGAATAATGATCTATTAAATAAGATTGCACACTTTCCTTCAGGATCTATTCCCCTTCATCAGAAGAAATAGTGTCGTCGCTACTGTGCGTCATTGTATAGTCATGGTATTCATTGCTGTCTGAATCCCGTGTAATCCCTTTCTGCTTTTGAAGGACAATCTCTTGATGGCCATTCCTATGCTCCGCCATGTCTGGATGCTCTGCAGTCAGCTTCTCCATACTCAGAGTCTCCAGGGTCGGCTCCCCTCCTATAGCCTTCGGGGTGGTAGGCTCATCCATGGTCGGCATCTCCGTGGTCGGCTTCTCCATGGTCGGCTGCTCAACAATAGACTTCACTGTGGTAAGCTGGTTTACCAGTGTCTTATCTTTTGTCAGCTCCTCTGGCACCAGCTCCCGCCTCGACTCTTTCGACCCCACTTTACATCGTTGCCGAGTGACCTGCTCTTGTAGTTTCAGTAGATCCATCAAATGCAGGATCGTTCGTTGGGTCAAGTCCTTTTTGGGGCTATCGTCCTGGCTGCCCTCTTTCATCTTGATTATGTCCTTAAAGATGGACTTTTTGTCGCCGTTCTCGCACATCGACACCAGCAGATCTACAGCCTCGTCATCTAAACTTTCCTCGGTGTCGCTGTCCTCTGGGCTGGAGTCATCAGATTGCTGCGTATAGAGAAAAATGGTTGGATTGGATGTTTGCTGAAATAAAATATACTCTGATCTGTTTGTATTCCAGCTGGTAAAAACCTAACTAAGCTGCCGTAAACGCTTGGTGCATTGAGATAATTTTATGAATGAAGAAAATGGTATAGTAAAGTTAAGTATTTATGCATTTTTATGTAATAATAATTCAATAATGAAACATTAGGAAGCTCAAGGGAGTTATTGTTAAATCGTATTACCCTTGAGTAAAATCTATTTTGTCTTCATTTTATGCTTAGAATCGCCTAGTCGTATTTTATCATTTAGACTAAATGCTCTTAGAGCCCACTTTGAAATTTTTCCAATTGCATCGAAATTTTACACTAATTTTTTTATGGGTAAGGGAAGTTTTAAAACACAGACCCTTATTTGACCCATGCAGACAGAACTTCACGTCTTTTCTATTTCATAACTACATACGAACCAGAGGCGTATCTAGAGGATGTTTTGCGCCAGGGAGAAAAAAACTATTAAATTGGGGGCCAACCATTTTTGATCAAGTCTTTCTAATACACTGAAGGAAAACAGCTCAAGTTTTAATGTTAAAGAATGTGTTTGTAAATAAGCAAATACGCTCTTCATGACACACACACTTTCTTCTCCTGTTAAGTCATGTGTTGTCCGATGCAGCCATCTTCCAATGTAACCTAATTCTTCTATTCACGTAAAGCCCATGGTCTGTGCATTTTCTGTTGCCGTTCTCAGAAACTTGTATCAAATCAACATAAAGCTTTACTAATTCTTGTTCAAATGTTATAATTTTGGTTGCAGCCTCGTTGAAAATTTATAGCAGAATCTTGTACCAGATTTTTAAAAATTCCATTTTTTTTCTCCATAAATGACATTCTGAGTCAAATCTATGAAGTGAATGTAATACTTAACTTATCTGCAGCTATTCTATTTTAAAGATATCATAGTAGAAACGTTTGGTCTGTTCTGTTGGCATTACTGGTTCATCCAATCTATGGACAGGTTTACATGTTTCTTAAGGGGCCGTCCATAAAGTACGTCACGCTCCAGAGGGGGGGGGGTGTAAGAAAGTGTTATAGTTTGTGACAGGGGGAGGGGGTCCGGCCATGTGTGACGTCACGGTGTTTTATATTAAATTTTAATTATTTTTTTAATTAAAAATTTGAAAGTGTGAAGGAACTTTAGGGGGGGGGGTCCGAGATTTGTGACAGTTTGTGAGAGGGGGGGGGTATTGAAAAATTGTCAAAAATAGCGTGACGTACTTTATGAATGGTCCTTTATCCTGCACCTCAGCGTGATTGCGAATTCCTCTTTACTCTGAAAGGCGCAGATTTTTATAAAATTATTCCAAAGAATTTTTGGATAGAAAAACGAATAATTAAAGTTTTACGATAAATATGAAATGTGGAACCTGCTTAGCTTGGATGTGTTTCTGATAAGCTTAAGCCAAGGCTGCCGCTGTCACAATCGACAAGGCTCTGAATTCTGTCACACATTCAACGACCAAGTATATACCGAAACATATAATTGGTGTTGTTATAACATTCTGCTCGGCTATCGGCTATCGGCTAGAAGTTGGCTGTCAGACTTCAATCTCTCGAAATGGCTATATTTTCTGTATCTTTTGCAAGTATCTCGAAGTAAGCTAAAATGATTATTTGATGGTTACATTTTCAAGTTTGAAAATTCACATCCACAAAGTTTTCATGGTGTCCTCTACTTTAGTGCTTCTCAAACGTTTTAGTATGGCGGACCGGCAGGAATTTTTTCCATTGCACCTGGGACCGGTACACTATTTTCACTGCAATGACAATTTTTAAGTCCTTTTTATAAAGAATTTCTGCGGACCGGCGGCGGATAGCCCACGGACCGGCACTGGTCCGCGGACCACCACTTTGAGAAGCACTGCTCTACATCATGTCTTGGTTTTGCTTTATACAATACAAAAATTGGTTTCTCGTCAAAAATGGAACCAGATGTATTCAGTACCCATGTGGATGGCCAACAGAATTACCAGTGGCTTACATAGACCAGTGCTTCTCGAAGTGGTGGTACGCGGACCTGTGTCGGTCCGTGGGCCATCCGCTGCCGTCCGCGGAAGTTATCAAGAAAGGACAGAAAAATATAATTATAATCCTCCACTTTCTACCAATAATACTAACCCTATAGATTTTGTCATTTTTTAACAAGAAACTAAAAAATGAAAAAAATATAAGGAAATAAAATACATTTCGCTAAATGTAAGTACAGGGAAAATAATGCACCGGTCCCTGGTGCAATGGAAAAAATTCCTGCCGGTCCGCCATGCTAAAAAGTTTGAGAAGCACTGACATAGACGACACGACGTCTGCTGCTGTCACCGTTATGATCGAGTTAGTCACAGCGTTCACTTGTTATACTGCATTGCTATAAGCCTCACTTTAGTGCCCCTGTATAATGGCCAACGGGCATACATTTACTACTTACCCCCCCCCTTTCTTTTGCTCCACCTTTGATGTGCTTTTAAAAAGACAACAAAAATTTAATAAAAATTATTTTCAAGGAATTATTCCCCACCCCCGAGATTAAATATTTATTTACATGTGGGACTCGTTTTTCGTTTGCTCAAGTAAGAGAAAGAAATGCAAGGTGATTTCATTATAGGAAAGGGTTGCGCTTACAACATAATTGGAATCTTCATCCTCGTTATACTCTTGATCACTTGCCAGATAGGATGGAAGATCTACAAAACTCTCCTCTTGTATCTCTAGGTGAATGTAAAGTAAGGAAATTAAAATTAAGACAACTAAAAAAAAATTGAAGTTATATATAACTACTATTTGAATGTTAAAAAAAACAATTCAATACAATTTCATTATTTCTCGAGTCAAATAAAGTTATAGCAAGAAAACAGGTTTTTTTGTTTTGTTTTTAAAATATATTTTTATTGTACTTCAGGAAAAAATGAAGAAGTAATAAAAGATACAGACTCTGGTCGTTTAACCTTTTCGTTACAACATAGAAGAGCATCAAACGGAAAGTTATTTATTTACTTTCCAAAAAATCTTCAAATAAATTATTTCATCATATTTTTAAAAATCTTTAAATAAATTCCGTTTGAATCCGACATAAGGTTTTACTTTATCAACTCAAGAAAATATTGCCATACGCATTACAAGGGCCTTTGCTGTTTCCACAACAGACAGTCGCCTGTTCTTGTTGACAATAATCTGTAGGAAAGACGACTTCAGACACGGATATTTGGACATCTCATGAATAACTCGGACCACCACGTGACTTGTCAGCCATTCCTCTGACCCAATCTGGGGTGATAAAAACATCTTATACCAGCATTTTATTTAATTTTTCAATCATCAGAAAGCCACAAAACTATTCTTTTAAAAGAAAGGAGTAGTGTATTTTATAGTTTATACATAGAGTGTTACACAATACTATTACAAGGAACACAGCTGAATCTTCCAAAAAATCTTCAAATAAATTATTTCATCATATTTTTAAAAATCTTTAAATAAATTCCGTTTGAATCCGACATAAGGTTTTACTTTATCAATTATTAGCAGGCATTAGATGTGGAAGAGAACCGTACCTGGGGCACGCTGCCTGGTGAAATGTCTTTGCCCAGCCAATCTGGCAACTGACGTAACAGATGTTTGTACAGAAACACCCGCTGGCTCTTCTCTTCTTGATCATTGAATTCCTCAACACCAGCCAGCGTATGCATCATGTAACTCAAGTGGGACAAAAGGATGACCTAAACGTGTTTTTTGTACAATTGACAAAAAGTATTTTTATATTTCTCAACTGCTCATTTGGATATATGACATGTTCTTAGGGGCCGTCCATAAAGTACGTCACGCTATTTTTGACCATTTTAACTCCCCCCCTCCCCTCTGTCACAAACTGTCACAAACTGTCACAAATCTCGGAAACCCCCCCCCTAAAGTACGTCACGTCACACTTTCGAACAAAAATGTTTTTATTAACAAAATAATTAAAATGTAATATAAAACACCGTGACGTCACACATGGCCGGACCCCCTCCCCCTGTCACACTTTCTTACACCCCCTCCCCCCCTCTGGAGCGTGACGTACTTTATGGACGGCCCCTTATGTGGGTTGAGCCCAAATGAATAATAATTATGGAGTTCGTAATGATCTATATTAAACTCAAAAGAATAACTAAATTTAAAAATAAAATGCCAAATAAAAATATGAACAGAGAATAATGATAGTTGTTTTTTTAAAGACATAGGTAAGTCAGGTGTCATCAGCTACGGTACTCAAGCCACGTCGACACTACTTTACTTCGCTGATAAAATCATAGAACATAGACGAAATGCGAGCATATATTTAAAGAGTATGTTTTTGAATACTAAGAGATCTTCATACGTCCGTGATTATGTGAGCTTCGTTCCTCATTTGTTTGTTTATTCGGCCCCTTGTGTAAAAAAAAAGTTTTGGATCTACCTTTAAATAATATAGCACTTTTTATATAACCTAAGTTTTGACAATCAGATTGCGATGAGCAGGTTGAACTAGCCTGGCCAATCATCATTATCAACGATAAATAGGCGGTAAGAATAGTAATTCAGAAAATAAGAAAACATTCTTAGCAGTGATTCCCCAGTATAATAGCAGTCTAGATGCATCGATGCTCTATCAAATTTAGCTACATGTTTACGGAAGCAAATTTAACATCAAGCCTTCAGCATAAATTATATGCTTAAATATTACTTTTCTCAACACTCACCCTTACAATTTATCATAAACGCTTCAGTAACGTAAATTTAAGGCTATTTTTTCGTTTATGTGTAATTATATCACTGAAAATTTGTTTTCAAATTATTTAATACTAAGAATGTTTTAATCATTTGAATACAGAAATAAAATAAAAACAAAACAAAAGTCAAGTTAAATTGAACTTTGGTGACAGGTAAATGTCAGAATCAGGTCACGTCAGGGCTGGACCATATCAAAGTCTCAAAATCGGGCCATTTCAGGTTCTCGCCCAGTCATAGCCGTATATAGCTGATGGTGAAATGATAAAATACTCACAACTCTCCTCACTAAGGGCATCAAACAAGTCATAATCAGGTACAGAAGAAACAGCCTGAGGCAAAGGACAGCAGTCTAAAAATATGGGATGATCCAGAAAAAATATTTTTTGTTAATACATTTTTTGGAAAGGGAAATTTTGTGGGGAAAAATTTGTTTCATAAACCAGATATTGTCTTGGTAAAGAGATCTGCAAAGGTGTTAGTACTCTTACCTTAATACCGTGTGACAAACTTGTCTGCTGTCGCGTACCATCAACTTTGGGTGACTGCACTTGGGGTGAGCCTTTGGGAACGGGAGTCGCTGCATTATCCTGGCCTAGAGAGGTTTGATGACGTCCGTTACAATTTGTAACAATCGGAGTTTGTTCATAGTCCGTCCTAATGCTTATCATTGGAGTGCTCACTCTAGGCCCGTTACATGTTACACTTCTCCCTGGAGTTGTCAGCCTGGGTTTCTTGGAGTCAGCTGGCGGTTCTTGGATAACAGTCTCCTTTACCTTAGAGCGTTCACAGCTGTCAGATGTTTGCTTTCGAAATTTTGATTTCCCATTTTGATATGCGACAGTTTTCTTTGGGGCCTGTGTGAAGTTTTAGCACATGAATTAAATAAGGCGGTTATAAGCTCCCCTAAACTTTCTCGTATATTCGTAAAAAAATAAGGTTTTATTATATATTCTAATGATATTAAATTATCTAGCTCTGAACGTTTTTGAGAAACCGAAAATAAAGTAACACTTCCGGTTACCGGAAATAACTCAAACGTTGCTAGAATCCTACGTGTAGAATCTAAATCAGGGGTCGGGAAACCATGGCTCGCGAGCTAGATGTGGCTCTTTTTATGGCTGAATCTGGCTCGCAGACAAATGTTTTATTATAAAATAAAAAATTTCGTTAGTCTGCTCTGACCAACATAATTGCATATCCAAAAAAAATAATAATAAAATAATTTTTAAAAATATAATTAAAAAAAACGTCTCCACGTCTGCATGAAACTTAAACTCACCACGTATCAACCAGACTCTAAAGCCATCAGTAAAGCCATGCAACACCATAAGTCGCATTAATGGAAAGAAATACTCATTGATTAGCAACAGCATAATAATGTTATTGAAAAGAATTTAGAGACCTAATTATTTTACTTTTAGTGTTGAAATTACACAAAATGCTCACATTTACTTGAATTTTTAGTTTTAAACATAATGTGTGGCTCTCACAGAACTACTTTTTAAAATATGTGGTGTTTATGGCTCTCTCAGACAAAAAGTTTCTCGACCCCTGGTCTAATTGAAACGTTACTCAAGCTATCGTTTTCACACACACAGACACACATACAGAAAAGTTTGCAAAATTTATCTTTTACAGACTCAAGAATGTTTAAATAAAATTCCTTTATTTCGATTTTTTGCACGATTACAAGACTTCCCCCTATACTCCGTCTACCTACGAGAAAGTAAAAAAGGGGAGCAACAATTATAATATGCAGGAAACATCACAGACGCTTAATTCTCTTTATAAGCACGTACCAACTTTTAAGAATTAATTTTCATTGCTTGTTGCACAAAGTGCATATTTAATGATTTAAATTAAACTAGGCTACTGTGAAAGACCTGCAGACTTCTGTAAGCCATCCGGCTATGGTCAGTCAGGAGAGCCAGAACAGCCTCACTGAGGATAAGCCAGAAGTCCACTGACCATCGTAAGAACATCAGGGGCGGGAAAACCCGGAAGCAGAACTTGAAGTATCGAAATCCCATCAACTCCGTGAAATTCGGAACAGAAATCTAAATTTTAAAAAGCAAATGAAAATAATTGTTAATGAGTGAAAAGGGGGATTTTAAACAAAATTTATATTTAAAAAGTACAAGAAGTAGAAGTACGAAAGGAAAACCTGATGTTCTCTACGTAGGCTACTCACGAGATCTAGAATGTCCTTCAGATATAAGCTCGGGTTATCCTGCCCTGCATGAGTCATAGCACCATCAGGATAGTTAACGTGAAAAACATCTCCTGAAAGTAGTTTTAGAAGGGAAAAAAAGGTGAAATTTTGACTATTGGTATGAGTACGATATTGAATTTAACTGGGTTTTTTAAAATGCCAAGATGAAATATGTGACGCCTTGCTATAACAATGGACCAAATCTACACCAAAGCTAAAGTAAAAAGTGTCGGCTAGTCACATTGAACTGAATGAGGAAGGTTGGTCCCTTTACAGCGCACATACGGGGCAGCATTAGACATGGCGGTGCTAAATTTGCGGTTTTTAAGATAACAAATTTGCATCTTAAAATAAGACAGCATTTGTGTTTCTCTTTTACCATCACCGCATTAACTTTTACCGTTATAGCCGGACATTTTGCTCTTGGTTCGTTTGGAATTGTTGATACTTGAAGGATCTTTGCTAGATTTTACAAACTTGTCTTTTGAGCTAGTCCCTTCGTCACTTTCGCTCTGAAAAATTATTTTAAACGAAATTTTGTAATGTACTGTCACTATTAATACTAAGCATATTATTTAAATGTAACAGTTTAAACAATCATCGCAGATGATAAAAGCTACTAATTAATTGAAGGATTTAAATTTAAGTTAAAATGAAACGCTAAAATATTTAGATGGGGGAGTTAAGGCTATCAAGACTTTTTTATGACGAGGTGAACATAATTATCGTTCTTGAAACTTAGAGGTTTTGGGGGGAGGAGGTAAGTTAAGCATATAACTGACAGATTTCCACTAGTTATGCATGCTAAAAATTAGACTTTTCTTAAATTGAGTTAAAATTTAACACAAAAAGAAAATATGAGCAGCATATTAGTAGAGCATTTTAAAAATGGATAGTTTTTCGTTGCCAGGGATTCTTTTTTCTTTTAATTTTAATTTTTGTATTTACAGAAACTACCATCGGGCAGCTTTTAAAAGTAGTATCCGGAAACTGCATTTTTAATTGTTGAAACCACATGCTTCCTTTTAGGATGAAACTTATCTGTTCTTTCTATCCAAAAGATTATTGTGTCCTACGTTCTACTAAGAACGTATGGACAAGTGATTCAGCGTTCACAGGCCACAACTATGAGGGAACACGCTATTCCCCGCTGCTTTTTTTTATCCTAACTTGTGGCAGGTACCAATTTGGAGCTGGGTGAACTCAAACCTTGGCCCAAGGAGCAAATCTCGTCTTTCACGGAGATTCGAATGTGTGACCCTCAGAACGCCAGCCGAGCACCCAGGCCGCTCCACCACCGTGCCCCACTTCATTCTAACCGATCCATAAAATTTAACAAACCGTAAAAACAAAGTTTTTGACTATAAATCCCTGATACATGAGACAAAACTAAACGTATTTATCATGTTCAATATAACACGCACTGCGCGACAGACCCATGTGACCTGTGACATCTCGAGGGCTGGGGTTAAATTCCAGTGACCCGTGGAGGTCAACTATAGCAGACTGTAGACATGATACATAGAGATAAACTAAAAATTCATTAATTTAATTACGGTACATGCAATCCATCTGTAATTTTGATATAATGCATTTTTATGGGACAAAAGTCTATGTGCAAATTTTCAGCTCGCTAGCATTGCGGAAAGGGGGTCATTTTTTACTTCTTTTTTTTCGCGGGACCGACCACGACGACAAGACGGTGAAGTTAATACGAGGGATTTAATAAATATAATAATTTAACCCAAATTAAATAATAATTATAAGAAAATCCAGTGTAAAGATTTAGTCCTTTACTAAGGGAATAAACCAAAGGAATTAATGACTTTTTATCAGAGTCTATTTCCGAAATGGCCAAACCATCTATCTCAATCCTATACAAATAAGACCGTTGATTATTGTGGCAAAAAGTAACGTTTTTTAAAAACTTGTTCTATATTCGCGTGACTTTTTTTCCCAAACACACTCCCTTCATAATTCAGTTTGCCGAACTCAAATAACCAGTTTCATGTGTTTTAAAAAATACACACAAGATGGATATCCAAGTAAAAAGAAAGTCCTTAACACGTTGAACCGTCAAAACGGCCCCGACAAAACGGCCCAGGACAAAACGGCCCCGACAAAACGGCCCAGGACAAAACGGCCCAGGACAAAACGGCCCCGACAAAACGGCCCCGACAAAACGGTCCCGACAAAACGGCCCCTGACATGTTTACATTTTTTGTCAATATTTTTATTTATTTTAAGCTTTTATCAACGTTTTCACACTTTAAAAAGTTGTAAAATTATTTCTTGTGATGTTATTATATTATTTCTTGTCAGCAAACAACCGTGACTTGAATCGTTGAGTAAAAATACGAATATAATATTTGATTGTCTTTTTTACTATTAGTCCATCTATTAGTCCAGGGCCGTTTTTGTCAGGGCCGTTTTTTTTGCGGAGCCGTTATGTCAGAGCCCATTTGTTGGTGCCGTTTTCTCCGGGGCCGTTCTGTCGGTGAACCCCTTAAACTGATGACCCCTTAAAAAACTTGGGCTATTGCATCAGTGAATTTATTTTGCTAATTAGTGAAACTGGATTAACAATGGAAGGCTCTTGTTGGGGTAAGTGTTGGGCCATGAGTGATGTTAACATAAGAATATTAAAAATGAAAGTAGACAAAACTAAACACATTTCGTAAAATGAGTGAAACAAATAATGTTTTTTAAAAGATTTCATGCATACTGTTTACATTTCAGTTAGGCCTCTAGAATTTCTTGCTAACACCAGGGGGAGTACACTCAGTTTCAGGGTGTAAATGTTTTTTCGCGTTTGAACATAATCAATACTTTTAGTTATGTCTCATATACAAGGGATTTATAGTCAAAAACTTTGTTTTTACGGGGGTTGTTTATTATCATTACAAGTTTTTAAATCCTGGAGAGGCCTGGATGTTAAATTAGATACGAGGATCTAACACGAGACGATCACTACTTTGATAGCTTATGGTTTGTTGGGACGCCTGATATTGTAGGTGCGCGGTTGTTAAAAACACTTACTTTGCCATCGCTGCTGCGATCATCCAAGATAATCCTCTTGTTTCGTTGTACGGACATTGTGACAGTCTGATCTCAGGCCTTCAGTCTCTCGCTTTCTCTCTCGTTAAAACTGACAATTCCCAGATTAGACTCAGCCCATTCAGATTTTGCAACACGGGCAATGCAAGACTCGTGGTCTTTTGTGAATAGTCAGAGCGGCAGCCACGGGATGTGTGTGTGTGTCTTGTACACAAGTGTTGAGATCAGTCTTGATTTCAATCATATGAACTCAGGTCACAACTAAAACTGTTGGGGGGAAAAAATGACCACTGGTTATGTTATCCCAAACATTAATTTCACTATCGGTATAATATTTTCAATTGGGAGTGCTTTTCTTGTTGTATATTTGTTCACTGTTATTAAAGAAATAAGCAATACACTTCCAATTTTTGACATAAAAAAGAATATAAACATTTTTATTTTTAATTCTAGATGTATAGTTATCTCAGCTCCTTTGGCCCAGCATTGATTTTTTTGGGGCGCCAATCACAACTCATTTCTTTTTGCAACTATTCTTTTGAATATAGATAATTGTTTTCTAATTAATATGATAGTAGCATGTATCTGATCAAAGTTGTGAAACTTTTAATGTTTATTAATATTCATATAAATTTGTATTTATGTTTCGCAGTCTTGTACACGACAGCGAGTTGTGATGAGGGCCCCACGCTTTTATGTGCCGTCGATAGGTTCACGGATTTAAAAAATTTATTTACTTCTTTTTAGTGCACTTTCTATATGTAAATAAAAGCGTGTCGTTTTTAAAAAAAGATTTTTTAAATATTTTATTTTCTACTTTTTAGTATCAAAATGTTTTTAACAGATTTTTCGACCTTATCAATTCAATTTAATTCGTTAAACTCCATTGTCAATATCTTAAATGTGATTAAAAAGAGATTATTAATTACAAATTTATGTAATAAAAAAAAGTTTCCCCAACTGAAAATTGAACCCCGAACTTCCAGGTCAGCTCTATTGCACTATCGCTAACAATTCAACCACCAATTTCGGACAAATTCTGACATCAACACATTGAAATTGCGTGTATCTCTCTAGGGCTAATTGTGGCGTGGTTCATTGGGTGAGCGATAATATAGACATAAACTAAAAACTAAAAATGCATTCATTTAATTACGGTACATTCGATCGATCTGAAATTTTGATACAATGCATTGTCATCCACGATCTTCTATCTGTGGTAAAATTTTGAGATCTCTAGGACTACCAGAAGTGGGGTAATTTTACGTTACAAGATTTGACGGATACAACATACAACATACAAACAGTGTGACTTAAATAAAAGCATGTAATAATAAAATATTTAAAAAATCTTTTTTTTAAAGGACACGCTTTTATTTACATATAGAAAGTGCACTCAAAAGCAGTAAATAAACATTTTCAATCCGTGAACCTATCGACTGCACATAAAAGCGTGCAGATAAACTAAAAATGCATTTATTTAATTACGGTACGTTCGATCGATCTGAAATTTTGATAAAATGCATTGTTAGGTGACACGGGTCCGTGTGCCAAATTTCAGCTCGATGGCTTCACGGGAAGTGGGTCATTTTTTACTTTTGTTTTTCCGCCCACCCAAGACAGAGAGACAGAGATCACGACAGAGACGGCGGTGAAGTTAATATAAGGGATTTAAAAAATAGAGCTCTGCAAAGTCATTGATTGACTGACCGATCCGGAATTTAAGATAACTGGACTCTTAAAAGGAATTTCAAAGTTCTAGCCAAAGATAACTTATCTGGGTGGTGTGCTTTAGTTGGCTTCTGTCCCTTTCAATGTACTCCTGACATATATTTATTATTAGAGACTACCTTTAATTAGGGGTCTACCGATATGCCTTTTTGCCGATATTGCCGATACCGATATTACCGATATTTTTTTTGCCGATATGAGTGCCGATATGAGTATTTGTTAGGACAAAAACCAGCGGTCATATTTGATGACGTCATTCTTAAATTTATCACTCGTAATTATTTATCTTTTATATTAGGGGACTACCGACATGCATTTTTGCCGATATTACCGATATTTTTTGCCGATATGAGTGCCGATAGGGTATTTGTTAGGACAAAAACCAGCGGTCATATTTGATGACATCATTCTTAAATTTATCACTCCTAATTATTTATCTTTTATATTAGGGGACTACCGACATGGATTTTCGCCGATATTACCGATATTTTTTTTCCGATATGAATATTTGTTAGGACAAAAACCAGCGGTCTTATTTGATGACATCATTCTTAAATTTATCACTCCTAATTATTTATATTTTATATTTGGGGTCTACCGATAAGCATTTTTGCCGATATTACCGATATTTTTTTCCGATATGAGTGCCGATATGAGTATTTGTTAGGACAAAAATAACAGCGGTCATATTTGATGACGTCATTCTTAAATGTATCACTCGTAATTATTTATATCTTATAATTAAGGGGTCTACCGATATCCAGTTTTGCCGATATTACCGATTTTGTTTCCCGAAACGAAGTTTCCGATGTGTTTACAAGTTCCAGATCATGACCTACATGGGACTCAACAAAACGAACCGTCCTTTATAAAAATGTACAAGCATATTTGGTACTCCTTTTGAAACTTCAACCTTGACTCATAATTATTAATTCTAACCAATAGTTTAATGGCTTTTGCACACGGCCACCTTTTATGAATGAAACAATGAGAACAAAGTACAATAGAAATAGAGTGAAAATGAGGCTGAAGGTTGAATGGTTGCCAATGACAACAAGTCTTCACACGGTACATTTTGTTATTCCATACGAAACGAAATGTTTTAGACATCTGCGATTCTGCGTGCATCTTTGCTATTAGAGCAATTACGTGAACATAATGTTTACATGTTATACATTTATTAGAGCAATTACGGTATACTTGGCATCGGCACTATTTACACAGTATTTCTGAGTATACGAAAATCGGCCGATACCTAAACAATATCAAAGCACATGAAACACTGTATCGTGGCTGCAAATATTAATACTAGGACTCTTTTGACTATTTCAATACCGGTATCGGGGTCGATATATTAATTTGTCGAGATATTGTAAATCTAAATGATAGTTTTTTTGTTTCCGTTTTTTTGGGGGGGTCAAAATGTCACTTATTATGAAATATCGGTGACGTCAATATCGGGACCTTTACATGCTACCGATACCGATATTGCCGATATCCAGATATCGGTACCGATATATCGGCCAGCCGATATATCGGTAGACCCCTACCTTTAATACATACAGCTAATAAAACAAACCCGTAAAAACAAAGTTTTTGACTATAAATATATGAGTCATAATTAAAAGTATTGATCATCTTCAAACGCGACAAACATTTACAGACTGTATCTGCCTTAATTAACTCCTGCTGTATAACCGGGGGTGGGGGGTGGGGGTGGGAGACGTGAAAGGTCTGGTCACCGATCGCTGGACCGAGCTCAGCGTGACATGTAAAAGGTAAACAAAAGCACGCCGGTACATCAACGCGCGAACTGAGCTCTCACGTGAAAAAACAAACAAAATACAAACTGTGAAATTGAATTACATACCTCGTATAGAGATAAAACTAAAAATGCATTAATTTAATTACGGTATGTTCCATCGATCTGAACTTTTGATACGATGCATTGTTAGGTGACACGGGTCCGTGTGCCAAATTTCAAGTTGATGGCTTCACGGGAAGTGGGTCATTTTTTTCTTTAATTTTCCGCCCGCCCAAGACAGACAGAGAGAGAGAGAGACAAAGATGACGACAGACAGAGAGAGACGGCGGTGAAGTTAATATAAGGGATTTTTAAAAAACAAAAAAATATGACACTTCAGAAGAAACAAATAAAAAATGTTGATGGTGAATTCATTGAATTGAATTCAAAGACGTGCGACATTTTTTGTAATGTTGTGACTAATTTGTTTTTTTTAAAAATAATAATAATAACAATAATAATAATAACAATAATATCAGGACGACGCTCTTCAATGCGAGGTAGAATGTTTGAAGTCGTTTCTGTGTTTTATAAAGTATCACTCGATTTAAGACTGAGAATGTTGATCATAAAACTGAACCCACGCGACTTGAACCCTGGCAAAACCCCTGATCTTGAGTGCGTGCCAGCCTTCGGACGACCTCTCTCGATTAGGCATTGAAATAGTCAGAAGTCGACCCGAGCAGTTCGATGTTGTTGTTGTCGTTGTTACGTCTGCCCTCAGTTCGTTTCGACCATCCCCACCACACCAAAGCGGATTACAATAACCACCGGCAACAAAACAAAACAAAACACTCACTTGTTACCTATAACGCTTCCTCCAAACTTTGTTGTGATAGTAAGTTGTAGGCTGTTTCAAACAATCTATTGGACTTTTTAAGTGGTTACTGCTATCATTTTCAGCTACAAACGACAATTACTTTTGCAACGCAGAGACACACAAAATAAAATAAAAATACTAAATTCAAGTTTTGTTGTTTCTTTTTCTTTTTTTTAATGTAGTTACGGGCTAGTGTTATGCATCCGAAGGGTCATCTGTGAGAACAACACTTTTAGTTTTTTAATTAGTGGATATTTTTTTAATGCAGACGCGACTAGAGATCTCTAAGACTCGATTGCTGACTCTAACCACGCGATGTAAAGCTCCAGTAAGATAGTAGGTCTTAACATCACGTGGAATTGTGTACTTTAAACTTCCTCCACATCCTGGAATGGGATAAAACAAATGTTTAGGTCAATCAATATGGGACTCCTTGCTCTATATGCTTTAGTTCCGGTATTTCTCAAATGCAAACGCACTTTGGGCCCTTTTGTTTGAATGACCGTAATCTGCCCAGGTCTAGTACTGACATTACCCTCGCCGGAAGCGACCCCACCAGATGACTTCGACGTGGGATTAACCATCATACTGAGTTCAATCCCATGCAAGTTTCGGGAATCATAATTACCTCCCGTTATTGATCCTCTGTCACTGCTACAGGGTGGGTCTCGGAGTAGGGGAGGGAACTAGCTTTGTCTTACTTAGAGTGGGGGATAGGAGTACCATCGTTTTATGGAGACCATTTTCGTCTCCCTTTTCGACTGTGAACAACCAGAAAATGTATTTGTCTCCTCCTGAAATACTCATAAGTTTAACCCGTGAATTGACCAAATGTGGACAAATAGGATAATACAATAGTGAAACAATGTGTAAAATCAATGTATTTAATTTTTTACTTTTTTATTTATTTTTTATTTTTGTGGGGCATAGTGGTCTGTGCTTTGTTGATAAATTTAAGTTCATGTAATCTATTTTTATTTCAAACGTTGAAGTAAATATCAAGTTGTTTTGATTTTTTTAATTAATTTTTTTTGTACTGGTGTGTTTCATTGGAGGTATTTATTACAAATGTAAATGTACAAATTTAAAATGCCCAGGTTTCCTCAACCATCCCCAATACGCCATCAGAGTAAAAAAAAATTTAGTCGCATAAACTCTTTTTTTTTGTAGTTGTAGGGGGTTCTAATGTTTCCATTAGAACATTCTCGGGGCTTGGTAGACCCTGTTCGCCCATCCCTCTCCAGGTCAGTGGAGGACTTTCTTAGCGTTAGTCATTCCTCGACATTTTTTATTAACCACGTTTTATTAACTCGCTTTCGTTCCTGTGGATTTGTTTGTCTGTCCACAATTTTTCAAATCTGACAACGTAAAATTAAACCACTTTTGATGGTCCTAGAAATCTCAAAATTTTACCACAGATAGATCTTAGATGACTATGTATTGTATCAAAATTTCAGATTTAAATTATTGAACTTCTTAGTTTATCTATATATAAGCATCTGTACCGTCTGCTTTTGTTGACATCCATGAGTTCACCCAGTGACCACATCATCGTGTTTTTAAAACGTTTGGCGGGCGCTTATGAGGTGTTTGGTATAAAAAAATAGAGGTAACAAAATATTTTTAAAAACCACGTTTTTGTAAGTGGACTAAAAAGAATAAAATAAATAGAGGTAAAAAAAGATTTATAACAGTTTTTATAAGTGTACTAAAAAGAAGAAAATAATTTAAAACGAATAAGTTCAAGCACTTTCATATAATTTGACTAAAAAGTGGGGCGGGTGTTTGGTATAAAAATTACAGATTTATAATTAAGAAGGCAAAAAAAAATATCTATAAGTGAGAGAATGAGTGAACTGCATATGTAAAACCTCATAAGCGCCCAACGTTTTTAGTCATATTATATGAAAGTACTTGAACTTATTAGTTTTAAATTATTTTCTTCTTTTTAATACACTTATAAAAACGTGGTTTTTAAAAATCTTTTTTTACCTCAATTTATAGTGGCTTTAACGTGGGCTCGATCCCACGCCCCACAGATTGTGAGGCGAGTGCACTGTTGACTTCGCTATCCAGCCGCAAAAGTATTAATGTCAACCAAATGGAATGGTAGCTTATAACAGCTCAGATTGGCCTGCCTGGGAAATGAACAACTATAAATGGAAGAAAGGCATTTTCCTCATGCCCCCTCTAAGGAAAATTGTACTTTAACGAACATGCTGATACTCCCCCACCCCAAAAAAAAACCCAAAACACACACACACACACACTTCTTTTAAATCTTCACTCACTGAAAATGTAGGTTGGGGATTCCTTTGGGGGTAATCTTGTATTCAGCAGTTAGCGTCCCTGACAACATGGCGGCACGTAATACACAATCCACGGCAACGTATGGCATTTCGTGCCGCTGTGGTCACATGGCCTTTTATACGCGGGGGGGGGGAGGGAGGGGACACACGGGGGGAGGGGCGACATTCCCGTCCATGACAACATTAGGGACTGTCCCGGTGAGCGAGTGCGTGCAGCACTGGTGGGGGACAGGCGAGGGGCAAGAAGTGGAATCGTCTGGATTGTAGTGGCCCATTCATCAACGTACTCACGAGACGGTGTGGCGAGTCGACTGCCGTCTTGGCAAAGTTTGGATACAGCAAAAACCGTTGAGTATTGTTTATTTATTTACCATCTCGACTGTTACATCGTAATACAGTATGTGTTAGTTTTTATCTTGAATGTCGCTATTAATGTTTAAACATGTAATGTTTATTAAAAAGAATGAACTGTTTAACGTAACTTAAACTATTATTTTTGTTACTGCAACTATAGCAACGACGAACATGGTAAGATGTGCTTTAAAACATGCAACTATCTATCAGGAATATATTCAATAAATAATGAACAGACACACTGTAGCATGTAAAATAACAAAGAAAGTAATTTTATCATAATTTAAATTTATTTGTTTAACCATTTTAAATTTAGACAGACTTTTTTAATCAATTATACAAATATTTCTTTTGTCTATCGAAAAATTGGTTAGTTTCATTATGAGAATTAATTGTAACTTTATTTTCTAGTGTTCCAGTAGCTTGTACCCCACACAATCCCGCCAACCAATACAAAAAAAAACAACAACCACACAATTAAACCACACACAAAAACTATTTCTTCCAAAACAATAGCCTGATCATTTATGTTTGCTAAATCAACTATTTCAACAAAAACCGACTGCTGTGCTCTGTAATTAACGGAAATGTCGTAGAGAGTATGGCCCAGACACCCCATACCGTTGATGACGCCATTTCATTGAGCGGTTGCCATAACTCAATTAATAACCTGTGTGGGTTGTGTTGTAAACACGGGAGCAAAACTTGGTGAGCCGGTCGATACATTCGCGTCGAATCGATACATTCCAAACTTTTTTCTTCTTTTCTCTGTATTAAATCCGCGCGTTGTGATCTCCCAATAAAAGATTTCAAAGTAATCCGATTGTCTTATTAATTATTGACCGCATCATTAAAGGGAACTTACTCTTAACATTTTGTTTTCTTTGAATATTAACTTTAAACCAGTTTCACATTTTAAAAATTTAACCCAATTTATTGCATTTGTTTAGAAAATCTGCTGAAACAAATATTTCTGGACTCATCGCTTAAAGATTGCTAGAATCATTAAGAAACCATTTTTACCAAGAGTTTTCTTCATTAATTGCGGTTTGGTACTTTGGCTTAACTGTCAATCAGTTAAAAAGATCGATAAAACTAATATTTTTAACCAGGCAACGATTTCAGCTGACGGATGTTAAAGGTAGTAGTTCTTTGACGCATACTCTTGACCGCGGTGCAATGAGAGCAATTACGTTGAAGTTATCTGAACAAAATTATCCATGTAATACTTGGTATCTTAATTAAGGATAGTTAGAGCGTAACGCTAGTAGTAAGAAGGTCCTATGCGTGTATTGTTATCAGTCTGTGCACTGTGTAACGCTTTTAGTTTAAAATGTCATAGGCGTGTATTGTGAGCACGTCTGAGCACTGTGTAACGCTAGTAGTAAGAAGGTCCTAGGCGTTTAATCCGATCACGTATGTGTACTGTGTAACCCTATTAGAAAGAAGGTCCTAGGTGTGTAGTTGACACTTCTGTGCACTGTGTACCGCTAGTAGTAAGAAGGTCCAAGACAGTTATTGCGATCACGTCTGTGCACTGTGTAACGCTAGTAGAAAGAAGGTCCAAGACGTGTATTGCGAGAGCGTCTGTGCAATGTGACGCGCCAATAAATTCCAAAAATGGGCAATGTGTTTTCCATTGATCGTCCAATTAGAACATTCTGAAGATTGTTTTGTTTTTTTGTTTGTTTTTTAGTCATGACGACTCACGCTAGGTTCCCTGAAAGTATTCCCAATTACTGTGCCCAAAAAACCACCCAATTACCAGTTTCTGAAACGTTGACTTCAAATGCCGTGGGTTGAACACTCAATAGATCGATAAATTATTCGTAAGACCCTTAATAAAATTACTTAAGCAAAAACAAAAACAAAATATCTTTGTTTATCTTGTTTCTTTCTGTAGTCCCATGATTTATTGACCCCTACAACAGCAAAATAGTATAAAGGTTTGTTCACCATTAAACTAACTGTTAATAATGCTTCTATAATAAGCACGGTACAATTCCCAGAGTAATGGCCAAATTAGATTAAAAATACCACGAACGCTTTTGGTGCTTAATATAATTCCCTTTTCTTTTAAATTACCTTTGATATACTTGTATATTGTAATAAATATGTATGTGAAAGCGAGTGTCACAGTAACATAATAATTCAGGGGCTGTTACATTGGGAGTCGGGTAGCACTAATTGGGATTCTCATATGTTCACTTCTTGAATGCATATTGTATTTAGTAACTTTAGAAGTCGGAAATTTCAACCATTGCCGCTATGTTAATTTTCAACTTACCGCAAGAACTTTTGTTGCGTAAAATGTGTTCTTGTTTTAACGGAAATTAAAACATGATGTTAGAAATAAATGGTGTAGAAGCTGGTGGGACATTAAGGGGTGCGTTACTTGAGTTGTTGTTTTTTACGCAACTTGAGTAGATGTGAAGGTTGCGCAACGCCAATGCCAATATTTGGTGGGTTTTATTTTACATTATAATATTAACTAACTATATGATCAAAATACTGTAGTAATAATACATCAGGAATTTTATTATAACTTTGAAATATAACACAATAATCTAATGACACATTCAGATAGACATAGGAATTAAGCACTTTTCTTTTTTCGTATGCAAAAAAACAAATACAAATCCCCCTTTTTCCCGCTTGGAATTCGGGCGTGAATTGGGTTGCCTGAACAAATCTGAAAGATCAACACACTATTTTATAAAAATACACGTCTAGATATAAATCATTGTTAAGCCTAGGACGCGATAAACTTATGTATAGAAGGATAGTCTGTATTATATAAGATTATATAACAAAAAGAGGTTTGGGCTTCGATAAAATTGATATTCAGACGTTATTGAGAAACAAACATATAGTTTAATAAAACAATAGTTTATGCTTTGATTAAGATTGTGTTTAAACGTCAACCTTAATCGTTAATCTAATAAATAATTATGGTTAGCGCTATTAAGAAACGGAACCGAATTTTTGTTCATTGAAAATCGTACAGTTGTTCTCTAAAACGGTCTCCATTGCGTCGACCTGTGTCACCAATTTATGATTTTTTAACACTTTTTATAAATAGGAACGACACGTAAAAACAATACCATTTGTTATTTTTAATAATTCCGGCTGGAGAATGATCTATTATTTTTAATCAAAACATGTTGTATAGTCACCCTAGCAGGTTTTAATGACTAATGTGCTGTTATAGCCAGGAGCTAGCTTCTTAGAAGTATAATTTGTCAATGGTGGCAGGGTCTGCTAAAGGAGAAACCACGGTTTAGATAAATAGATAACGAGCCATGAATTTGTGGGGATGAAAAGATAAAGTTTAATAGAGCCTCTCCACAAAGTAAGCATGAATTACTACTTTGAACTAATCATGACTCTCTGACAATATTGTATTATCTCTATATCGATATAATGTTTGTTAAAAAAAAATTTACTTTCAGTTCCTCCTATAAAAACATACTGGGACATGTAAGATTGACGTTATTTTTTACCATAATTTGTTTGGTGGTAACACCAAAACCGTTTGTTTTTATCCTTGCAAGTGTTTAATCCTGGAGAGACCCGGGTGCTAAATGGGATAAGTGTTTAACATGAGACGATCACTTTTTTGTTAGCTTATGATTTGTTGGGACGCCTGATATCGTATTTTTCGCGACTCATTCTCATTCATCTCACTGATGGAATTGATAGTAAGGTGAAAAGAAATGTGTTAATTATAAGTCTGCTAAAAGTCTTGGTTTATGTCTACACCGCGTACTGCTCTACTTCAAGAACCAATTAATCTCCTTGATGCGCTAATGATTGTGTCTTTAAATCTGCGGGGCGAATTGAGTGATTTGGTTTGTACAGTCCAGTTTGATGTCCCGCAGGTTCATGACTATTGATCAGACCCCACCAATAGTTTCATAAATGCCCCTAATTGGCTGATTTAGGGCTTGTTTGTTCATCTCAATCGGGCAAAAAAACAAAAACAAAACTGACAGATTTCTATTTTAAACCGCGGCAAACATCCAAGGCGTGGCTAAAACATGACGGACGTCATAAATTTCATTCACAGGGGCGTATCTCGTTAGATCTAATATAATAAACACATGTTTAATGTAACGTTCGCTGTGTTTTCGACATGATTTGTGTTAAGGCATTTATTCTATTTCCGGGGCCTTCTAGGACTCTAAATAGCTTATCCATTTAATACAAATGGATGTTGGTTATAAATAGATGGATTCTAATTAAAACTAATAGCCAGTGGCAAAAGCGTTTTACTGCGTCCGACGAGACGAGAGTAAGCTCACAAAAAGCGTATTTATATTAAGCTTGGCATTAAAATGATGCATACGTTTTTATGTTTAGAAGTGCTTTCAATAACCATTTAATTACGTGCAAAGACTGGGTTGAGCATCACACCTAACAGGTAGAATCATTAACCGTGCTTCGAGACCAATGCTGGGAGAAAAAAAAATTAATGGAATTAATTAGGCCCACATTTTTTTTTCTTCTTAATTCTTAAAATTCAGTGTTTGTGGAATCTGCTGTACTGGACGACTGGTTTGGGACAGGACAAGGAATGGGGGAAGGAGGGGGGGGGCAAAACAAAAAGTAACCTGACATTCCAAAAGGCTTAGACTTTTAAGGCTTAAAAAGAATAGAAATGTTTTTGTTGTTTATGTCTATAATAAACCTCCACATACCCGGCCAAATAAAAAATTAATATTTGAAATTATTACCAAGAAAATAGTTCAAAAGTGAACCACTTCCTTCCTTCCCCCTCCCTTTCTCTGGAGGGGTCTGTACAGGTGTTGGACACGGTCGTTAAAGCACTATGATTCTCTGCACAGGTGTTGGACACCTACGTTAAAACACTATGATTCTTTGTACAGGTGTTGGACACGAACGTTAAGGCATTTTGATTCTCTGTACAGGTGTTGGACACGAACGTTAAGGCACTATGATTCTTTGTACAGGTGTTGGACACGAACGTTAAGGCACTATGATTCTCTGCACAAGTGTTGGACACGAACGTTAAAGCACTATGATTCTCTGTACAGGTGTTGGACACGAACGTTAAGGCACTATGATTCTTTGTACAGGTGTTGGACACGAACGTTAAGGCACTATGATTCTTTGTACAGGTGTTGGACACCTACGTTAAAGCACTATGATTCTCTGTACAGGTGTTGGGCACGAACGTTAAGGCACTATGATTCTCTGTACAGGTGTTGGACACGTACTTTAAAGCACTATGATTCTATGTACAGATGTTGGACACGAACGTTAAGGCACTATGATTCTCTGTACAGGTGTTGGACACGAACGTTAAGGCACTATGATTCTCTGTACAGGTGTTTTGGACACTTACGTTAAAGCACTATGATTCTCTGTACAGGTGTTGGACACGAACGTTAAGGCACTATGATTCTCGGGATCGGCGATACCCTTTTGTCAACCAGCAGGCAAGGTGGCAAAGTTAGTTATAGTTATTGTTATCGGCAGATCGAGTTCTGGTTTTAACCTTAAGTGGCTAAGAGTACAGTACCTGGCTTGTTCTGGTGAGATCAGTGCTTTCCAGATTACGGGTCTCATACCTTGGCCGTGTGTCGATGTCATATTTCAAAATGTAAAAAATCTGTTGATTTGCCGCATTTGACCAAAAAAATGTATAAAACTTCAATTGTTCATTCTTAAATTTGTTCATTTTCTTAAGTATCTCAAGATTTTCGGTTAAATTTCATCATGTTGTAAGTAGTTGTTTTTTTTTAGAATCCCTTGTCAAGGACGTTGCGTGTTGCTATAGCTAACAGTTTACAGACCCGGTCGTGTCATAAAATCATTAAGGCCATGAAGCCTCCTTCGACTGGACAGCTAGTGTGGACATCAAAGAGACAAACAACACGGCAGATAAAAGCATGGCCCGGCAATGGTATTACGGGGAAGGAGGAAGAAAAAAAACATGCGGCGCCATTTATAGGCTACCTTGGAGACAAAGGTAGACAACACACACTTCCGGATTAGAAAGATTGTGATATTATGACAGTTAAAGATTATATGCAACAGCGACAAAAAAAAACCGAAGTTTATAACAATTCTTGAATGATACCAACAATTTCAACCAAAAAAAGGAAGGCGAAATTTAATTTTATTTTTATTTCTGTCTTCACACATATAATAAAATTTAAATAACTGTAACAAACCGATGTGTTTCTACAAACAAAATCAAGATCGTCGTAGAACAAGGGTATCCAAATTCTGGCCCGATGGCCAAATAATGTGTTTATTTTCATGATCAGGCCCACTCATACTTTTCTTCATGGAATATGACCCTCATTGCAAAATGTTTATGCGTAGCACATCAAGAATTTTTTTTTAATTCATAAGAGATGATGTCATCGTAGAATTTTAATTTAAGAATAAAGAATTTTGATTTTAAAATCTTTCTTTGATTAGTCTTTATTAGACGAGTTGCAAAGCTCTAATATGTTTAAAATAATTTTAAGATGTGGCGAATAATTTGCGCAAAGAAAGGATGTGTAGCAGTAAATAGAAACAACGATAATTAGCTAACTTAATAAAATAGAAATTTAAAAAAACCCGTTAAAAAAACAAGTTTTTTTTACTATAAATCCTTTATGTCCGAGACGTAACTAAAAAAGAATGTTCATTATAATACGCAGTACAAGACAATTCAAAAATACAAAATTGTAGTTATGTGTCGTAAAACATGTTTAATATAATGCGCACCGATCAGGAATATCTTTTTAAAAAAGTATTATCAATATAATATGCACCTTATTGCGCGACAGGAAAGGTTGTTCAATATAATACGCACCACGACACTATGGCAAAAACAATTAACATGTTACATAGAGACAAATAAAGAAAATCTAAAAATTCATTAATTTAATTACGTTACATTCGATTAATCTGAAATTTCGATACATCATTTTTATCATCGGCACGAGTCTGTTTGCAAAATTTCAGCTTGCTAGCTTACGAGGAAGTGGGTTAAAAATCGATCCAAAGTTTTTTTTCGGCACCGCCCGCCTGCCTCAAGCAGACACCATGAGTTAATATAAAGGATTTAAAAACAGTAAGTTTTCCGTCCAAATCGACGCTTTGCATGTGTTACCTTACATCCACCCGGTGGCTGAATTCCCAGACCCTATAATACCACAGCCATGACTTACACCTCATCACTTCTCATCTGATGATTGTCACAAATATCATAAAGAACCGCACACACATTCATCATCATGCATCGCTCATCTCAATTGTTTTCCGTAGACTTTGCCCACGGTTGAGATGGATGTGTGTTTATAAGTCACTAGCTGTTTCTAATTACGTCATCAAAACTAGGGGGGAAGCAATAAATACGGTAACAGTTTTTGACAACAGAAATGGATGCCCACAGTTAAAGTTTTATATAGGCTTGATAATATATGGGGATACTCATATAATAATAGTTTTTTGCTTCGATGGAAAATAAAGTTAATTTTCATGACATTATAATAAAATTGATAAAATTTAAATGTTGAGCCACTGCTCAATCATAAACATGTTTTTAATGGTCCAAATCAGTAGTTGACATATAGAAAAAGCTGATATATATATATATATATATATATATATATATATATATATATATATATATATATATACAGGGGGACTCAGAACTCTAAGTGTTATTAATATTTATTGCGATCGATTGTGGGATTTAATGTGAGATATAAAATTTGATCAACTAACACAAAAGTTCTGAGTCCCCCTGTGTGACTCCTTAGTTTGTGACTAAAAAAATTAGTTTCTGCTTTTTCATGCGAGATTCTACATTCCTCACTGCAGCTGGGCCTCATCTTTTTTAAAAAGTGTTTTTGTTCATTTTATAATAACCTACATTAGAATTTTTTTTTAATCCTTATCTATTTAAGAAATAATTTCTGGGTGGTAGGATTGGGGGAAGGGGGGGGGGTAACAGTAATGTTTTGGAAACGGTATAAAGTGGTAAAAAATACCTTTATTATTGTTGGCATAAAGAAGATAAGGCCCAATACCGAATAACTGGGAATTTTTTTTTAATGTACCCACAGTCAATAGACCAATAAATACAAACTTGGTAGAAACGTCTGAAGGCCCCCCCCCCACTTATTTAATTGGACAATAACAATGAAACTAGGATCAAATTCATACAAGCAGACACACACACGCGCGCGCCCAGACACACACACGCGCATGACCCCGTCAAATGAAACTAATAAGCTCGAGGCAAGTGTTCACATGGTGAGCATCACGTGCTGTTCAAGCAACCGGAAATGCTCTCATTTGGCCTCACTTTATAACACAATTCATTTTCTTGCAATAAAAATGAGGAAATTGAGTGAAGGCGTGTTGTCAGGAAGATTTGATCCCCTCTCCCCCCACACACAATCCTGTCCCCAACACCTATCCCCATTCACACCGTCCTTGTCTCCGTGTCCACTCTCTCTCGCTCTCTCTCTCTCTCTCTCTCTCTCTCTCTCTCTCTCTCTCTCTCTCTCTCTTTCTCTCTCTCTCTCTCTCTCTCTCTCTCTCTCTCTGTTTGCTGTCCTAGTTCCTTAAATGCACGTTTCATCCTTGTTCGTTAAAACACTGACACGTTCCTTGTCCATCTGTTTATTTAAGGTCTTAATTATTTCGGAAATTGTATTTCTTCTAAATACCCTGATAAGGCATAAAAAAGACAAAGGGGGGAAAAACTAGCCCTATATAATTTTTTTAATTATATTGTTTTTAAAGAACAAGAGAGAGAGAGATTTTTTATTGACAGCAAATACTCGTATGCATTCACGGAACCCAGGTTAAAATTTGTCAGGCAACGGGATATTTCCTGTCGGGGAAACTTTCAGAGCGGTTCGCATCTTGGGGTCAGGGACATTGGCTTTTATGTCAATGGATCGGATCACAAATATTAAGGGACATGTTCTTTAGCAACGTCTCTTTCGAGACCACACATGAAATTAATTGTAGACAACAATCAAAAACTTGATTTAAGAATCGGACAAGGTTGGAATTCCGCCGATGATTATGTCTTTCCGGAAACATCTCAAAGTCTGATGAGACATCATCACAAAATTAATCATTTTCCCAACCCTCCCCCATGTGTTCACTTGTACCCCCCCCCCTTTCTTTTTTTAAAATCCTTTATAATTGTTTGAACCCTTGATTGCCTGCTTGATTGTCGGTCGCCAAAACTTTGGATCGATTTTTAACCCACTTCCTCGTAAGCTAGCGAGCTGAAATTTAGCAGGCAGTTTTGTGGCGATGACAAAAACTATGTTTCACAATTTCAGATCGATTGCATGTACCGTATTTAAATTATTGAATTTTTACATTATTTTATTTATTCCTATGTATCATGCTATTTTTTGAGTTAGAGTGTCGCGGTGCGTATTATATTGAACAACCTTTCTGTCGCGCAATAAGGTGCGTATTTTATTGACTACACTTTTATAGACATATTCGTGATCGGTGCGCATTATGTTAAACATTTTTTACGACACAACTGCAATTTTATATTTTTGGATGGTCTTGCGCTGCGTATTATAATGAACATTCTTTTAGTTACGTCTAGTACATAAAGGATTTATAGTGAAAAACTTGTTTTTTACGGGGTTTTTTATTTCACTTCTCCTACTCCGAGGGATCATACAAAAAATTATTAAGAGCTCTCTCCACTATTTAAAATAGCCTGAAGTAGAACCCATAGTGGTTCTAGTTAAGCGTAGTCGAAAAGTGTACGGCGCTAAGGATATACGGTTGTCAGGATTATGATAGGGGGCGTCCATAAAGTGTGTCACGCTCCAGAGGGGGGGGGAGTGATGTAAGAAAGTGTGACAGTTTGTTACAGGGGGAGGGGGGTCCGCAATGTGTGACGTCACGGTTTTTTATATTAAAGTTTAATTACATGTATTTTGTTAATAAAAAACAAAATTTTTGTTCAAAAGTGTGGCGTACTTTAGGGGGGGTCCAGGATTTTTGACAGTTTGTGACAGAGGGAGGGGGGTAAAATGGTCAAACATAGCGTGACGTACTTTATGGACGTCCCCTTAGCAGTCGCTGCTAATGGGTCGAAGGCAAACGAGAGGATTCCGATGACGGACACCACAGACGCGTTGTTGGTCGGGATACCTCAGCGACAGTTTCATCCTGCTCATCTAGAAACTCAGAGAGATGAGTGCTAGTACTTTTTACCGTATCTCATCTACCAACCCAGTGAGAGGAGTGCTAGTACTTTTTGCCGTATCTCATCTACCAACCCAATGAGAGGAGTGCTAGTACTTTTTACCGTACCTCATATATCAACCCAGTGAGAGGAGGGCTAGTACTTTTTACCGTACCTCATATATCAACCCAATGAGAGGAGTGCTAGTACTTTTTACCGTACCTCATATATCAACCCAGTGAGAGGAGGGCTAGTACTTTTACCGTACCTCATATATCAACCCAGTGAGAGGAGTGCTAGTACTTTTTACCATACCCCATGTAGCAACCCAGAGAGAGGAGTTCAATTACGTTTTACCATATAAGTACCGCAAAGATTACTGCTGACGTCAGCTCTGGGGAAAACTTCCAGGTTGCTAGGTACTGGCGTTTGTTGGTCTCCTCAAACCTGGTCTCCTTGGGAGGGGTGACGGAGGGCGGTAGGCTCAGACGTGCTTGACTTACATCAGGTGGGCCACTTTGATGGACCCCCATCTAACGACGATCCAAAACCAAGAGGAGTCGTGAGCTGAGGTGCGTGGTGCTGGGGCGTTAGTGGATTTGTGTAGGAAATCCACCACCCCTTTGTGAGTTTTGATACACTGGAGGCACCCCCGAACGTTTTCTGTAGTGTTTTGGCGGCGCACCAAAAGTAGGACCCCCCCCCCACCACCGTTCACCCATGCGTGCTAAGTTCCCTGGGGACGAGGTGCCAGAAGAAATCTCCGAGCAGAACTATAAGAGCTTTTAACTTGGACGTTTTTTAAAAATGTAAATTCATATTTCTCTGATATTGATTTATAATACGGGGAGCTCTATTCTCCTAGAAGCATGAGGCCTTATACAGCTGCCTAATGTGTGTCCCTATCTTAAGATGATACGGTTCTTTCCCCCTCCCTTATCCGCATTTGTCCGCATTTCAATACCCCCCCCCCAACCTCACGCGTCTATGGACGTACTTTGAGGAAGACCCTTAATGTATTGTATACTAATTTGATATCGAACAAATTGATTGATCCAGTATTCAAAGAAAACTATTTATATGTTCCGGTAAAGTAAATAACCATATCTTTGCGCACACCGCATGCAAATATTGTATTCTCTTTTTGCTTTAAAAAAAATCACCTCTTCATGTTTCGTGATTTCACTGTAAGAGAGTCTAGATTTAATGAATTAAAAATAACGTTTCATATCGTTCATTTTGTTCAAAGTGCTGAAATTGTAATTATAGAGATAATTTGCCAAAACATCGGTGCTAGAAATAAACGCCAATTACAGTACCAGCGATAATGCGAACCTAAGTTTACGTTAGACAGGACATGCATTAAAATAACTCACTTTATCTGATAAATTTCTTATAGTACCATCACCACCTCCCCTCCCACCTCCACTCCCCATCTCCCCTTCCACTCCCCATCTCCACCTCCACTCCCCATCTCCACCTCCAATCCCCATCTCCACCTCCACTCCCCATCTCCACCTCCACTCCCCATCTCCACCTCCACTCCCCATCTCCACCTCCACTCCCCATCTCCACCTCCACTCCCCATCTCCACCTCCATTCCCTCCAACTCTAAGCCACCACATAAAATTTGTCATACCATGAACTAAAGTCTTATTTTAACGCAAACTTTAATGAGGCATTTTTGCACCGTATTTAAATTTCTGTACGAAGACAAAAATATTTATCACCAAACGCAGTTGTGTGCAATTGTTTGAAAGAATCTCATATTTAGGTATTTCATTTTTTTATTTTTTAATGTTAGCGGTACTTTGCTTTATCCACAGACTAACTTGTTACCTACAGCATTGGCATAGCATACGGAGCTGAAGGGGGTGGGAGTTACCCATGCGCAAAAATTATTAGAGTTAGAGCGCATAACTGATTTTTTTTTAAAGTGGGAAAATTAAATAGTCCGACACCCGACAAGTTCA
Organism: Ampullaceana balthica; assembly: GCA_944989445.1. NCBI lineage: Eukaryota > Metazoa > Mollusca > Gastropoda > Lymnaeidae > Ampullaceana > Ampullaceana balthica. The sequence goes on along the minus strand of CALYLW010000232.1, from coordinate 285,583 downwards.
TTTCTTTTTACTCTTTGCAAAGAAAATAAATGTAAGCATGAAAATACTGTTTCACAATCTATTAGATATTGCTGGGTAATGTTTACAAGCATAAATTTCATGTTTCTCATGCTGCAACCATAGGTAGAATGCTCTTTAACAAAATCCAATTAAACTGAGGCAAGCGTGTAAACTGAGATTCAACCTCCACCCTCCCACCCCAACCAAATGAAATCAACGGTAAAGCAGGAAGTTTGGGTTGCCTTACATAATGGCATCTTCTTTTTTTTAACCACGTTTTTAAATCCCTTATATTAACTTCACCGCCTGTCATCTCTCTCTGTCTTGGGCGGGCGGAAAAGGAAAAGTCAAAAATGACCCACTTCCCATGATCCGATCGAACTGAAATTTGGCACACGGACCCGTCTGACCTAACAATGCATCGTATCAAAATTTCAGATCGATCGAACGTACCGTAATTAAATTTATGCATTTTTAGTTTATCCTTATATGAGGTATGTAATTTAAATTCACGGTTTGTTATTGTTTTTTTGCCACGTGAAATTTTGAGCTGACGCATTGAGGCGACCCAACGAAGCGACGGGCGCTTTTGTTTACATTTTGCGTGTCACTCTGAGCTCGGTCAAGCGAATCGGTGACCAGACTTTTCCCCTCCCCCCACCCACCCCTCCCCCCCCCACACTAGGGTTATGATGCAAAGTTGAGTTAAGACAGATTCATTCTGTAAATGTTTGAAAATAATCAATACTGTTAGTTATGTCTCATATATAAGGGATTTATAGTCAAAAACTTTGTTTTTACGGGTTTGTTTTATTATTCGCTTTCGTTCCTGTTTTTCCACAATTTTTCAATCTGCCAAAGTAAAATTAAACCACTTCTGATGGTCCTAGAGATCTCAAAATTTTACCACAGATAGATCTTGGACGACAATGCATTGAAACAAAATTTCAGATCGATCGAATGTACCGTTATTAAATTATTGAACTTTTTTACTTGTTTACATTACATTCACGTACGGAGTTCACACCAACCCCGACCACATCAACCATGTTTAACATCAATGGGAGATCAGTCATTTCCAGTCTGTAAATGTTTGTCGGGCAATGCTTATTATATTTGAAAATAATAAATACTTCAAAACTCACCGTAGCATACACTTAGACTAAAAAGAATAAAATAAATAGAAGTAGATTTTTAAAAACCACGTTTTTATAAGCGGACTACAGAGAAGAAAATAATACTTTTTTTCACAGAATTGTGGAAGAAAATTTTTTTTCTTGATTGATAAAAATTTCTAACTTATATGCTCAAGTACTATGATGTAATATGACTAAAAACGTGGGCGGGCGCTTTTTAGGCGTTTGGCTAAAATGATAAGGGTTTACAAATGACGAGTAAGAAAATGAGTGAATTGAATTAGTTAAGCCTGATCTTCTTTTTAAGTTCTTTTTTTTAGTCAGCTTATAAAAACCTGGTTTTTAACAATCTTTTTTTTTACTTCTATTTATTTTTCTCATTCTTGCATTTATGGCGTAGTGAGCGATGCTCTGATCCACTTGCAGCAACAAAATCTTGCACTCGATCGATGTGCAAAAGTTGAAAGCATTGGGTCAACTTTGTCAGCAACTGTTTTGTGTCAAAGAGGACAGAAAACTGTTTATTCGTGGGTCAAACTGACAGCGACGACAGGCAGCTCTGAACATGTTTGGAAGGCGGTTGTCCTTTAGACAATTGAGGGTTGTTGCCCTTGTGAAGATTTGTATGGAATGATCTCAGCATCGTTGCGTTAATCCTACTCCAATTGGAAGCCCGCCGATTGAGGAACTTTACGGACACTGTCGGTAAATGGCATTGAACATCCAATCAGCCATCATGTTAACTTTGCCCCGGGCGCTGGAAACACAGGCTGAGTCACCGAGTACAGAAATATGTATTTTAAAATGCCTGCCCAATAAAAAAATTAGCGTCTAATCTTCCAATCCTAAATCCTCGAGTTAATATAGCATATGAAACATTTCCACTCCGCGCCTACTTCCATAAAAACACCAAAAACACACTTTTCTATTGGACACACTTGTATTTGAATATGATCAGTGCTGGATTTACCTATTTGCTAAACATGCTATAGCCTAAGGCCCCTGCCTTCTTGGGGGCCTCCGGAATTTTTTTCTCCATATTTGTCACTGGCATAGAACATCTGGACTTCAAAAGAGCTCCCATATCTCAAATAGCTTAGAGCTCCATTAAGTCTAAATCCGGCCATGAAAATGACTCTGAACTTGTTGCACTGGTGAATGGTAAATGGCAGCATCCCTTCGTTAAAAAATTCCTAGGCTTTTTCCCAGTTAATGCACGTTTTCTCAATTTAAGGTTTAACATACTAATGGGTTATTTATCTTTTTCTATAAAACACAGCATCAATTATAATATATTTGAAGAAAAACACTTCGATTGACATAATATTTGGAAATGAAATCCATCAAAAAAATTTCAAACAAGCTGTTTGTCAACATAAAATTGTCAAAACCAATTATTTGAACATTGAGTGACGTTCTCTACTAAAAATAGATGTCATTACTCTTTCCTACCCCCCCCCGCCCGCACCCCACCCCAGTGGGAAATCTAATAGGGTTTATAAAGTGCTTTTATTCGAGCATGTTTAACACAAATATTGAAGCTAGTATTCGAGAGTTCCTTTTTTTCTGTATTAGAAAAAAATTATTGCCTCCTTGATTAATCATTCAACGGTGGCTAATGCTTTCTTCGCCGTAAATAAAACTTTATCAATAAACTATTCATCACATGCTCCACATTCAGCCAGTGACGTCCAAACACGTCGTTGGAGCGGAGATTGAGTATGTACAAACATAAGTTTGGAGTTTCCGGATAAATTTTACGTCATCTGCCAGGTAAGAACGTCAGAAGCCTGTGTTAGATATATAGCCGCGGACCCACAGAGCCAAAATGTAAGAATCTGTTGATGGACAGTCAGTCAGTCAGTCAGTCCCCAGGCTTTTAGTGTGAAGTCATCAGGAAGTGGAAGTACGGACGCCAAATTAAGAAATTGAGGGCGCTGTACAACCCAGAATTATTAAAAGGTTATAAATGTTGCTCTTGTTATGCTTTTGTATGGGAAAATGAGATTACATTTATTATGCCATTACTTGAAGCGAATCGACATGATTTGTGGTGGATAATTTCATGAATTCGTTATTTTTGTATTTTTTTCTTTAATTATTATTTTTTTAATATTAAGAAAATCACTCAAAATTTAAAATTTAATTAAATAAACATAAATGAGGAAAAATATTTATGTTTAAAATAGTAAAAATCTCAAATAATTTTTATTTTTCACTTTTTTTTCCTTTTTTTCATTTTGATTCTGGGGCACAGGTAATATCCATTCTGTGACAAAGGTAATAGCCATTCTGTGACAAAGGTAATAGCCATTCTATGACAAATGCAATAGCCATTCTGTGACAAAGGTAATAGCCATTCTGTGACAAGGGTAATAGCCATTCTGTGATATATGTAATAGCCATTCTGTGACAAATGTAATAGCCATTCTGTGACAAAGGTAATAGCCATTCTGTGACAAATGTAATAGCCATTCTGTGACAAAGGTAATAGTCATTCTGTGACAAATGTAATAGCCATTCTGTGTCAAAGGTAATAGCCATTCTGTGACAAAGATAATAGCCATTTTGTGACAAGGGTAATAGCCATTCTGTGATATATGTAATAGCCATTCTGTGACAAATGTAATAGCCATTCTGTGACAAAGGTAATAGCCATTCTGTGACAAATGTAATAGCCATTCTGTGACAAAGGTAATAGTCATTCTGTGACTAATGTAATAGCCATTCTGTGTCAAAGGTAATAGCCATTCTGTGACAAAGATAATAGCCATTTTGTGACAAAGGTAATAGCCATTTTGTGACAAAGGTAATAGTCATTCTGTGACAAATGTAATAGTCATTGTCTGACAAAGGTAATAGCCAATCTGTGACAAAGGTAATAGTCATTCTGTGACAAATGTAATAGCCATTCTGTGATATATGTAATAGCCATTCTATGACAAATGTAATAGCCATTCTGTGACAAAGGTAATAGCCATTCTGTGACAAATGTAATAGTCATTCTCTGACAAAGGTAATAGCAAATCTATGACAAAGGTAATAGTCATTCTGTGACAAATGTAATAGCCATTCTGTGATATATGTAATAGCCATTCTATGACAAATGTAATAGCCATTCTGTGTCAAAGGTAATAGCCATTCTGTGACAAAGATAATAGCCATTTTGTGACAAAGGTAATAGCCATTTTGTGACAAAGGTAATAGCCATTTTGTGACAAAGGTAATAGCCATTTTGTGATAAAGCAAATAGCCATTCTGTGACAAAGGTAATAGCCATTCTGTGACAAAGGTAATAGCAATTCTGTGACAAATGTAATAGCCATTCTGTGATATATTTAATAGCCATTCTGGGACAAATGTAATAGTCATTCTCTGACAAAGGTAATAGCCAATCTGTGACAAAGGTAATAGTCATTCTGTGACAAATGTAATAGCCATTCTGTGATATATGTAATAGCCATTCTATGACAAATGTAATAGCCATTCTGTGACAAAGGTAATAGCCATTCTGTGACAAATGTAATAGCCATTTTGTGACAAATGTAATAGCCATTTTGCGACGAAGGTAATCGCCATTTTGTGACAAAGGTAATAGCCATTTTGTGACAAATGTAATAGCCATTCTGTGACAAATGCAATAGCCATTCTGTGACAAATGTAATAGCCATCCTGTAACAAATTTGAAAGCCATTCTGTGACAATGCAATAGCCATTCTGTGACAAATGTAATAGCCATTCTGTGTCAAAGGTAATAGCCATTTTGTGACAAATGTAATAGCCATTCTGGGACAAATGTATTAGCCATTCTGTGACAAATGCAATAGCCATTCTGTGACAAATGTAATAGCCATTCTGGGACAAATGTAATAGCCATTTTGTGACAAAGGTAATAGTCATTCTGTGACAAATGTAATAGCCATTCTGTGATATATGTAATAGCCATTCTATGACAAATGTAATAGCCATTCTGTGACAAAGGTAATAGCCATTCTGTGACAAATGTAATAGCCATTTTGTGACAAATGTAATAGCCATTTTGCGACGAAGGTAATCGCCATTTTGTGACAAAGGTAATAGCCATTTTGTGACAAATGTAATAGCCATTCTGTGACAAATGCAATAGCCATTCTGTGACAAATGTAACAGCCATCCTGTAACAAATTTGAAAGCCATTCTGTGACAATGCAATAGCCATTCTGTGACAAATGTAATAGCCATTCTGTGTCAAAGGTAATAGCCATTTTGTGACAAATGTAATAGCCATTCTGGGACAAATGTAATAGCCATTCTGTGACAAATGCAATAGCCATTCTGTGACAAATGTAATAGCCATTCTGGGACAAATGTAATAGCCAGTTTGTGACAAAGTTAATAGCCATTTTGTGACAAATGTAATAGCCATTCTGTAAAAAAAATGTAATAGCCATTCTGTGACAAAGGTAATAGCCATTTGTGACAAATGTAATAGCCATTCTGTGACAAATGCAATAGCCATTCTGGGACAAATGTAATAGCCGTTCTGTGACAAAGTTAACAGCCATTCAGTGACACAGGTAACAGCCATTCTGTGACACAGGTAAAGGTTATTCTGTGACACAGGTAAAGGTCTTTCTGTGGCACAGGTAAAGGTCGTTCTGTGGCACAGGTAAAGGTCATTTTGTGGCACAGGTAAAGGCCGTTGAGTCCATGAACAGGGTGTCTATTTAAAAATGTGCTGGTTTTGCTTCCATTAATAATGAATTCTTGGGGTTTTGTTGTATGCTAGTCTGCGTCATTAACCAAATTAATCCGGTACCGGTTCCTAGGACTTTGCCCCAGTTCACTCCAAAGCTTCCAGTGATGACGAACGATGCAGGATTTAGATTTGCTGTGAGTGTGAGCCTTGAGTTAAAAATTCAAATGTTTTTTTAATAGCACAATGATTTGAATCTGTGTAACTTGTGAAGTTGAAAAATATAAAATTGAATGCTTAGACATTCAATTATCGACTACTACGTGTTTTTTTAAAGTTGATTTCATGTTAATTCTATTTTGATTGAATTTTTAGCGGCACCCAGTGGCGTCACTAGGGGGGGCGAGGGGGGCGGGCCGCCCCGCGACACCCATCAAGGGGTGACACCCGAGCCTAAAATTTTACTGTGTACGATTTTATGTCAGAAAACAAAATATGACAAATTGTTTAATCTAGAAAGAAATTAAGAAAAATAATGAAATGCGTTAAACGCGAAAATTCTTATTAAAAAAAATATCAGTTAACTTGCAATAATAAAACAGTCCCAACACACGAACAACATTAAAACAAATTAGGAAAAAAAGAAAAGAAATAGTCGCAGCAGAGAGATCTTTAAAAAAGGCTGGAATGAAAGAGGCAGTGTCTTCTGTTTTAAAAGATATAAAGCCATTTGGGCTTGGACACACACACCGACAGCATGAACGAATCCCACCTCACGACTCCCTTAATCACAGTGGGGTGGGGGGTACGATTTTTATCACCAACCCCCCCACCCCCCCACCCCCCAAAGAAAAAAATCAAAAGATTGGTTTTCTTTGTTGATGTTTTTCTTGAGGAAAATTATGATTTCTATGTCTTTGAGTTAATATTTTATATATATATATATATATATATTTATTAAAGGCGTGAAAGCATAGATATGCATGTTTATATACAGGTAGTCCTCCGATTACGACGGTCCCATCCCGACTTACGCTGTATAGTGCTTACGAACGCGCCCCCGTAAAGAATAGTATTACGCGTTATTCCGTAATTTAAAAAAAAATTCATTAGGCAACGAATTCTTTTCTCTATTTGAAATAACAAAAATTATTGAAAAATATGTTTGATTATTATTTCAACCTACAACTTTCGTTTGCGAATTTTTTAAATGGCGAAGTTTTCAATCAAGCCAATAAAGCTGAGTAAGCTTACAAGTTCCTTTTCAATGCTCATTAGAGAGAGCATATTCAGCCTTTTTCGTCCCATGCAAATTCTAACTCATTATATATTCTTTTCAACTTTGAAAAGGATCGCTTTCGGCTGCAGTTTGATGTCATCATTGAAAGATAGATGCGAAGTGCGATGTGTACATTTTTAAAGTACTGTGTGAAATATAGCTAATTCAAAAGCAGGAATTTTTTTTAGCTCTGTGCAAGTTTTTTTAGTTTCGCTTTGTGCTAATTCCTTTTCCTTACCCTGAGCCTGGGGCTTGACAATAACTTTTTTAAGAGTTCTGAAAATTGGACTAATTCTGAAGGTAAGCAGTCTTCGAAATCACTCATGAACCTACATGTGGAAGAAAATCAGAAGCCCCGAGCCTAGTGCTCTTTATGGGTCTTCCCGGAAGACCCCCTTAGCCATCTGGCCACCAAAGGGACGTAACAGCTGAGGACCCCCCCCCCAAAAAAAAAGCAGTCGCTTCTGAAGCGGCCACCTGGGTCATCCATGACATACAGTCGAAGATGCCTCCCACTAAGTTGCCCTCACAAGGAGTCGGTGGAATTTCCTACTACGACCCGCTACCAGCTTTGGCGCCATCCCGGCAAAGCACACGGGTCTCCATGGTTAGGACCGCCGCAGACCGGGGGATCATCAAAGACCTACCTAGGGTGCAACCTCCACTGGAAGGTTTCCTCAGAGCTGGCGTCCAATGCGTTCTTCGCGGCACTTTTTGCTAATCCGTACTGGCGCTCCTGGCCCTATACCGGCACCGCTCGATGGCGTTGCTAGTAAATTGAGGGGGACGAAACGGTTGCTTCGGATTTACCCGACCCCTTCTTCGAAATCACTTGAATGTTCTTGCATTAACTTGGCTGCTGCCCATCGGGTGGCGAAAGTGCTGAGCTCAGTTAGGTTTGTAAGAAAGCCAAATTTCTCATGGATGTATTTATATGCACCTAACCAATGTTGTAGGGCTTAAGAAAGTTTGTCAATGATGACCAGAAATACCCCAATCTTGAATTTTTTTCTCCAGGAGAATACTGTTTTGTTGATGTCCCTTTATCAAACTGACGCTTTCTTTTTTGTTTCATAGTATTGAAGATTGTTTACACTGTTTTTACCACGGACTTTTCCTTTCCTTTGTCTTCATAGGAATAAAATTAAGAATGCTATTTTTTAACAAACTCAATGAGAGACTTCCTTTCTAAAATTGTTTCCCAAATTTCAAGTAAAATAGCGACTTCCAGCTGTTCAATTTACTTTAGAAATCCTTCTTCTTCAAGTCGGCAGTCACGTGGCTGATTTTCATTCGTTGCTAATTCTTGCAGTGCTGCGATATTCTCATGGTATGAGCTATTAACAGACCTTACAGCATAATGTCAGGCTGACCATCTTGTGTCAGACAAGGCTTTTTTTAGCATGTATCAATTTCATATGTTTTTGAAGTACCTGTCAACGATGAGTATATGCAACAAGTCGGGTATAAAGATTTTGTAGAAGACAAAAAATGTGACCGCAGTAGGACAACCTGCTGCTCTTTTCCCAACCAAATTAAAGGAATGAGCTGTGCACGGCTCATAATGAGCTACAATGCACTTCTCACGAAGAATAGCCTGGTTTCCGTTATACTTCCTACTCATTTGCAGCATTGCCGTATGACTGTCCAAGGCATTTTCAGGGATTCGTACAAACATAATGGCCTGCATCTTTATTATACACTATAATTCATAAAAAGTTTTGGGGCCCTTAAATTATTGGGGGCTTTAGCCCGTTCAGCCCCCCCCCTTTTTTAATCCGCCATAGGGGGGGGGGACTCCACGCATCTGTGACGATGTGGTACGAGGAGTGGTGTTTAAGAAATGTGATGTCACATCAAAAACGCGAAACTTTAAATAAAAGTTCCACTTAAATATTTGATTGTTTACCATTTATTTAATTACGTTTTCAATGACTTCACGGGTGTCACGATATTACAGTGAAGACTTACCCTAAATACATATTTAAATGACAAAAATAATTTGCAACATGCTATTTTTTATTGAGAAAATACGGCTTGGGGGAGGGGTGTCAAAGCTTTGTGACGTCATATTGTAAAAAAGGGGTGGGGTCTAAGTTTTTGTGACAAAGTATGACGCTGGGGGAGGGTGGGGTAAAATCGGCAACCTCGCGTGACGTCATTTATGGACGGCCCCTTCAGTCGTGAAGGGGTGACACCATGAGCTACCGCCCCGGGTGACACCAACCCTAGTGACGCCTCTGGCGGCACGTCCATTATCTTGCCTATCAGCAAGGGTGTTCAAAGTCCGGCCCGCGGGCAAAATGCGCCCGATAGCAAATATTATCTTATCTTATCAATACAGACGCTCTGTGCATAAGATAATTGCGTCCACAGACCATGACAGATGATCTGTTGGCAAGTGATGCAGCGATCACAGGCCACGGCTTTGTGGGTTCCACGCATTACCCAGCCGCCTAACTAGTGTTAGGTACCCATTCGGAGCTGGGTGACTTAGGGACGCCCTATGCCCCGGGAACAAATCTTTGCCTTGGCATGGATTCGAACCCGTGACCATCGGTACGCCAGGCTAGCGCGCTGCCACTCGAACACCGCGTCCTACTCGACCACAGCTAAATATTGACGAGATTCTAATCCAATTAGAGTAATTTATATTGATGGAATCGGATTTTCATTGAGTGTAAAAAACCACGATATTATTGAATCCTTTTTTTCCCCCAACAAAATGTCACTCTTGAAAAAACAAAATACAAAACAAAAAACAAACATAAAAGCCTGTAAGTCAGTCTTTAAGTACGGTATGTCGTTTTAGTTAATTATCTTAACCCGGCCCGCACATTTTTAAATCCCTTATATTAACTTCACCGCCGTCTCTCTCTCTGTCTCTCTGTCTGTCGTCATCTCTCTCTGTCTGTCTTGGGCGGGCGGAAAAACAAATGTCAAAAATGACCCACTTCTCGTGATCCGATCGAGCTGAAATTTGGCACACGGACCCGTCTCACCTAACAATGCATCATGTCAAAATTTCAGATCGATCGAACGTACCGTAATTAAATTAATGCATTTTTAGTTTATCCTTATATAACGTGTGTAATTCAAATTCACTGTTTGTTATTGTTTTTTTCCACGTGAGAGTTTGAGTTGACGCGACCCATCGAAGTACCGGCGTGCTTTTGTTTACATTTTACGTGTCACGCTGAGCTCGGTCAAATGATCGGTGACCAGACTTTTCCCCTTTCCTACAGGGTTATGAAGCAAAGTTGAGTTAAGACAGATTCAGTCTGTAAATGTTTGTCGCGTTTGACGATAATCTGTTATCTGTTAGTTATGTCTCATAAAGAAGGGATTTATAGTCAAAAACTTTGTTTTTACGGGCTTGTCTTATTACTTCATTGAATACGACCCAAGTTATCAAGAGAGGACCGAAAAAGCTGATTATACTTTTCCATTTTCATCCATTGATATTAACCATATAGAATATATCAATTTTTCGGCAATAAGCACATAAAATGAAACAAATCAAATTAAATAAATAATATTTCGCTACCTGGTCAGTACAGGGAAAATAGTGCTCCGGTCATTAATGCAATGGAAAAAAATAACTGCCGGTCCGCCACAATAAAAAGTTTGAGAATCACTGATATACGACACTTATAAAGCGATTTTCAATTGTAATGAGGCTTAGGGTGGAAAGACCAACCGAAGTGAGAAGGAAAACAGGCTAAAGACTTCAAAATTTAATCCCAGTTTTAATTATTTTTCAATCTCTCCATCTTCAGAGTCCGGTCAAGTTAGTTGCAGTTGGCACCCGATCGTCCGGGCCAATCGTTCCATGTAAATGGTGACCTAATGATGTCGCCAGGTGTCAATGGAAAGCTGACTGCTGACATGACGAGGACATGGGCTGCTCGGCCTCACTAGACGTCTCATCGATCACGTGGCCCACGCGGCAACAGTGCTGCTCCAAGATGGACGAGGTGGACATTACTCGAGCAGAGAAAACAACGACGCCGAGAAACTGGACGTCATTGACCAATAATCTGCAAGTGAGAGAGTTACCACTGTCTGCTGCCAGTGTCTTTTACCACTGTCTATTACCACTGTCTGTTGCCACTGTCTGCTACCACTGTCTTTTACCACTGTCTATTACCACTGTCTATTACCACTGTCTGCTGCCAGTGTCTGCTACCACTGTCTTTTACCACTAACTATTACCACTGTCTGCTGTCAGTGTCTGCTACCACTGTCTTTTACCACTGTCTATTGCCACTGTCTGTTACCACTGTCTTTTACCACTGCCTATTACCACTGTCTATTGCCACTGTCTGTAACCACTGTCTTTTACCACTGTCTATTACCACTGTCTGTTGCCACTGTCTATTACCACTGTCTATTAGCACTGTCTGTTGCCACTGTCTATTAATAACACCGTCTGCTACCACCGTCTGTCTAATTTTTTTTAAAATATATCAAAGTTCCTCTAATATTTAAACAAGTAGAAATATGATATCTGAATCTTACCTCAAAATATAAATTAATTACAATAATTAAAAATGCAATTACTTTTTTACACGCTTTTATTTAGCTTGACATTTTGTGTGTGTGTGTGTGTTAGCGTCAAATCTTCCGTCATTTTGATGCACTTTTCATTGCTCTATTGAGCTGAAATTAGGCAGATACCTGTATATCCGGTAACAATATATTTCAAAATTTGCTCAATCGGCTATACATAGTTGGTTGTTTTTTTTGTTTGTTTTTTTTGTTTTTTTTTGGGGGGGGGGTCAATTATTTTTACTATTAACTCAACAATTGGGGTCAAGGTAATTAAAGGGATACAAAAAATACATTTTTAATTGTATTTTTCTTTGAAGTGTGAAATCTCATTACAAAATGTAATTGTTGCAACCCGGCGAAGACAGAGACATAACAATTACATTTTAAAAAATCGTAAATTAAAAAGATGGGTAAATAAAAAATGGGTTTAAAAAATGAATTTTTAAAACATGCTTTTATTCAAATGCAAAAAAAGAAGAAGAAGAGAAAGAAAAAAATTCGCAGACACTACGATTTTCTTTCAATTTTTCATGTCTACAGAAATTTCAAAAACATAGAAATCGCAGACATAGTGACGTGAGACTACAAACTCGAAATGATTAAGGAGTTTATAGATGTTATTGGGGTTTTGCCCCACACGCTTTGTTTGGTTGCACAGCGTGTGTTTTTGGAAGCTGCCCTGGTACACACATTCCAAAATTTAATGTTTTTTTTTAACTTTATTTTATAATTTTAAGTGCATTTTAAAAAACTTTTTCGCTCATGTTTTTTTTTAAATTTGGTTCCAATACTTTTTATGTAGTGTGTGTCATATCTCCTAACAAGAAAAGCTCATTACGTTTTCATTACAAATATCAACTGAAATCTACGTCTAATATAATTTATGAACACGAAGGCTATGAAAATGAGTATTAATTTTAAAATTAAACTTTTGAAAGAGAAATTCTTATCTATTTCCAAAACGAATTGAAGCTCATGGCCTAACTAACTGAAGGTCATGAAAATTATGATTTTGTATAGCCTTGAACCAACTATCTACATATAAACTCAGAAAACCTACCTGAAATGTTTCATAGACTGTGTTTTTTAAATTGGCTAAAAGATATATACCCGTTAGACAACCAATTGGCTAAAAGATAGATACCTGTTAGACACCCAATTGGCTAAAAGATAGATAGATACATGTTAGACACCCAATTGGCTAAAAGATAGATAGATACATGTTAGACACCCAATTGGCTAAAAGATAGATAGATACCTGTTAGACACCCAATTGGCTAAAAGATAGATAGATACATGTTAGACACCCAATTGGCTAAAAGATACATAGATACATGTTAGACACCTAATTGGCTAAAAGATAGATAGATACATGTTAGACACCCAATTGGCTAAAAGATAGATACCTTTTAGACACCTAATTGGCTAAAAGATATATAGATACCTGTTAGACACCTAATTGGCTAAAAGATAGATAGATACATGTTAGACACCCAATTGGCTAAAAGATAGATAGATACATGTTAGACACCCAATTGGCTAAAAGATAGATAGATACATGTTAGACACCCAATTGGCTAAAAGATAGATACCTGTTAGACACCCAATTGGTTAAAAGATAGATACCTTTTAGACACCTAATTCAAAATAACAAAAGAACTTATTCTCCAATGGATCCCTGGACATGTGGAACTTGAAGGAAATGACACTGCTGACTCCTTGGCAAAAACTGGAGGCGTTCAAAACCAGGCAGGGCCACCTCTACACCACGAAGAAATCAAGGCAATGCTCAAAAGAAGTGAATCTGAAAGATGATCTGAGCTCAAAGAAAACCACCCAAAAAGTGATGCATACTTCAAACTCCCCCGCCAATCACAAAACATCATTTTCAGGGTAAAGACGGGTCACAACAAACTTAGGCAACACATGTTCCGCAAACTTCGAATTGGAGAAAGCGAAATGTGCCCCTGCGGGACAGCTGTGGAAAATGCGGAACGTGTTCTCCAAAACTGCCCTCTGTACCACCATACCCGGACAGACATATGGCCCCAGGAATCTACCCTCGATGACAAACTCTATGGTGGACTGGACCAACTGGCAGCCACAGCGCAGTTCATCGCAAATATAGGAATTGCTGTCTAAATCCTCTATCAAAAGATTTTGAGAACGAAGAAGAAGAAGAAGAAAGACACCTAATTGGCTAAAAGATAGATAGATACCTGTTAGACACCCAATTAGCTAAAAGATAGATAGATACCTCTTAGACACCCAATTGGCTAAAAGATAGATAGATACCTGTTAGACCTGCTAGACACCCAATCAGATCAGGCAGTTGAAATTGTGGTAACAGTACCAAAACCTGTTGGCAATTTTAAAAACCAAGGTGTGAAAATCCAAAAAAATTACTTTGTCCTCCTTTTTTCGATGCTTTTTTTTTAAACCAAGAACCTGCCAAAATGCCCCACTTTTCCCGTAAAATAAAATTACATCCCAGTCCAAAAATACTCTTGCTCCACATTCAACTCTTTGTCGTGGCCGGCCATCAATCTGATGAGTTCTATTAACTTTGTACTTCATTAAAGAGCCAATTCTTATGTTCTGTAATGACGTGCTAGGGTCTCTTAGTACTTGAAGTTTGGTCCGTAAATTGTTTCCACTAATTGCATTAAATATTCAAGCGTTGATCAATTTTCTAATTACTTTGGCCATTTTTTTTATTGCGTTGTCTCAACCTCCGCTAGGTGTTCTCGTGAGGCTTTTTGACGTCATTCATTTGGACATGTAGTATGATTTGTCCTCTCAGTGATGAGTCTTTACTTTCTCCGATTACTTGCTGCAGTGAATAGGGCGAATAAAACAAACATTTTTTATTGAAGAACCTATTATCAATGGGTACAGTTTTTTCGAGTACAATGTGTGGTAATCACTAATGCCTTATTTTTGCTCTTTCAAATAATATTTTTAAATGTTAGTGCTCGAATTAAAAACGATTATAATGCGTGTTTTTTTACTTCAATAAAAACACGAAAATTCAAATATTTTGTTGGGGGTTTTTAAAGGTAATTTTTTTTTACTATTACTATACATCATAAATTTATCTATTTCATTTTGGAAATTATAAAATCACTTACTCAAAAGGTCCCCCACAAATGACGTTGCGTTAATTTAGTTGATTTTTAAATCCCTTATATTAACTTCGCGGCCGTCTCATCATCTCTCTCATCATCTCATCATCTCATGGGCGGGCGGAAAAACAAAAGTCAAAAATGACCCACTTCCCGTGATTCGATCGAGCTGAAATTTGGCACACTGACCCGTCTGACCTAACAATGCATCGTATCAAAATTTCAGATCGATCGAACGTACCGTAATTAAATTAATGCATATTTAGTTTATCTATATAAACTATATGTAGAGATCGCTATCGTTTACATTTTACGGGTCACTTCACTTCAGGCCAGCCACCGGTGTGAACACATCTCGTGCTTAAACCAGGTAAACAGGCGTGCTTTTGTTTACATTTGGCGTATCACGGTGAGCTCGGCCCAGCGATCGATGACAAGACCTTTCCCCTCTCCCACCCCCCCCCCTTTTTGGGTTAAAAGCAAAGGGGATTAAAGACAGATTCAGTCTGTAGATATTTGTAAATACTTTAAGTTCTGTCTCATATATAAGGGATTTATAGTCAAAAACTTTGTTTTTACTAGTTTGTTTTTTAAATCCCTTATATTAACTTCGCGGCCGTCTCATCATCTCATCATCTCATGGGCTGGGTGGGCGGAAAAACAAAAGTCGAAAATGACCCACTTTCCCGTGATTCGATCGAGCTGAAATTTGGCACACTGAGCGATCGAACGTACCGTAATTAAATTAATGCATGTTTAGTTTATCTATATAAACTATATGTAGAGGTCGCTATCGTTTACATTTTACGGGTCACTTCACTTCAGGCCAGCCACCGGTGTGAACACATCTCGTGCTTAAACCAGGTAAACAGGCGTGCTTTTGTTTACATTTGGCGTGTCACGGTGAGCTCGGCCCAGCGATCGATGACAAGACCTTTCCCCTCTCCCACCCCCCCCTTTTTTGGGTTAAAAGCAAAGGGGATTAAAGACAGATTCAGTCTGTAGATATTTGTAAATACTTTAAGTTCTGTCTCATATATAAGGGATTTATAGTCAAAAACTTTGTTTTTACGGGTTTGTTTTTTAAATCCCTTATATTAACTTCGCGGCCGTCTCATCATCTCATCATCTCATGGGCTGGGCGGGTGGAAAAAGAAAAGTCGAAAATGACCCACTTCCCGTGATTCGATCGAGCTGAAATTTGGCACACTGACCCGTCTGACCTAACAATGCATCGTATCAAAATTTCAGATCGATCGAACGTACCGTAATTAAATTAATGCATTTTTAGTTTATCCTTATATGAGGTATGTAATTCAAATTCACGGTTTGTTATTGTTTTTTTTCCCACGTGAAAGTTTGAGCTGACGCATTGAGGCGACCCAACGAAGCGACGGTGTGCTTTTGTTTACATTTTACGTGTCACGCTGAGGTCGGTCAAGCGAATCGGTGACCAGACTTTTCCCCTCTCCCCACTCCCACCCACCCCTCCCCCCCTAGGGTTATGAAGCAAACTTGAGTTAAGACAGATTCAGTCTGTAAATGTTTGAAAATAATCAATACTGTTAGTTATGTCTCATATATAAGGGATTTATAGTCAAAAACTTTGTTTTTACGGGTTTGTTTTATTTACTAGTCTTATATTAGCTTGCTTTGTAAGTTTAATCGGAACCGTCCGTCCAACTATTTGTTTATAATTTTTTCACGTGCCCAGTTCACGCGTTGACTCCGACCATCACTGTTCACACCCCCTACCGTCCCTGCGCCCAGGGGAGATAAAAACCAGGGGAGATAATTCTGTTTCAGTCTGTAAATGTCGCGTTTGAACATAATCACTACTTTTAGTTATGTCTCATATATAAGGGATTTATAGTCAAAAGGTAAGCTGGCTTTGCACTTACTGTAAAATGCGTAGACTAAAAAGTAGAAAATTAGTGCATTTTTAATATAAGACTAGTTTTTAAAAAGTGTTTTTAAGGTTAATTATACCACCTATTCTCACTTTTCAAAAAAAAATTGTCTAAAATTAATCCCTTGCACCACGCATCGTCCCAAAGACATAGACGTCACCTCACCTCACACACGCACACCTTACTCGCACAATGACGTTTTTGAATACCCTTTAAATGTTGGTTCTTATTGATTGATACACAATAAGTCATAAACAGAAACCGTTAATATAAACAGTTATCATTGATTGATACACAATAAGATCTAAACAGAAACCTTAAATATAAACTGTTCTTGTTAACTGACACAATAGGACCAAAATATAATCCTTTAATACAAACATTCCTGTTCCTTTTTTAATGTATATCTCTAATACTTGAAATCCTGGTTAAAATTATATTTCCTTGTTATATTCAATGTCAGCAGTGACCAATAACATTAAATCATTATTGTGAGGTCACTTCAAAACCCATTTTCATACTTTCACCATTCCCCCTTTCCCCACCCATTCGTGTCACGAGAATCAAACTTGAAAGTTTCCGAGCTGAAGCATTAGCCCTTCAAAAACTATGGATTTTTTGTTTCTCCATGGAAAGCAGCAAAAATAGCATTTATATTTTTTCTATAGTAAGCAGTCTTTGAGCTTTTAGGGTAGCGTTATAGCAGATTCTAACTGCGTTTCTCAAGCGTATCATGAAAAGTAAATTCTCGCGTTTGTTGATAAACAATCGCGTACTGAAGAGGGTGGGCGAGGAATAGTGTAATTTTTTAAACAGCCCTAAAATATTAATATTAGCATTTCAATGTATTCATTTTGGGAATAAGACAAAACTTTCAATGAAGTAGGGAAACTTTTTCTTGTCACGTTCTTACATTCTTATAAGCATTGACTTGGAATTCTTCTTTTTTTTGATAACCATAAATTGTTTCATTTTATAAAATCATATCGTAGATTTCTGGGAACGAGCTCAATACTGACATTAGAATACAAACTACAAAAATCTAATAATAATAAGTAGTTACGATATATAACGAAGGTGTCGCCAAAATTAACACTCTGACCTGGGCTGTATTTGTATAACCCTCCCCAGTGGCGTAGCTAGGGTCATGTGCGCCCGGGGACATGACACAAAATCGGCGCCCCTAGTTGGACCGAAAGATTCTGGGGGCTCACTGAGCCCCGAAGAAAATTTTGAAATTTTACGGTTTATATAGTTCATTTTCGAAGCTACAGACTAATCATTCTCTATACGATTGTAAACAATTTATTTGGAGAAAAAAAATACTCTAATAATTATACAATTAGACATAGTCTACAAAAAAATTGATTCTCCTTGATTTAATTTGATTGTCGCAAACTCGTCAATCACGTTGTCAAAATTAATATTCTCAAGTGTTTCTCTTTTGATGCTAAGGAGTGCAAGATCACTGGGACTATCTTTTCCAATTGAAGCACGTAAATAAGACAAAATAAGCTTCAGTTTACTGAAGGACCACTCACAGCTTTCAGTTGAAACAGCAATTGTTAGAAGTATTTGAAGTGAAATGCGCTTGACTCGGAAATAATTCATATCCATATGAAACAATAAAACCAAGAACATACAAAGGAGTTTCCGATAGAACTTCAGTCCGGGTACTGAGAAGCATTTTTCAGTCTATGATTTATGTGCACAATTCATGTCCATTGACGTCAGTGTCATATAAATTAGCAAAATCTAAGCAATTTTAACGAAGTGTATCGACTTTTGTCTCAGCAAGAAGAGTTTTAAAGTCTAGTAAAAATCCAAATTTGTTTCAATTTTTTTAGACGTAAAAACCGTATTATCTCCTGTTGGAGTCTATCAATTACACTGTTCATATCACGTGCAATTCTTCTTCTGCAGAAAGTCCTGCATCTCTTGTTAATTCTCCAGGCATCCTCCGCTGTCGTCTAATCCTTATGTCAACCTCGATTCCCCAAGTTGTGCATCTTCCTTTCCATTATCTACCGCAACCTGGCTCAAATTATCACGAATGTTGACGATTTCTTGCTCAAGCGATTCAAGATCAGATGCTGCTTCCTTGAAATTCACAGTAGGATTATGCAGCCGTTTCTGGACACTATCAATTTTCCCAAGTATGATGTTCCAGAAATTTAACAAAACTAGGAATTTAAAGTTTAATATACCTGCCAGCAAATTTTCTGCATCACTTCTGGTGTCAGGCGTCATATTTGTATGTTTTGATAATTTTTCCAATAGCTCTACCAGTTCATCTAGTGAAATCTAATTCTTCCCAACGAGTTGTTGAACGAGAGAAAACACAAATTTATACTTTCAACTGTTCCAAAAACCGTGATTACAACTTGATCCTGTTTAGCTGAGTGTACTCTTGGTAAATTTGAGCTGTGGTTGACACAGTTGATGAACAATGCTCTGTGATTTCTGGCACACATTCGCTGCTGAAGGCTGGATATATGCCCAGTCAATACAGCAGCATTGTAATAACATTGTGACCGATAGTCGGCTAGAGGTATGTTATTAGATTCTAGTTTCTCCACGATAACTCTTTCAATGCTCGCGTCTTTGGAATGTATCTGGATAAAACCTAAAAATGATTCTTTGATGGTTTCTTTTTTAGTTTGAAAATCCACATGCACAAATCTGATGACTTGAGAAAGCTGTTCCCAGTGTCTTAGATCGGGTGTTGAGTCAAGTAAGATACCGTAGTACTTGTTTTTTCTGATTTCACTCAACAGCTGATTCCTTACAGTCGATGAAAGTAGGTGGATAAATTCATTTTGTATTTTCTGTATAAATAAGATACTGGGCCTGGATTTTCTCGGGAATCTTGTAATTGCTTTTCTAACAGTGGATCATACTGATCAATTTTGATCACAGATAGACAGGAAAGAGAAGCGGTGTCTGATAATTCATTTAAAAGGAATCCAACTTGCTTTGACATACCGACAAAATTTCTTGAGAGGAGATACCTTCTGTAAGCCAGTGGTTATCAACCTTTTGAGATTCAAGGACCACTTGCAATTGTGTGTCTTAGCTACGGACCACTACTTAAAATTGTGCTACTGCTGAGCTTGAAAGTTAAATATAATTATACTGTCTATATCTTATCTGTTGCACACGCTCCTTCTATACAGAAGATTATTGCTATATATAAGTAGTATACATGTTAGTTAGTAAAACTATACTATTATGCTACGTTTTGCGTGCTCTAAAAACAATATTGTAATGGCTTTCTTTTGTAAAGAACAAATGTCATTTATATTAGTCTCATAGTCATCTTATTTAATTCTACTTGCTAACTATAAAAAAAACTTTAAGTCATAAATAGTAGTTTGTATTAAAAATACTGCTATATTAGTTTATTTAGTACGAACGATGTTTTGTTTTTATTGTAAGCAAATCAGAAAATCCACTTTCACAAAGTTGCAAAGGGTAAAGTATTTTAAAAGCTATCTGAGACAGCTCGGAGTACTCGAAAATTTTATTAAGCCCACTTTCTGATCCAACATATTCAAAGTGGTATCGCTAGTCAGTTCAATGAATTGGTTTAATTACAATGTTGGTAATTTTATTTGATGAGACTATGTGTGCGAGATTAGGACCACGAAAAACCACTGAACGTTAAAAATCACCAAAGTAGATTTAAAATTGGCCCCTTCATTGATCGAATATGACCAGAAATCAAATTTATCAACTGTTGTTTATTTATTTCAACATTTTCTGGTTTCTCAGTGATTTCGTATAAATCATCAAACATCTCAAAAATATCTTGAAATAATCTTCATTTCCAAAAATCAAGCTTTTTCGTAAAAGCAGACACTTTGTCACTGAGAGTAATATAATGTGTCTGCTTTCCTTGCTGAGTTGAATTAAGTTTATTGAGTTCTTCAAAAGTTTCAGCTAAGTAAGCACGAACAGCAACGATAAGCTATGGTTCAAATGATGAACAAGCTTTGAATTTTTTCTACAAGAAACACTCTTACGTCATCACGTAATTCAAACAGTCTGATAACCAGCGAACTTCAGTATACATCAGTAACTGTTAATGTTCAAGATTCATATTCTAACATAAAAATCAAAGAGACGAGAATTTAATGGATGAGCCTTGATAAAATTTAAAAACTATTTAGGCCAGATCAAACATATATTTTAAGTCTGCGTTAATTCTTTTACTTGTTAGCATTTCTTAATGAATCATAAAGTGCGTAAATTTCATGCTTTGCTCGCGGACCACCTGGCACATCTTCACGGACAGCTAGTGGTCAACGGACCACATGTTGAGAACCACTGCTTTAAGCCACTCCTTTTTCTTGTCTTGGTCATTTTGGTTGCCTTTAGTCTCGTCTCTGTTTGTTCTATTAGTAGAATCGCATTAGTCTCTTACTGCTCCCCTACTCTCACCCCCAGTCTCTCCCAGTTTTTTTTAAATCGCCATTAGCAATCCTACATTGTGGATGTGTCATTTATTTATGAGTAGAGTGGCGCCCCTTAACGCTCAATGGGGGCGCCAAAATCATGCTTGCCAACTGATTTGTAATGAATATATTTTCGGAGCTCCAAAATTCAATCTTGCAAACGTATTTGGGATACATTAGTTTACATCAACACACAATTAAATAATGAATTTTAATACTCATTTTGGCGCCCCCTAACCGCCCGGGGACATATGTCCCCCCCTGCCCCCCCTCGCTACGCCACTGACCCTCCCTCGTGTAAAAGTGTGATTGCGTCACCGCTGTGTTCACCATATTTATATTCATGTATTTACTGTACATGGGTATTTTTTTTTAAAGTCACATGATTTATCTAAAACAGACATTAGAGGCCGTCCATAAAGTACGTCACGCTATTTTTGACGATTTTTAACTCTTGTCACGAACTTTCACAAATCTCGGACACCCCCCCCCCTTAAAGTACGTCACACTTTCGAACAAAAATGTTGTTTTTAAGTAGCAAAATAATTAAAATGTCATTAATTAAACTGGGTGGGCCGTGTGCAGAGTCGCAGCTGACCGTTCCTCGTATCTCAAATTTTGCTCGTATTTCAAAACAAAATGTCGCTCGCTCGACAGCACGTATCTCAAATAACTCGTATGTTAAGGCACTCGTATCTCAAGGTACCACTGTATTAGAAAATCTTTACTGCCATCCGTCTTGCTCCGACTCATGGTTAGTAACTTCAAACAATGACCTAAATACTTCTCATACGCCAAATAATCTCCTTTGGGGCCGTCCATAAAGTACTCACGCTATTTTTTACCATTTTTTACCCCCCCCCCTTCCCCACTGGCACAAACTGTCACAAATCTCGGGACCCCCCCCTTAAGTACGTCACACTTTCGACATTATTTTTTTTAATCAACACCTAATTAAAATATTTAATTTAAAACTTAAAATACACTTCACTATTAAACTGTTTTAAAACATAAAATTTCCCCTAAACAGTAGGGATGTACCGGATGAATTTTGTGGAAATCCGGCCAGAGCTGAATTTGGCCAGATTTATGAAGTGAAATCCGGCTAGAGCCGGAATCAGATTTGTTAAAATGGCGGGATTCCGGATTTTCCGGAGCCATTATGAATATTTATATAAATTAGGGATCTACTGGCCAGCCGGATTTATGAAGTGAAATCCTGCCGGAGCCGAAGCTGGAGGCGGTTTTTTAAAAATAGCCGGATTTGCAGGAGCTGGAGCCGAAATCCCGTACACCCACACTTAAAAGAACTATCAGATTATTAAAATGACTTTAATAGTAGAATAGTTAATTGTCAACAGTTTTCACAGCTATTCAATGAAACGGTAACTCAATCTAGATCGAATTTGAAAAACAAAAATTGCAAAAATTAGACTTGACAATTATATAATACACATAATATATGTGCTACCTTTTCATTTACAGTGGGTGAGGTCAAGTTTTAGATAATCTTCGGATTATGCATTCTATTGACACAGGATAAGAAGTAGACTAGCGAAACTTGACCTCAACCAGTGATTAAATAATAAAAAGGAAACAAAACAATTTGACTAAAATAAAGACTAGATTGACAAATTATGTGACAAACTCTTGTGCTATATTGAATATGGTTATTATGGTCCTATGAATTGTGTTTCATTCAAAAATATTCACTGGACATCATCTTACAACGGTGAAGTGAAGTGTTCATCCATAGTTACGACTGACCATCATCGTTTCCTGGAAGGATAATTGCAGACAGATCCACTCGTCCTCATCTAGCCACTCAGCAGCCTCTGTATGTGCATTTTCTCCTCTGGCAATAACTGCCATTGGTTCTCTTTGCCTTCTAGAAGCGATTCTCAAAGGACGGATGCGTTTTACCTGAGTTGATTCTTGAACAGTTTGGGTGGGCACATTCTCCTGAGCCCGAGCTCTGTGTTGTCCTGTATGTTTCTTCAACATTGTTTGTGAGGCAAAATATAAGTGACATACTTTGCAAAGTCGATCAAAAAAGCTGGTAATCATATGGTTGTATTTTGAAAACTCGTTTTTATCTTGGCATAATGTCATCAAATTTGAGAGTTTTTGCTAAAAAAAAAGGAAGGAAATGTATGAGAATCTGCATCTTTCTGAAGCTTTGAGTCCATCAATTGTTTGGTATGATTGGCATTGGAGACGGAAGAATTTTGAAGGTAAAACGTTGAAATATGAGCTTTGTGCTTTGTCGCAACATTTCATGTCCTGATATTTAACAAGTTGAGGGAAATATTGGCTGATGCGAACATGATTGTAAAACCATTCCTGATCCTTCGATATATAAGTCATGCTGCATCCAATTTAGATTTATGAACAACACATTCAGGAGATACGCATTTCATGCTATTTTGACATAAACTAATTCTAATGTTTCACAGAATTTTTGAAAATTATTTTTAAAGCTGTTTAAATTCTACTACAAAAATATAAATAAATTAGAAAAAAAAATGATTAAAAAAATTAATGTGTGACATCACACAAGGCCTGACCCTCCTCCCCCCTGTCACAAAGTGTCACACTTTCTTACACCCCATCCCCCCCCTCGGAGCGTGACGTACTTTATGGACGGCCCCTTTCTCCCCCTTCCCAGACCAACATATAAAAATTCCGCCATTATGAAAAAAAATGGATCCGCACCGGAATCTCGGGTAATCATGATTACTAAAGTGTTTAATCAATATGTAGACAAGAGGCTCGTTACTGGCTCACTCAGCTGTGATAGGACTCCACGAAGCCATAATCACAGAGTATAAAATATCCAAATCATTTTGATTAAAATGCATCGAATCAGAATAATTGCATCGATTTCCTGCAGTTTCGGCTACTCTCTTTATTTTGTTTTAAGGCATGTGTCTATTGTTTTCAACAGCCCATGCATATTTTACTTGTAAATATAATGCCACTCTCAACAGACGCGCCTTTCAAAAATCACATCGCGCTATTTACGGACATTATTTCTATTTTTCTACCCCCTCCCAGTGGCGTCACTAGGGGGTGCGGGTAGTGCGGACCGCACCGGGTGACACCATCACAAGGGGTGACACCAAAGTGTAAAAATTCTGTATTTCCCCGTTATGTGTCAGCGGCAGACTCGAGGGAGGTATATGGGGTAAGTCGTACGGGGGTGACACCATTGGCTACCGCACTGGATGACACCAACCCCGGTGAGGCCTCTGCCCCCTTCACCTTTCCTACCCGCCCAATATAAAGTGTAGCCCTTTCCCCTCTACATAATAGAGTGACGATGTGTATGGATTTCTCCACGTCGTGGCTTGGTGGTTATCAATGAATCAGTAATCTCGCTCACAAGGGAGAGATTTTCTTGATGTATCCCAAACAATCACTCTGCATTTGATCGAAAATTCCACCACTCGAACTATATTATATCAGGAGTAGAACAAGCAGGGGCGCATCGCTCTTTCCGTCACATCACTCATTCTATAAGGCAGGAGGGGAACAAGCAGGGTGCATCGCTCTTTGCGTCACATCACTCATTCTATAAGGCAGGAGTGGAACAAGCAAAGGACGCATCGCTTCTTCCAACACACCTCTCCTGTGCCCGGTTGCTTTATTGTCTCTTGAATTTTTGGAAAGGGAAATTTTTGAGAGGGTTAAAAAAAAATGTGTTCAATAGTGTACTCACGGAAGACTCATTAATAGTTAGTAGTTAGATAATTCGATTTAATGCAACTCGGTATGGCATCTGTCCGTCTACGAAAGACGATAGATTTATCTTTATTATCTGCAGCTCTTGGTGTGGCTGATGAGACTAATCCTTGAGTGGCAGTCTCTTCTGCATGACACACACACGAAAGCAGTGGGGCAGTGTTGCCTGGCCTTTCTCCTTGCTCTTTTCCCGACTGCTTCTGCCTTAGTTTGCTCCTCAGCTCTTAGTGATCCTTCTTTCACTATAGCCCGCCACATGGACCTATCCTCTCCCAGTTAAACCAATGCAACTTATTGGTTTAATAAATATATGACAAAGAAGCAAGGGAGTACCCACCAAGCTTTTTAACGATTTAAGTAAACAAAAAAAAATTGAGTTTTTCGAAATCACCACCTTCAAATTTACCGAAATTAACCACTCCCTTTTTCACAACTAATGGGAAAAGGGGGCGGGTACACCAATATCCCACAGTGATCCAGGAGTTCTCGGCTTGGGTGAGCACTTAACCCAGTTGTGCGCTAGACATACATAACGTCCTGTTTTTATTGACCAGCCCGTGGCCGACTGTTGCCCAGAACTCATGGCTAATTGTTTTCTTCTGTTGCCTAGGATAATAACTGTGAACAGCTGACTGCGGGTGATCGGTGACGTAATGTATTCCGTTGTGTTGTTGTTTATTTACTCCTACAACTGGGACAAATTATGTGTCGGTAAAGTCGGTCAGACCTTATGTTCAATGACGATAGGGACTGAGCACATCGCACAATGTGCACATTCATTGATGGATCAGCTGAAACGTGAACGAGGCAGAACTAGTGGTGGGGAGAAACTTTATTTGTTCATGAACGAACTTGTGATGACGTAATATTGATAAAATTGGCATCACTGCATCGCCATTCGTAAACAACTATAGAATTAAGGGGAAGCAAGAAAAAGCTAAGGAAACAACACAAGCGTTAAATGTTTCCTAAAACGTTGGGGGAAAAAAGACTAGATGATTTTGAGAAGATGGCGTCGAGGAAGGGATTTATAAGAAATTTAATAAATTAAGTTCTTCTATTTTCCAATGGCTTTGGGAGCTGTCCATAAAAGACGTCACCCTCAAGAGGAGGGAGGGGGTGTAAGAAAGTGTGACAGTTTGTGACAGGCGGGAGGGGGGTGTCCGGTCATGTGTGACGTCACTGTGTTTTATATTAAATTTTAATAATTTTGTTAATAAAAAACATAATTTTTGTTTGAAAGTGTGACGTACCTTAGCTCAAGATTGTGACAGGGGGAGGGGGATGTAAACAAGTTCAAAAATAGCGTGACGTACTTTATGGACGGCCCTTTGTATCAATGTTGTGATCATTTAGAGCAGTGGTCCCCAACCTGGTGTCCGAAGAACCACTAGTGGTCCGCGAATATGTGCCTGGTGGTCCCCGAGTAATGGAACATTAAAGTATTGATTTTTTTTAAAATTATGTTGTATTTCTCAACGGATTGTGATTTCCATACACCAGTTGGAAAAACGTGTTACCCGTTTTGACGGCACCACGTCGAAAGAACATCAATGAAACATAGCGGAGAGCGGACAACCGCCTACAATCAATCTTTGCGCTCTGTTTCGGCGCTCTTATGTCGGCGTTCTTATAACGGCACTTTTATGTATAGGCGCTCTTTTGTTGTGCGCGATTTAATGGGTCGCCCGTGTGGGCAAGCTGATCTACTTTACTACTTCTATTTCCGCATTTTTCCTATTTAGTCTTTACCATTGTAACTAGGCGCATTGAGGAAATAGCCAAATATATTGAGATACAATTGTTGGAGAGGATTAATTCATCACTGTGGTACGCACTCCTAGTTGACGAATCTACAGACATCGACAACAAGGCAATATTACTTGTTTATGTGAGATATATATATCATGAGGATGTACATGAGGATTTGTTATGTGCTCTATCTTTGTCAACCAACACCACGGGAACTGAACTGTTCGAGTCATTGGATGGTTATATATCAGGACACCTAAAATGGTCCTTTTATGTCGGCATCTACACAGATGGAGCTGCTGTCATGAGCGGACGACTGTCTGGTTTAACAGCTCAGATTAAGGAGGTTGCACCTGAGTGTGAATCTGCGCATTGTATCATTCACAGGGAAATGTTGGTAAGCCGAAAAATGTCACCAGAATTTAACAGTGTATTTATTTATGTCGTCAAAGTTATTAACCACATCAAGGCACACGCCATTAACTCTTTGTGAGGAGATGGAAGCAGAGCACAGCTGCCTCAGATTTCAGTGACCAGGTATGGGTCGCAAAACTTGCTTACCTGTGTGACATATTCAGCCAGCTCAATGAAGTCAATATATCTCTTCAGGGGAAAATGACAATTGTTTTCAAGTTGGCTGACAAAGTATAGCTGCACTTAAAGCCAAACTGGAGTTGTGGAAACGGCGCATGAACAAAGGCATTTTGGATATGTTTCAAACATTAGCGGGGATTCAAGGCGAGACTGAGCCTGAACACTCTTTGTCACAGTTGATGAACGATCACCTGTCTTTGCTTTTAAAAGAACTGGTAGGGAATGGATTCGTGATCTATTTATCAACAAACCAGGCGATCTAGCATGACTTTGCAAGAAGAAGGGAACTGTTCGAGATTGCAAATGACTGTGGCCTTAAAACTTCGTTTGACAAAACAACTCTTCCAGTCTTCTGGATTTAAGTCATGGCGGAATATCCTGAGATTGCCACCAAAGCAATTAAATCCCAAATGCCATTTCCGACATCCTATCTGTGTGAAGCGGGGTTTTCTGCAGTGACAGCAACGAAGACAAAACAACGGAATAAAATGGACATAAGCAGAAAAATTCGGGTGTCAATGTCTCCCATTACCCCCAGATGGAACCGTCTCGTTGCAGAGAAACAAGCTCAGGGTTCTCATTGATTTAAAATTATAGCAAATTAAAATATTAAATAATGTTTAATTCACATTTGGTGTAACTGTATTTTATTTTGAAGGCATGTTTAAGTACAATAAAATTAAAACCATACTCAAAACCATTTTAAATACCTGTATAAACAATCAACGCAGTCGCAAACCCTACACATCCCCACACACCCATAATCCCCCCTCCCCAGGTTAGTGGGCCGCGGTCAAATTATCAAACTTTTAGTGGTCCGCGGCGCTAAAAAGGTTAGGGACTACTGATTTAGAGTCCTGAGTAAGCTGATGGGGTTTGCGAGGTTTTGTAAAGAGGACACTCATCAAAGGCATCGAAAAGTGTCAACTGTTAAGAGTAACAAAGAAACGTATAAATTCAAAATATTTCATTCATGGAAAAGAAATAATCCAAACTAAAGTGCAAAAAACTTATGAGTAATAATAAACGAGATACCATGGAATCCCCGTGTCAATGAAGTTATTAAAAATCAAATAAATCCTTAGGCTTTATAAAAATTTAAAAAATTACAGATGTAATAAATAATAAGCATATAAAACTAAAATGCTACCTCACTTTGTTGAGACCTGTACTAGAATATACATCTTCTGTATGGGACCCATCAACCAAAGAAAACATTGATAAACTAGAACAAATGCAAAAGATAGCTTCCGGATTCATTACAGGAGAATATTCAAAACTTACAAGAATAACACCATTCATTAATCAATCGTTAAACCTTGAAACACTAGAGGATAGAAGAACCAAGAGTAAAGTAGTAATAATACATAAAGCAATTAATTCTAATTTAGAAATACAACACAAAGATAAATTAATACAACCCTCAGATAGACATAAGGATAAAAACACCTTCCATATTCCATATGCAAGAACAAACACATACAAATTCTCGTTTTTCACGTCCAGAATTCGGGGGTGAGATGGTTTGTCTGGAAAAAAAGGAGAACCAACACTTTATCAACATTTAAAACTCTAATAAGAATGCAGAACTAGACAGAAACCATAGATAAGCGTAGGACGCAATAATCTTCTGTATAGAAGGAGCGTCTGTAACAGATAAGATAATATAAGATAAGATCAAGAGCCTATCTGATCTTCTTATCAGAGCAATGATGGCTCTGGATGTCACCGCAGCTAAGTTTCATTTTTTTTAATATTCGTTTTATTTGTTTGTGTACTATTTGTTCGTTGAAGAAGGCTCTCTGCCGAAACGTTCGCTGTTTTGTGACGTCTTGACGGGCTTTGTTTGCATGTTATCCAACTACTTATCTATTAGCCTGATTGCAGTCTCACCCAAATTTTGTTGGCAGAAAAGAGGAGCTCCTGAAGCGTCTTCTTTTGTTGTAAGCCGGAGCTACCTGTACCTGGCCACGGAGTAACAAGTTTTCGTTTCATAGATCATTAGACTAACTTATTTTGTGTTGTTGTTGTTGTTGAATAACTCTGGAGAGCCTATTTCTCCAGTCGTGATAAGTCCAGTGTTAACTGTCCGTCACTGAGTCCACGGCTGTAGATGAATAAACTAAAACCTGCTTGATCAAAGTCTTTTTAGGCTCTTTTTTTTTACACTAGACTTGCCGATCTAGATATCCTAACTTTGGAAACACACAGAGTCTTGTATTTGCCCGGCTCCACGGGGTTTTATGCTTATCCCGGCTAACGTCCCTTTGACTGTTCATACCGAGGTACCTACTTAGGAAACTGAATCAAGCATATGACCATGAAGCTCGTAAAGGTGATGTAGAAGGTTTCTTCTTCCGGCGACTGATAAGGTCTGGCACTAGGCACGATGAAATGCCATATCCCAACTTTTCAATTAGAAATTTCTCAGGGCTTGTTAGACCTTGGCGGCGCCCATCTCCTCTCCAGGTCAGCGGAGGACTTTTTAGCGATAGTCATTCATCAACATTTTTACTGCGGTTTTAACGTGGGCTAAATCCCACGCCCCTCAACTTGGGAGGCGAGCGCACTATTGACTTCGGTATCTCGTGTATATCAAGACATAAAAAGTTATTTTTGTAATTTCTACGAATCACATTTTTTCAAACGATAAATTTGGATTACAAGTACAAAAAAGGCATTTGAAATTAACATTAAGCCAGCTATTTTCAGCTGTTTTTGAAAGAGAATGTGTAATGGTGGAGATTGTGTGTGTTGAAGATACAATACAAAACGTAAAGCTCAATGTATAGATCTTCTTTAAACAAACCCTCTCTTCTCTAACCCAATAATCAACTTTGAATTTCATAAAATTTGACGGTGCGGCTGCTTAAAAAAATTAAAATCAATTATTGTAAACAGGCCCGGATTTAAGAGACCCAGGGCCCCTAGGCACTTTTTACTTGTGGGCCCCCCCCCAACCACCTCGAAGCAATTTTGGAAATTTAGCAAATTAAATGCTGTAGTACAGAACATATAATTTTTTGACTTTAGTGACTTTAATAAACATCAAAATAATATTCGTCTTCAGAGACATATCTCACAACATAAATAAAATTTAGCTACATGAGAAATGTCCAGAGTAGAGCCCACAGAAATAGAGAAATATTTTGATTTTTTTTTATCTCAGTCACGATTGTATTGTAACTATTACCTTTTCTGCCATGATATTAATCATTTCATCGCATATTTTTGACGAAAGATATGATGTGCCACTTCCTTTGTTACCGTGGCGTTTTATGCGTAAGTCCAGAAAAGGATCAAACTCAGCCAAAACTTCTATGGTCATAACATAGTTCCCACTGTTTTTTTAAAAAAATCCTAATCAGAAAGTAAGCTCACTCTCACAACAGCCACTATCAAAACCGTATCCAAGTATTTTATTTCTTCTTCTGTTTGAAGAACAAGACTCTTGTCAACTCTACCGCCATCATTCTTCCTAGTTAAAGTGTCGCAAGTGCTGGCCTGTGTTCGTCCGAATTCTCATGTCCCTTCATTCTTTGAACAGACTTTTCCAGTCGTTGAACCCTTCATTAGCTAGTGACCCACATTTCCCAAACATCTTACAAGGGACGCAAAATACTGCACCCTTGCTCTTCTAAAATATGAAAATACGGTCCCTGTCAATTATCTGTAATCTGAAACCCAAATCCCGGCTCGGGCGGTGTCTTGTCCTGTGTGTGGTATGGGGAGGGGGGAAGTAGGGGTCGTGCAGTTTTTTGCTGGTGGTGCAATCTGTCACACCCACCCTACGCCTTCTCCACAATATCACAAGAGCAGCTCAGAACGCGGCTTACAATGACAAACCAACACAAACGAACCCCGTGCACTTGACTACTGGGCAGTGTATGCAAAATGTAGTAAAAATATTTATTATACTATTATTTGCGATAAAGTTTTTTGATAATGAAGCCAGGCTTTTGAGCTTATGTAAAGATTCCACCACCGGGGCCCCTTGGCTGGCTGGGGCCCTAGGCCCGGGCCTTGTGGGCCTAGGCGGAAATCCGGCCCTGATTGTAAAGTTAGTGTTCTCAGGCATCAACATTATCCATATCCACTACATAGACGGGACAGTGTGTGGGGAGAGGGGGTAGCAATATCCAAATGGCCTTCTTATAACTGAATTATTCGTTGAAGATTTTTCTATGCAATGTTTATGCAGGCTTACAAGAAAAGAAAACAGCTTGAAGACAAAAAACTTTTTGTCGATCCTGACTTCCCTCCCAAAGACGCGTCCATCGGAATCAAGAACTTCAAACAAGGCCACAAGAAAGTTGTGTGGAAAAGACCCCATGTAAACATTTATATCTTATGAGAGAAGCCTCAATTATTTGACAAATGATTTTCTGAGCATGTACAAATATTTCACATCTAGTTTTAATTCAAGTGTCAGCTATGAAAATTGATTATAAGAACAGTTTAGACATTGACTAAATGTTATGATGTCAAAGTACATTTGTTTTATTTGTTCATTAACAGTAAACTTTATATAATACGATACACACAAAAAGAAATATTGAGCATCGTTGTCCAATTTTAAATGTCATTTTAATTTTTACTCGATTCGGGGTTGTAGAATTACTCAAACATTATTTAGTTTTGGGATAAACAAAGTTTGGGAAAATCAAAATTAATTTGTGAATAAATTCAAGCTGTTAGATAAACTATCAACTTTAATTTCATGAAGTATATGTAGACATTTTAATGCCTCCTTTCCTTCTCCGTTGCTTTTTATTTATGTATAATATATATATATATATATATAATATATATATATATATATATATATATACATATATATATATATATATATATATATATATATATATATTATAATATAATATATGTATATGTCTTTATATTCCTAGGAGTTATCTCTTTATCCTGTTCTTGTGGTTGACGGCACAAGTCGTCATGATTTAAAACAAGGTGATCTCAACGACTGCTGGTTTCTTTCCACACTCTCTGTGATCGCTGAAAAACCTCAACTCATTTCTAAGGTATGTATACTAGACATTAGCAATGAATGCTAATTGATTTCAAATTCAAATGGATTTTAATAGCTTTTAAGGAGGTGGTAAATAATAAAGAATCTTATTAATACAGACTATTGGTGCAATCCCTTTCAGCTCAAATACCATATAAATTGATTGGGTCACCTGATCAAAATGCAAGCCAAATAGCTTAAAATAGAAAATATTGCGGATAATAAATTAGTGGAAGAGAGAGGTTGACTGTGTTAGTCAAACCTGAAAAGTCCATGTCACGACGTTCCAGCATTCCTCGTGTTATCAATACCTCCTGGCGATGCCTCACCCGTCAGGAAAAAGAAGCGATGATTTATTATAAGTTTTGAAGCAGTATAAGAAAGAATTATTTAAATGCAGTGACACTTTATGTTTGTCCGTCTTGAGCGACGAGGACCATTCTTATCACACTCAAGATAACTTAATAAAACAACCCCGTAAAAACAAAGTTTTTGACTATAAATCCCTTATATATGAGACATAACTAAAAGTATTGATAATGTGCAAACGCGACAAACATTTACAGACTGAAACCGAAATTATCTCCCCTGGCTTTAAAAACTGGGGGAAGGGGGGACGTGGTGTGGACATGGACGGGTGGCGTCAATGTGTTAAGTCAACTCCAGGTGGTTTACCTGGTTAAAACACGAGATGTGTTCACCGAAGGCTGGGGTGAAGTCAAGTGACCCGTAAAATGTAAACAATAGCGACCGCTACACATAGTTTATATAGGTAAACTAAAAATGCATTAATTTCATAACTGTACTTTCGATCGATCTGAAATTTTGATACGATGCATTGTTACGTGACACGGGTCCGTGTGCCAAAGTTCAGCTCGATGTCTTCACGGGAAGAGGGTCATTTTTTACTTTTGTTTTTCCGCGGGCCCAAGACAGACAGAGAGACAGAGACGGCGGTGAAGTTAATATAAGGGATTTAATAAGTAGGATGCACATAACAAGTGATATAAAAAAAAACAAAGGCTGTATACGTTCGATATTCTTAAATTCTTGAAATAATTGATAATAAATGACCAATCCATTTATGATGTCTTGCTGTTTCGGCAGATAATACCTGAAGACAACAGCTTTGGCACTCCGGATTACAATGGAACTTTCCACTGCAGATTCTGGCAATTTGGCACCTGGATTGATGTCTATATTGATGACCTTCTGCCTACGGTGGACGGAAATCTGGTATTCGCCAAGTCGTCTGACCCCAATGAATATTGGGTGTCTTTGGTAGAAAAGTCTTACGCCAAGTGAGTTTGTCAGTTCAATAATTTTCATTTCATATTGTTATTAAAAAATGTGGTGATTTTCTTTCAAATTAAATTGATAAGTGATTGTCTTTATCACTTGGTGTTAATTTTAACAATAGTAGAGTCCGCTCATTCAGAAAAGTGGTATTTAAAACACTGCAAAGGTAACGGTAGCTAGTTATGGCTTAGCCATAGCATATGTCTTAGGAACTTGTATTTCTCCCCTGTTCGTGATTGTTGATATCTGTCGTAATCAGATAGATGTGTTGTGGCATTGTTGGTCTGTGAGGGATCTCGCGGTAGAAAAATATTCATTGTAGACTAGTGTTTGTGTTGGAATGTGAGTAGCTAGGTGGCTGTGAGTGTGGCGCCGTTATTTACAAAAAAGGTCGCAGAGAAATTTCCCAGAAAAACCAAATGACAAAATGAAGCTATACTATTACAGAGAGTTATAATTGTTTAAAAATTTAGCCGTTATGGATATTTATTGTGTCCATGGAAGGGGATATGTTATTGATTGGTTATTGGTAAGTTTATCGATAATAATCATGCTCGTGTCCGTCATAATTGAGGTGCTGCAATCGCATTAAAACTGGTGATAACACCTCACCGCCATTTTAGACAATTGTGAATTTTCTAATATTATTTTACAATACATGTATATTCCAGACGTTTTTTCTATACAGAAGATTATTGCGTCTTTCGCTTATCCAAGGTTTATGTCTAAACTTGCATTTTTAAGTATTTTTATCCCTATGGTTGAGTATTGTATTAGATTGCTTTTGTGATGTATTTCCAAGTTAGATTTGATGCCTTTTGTATTATTAATACTAAGGGGCCGTCCATAAAGTACGTCACGCTATTTTTGACAACTTTGAACTTCCCCCCTCCCCCTGTCACAAACTGTCACAAATCTAGGACATCCCCCCCTAAAGTACGTCACACTTTTGAACAAAAATTTAGTGTTTTATTAACAAAATAATTAAAATTTAATATAAAACAGCGTGACGTCACACATGGCCGGACCCCCCTCCCCCCTGTCACAAACTGTCACACTTTCTTACACCCCCTCCCCCCCTCTGGAGCGTGACGTACTTTATGGACGGCCCCTCAGCTATTATTTCATCTATCCTTTGATCATTCCAGTGATTTAGTGTTGAGTTATTTAACTTAGGTTAATCATATCAATTGTGAATATTCGCAACTGGCATCAGGTGTTAAAGAAATGTGACGTCACATTGCTTTTAGTCAAAGCTTTGTGACGTCATATTGGAGGGGGGGGTCTAAATTTTTGTGACAAAGTGTGAAGAGAGGGAGGGGGGGGTGTAAAAATCGGCCAAAATCGCGTGATGTCATTTATGGACAGTCCCATACTTTAAATTAACGAAATAAAAAGGCAAATAATAATATTTTTTAAGAAGTTTAATGTGTTAAAAGATTTAACTTATTAACTAGTTTACAAATATACACAAAGCGTCTTACCATAAGTACCAATTTTGCCATAAAATATTGTTTTAATTAACTTTTTTTTCCAACTCCACTCCAGACTCAATAAATCTTATGCAGCACTTGAATATGGATTTGAAGCTGATGCTTACACAGATTTGACCGGTGGTCTGGCAGAGTGGTATACTCCGGCTGACCTCAGGGAAGATGACTTTTACCTAATGCGGGCAGCATACGAATGTGGGGCAGTCATTGGCTGTCTAAGCTTGGTTAGTTATTTAAAATGTTTTCTAATAATATAACTTGCTAACAGTAAATACAAAATTTTGAACCCAAGTGAATGGAAAATGAACAAAAAAGGTATATAAATTATTTATACAAATTCTAAAGAAAATGTATGAAAAATTCAAGTGATGGCTCTGCTTAATACTTCAGTAG
This sequence comes from Ampullaceana balthica, assembly GCA_944989445.1. Taxonomy (NCBI): domain Eukaryota; kingdom Metazoa; phylum Mollusca; class Gastropoda; family Lymnaeidae; genus Ampullaceana; species Ampullaceana balthica. Next base: position 250,146 of record CALYLW010000232.1, on the reverse strand, counting down.
AATTTAAATTGTTCTGCAATTCAATACATTTTAATTTTAAACAAATTATTTTTATTTTTATTATATGATTGCTTAACTTAATACTCCAAAGTTATTTATTAAAATCTTATTATCTCATTAAATTTTTGCTTAGCCCTCTAAAATAATTTTACTTGTTATTTGCTAAAAAAATTCTTCAGCTGATAAGTTATTATTTCTCACTATTGTAGGACAGAAAAATCACAAGTAAAGACAGCAGAGGGATGGTGTCAAATCATTCCTATGTGATAACAGGGATAGAGGAGGTGCCATACATTGACAGAGCAGCTAAAATTATACGTATACGCAATCCATGGGGTGATACTGAGTGGCAAGGTGAATGGTGCGATGGGTGAGTTTTTAAAAGATGTGTTACAAGACCTTACAGAAAGGAATAGCACTTTATAGTTTGAAAGACAGTTTTAAAATACATGACACATTTTTAAATAATCAATTACTATGATACAAACAACTCATAATAAAAAGTACTTAGCTCCTACTAGTGGTACAGAGCAGCTATGGCTTTTTTTAAACCATCAGGAGCTGGTCATTTTTTATTTCTTATGTCAAGAATGTACAAAATGAAATTGTTTAGTCAATATAATCAGTGTGATTTTCATGTTTTTCCACCCAGGGGTGATGAGTGGCAGAGAGTGCCAGAAACAGTTAAGAGGGAACTGAATTTATCAACCAAAGATGATGGAGAGTTCTGGATGTCTTTCAATGATTTTAAGCGAGAGTATTGCAACATGATTATCTGTAACATGTCTCCTGACTTTGACCATGATGGAATAAGTGATAAAACAGGTAGTTACTTATTTTTGTTTTCAATTTGAGCACCCAACAAGTGGAATAAGTGATAAAACAGTTACTTAACTATTTTTGTTTTCAATTTGAGCACCCAACAAGTGGAATAAGTGATAAAACAGTTACTTAACTATTTTTGTTTTCAATTTGATCACCCAAAAGTGTATCTACAAATGCAGCTTAACTATAAAAGTTAATAAAATATTATGCAAGAATGTATTTTGTCTAATTAATAAACAATATAATTTGCAATGTCACGTCTGTAGTGTCTGTCCGTGACGCTACTAATTTTAGAAAGCAGCGCACCAAATTACTGCACCAATGCATCAAAAGGTGTGCAATTAAAGATGCGCTGTAAAAAAATATTATATGACTCATTGTTTTAGCTCATATTTTAATTTTGGAAAAGGGAACAATGTAAAAAGAGGATTTGATGATGGTTAATTATAAAATCCAAGAACAAAGGGGGCACCGTAGGCGCCCTACAACCCCTATTATAAAATACTTTGTGTACATTTCAGAAAGTTTAATATTTCGTATTTAGCAAACAAGGACAGGTTAGTTGGGCTTTTGAATAAGGTCGGCTCCGTAGGCACCCTAAAAAAAGTGCATTTTTTCAAAATAAATAGATTTCAGCTGAAAACTTCCGTCATTTTTGACGGGTGATACGCTAGTTTATTAATAATAGACCAAAATTTATTATAATCTTTGGGTTGCATTTGTTTATGTTTATGAAAATGTCCTATAGAAATAAAATATTTAAAAATGTAAATAAATTATCAAAATCTATGATTTTTATTTCAATTGTCAGTAAACAAATATCTTAGCAATACTTGAAGCATTTTACATTTTCTTGTTTTGACGATATAGAATATCAGCAGCAGCACAGTGGACAGTGGGTATCAGGTTTTAACGCTGGTGGCTGGATAGAATGTGAAACATTTCATCTCAACCCACAGTACCATTTAATTATACATAGTGATGGTAAGTTACTTTTTACTTTAAGAGTTGACGTTATATTTCTTACTTGAAGGGTAACATGTAGAGATTTGTACATTGTATTTTAAAAATGTATTTAATTTACTTCATACAGCTTAAATGCAAAATTTTATTCAACAACAGTAAGAATAAATAACTGGATTTAACAAAAAATTCAACAATTACAATTCCTCACCGAGTCCCATAAACTTGTATATGTAGACTGCATTGACATGTTGCTATTTTGGGTGAATATCCAAATCAAAAATGCTGTCAATTAAGAAAAAAATTTGTGCACTAATAATAATAACTGAAAGCAAATATTTTACGCTTTTGAATAACATTTTGCATGTTAAGATCTTTCATGGCAGTAGTCTTTAAACATACACGCATATAAAAAATTAAACGTACTGACTGTTAATGAAATACTTTCCATTTCTTTACCAACCAATCCTTCAAGCTCACATTTTGTTTAGAATAACTATTTGATTTTTATTCTTCTTACTTTATTAAATAGCAGATGTACCCTAACTTGAGAACAATTTTCCAAAAATAACTATGCAGTATTTCCAATGCCTTAAGTGCCCCAGAATGCATGATTTTTGTCTGTCTTCGTTCTCCTTCCTGTTTATCTGAAACTTAGTCTCATAATATATCCCAAACAATGTTTTTTTGGGGGGTTATTTTCTTGTTCCTGCCATTTATTGTAGCATATTAAGTAAAACTGTTTGTGTGTGCTTGCCTTTTCTCCTAATTTTGATCTGGCAAACCTGTTCAGTATGTATTTGATATTACAAGCAAGTCCTTAGTGATAATATATACATTTTGAGAGCCAAAGTAAAATAAAAACCTTGTGTTTGGCAGACACATGCTTTATCGAAACTATGTTTTAATAGAACCAAACGGTATTTAAAAATCTTTAATAGTTTTAAAGAAAGTATGCTTATTGGCTCTTGAGTAACTTTCTTTTTTCAGTCCTTGTCCAACGAAGATATAATGGCCGCCTTCCAGTGGTCATCTCCCTTCTACAGGTGTACAGGAGAGGTTTACCTAAATCACAAGATGATGATCTCTACGCCATAGGCTTTGAACTATTTCAGGTAATGAGAAGAGTATGTTTTTCTTCATTTTGATACTGCTTTTTCTGTAATTATCCTCATAGTGTTATTTTTCTGCTTTCCATTTAAGTCAAAATGCTTTTAAAGAAATCACTTGCACCAACTCTTGTACAGATATTATTTATTGCTTACGACTTTTATTTTAAAATTCTTAATAGCTTCCAGGAGTTCCCATAGGTCCTTTGGGGTCTGAATTTTTTCAAACAGTTGATCCTCTGATGCCAGAAAATGAAGAGACTTATGCAAAGTACAGAGAAACTTCAGGGCGGTTCTTTTTACTCCCTGGTGACTACCTTTTGGTGCCATCAACACATGAGCCATTCAAATCAAGGGAATATTTATTTAGGCTCTTCTCTGTTGGAAAAATGGAATGTGTGTAAGTTGATATTTTTGCTCTGTTAAAATCCCATAAGCCAATGCATCTTGTATTCACAAAAACGATGTTTTTTTTTAAAAATATTTAAGCTATCAAAATGTATTATAAATACTAGTAAAATTCTAGACCTTAACATTTGATTTAAGAAATGTTCATTTAAATTAACAGCAATATTAACTATAAAATTACCCTAACAGCTATTTGGGTTTATAGCTTAAATTTCTAGACATTTCTTAGAAATTAGATCAAATTTACTTTGCATTTAAAAGTGTTATTTAATATCATATTTTAATGGAAACTAAATTGTCTTTAAAACGTCTTTACAATTATTATTATTATTTTGTTGATTTTTTTTTAAAATCAAATCTCACTTTCATTACATCATCCACTTCTATTCTATGACTGATTTTTTAAACATTCCTTTCAGGTGTGTAGGTAACTTAGACATACCAACAGAATCATAACAGTGTGAAGCAAAGCAAAGCTCAAATTCACTATTTTCTTCTAGGTTTTAGGGCTCCCTGCAATGGGATAAAGTTAATTTGAACCCCAAGATTATTGAAATATTATTATCATCATTATCAATTTTTTTATAATCTGGAGAGTTTAAGTTGCAACTTGTAATTTCCATTTTTGAAACTGTGATACCAATGTTTAGTAAAATTGAATGTTTTTATATAATGTATCATTTGGGTTTTAATCTAGGTCAAAAGTTTTATTGTATGAAAGCTTAATGTTCAAATTCTTCAAAAAATGTTGTTACCATGTCATTTTTTAAAGCTTTATCTAAAATAACATGGTAAAAATTTAACGGTTCACCAAAATTAACATATCTAATTTAAACAAATAGTCTGCAATTATAAATTCTCATCAGTATTTATGTGATTTGATATGTTAGCATGCATTACACTAAGTAAAAGTTTATTTAAGGTTTATATTTAATGTTAAGTATAGCAAGTGCATGTTTCTTTTTGTAGTAAGTTCAGATTGAGTGGCAGCATCATTTGCATTGGTCGTGATTGTGTTTCAGTTTGTTCCTTTTAATGTTATGGAGAGATTTGACAAGGTAAGAATGTTTAATTATGGCAGACCACAAGAGGATTGTCTCTTGGCTTCACGTCTTCCAACTCAGATCATATTGTACATATTAAAGAGATATCAAAACAAAGCTATTTTCACAAGAGCTTAAGGGGAACTGACAGTTGATTAGTTTTTTAAAACTTTCTTCACCAAAAAAACATAAGTCATGGTTTTACAGCTTTATGGAAGGTGAATTTCATACTGCTTACATAACTACATGTATTATGTAAAACAAAAGGGCTAATAAGAACAATTTGTAATGGTAAGAAAATGCTCAATGCTTAAAAAAAAACCTTCTCACTTATGATCCATTTCTTTGCATTTTTTAAATTCAGTGAGAGAATTTCTGTTTAATTGTTATTTGTCTTTGAAATCTGGGAAAATATTTATGAATGTCCCATAAAATGTGATGGGAAGTTGACATTCAAGATTCAAACTACATTTGTGAATGAACTAACTGCGTAAGTCAAGGTACCACTGTGCATATTTGTGGCATTTCACACAATTTTCTTCAAATTTGAGACTACCTGCTACTCTTTATTGTGGAAGCAGAGCCTTTAATTCAAATCACTTGAAATGCAACTATGTCCTATAATAATAATATGCCTTATTTATTACACTAATCCTCACATTTAATGTGTATGCATCTTTCATCAATTTTTAATCTTGAAAATAACTATGTGCCATACATTTTATGAAAGAAATATGTTATGAATTAGAGTGGTCAATTTTTTTAAAACACCATAGTTCCTATGTCAGATTTCAGAGAACATCATTTGCTTGAAATTTCATTGTCAAAACGTGTTTCCTTATAATACTTAATACATATTTTCAAGAAGCTGTTGAGTTGCCTATTAGTGCCATTGTCTTGCACATTATCATTTCATCAAGATTGTTTAGCTGATCTATACAAAGTTTGACCAGAAACTTTCCAAATAGTAATTTATTAAGATATAATAATTTAAACCAATGAAAGTTTGAATATAAGAATTTCTTTATTAAAAACTAGTTTTAGAGTCAAATTTTTATAGTTTATTCATTTAAACAGAAAACCATTTTTAAAAGGCATTTTGCAAAAAAAGTGTAAACATGAAAAATACATAATTCGAGGTCGACATATCTCTGCCTTAATTGATAAAATTATAGGATTGGGACAATTTCTACCCACTTTATTTTTTTTTAGTTGATTAATCATCAAATCCTCCCAATTATTAAATTATTTTTTTTAAATGACCAATTCCTTTCAAATAGAAATGTTTAAATGGACAATAATAACAGATTGGAACTCTCTTTTAGCTTAAATAAAAGCAGCCTAATGATCATTTTTCCAATATACTTTATCATTATATTATACCATGTTGATGTGTCCATGTTGCTCAAAACCATTTTATTTCCTTGATAAGTTATTTATTTAAAATTATTTATAAACAGAAAAAATCCAGCTATTACATGTATATGGATCAATAAAATAAAACTATATAAACAAACTACAAAACAAAATAAACCATACCAAGTATAGATCAAATTATTGTTTGAATAAATCAATAAAACTAAAGTCATATTGTGTTGTGTTTGTCACAGGTTGGTCAAAATTTAAAAAATCATTACATGTGTAGCGATATCAATTCATCACTAGAAACAAGTCAATGGAAAAGAGCCAAGCATGATGGAATGTGACTGGTAAATATAAGTAACATGCTATAAACTCAGTCAAGCACAGCAACATGAGTTTTTTCTTACAGCCAAGAATTATTATGCACAATAATTACTATTGTCCAGTCCAGAAAAGATGTACAAGTATTTATCAAATGTATATTTTTATTTATGAAAACTGTAATAGAATATATGCCATTCGCTTCTTATTAAAAAATAAATCAGATCTATCCAAAAAAATTGGGAAAAAGACAGTTTTTAATCTGAACATAAAATAAATGTGGAGGAAATAAAGAATAAAATCACTTAAAGCCAATGTCAAATGTAAGGTGTAACTTTTGAAAAATCATTTTTTACAACAAAGATAGTTTGTATATAATAAAATAAAATATTCATTTCTGTCAGTAAGAATTGTATTAGATTCCATTTGATCAGTTTAAGATAATTTATTCAGTTTTCAAATGAAAATCAACAAAGAGCTTTAATAAAAAATGCCATGATCATCAGGCCTTTATTACATGTCTGATTGAATGAGTGCTAACAAGATACATCAGCTAAAAAAGTAATGGGTATTGACGACACGTTAGCCTTTAAATTTCAAAAGATGTGAAGGCATGTTACATAATGTAAGCCTTATTTATTCTATAACTGCTTTCTTTAATTTGTAATGCTCATGATCTAACAAGACAAGCAAAATAGAATTTTTTTAAAACAAGCATGAAAGTATACCCTTTTTTAAGGCATTTGACTTTCTTAGTTCATTATTTCTCAATCATTACCCTATGGGAAAAAAATTTACCGTACAGTATGATAAGAATGTTGTCTTTGAGCTTTAAAAACACAGCAAGAATATATTAATTAAATTTGTATCATGTCTGAATTATTTTCCTGCTAAATTTCGTGCTTTGTGGGGGGGGGTTGTTTGGTATTTTTCAAATATATTTTTGTATTGAGAGAAAACTAGTACTTTTAATGAGGAAAATTATTTTATTTTGTTCATGATCCCGTTTCTTTCTTAAAGTTTCAATACAAATTTTCTAAAAACATTATTAATAGTTTTACATCATACAATCCAATTTAAAGTAAAGGTATAAAAAAAAGTTACATTTATATAAGTTTATCAACTTATTTACTCACGACTACACCATATTTAAACCAAAAATAACCTATAAATGTTTTGTTGTACTACAAAGAATAAGATAAAATAATAAAAATCTTGGTAAATAACGTTATTAATATATATAAGAAATAGCATTTGCTAATTTCTTCTTAACCCACTTTTAAATAATTTGGGCATGCTTTAAGCTTATCCATACAAAAGAAACCATTTCAGAAATTCAACATCTACAGTAACACTATATAATTGCTTCATTTACCATTGATTACACAAAATTCCAAAAAGTATTTAAGCTGTTAGGAATATTTTCACTCAAAAAGAAAACATTCAAAATTATTGCTTCACTGGGTTTTTTTTTAAGGTTAACCCACAATTGAGTTTCTAAAACCATGAAAACATATTTTTTTAAGTACGAGACATAATGTTTAAAACACTTTGTGATTTGTTATGTCAAAATAAACATTTTTGGAAATGTTACTTATACTAATCCATGAGTAAACCAGTAAGTTGTTTTAGTGATAAATCCTCTATTAATTCTGTCATGTATAGAATCATTGCTAAAACAATAGCCAACATATCTTTAACTGAATACATAGCAAAACATCAGAGAAAGCAGCCGCTCTTAAAAGATTCTTACAATTATTATTATTGTACATGCATTCAGTCAGAGTATTATTGGTCAATGTGTATCATAGTACAAACCTTTAAAAATTAGTAAAACTATTTAACGTAAAGTAATGACCTATAAATATATTATTCGTCCATTATTTTGAAAATATCTTAATGTTTCATATGTTTCATTTAACATTCATCCGAAGAACCTAAAACATTGTAAAACCCATCTATTAACACCATCCATTTTTAGGGATAAATCCCACTGTATTTAACAGGTAAAAAATAATCCTGATAATTTATGGAATTATAGCAAAGAGCAAGAGTTACATTGTGACAAAAATACTTCTTTTCAATATGAGGTCTAGGTCATTAGCATTAGAACATTTGTTATCATAGCATTATTAATAACTAACAATAATGACATTTTTCTTAACAAATTAAATACATTGAATGCAGAAATGGAGTCTAGATGGTTTCAGCTTTACTAAAAGTAAAGCATTAAAAGTTTCAAAACATTTGCATGCAGTGAAGTTTAGGACATAAAGAATATAATCAGACTTAAAAGTAAAAATAAGACAACCGTTTCAGTGATTGTAAAAACAAAACATTTTATAACACTAACCATGACTGTAGATATTCAACAACAATTTATTAAAAACTAATTACCCATTACTCCATCAAAATAATTGAATAATTAACCAAAAATCACATTAAAAAATGTAATGCTTAAAATTAGCAAAAGTTTTATAATTTTAAAAATGTTTCATTATACAGTATTGTTATCTATTGTTATCCTTCAGTTTTTTTCATTAGTAGGTCTGTGAAAAAAATGTCCAAAAAAGTACAAAACGTATATTTAAAATTAAGTAATGTGTGTGCTCAAATCCTAAAAAAGTGCAATCAAAATGAATATAATGTGTGATTACAGTCTTAACACAACCTAGATTAAAAATGATGTATCCATATCAGATTTATATCAGGTACTTACTTATCTAATGAAACAACCTCTTAAAAACTTAAAATTGAATATAAATAGTCAATACATAGTCTACTTTTGTCAACACTCACAAAATAAAGAACATTTGCTTTTGACCTAAATAAATTTTTTTTAGCTTAATTCAAAAAAAAATGTTTGAAACATTGTGACTAAAAAGACAGAATGACATTAAGTCAAAGATAGCGATTATTTTTATTACCCCCATGGTTTTGAATATTTTTTAATTATAAAGTAAAACTCACTTTGAAAAGAATCGGTTCAAAAATATAAATCTTGAGCTCAGAAAAATTATTCACATCTCATGACTGGCAAGTTCATATATCACATATAATTTTTTCAATGGTCAAAGCAACAAAAAACAATATTTTTTAGCCTGAATTTGAACATGTATACAAGGAATGCAAATCAAATAAAAATGTGAACAAAAATGTATTGCAAATGGTCAACCTATGTGCAATATTTTATTCAAAATTTATAACGTTTCAATTAATGTTGACAGAGATTTCAAGATACGAAACCCCAATTTAATAAAGATGTGTAATATTTAAACATGTTGGCATGATTCCATTTCATATTTGGGAGGTAAAGTTTGAGCATGACATAAATTAATACAGTCTCTAATTAAATCATATGACTAGTTAATTTCTTTATAATATTCAAATCAGTTTTCGCAATTAAATTTAATCGATTCAGTGGTACCTCGGTATATGTCAGATCTGGAATAAGTCCAACTTGGTATACTTCCTGTTTGGACGCAAAACATTTTGCTTGGTATAAGACCTTTGTTTGGAATATGACCCGCGAGCTAGAACTTATATGGGGCCATCCATAAATGACGTCACGTGATTTTGACCGATTCCCCCCTCGTCACAAAAAGTTAGACCCCCCCTCAATTATGACATCACTAAGGTTTGCCTTGCCCCCACATAAAAGCTGTATTTCCTATTTGAAAATGAGCATGTTTCAAATCACTGTTTTGTATGTATTTAGCGTGAGGCTGCACTCTATCATAACACACTTGAAGCCATTAAAACCGTCATTAATAAATTTTAAAACAATCAAATATTTAAGTGGAATTTGTTTCGTGTTTTGATGTGAAGTCACAGTTCTTAAACACTCCCCTCCCCGTCGTCAGAAATGTGTGGACGGCAAAAGTTCTTTTTATTTATGTTTTTAGTTTTAAGCAGTGTTTAAATTATTTTATACAACCACATCAATAAATGTATAATATGTAAATAACAATATGTTTTTTTCCCATGGAAAGATTAATAATTTCTCTCTATTTCTTATGGAAAAAATACATTTGGTATACATCCAAGGATCTGGAACGGATAAAAAATGTATACCGAGGTACCACTGTATTTATTTTTTATTTAGAAACAAGTGCCAAGTCAAAATTATTTACATCGATTCCGGAAAAAAAAACATGCATTGGTTTTTAGCAAAAATGAAAAGGTGAAAAGGTCTAAAATGAATAAACTAAATTACAGCACAACACATCGCCAACCTCCAGAGGTCTTCTTCTTTTTCTTAGGTGATGGCAGACGCCTAAAATAATTAAATATTGGCCCTGTTTACTAAGAGAACTGTTTTAAAAAAGGATTAATTATACAAATTTCTAGGTGGTTTTATAGAACACATACATCTATACTTTATATCCAATGCTCTGTCTTAGAATAAAGCAAACTATATTATATCTGAATATGTGCCTTTATTTCTGATGTAATCAAGCTTTAGTTATTAAGTATTTTCAGACTTGAACTTTTCCGGCTGAACAGGCTAAACAAGAAAAAGAAATTAATACCAGTGTTCAGTAAAACTTAAAAGCTCCAAATTTGAAATTAAAATTGAATTACCTGATTACTCGCACAACTTCATGGAATGCAAGATCCACATTCAATGGGGGATCTTTAGCACTTGTTTCAATATATGGCACCTGAAAGTTCAAAATTTTTATATTATTAGTATTTATATTTTACCCATCAATAGATATGCAAAAGCGGTACTTGTCTGTTATCCGACCACCAAAAGAAATATATTTTTTTTAGGGCTGTTATCGATTAATTTTATTTTAATCGTTAACTTTTGAGAAATTAATCGATAATTAATCGATAATTTCGATTAAATCCAAAAATAAACATTTATGACATCATTAAAATGAAAATTTCAAGGGAAGTAACAAAAACAGGTAATTGACATTTTAATTTTATTGAGTTATTTCCCCTGTCTCAATGACATTGAAAAATAAGAATATTTTTAACTAAATGTTATGTCTTTAAATTTTAAATCCACACAAAAAATTGAAATCAAAGTTATGCATACAATGGAAACAATGTCTAACTCAATATTAACTATGGAAAATATTGCTAAGTCTCATTTATCAAGTGTTACATAAAGGTCCAATGAGACGCGTTCTTGTAACAAAAAATGTATCTTTGAAAACTAATTACAATGTTAATTTTTTTTTAAAATATTTTAAAAAAAGGATCAGGATTTGTAATTACCAAATTACAATATTTAGTTTACCTTAAGATATAACTATAAAAATTTATAAAATTAGTATAAATTAATAAAACATAGTTATCAATAAAAGTAACACATTAAAGTTTAGGCACTTAGGTGAAAGTTTCAAATAATTTTAAAAATATAAAAGTAATACAGCCGTACAGAACTTTTTAAATGATTAACAAAAACATAAAGATCATCTTTTTAGCTCAAGTGGTTCAAATGTTATGAATTCTTTTCTAAGAATCACTGTCTGCCATTTTTAGTTGACGTCAGCAGGCCCACATAAATTAATAAAATACATTAGGCGGGAGAAGTTTGTACGTCAAAAAAAAATAATTATTATTTATTAATAATTAATTATTTATTAATAATTTTTTTTTGAAATATTATAAATATTTTCTTTAATTTTTAATCGAATTTTTATCGATTAAAATTATTTTAATCGATATTTAATCGATAAAAATTTTAACGATTAATCGAGAGATTAATCGATAATTTCCGCAGCCCTAATTTTTTTATGTGGTAAAAACATGGCATAACGTAACATTTAACATTAACAATTAATAACGTCACATTTAATTAAAAATCAATAATGTCAAATTTAATTAACAATGAATGTCACATGTAATCAAAAATGAATATAGTCAGCTATGGTTAATGTTCCATTATCCCGTTGGCCAGAATGTCACAATGGCATGGATGATGGTTTCAAAAGGATCAGCGTGTCTCATTTTCACTCAATTTCTCCACATGTACTCACACATATATGAGTCCATCATTTGACGATGAGTCCCATTGTTGCGTTTATTTTGTTCCTATGCAGATTTCCATGACCGCCCGATTCGTTGGGTGTTAGCACCGGTATTAGGATCAACGAAATGTAGACTGTGATTCACAGTTTCGTGAGTGTAACCCATGCCAGCTGCAGCAGCTATTCCATTGTAAGCGCGCCACTGATCAGACATAATTTTTGTTCCAGGAAGGATGTATTGTGTAATTAAAGGCATCAGAGTTTCAGCACTTCTATTGTTCACAGCCAAAATAAAACTTTCTCCGGTGTTGCGACTGATACCGCCGAAAACCCACTGTTGTGGCAGCTGCCTGCCCATGTGATTTTTACATCTTGTAAAGAGGCTTTCGTCTATTTTAACTATAATGTTAGGCTCTCCAAAAATTACAGGGTTACGAAGAAGACTGTCTGCACATACCTCGCGCATGTACATGTTCCAATCGATCACAGCACATTTTGAAATATACAACTCATTTTTACAGAACTTGATGCTAGTCAGCTCCTTGCATCCATGTGTCGCGTCGTACATGGATCTCTCTCTCTGCAACCCCCAACGACTGCACCGCCAGCGATCGTGTGTATCGCTCAACAACAGTACATAGCATGATCATTGGCACATACGCGTGGATTGTGTAAAATACCACGCTGCTGTAGAAAAAGAACGCAACTAGGTTTGTCGTATACAATAGCTGATAACTGAAGTAAGTTCATCCCTTTTTTTTTAAAATAATCAAGATGTCTACTTTAATATGATGTACAGATTTTTTAAGCGTTGTTGCCAACAAAAAAATATTTTTCTTTTGGTGGTCGAATAACAGACAAGTACCGCAAAAGCTCTTTTTTTAATCCCATAACCTCGTGGTCATTATAGCCTCTTAGTCATAGGGGGTTCTAATGTTTCCATTAGAACAATCTCGGGCGCCCATCTCTCTCCGGGTCAGAGGAGGACTTTCTAAGCGTTAGTCATTCATCAACATTTTTATAGTGGCTTTAACGTGGGCTAGAACCCACGTCCCTCAGCTTGTGAGTCGAGTGCACTATTGACTTCGCTATCCAGCCGCAAAAAGCTCTTTACTCATTTTATAAGAATAAGTATGGGTCATCGTTTTAGTATTATAACTGTAGGTAGGCTTATGAATGAGCAAAAAAAAATTATTTTAAATATTTTGTTCATGAAAATGTCAATTGCAATGGTCAACTTAAATATCTTTGTATATAAAACTAACCCTTAAATTAGCAGCCAAATGCAGTCCTTGCTCTTCACTAACAACCCTTTGATGTAGAAGATCAACTTTATTGGCTGCCATGATCATTGGGAAGTTATCTCTAAGTAGAAACAAAACATAAATTTGAACATATAGAATGATTTTGAATACTTAATTTTAAGTTTATAAATAAAAAAAATAGAGTGCAATTATTACCTATCTTTCACTCGCAAAATCTGTGTGTGAAAATTACTGATATTCTCAAAGCTTTGTTTATCTGTGACTGAATATACAAGCAGGAAGCCGTCTCCTTTTCTCATGTACTGCTCCCTCATGGCACTAAATTCTTCTTGGCCTGCTGTATCCAGCACTGAAATATAAGATTAATCATTTATAATATACATGAGCTGAAATAGATTAAATTTAAGATAAATAAACTCAGCTAATGAGTTCACCTCTGTCACATCTATACTTAAGCAAGCACAAATTATGTTCATATAACAGAGTTAAATATTTTATTTATCTTATTATATTTATTAAAATTAATAATAATATTGTAATTAAAGTTCATGGAATACATGTTTTCATGAAGTAATTTTATGATTTAAAGCCACAATATACAATCTTGCTTTGATATAATCTATTGTGGTACTAAAACATTTTTATTTATCAGCCTTTAATTTCCACCACGTTATCCAAAATTGTCTTATAATTAGGGCTGTTATCGATTAATTTAAATTTAATCGTTAACTTTTGACAAATTATCGATTAATTAATCGATAATTTCGATTAAAGCCAAAAATAGAAATGTATGACATGAAACTGAACATTTCTCACGGACATTGAAAATTAAGAATATTTTTAACTAAATTTTATGACAATGTGTTGATACTTGATAGGATGTTTGTGCTGAAGGTGGTAGGTCAGCGATGAATTTGATCCTTTAAAAGAGAATTGTTTATGGCAATGAACACAGTAAACTTTTTCACCATCTTTGACTTTGCCATCCGCAGTTAGCTTAAAAACAAAATTTTTGCTCAACTTTCTAGTTACATGTTTGAATTTAACTGCGATGATGCTGTCAGCCATTTTTTAGTTGACGTCTGCCGGTCCCCATTAAGTAATAAAATAAATTATAATATTACGCTGGAGAAGTTTTTACGTTAAAAAATATATAAATTATTATTAATTATTAATAATCAATTATTTATTAATACAAATTTTTTTTAATATTATAAATTATACTTATTTTAATCGGATTTTTATCGATTAAAATAATTTTATCGATAAAAAATTTTAACGATTAATCAAGAAATTAATCGTTAATTTCCGCAGCCCTACTAATAAATACTTATAATTACTTAAATTTCAATGAATAATTGAAACATTCATCGCAAATTGAACTAATATCCTACAGTAAAACCTATGACATTGATAACAAAAAAAATTTATTTATTGTTTCAAGCATTACACAAAAAAAAACTTACTACTGACCATCTAAGATGCACCAGTCACCATCAATCTCTGTGTATTGAATGTATGAGTCTTCTATTGTAGGATCATAATCTTGCACAAACAATTTCTGAAAAAACTGAATAGTTAGTGCAGATTTCCCCACGCCACCATCTCCAACTACAACTAGTTTGTAGGTATGAGCATTTTCAGCATTTACTGGTTTAGAGGACATTTTCACAATTTCATGTATGATGGCTATTGAATTCAACTAACATCAGGCCAAAGAATTTACAGTTTTGGAGGGGGAAAAAAAAATTTTTTTCGAAATCACAAGGTCACATGAACAATTTCTCCATGTTGATTTCACTTAGGGGAACCTCGTGAAACCATAAACTTCATCACCATCAACCATTAAGGTGTGTGTCATCATAATAAATGAGTAGCATTGTTCTGAAAAAAAAATTAAAAATTAATCAATTAACATCAATATACATAATTCCTGTCGTCTGTATGTATGTATGTATGGTATGTATGTATGTATGTATGTATGTATGTAACAGGCTACTAATTTTAGAAAGCAGCGCACCAAATTACTGCATCAAAAATAACTCTTTTCGAACATTCTGCATACAATTGTTCAATATGATAATAAATGAATCAAATAAAAATCAATAAAACAAATGAAAGGTCTGTATTACGTTATTTTTAATCTGATGTGTATTTATTTTGAAAACTTCTGTCATTTTTGACGGGGGTGATACGCTAGTCATTCTATAAAAATCACTTAATCACTCTATAAACTCAATATGTACCATTGGTGAGCCATAGCTTCACCAGTGTCCCTAAATACTCTGCTTTTCTAGTGCCTCAATAGGATTTTAATTCACGAATGTCTATCATTCAATGTTTTTTCATTCCCCTTTTACTTCACCTTCATTTTGGCAACATAGAAAAGTGGATGCCAAGTGTTGAATTTTCAATTAATAATGGGGACTAAAATACATCTTTATCTTTATGAAAGAGTACAATCTTCACAGAGAACAGAAAAACATAGCATGTGTTCTTTTCATAGATATGTGAGAAAGCTAGAAACTTGTATTCTCTGCCACTGGTCAAAGTTTTCATTTCTGGTTCGACATCACATCCCACATGAGTGAACAAAATACAAAACTTGAAACTTCAGTGAAAGGATAAATCTGCAAGCTGCAAATTTAAGTTAAAGAATTTTGGAGAAAGTTCAGAAAGCTGCCATTCTTTGATTACTTTGAAGCATAAATGAAAATTGGAAATAGAAAACTTTTCTCACTTTCAAAAATTCATTGAATTGTTTCCAAGGCCCAATTTGTTTTATTCAACACAGTAACTCACTATCACTAAGTACTAAGAAACTTGTGTTTTAAATCATTGCATTAAATGTTATTAGTCTTTAATTATACTTATTTTAATTCTTTATAATAATTCTAATAGTTATAGTAGTAATTTCTGTAGTAATTATTAGTAATAGGCAATATCAATAGGCTTAGTTTAAGTCACTTAGTTATACATAGCATAGACATTAGACATAGAATTCCCAGTATTCCACTTTTATTCATAAATTTAAGTTAATGTAAAGTTCATTAAATGATTAATGAATGAAATAAAATCAAAATGTAAGTAAGTTTAGTAAGTTAATTGTTGTATTTAATACCTCTGCAACATTTAGTAAATTTAGTAACATTATTAAACTACTAAACATAGCTATAGTGCCCTATAGTCATAGTATATAGCCTATGCCTATAGTTAGCCTATAGTTTATAGTTATAGCCATAGGCCATAGGCATAGCCCTGTTACTGTTGTTATTTATAGTTTATAGGGCTAGGGCTAGGGTATTAAGTATTAATAGATACACGGAAGAATGACTAACTGAATATAATAATAGGCATAGGGTACCTAATAATAGTTGGCATATCCCATTTTCATTTACAATATAACGTCATTATTACCGTTTATTACTATTTACTTTAATTTATTATAGTGGTTATAGTATAGCGGCAGTATAGCCTATAGCCTTCACCTTTTACCACAAAAATACAAGGTGGTTGTAGTTGTAAATATATAACTGTATCCGGTTAAGGTTATGGCAAGCCCGAATGTTATTTAGTTCACACAATAAACTCAGAAGAAAATGGTTTGAAGTTGTTGTTTTTAAATAATGGAATATTATGGGGAAAATTTGGAAAGATTTATATTAAAATATTATTACATCTCTCAGCTTCATTAAATAATAATTTAAAAAATTTTTAAGAAATCAAAACTGAAGACGCAAATTAATCTGGCATATACTGCTATACGTTGTAGCGGAAGTGTGATGACAGCTGGAAAACAACAATTGCCTGTTGCTTGCGTGTTTAGTTAAAGATGGTAGTATGGTAGAAATTTCACTGCTGATTCACATTTGTTAACGCTAATAGTGAAAGTTATTTTATTTCATCCTATCAAGTTGCGTTGAACTACATGTTCTTAAAATGAATGAACCTTATTCCTTTAAAAATTATTTTGCGATGACAGATATTGGCAAAATAACATGCTTTTTAGTTATTTTTCCACTGCTGACAACACTAACATTCTCACCACTGACCTGTGGTTTGACACTAAGAGACACAGATGGTCAACCAAGTACTTTCACGGGACAGAAAACGTCCAGTGTTTCTAACCATTATAAAAGAGATGTACCTGAAAAAAGTGAGGCTAACCCTGTTAAAACTGTTAGTGCTGATACTGATACAATTCATAATAAAGAAGCTGAAATTGAAATTCCATTGAATTGTAGTCTTCCAAGCAATGCAAACAATTCCAACTGTGTAGGAAAAAAAGAAAGTGAGGACAATAATGGTAATAGTGATGCAAAGTCCATATTTGCACAGATGAAAGAAAACCAAGAAATGCTTTTGCGGACACTTTATGTAATACTGGGTGTCACTGGTATTGTGGTGCTTTATTTTATTATTCGAGCAGTTCGGTAAGAAAAGGATGCAACTAAAATAAGTTATTGACCCTGTCTACTACTACTACTGTCTTAATTTATTTTGCAAATATTTTCAGACCTCAAGGCCTATTACCAAATTAATAACATTTATAAATAATAAATACGAAGTGATTATTCGCACGGTAAAAACCGTGTGAATAATGTCGAGTATTATCCGCACAGGTCGTCGCGCAAGCGTATTCTAGCAGCTGATGTTGTTTTAGAAGAAAAAACGCGCCCAGCGCATACACAATAATAGCCGACATCACTCGATTTAGGCTAAAAGTGTAATTTATATGCTAATACGTATTAAAAATTTCATGATTACTGAAATTTTAAAGTAGCACTGCCATAAAAATTGATTGGTGTTCAATTTATGATAATTAGTTACAATTTTTAAATGTCGCCATCGCATATCAACTTCTCCAGGCGAGTGGTAAATCTAAGAGGAGTGCATTTATGGTTAGCGGTTCGAATCCATGGACTGTCTTATTTTGGTTTTCTTTTTGTTGTTTTGTTTTAAAACCATAGTGAGGATGCTTGCGATCACTCAAGCAGGCTCATTTCAAGAAACATTTTATTATTCCCCCACCCTATATACCTATTTTATCAATTATTCTGTTAGTGTTAGTCACTGTTACAGTTACAGACTCTCACTTCTAAATTTTTATGCCATACCATTTTATCGTCTTTCACTTTTGCATGCTTTAAATTCAATTAACTTAATGGATTTTTGATGTCCAACAGGGCTAGTTATGGTCAGAATAATAATAATTAGCCTCTTTAAATACAGAGTTTCGTCCAATTATGAATGAAACTATCACTATCACCTATGCCTATGAAAGTTAATAAAGTTACTTCATTATATATATTAATATTATATATACTATACAAAGTTGAGTGCACTGCAACACTTAATAATCCAGTCACTCGAAAGACAATTAAAATGGCAGTTTAATTATTTTTATACCCTCCAAACCAAAAGATATATAAAGCAATGCAACATAAAAAATAAGCAGTAATAACAATTTAGATATCAATCTGCATCACTCTCACGGTCAAAACCGTGCGAATAATGTCGATCATTATTCGCACGGTATTATAATTATATAATTAATTACAAATGTTTCAAACTATTTCAAAGCACCCTGGACTGCTAAATTTTATTTAAAGAGTCTTCATTATGTCAGTTGACTGAACTGATACAGACTTGGGTGGTATCTGTCTCATGAGCTATCACTGCACCTGATTGCTGAAATAAAGGTGCAATGTATTCTTTGGTCATTCATAGATCTTCATTTGCCCCATTGCTCACTTGGTTAAAATGCCAGTCTTGTGAACAGAAGGCCAGTGTTTCTGATCTCTCTGAAGTTCCCAGCTGGAAAGGCATAGAGAAGGAAATTCGCGTTATCTTGTTGTTTTTTTTTAATGGATGGCAGCGGAAATCAATGTTTTGCTCTTTTTTTTTAAAACTAAAATGTTAATTTTTTAAATTTAATATGCATATATAGTATTTAGTCCAATTTTTTACTGCCTGATTAAAAATTTTAGTTTTAAATTTTAATATTTGACATTTGTATTTACTTCATTTGAACTTTCTTAATATCAGTATAAAAGTGACGAAAGCAGTACATTTTTAAGTAAAAATAAGAGAGAAATGTCTGCACACACAAAAAAAAACATGATAGTTAAATACGAGTTACAGTGGGGCCCACCTAACTCGAGCCCTGGTTTACTTGCCATCTCTATTAAGTAAACGTTTTTTTTTGGAACCGCCAAATTCTCTCTTTGTTTTTGTATTTTTTCAGCGGTTAATTCAATTTTTTAAGTCGCTGAACCCTAATATTTCGAGCACAAAAGTGGACCAAATTTGCCACTTAGCGTGGTTATCTCGATCCCCATGACCAATCGCCAGCTTTTGAAAATGTTAGATGTGATTTTGTATAACAAAGGGAAGGCATCGAATTTCGCTAGGTCTGCTGGTGACGTCACAACCCGCTTACGCTCATCTCTCAGCGCTGTGTTGCTTCTGGTACTACACATGTATACCAATCGCCAGCTTTTGAAAATGTTAGATGTGATTTTGTATAACAAAGGGAAGGCATCGAATTTCGCTAGGTCTGCTGGTGACGTCACAGCCCGCTTGCGCTCATCTCTCAGCGCTGTGTTGCTTCTGGTACTACACATGTATACCAATCGCCAGCTTTTGGAAATGTTAGTTATCGATTTTTTATAACCAACATCAAATTTCCGGTCTACGCGAGGTCTGCTGGTGACGTCACAGCCCCTTTGCGTTCAACTCTCAGCGCTGTGTTATTACTTACTTCTGGTACTATACCCATCGCCAGCTTTTGAAAATGTTAGTTATCGTTGCCACTCACCATCTCGCTACCGTATTTTCGCGCGTGTCTTATAAAAAGTTTTACTATTGGTTAAATTTATCAGAGCTAACCAATAAAATTGATCCTTCAATAACAGTTGACGCACTCTTGTTGATCTTGTCTTTTCAGAGCTGTGTCAAATATAATAAAAGTTTGTATCAATAATCGACGTTTTTTTTTAAAGTTTTTATTTTATATTTGTAAATTTCTGCTGTTAGTTGGTGCACATATACCTTTTGTTGTTAGCAAACATGTATGTACATTTATATACCATGCCGATTGCTTCATCAAACAAATAACGGCAAAAAAACAGACAGTTTACCCACCCCCACTCTAAGTCCATTGTAAGCTGAGGGGATCGTATGGAATAACAAAAGGTACCGTGTGCAGACTTGTTGTCATTGGCAACCATTCATCCTTCAACCTCATTTTGACTCAATTACTACTGCTTTATTCTCATTGTTTCATTCATAAGAAGTGGCCATGTGCAAAAGCCATTTAACTATTGGTTAGAATTAATTAAAATGTATCAAAGTTGAAGGTTCAAAAGGAGTTCCTAATTTATTTGTGTACGTTTTTATAGAGAAGAGTTCGCTTTGTCATGAGTCATATAAAGGTCATGATAGACAAATAACAGCAATGCTGTTGTGTAAAAAAAACCTCCAAAAACACGTGCATGTACATTCTCATTTATTAACGCTAGTGATGTGACGATACCAAAATCATAGGGTGCTTACTGTAAACAAGGCTCCCCAGATTTTAAAATATATAATATAACAGACTACAGACAGTTTACCCACCCCCACTCTCAATCTCCCACACCATTGTTGTTGGTTAGTCTGATTAGCACTCAAGCTACCGAAGGAATTCTGAGTCCATTGTAAGCTGAGGGAACGGGGTGGGCTATGTATTTGTGTAGCTTGTAAGGAAAGTCACCAGCGGACCCTGAGCGCGCACGAGGTGTGTCGGGCAGGACTAGATGAATTCCTTATACATTTAGTTATGTACTGGGGAAAAAAACTGCGCTAACGCAATAAAGGGTTATATTTAAACTTAAACTGGCCTTAAAAATGAACGGTCTTAACAACCTTAGGAAAGAGTGAAGAAATAGGGTCCCGATATTCCGATACGATTCCGATTAATCGTCCCATCACTAATTAACGCACATCATGTATATAATTATAAAGAAATTTCAAGCGCATGTTAATATTTTGCCGCCATATTGGTTTTTGTTTAACTCGGTGATCTCGGCGTCGTTTTTCATACCCCGAGGCCGTCGACTTAAGCGGGCCCCACTGTATTTTAAAAGTATAAAGAGTCCTCTTTATAATATATACATTTTATTGAATCAAAACCCGTTTAAATGTAGCATACCTTTGATACAAAAAGGCTCTTTTTTTTCTTTTTTTTATGGTGTCTTTTAGCCCAATTTTCACTCACTTTGAGACTTCGTTTTATTTGCAGCATTCAAACTTTCTTTATATCAAACTTTCAGTAAATTTGAAAGTTCTATATTATAATTTTTCAAAATGAATTTATTCAGCTTATTCTGAAACAGATAAAATATGTTTTGCGAAAGGAAATAAACAGCACGAGATCTAAAGATTAATTAGACCAACCATATGGTCAATGACCTCAGGTCATCGGATCTGTAATTTTCTTTTTGGGTGATTGTGGTAAGAAGGATGGGAATGGTGAATATTTTAATTTATATGCATCTTCATAGCTTTTAGGGTCATACATTTGAGACCTCAATTTTATATTTAAAAACAGCATTAAAAGATTGTGTTTGTTTGTTTTTTTAAGAAGAAAAAAATCCAAGGCACACATTAGAACATTTTATTGTTGAAAAGTGAAATATCTGTCACACTCAGGATTGACCATTTTGGTATTCTAGATTGGTATAGGGCAGTAAGCCCATTTAGAAAAGTAACCAAACTTTAAATAGCCAGTCCCTCTTTTTAGTTTTGTGGACTGCAAGGTTTTTAAATTACTTCCAGGCGGACCGCTTCCAAAACACTCAGACATTATTATCTTCTTTTTATTCCATTGTAAAAACATTGTCTTATAAAGTTGTTGTTTTTTTAAAAATATGTGTGCGTAGTTTCTTGAATTTTTGTAATCTTTAAGCAAGGCCCAATGAACAAATAATTTATTTTTTTAAATTTGCCTAATTAATATTTGTAGGAACCCGAATAATTGTAAGTAACCTTAATTATTATTTTTTTTAATTTCCAGATTGAGAAGAAAGAGAACTAAGTCACGAAAATATGGTATAATAACTCAGCAAGGGGATCGTGGTGGTGATATGGAAATGGAACCGTTGGGAGATGGCGATGATGATGAAGAAGATTACACAGTGTTTGAAGTGAATGGAAGAAAGAAATAATGTTTCTTTTTAAATGCTTGAATCTAGGTATTCATTTTATTTTTAAATGTAAATACATTTGTTCAAAATTTATGCACAACCATCACTCTTAATTAACTGCATTACCTTCTCTGCATAAAATTGATAATGTGTACATGCCAACCTGAATAATTTACCTGTGCTTAGTACAAGTTTAAAATTTTGTTTTCCATCAGTTTGACATATGTGATTATTGTAAGCAACAACATAACTTACATGGCTTTAAGCTTACGAATGAACATGAAAATTTCCATCTTAAAAGTCACCTTGAAAACACAAATATTTTGTGCAATATATTTAATCACTTTTCTTTTTTTAATAACTTGTTTATGTTTTTAACAATTGATTTAGATTACACATGTTTATAATAATACTACATACATGATATGTTATGTACGTTACTTTTTTTGGTGTTTAATTTGGGCAATTCATGAAGGGTGACAAACTCTTCTGTATTTCTAAAATAAGACTCATAGTTTAAAGGTTTAGATAAACTATTAATAACTAATACTAAAAATTATGTGTTCAATAATTTTTATTAAGTTTATATGCCAAATTATTACCTTGATAACTAAAAAGGGCTTGTTTAAAAACAAATTAAAGCAGAGCATTCAAACATATATTTGATTGGGGTCGGGGGATGAAACTCAAGAAATAATTGTATGTATTAACCAATGTTCCCTTTAGGCTGCCCAGCATCTGACAAACACACAGCAACTTTTAATATGGACCAATTTTAATTGATACCATGCCACAGAAAACACAGAAGCATCTTAATTTTTTTTTATCTCTCACAGCTAGTGTAAGGAATTAAATAAACAAAAACTACTGAAAAATAAAAAAAATATGCATCTCCCTTCACACTAGACGCTCTAATTTGAAAGCTACTCTTTAACAGGGTGTGAGGGGTATGAACAAAAAGAAATTTAAATATTGAAGCCTACACATATTGGTATGGGTAAGCGTTGTCTTCCCATCTACTAAATTTACTTGACAAGGCAAACTTTCTACTCCACTCATTACTGCTGTTGTAAACTACACTTGGAGATAGATTTTTTGTTTGGGGGGAGGGGGGGTAGTTTGAAAATAACAACAAAGAAAACAGTTTGACCTCATCACCTGATATGTGTTATGATACATGTACATCTAAATCTTGTTTGCATATTTACTAAATCTTGTTTGCATGCTTACTCATTTCTATCTTACAAAGATTATGAGCAGTAATGGTGCATAATGTATATTAATTGAATATCTCCTGGTTTATTATATTTATATGGGAAATGGGAATTATTTATGAAGCCTTGTAGCCTTTATGTCTAAACATCAGTCACTTTAACGTTGGAATGGCACAAATGGCTTAATGAATTTGTGCAAGCAGTGCTTTCAGATTTGTTGTTAGAGCATACACTCATATGCAGAGTTTTGACCAAATGCCAGTCAGTCATATTTTCCAAGCAGCATTAATTGAAAATGTGTCTGTATTTATGCCACAGTTATTATGTGGGATCAGCAGAATTTATCACGAGAATGCATAAGTATAAGACATGCAAAAAATTATCATGTTTACTGTTGACCAGGCATACATTATACTCAGCAAGAACAATGGAGCTGAGCCATATTGCATTTCTCTTCTTGAAGACTTAGGTTATGTTGCTGTGTGGTGGCTTTGAATAATCTATGAAACACCAAATAAACTAAATGGAAGAACTAAAGCAGTACAGTTTCATCAATCCTGAAACAAAGGCAGTGTCTTTCCTCTGCTCCTCTCAATCTCTCTTCCTAACTCTCGAATCCAGTCTACATCTTGCCCCAGTCTAGTGTGCTACTTACATTTTAAAATGTTGATTTCATTGCTGTAAATAGGGCTTTATGAGGTGGTTCAGAAGGCTCCTTTGCAGACTTTGATCTCATCGGTGTTAAACCTGGAGATCTATTTATTTGTGCTGCTTTCAGGACGCCTCATGGAGTTGGAGGACGTGAGCTTTGTCTGAAAACAGGGCGCAGAGAAGGGCTTCGATTCAAAGACTTAAGAATCATTTGAAAGTTCAAGCAGAGGTGTCTTCAGCAATCTTGTACTTGTACCCATCATTGGTGTTAAATTTGGGCAATTCACTGAATGGACTGAGCCCTAGAGGGAAGAGGAAATACCTGTGTCATTGTTACAAGCATCCTTATAAGTTTAATAAGATGATCCTCCGCTTGCTACCAAGGTTAATACCTCTTTATATTACACAGAAATAATATAAGTCCACTGCCTGAAAAATCTTACATTGTCATTCACCTCTGCACTTACATTCTCACAATCGCCAATGCCAATGTTTTTTCTCCTTTAACATACGTCCCCACTGACTAGTCAAAACACGACCTCCCATACACCCCACTGCGATTAGCTCACAGCAAGGCCATGAAGGAAAATTGGTCATCCATGACATTTAGTTTCAAATGCTGGCTCTGGGACTTGAACACTTCTTATGTGCTTGTGTGGCTATAAGTTGTGACCAGTATGTTAAAACAAGGATCAGTAGGCTAAGTGGCCAGTAACCTTGTGAAAATGCGCAACGTCAAGACACTTGTTAGATAAAAAACATGATACAGTAAATGTCTGTATTCACACTTGTACCATCATTTCCCTGAAAGTGAAAGCCAAGATTTGAGATGTCAGTGTCTGTTGTCACATTTTTTGAAAACTGTAATGGGATTTTACCGAAACTTATGGATTAGTATCGTAACTCAAGATTTGCACTTGCAGAAAAAGTGAAGTGTGGATTAGTGTCAACATTTTAAGAGATAATTTAATTTTGTTATGTTTAATATACAATTCAGCTAATTTGCCTTTCTGTTGGATGCTTGTGCTACCTTTCTTGAATCAAGCGCTGATGCTCATTAGAGTCATTTTGTGCTTGGATACGAACACTATAAAATTGAAATCTAGAGATCGTCTCCGATGGTTAAATTAAGAAATGCTTATACTTATGGGGATTAAATCAGCATGATGGACATGAGATATATCCTGAAAATAATAAATGGATCTTGTTGAGAGACAGATGCCAGAGTAGCTCCAGAAATGACTAGCAGTCTGATAGAGGGTGTGTTGGCATTTAATTTAATTACTTGATATGATAAATACTACACATAAAAATTTTGAATACTTTATTATTTACATGTAGATGCAGGTACCTCGTTTTCTAAAGTTTTCTTGGCATAAATTTTATTGCTGCATGTGTGTTTGTGAGTTGTGAAATTGTACACACATGTAATATGCACAACTTAACAGTTAATTATTTTGCACACAATCCATCGAATCTTAGACTTAGAGGGAACATTGGTCCTTACTGGAAGATGACTCAAAGGCTTGGTGTTGCAAATATATTAACAGTCAAATTGTCTCAACAGCCGGGGGCAGATATTTCAAATCTTTTTGTTCATGCTCATTTCCAAAGATAGTAAGTGTGGAATAGCTGGGCTGCATTTTTTCAAATGTAGTTGCATGTGTTCTCTTAGATGCTCAAATGTTTTATGCCAGGAGATTTACAAATATCTTGCAAATACATCTATGTTCTAATTATTTATTTATAAATTTGCTCAGTGTATATTTTAACTATTACTTTTATATACATTTGGTTCTAGATTTCTATCATCTTGACTTGAAATTGAGCTGTGCCTAATTGAAACACTGATCGACACTATAACAGTAATACAGAAAACTTTGTCCCAAAGTAACGGTTTATTATTCATAGTAATATTAATATGTCTTTATCACCGTGAACTGATAACATTACAAAGTGATAAAGTTTACAATAAACAATTATTCATAGAAATGAAATTCATTTATTTAAATGCAGTGTTTTATAAACCCTCATATGGTTTAAATGTATTTTATTATCATTTTTTGTCACAACTACATATTAAATAGTTCTGTAACAAATTCCAATTTCTGTTGTTATATCTGGTATTTAAATACATGTATATCTGTTGAAAATTTATTATGGTAAATATAATCTTATTATTAATGATGTTACTTCTAGATCTGATTTCATTTCAGATGATAGATATATGAATATGCATCAATGACTCAATGAAATAAATATATAGTTATAGATTTACGGTGTGTTTAATTTTAAATTAGTTGTAAGTTTATTCTTTGTTAATTTTTTTTTGGTATTTAATATTATTCAATACATTATTTCTTTTTGTGATTAACCTCTATAGAAAATTAGCAGTAAGTTTAATAAATCTCCAATTTTTCTTTTTTTTAAATCAATTTAAACATGATGTAAATCAACATGTTATTGATAAAACTTGGTAAATAAAAATGTTCATTATAAGCGGTCATAATCTTCATTTACACCCTTACTAGACCTTAATCATAATTAAGTAATTAAGTAGGTTGTTCTTGATTAATTAAATTAGTTAATTCTTGAAACTTTTACATAACATTATTTTATAATAAAATCAAGACTAACCTATTTTTAAAACTCCAGTTTAAATGTTACTTTTGTGTGTGTCTTACAAGTAGTCAAATTATCTTTTTCTTTTCCTAACTTTATTAATCAGGATTGAAAATTGACATTTAACCAGTGTCAAACACTAAAAATAAAATAATAAAAGTTTTCATAGCATTTTGTCCTATCATGTATTTTTTATTTTAAATATTACATTATCAATTGTGTGCAGCTTGACTGCAGTGATGGTTAGCACTTCTCAAGCCAGTGCAAACAATATGCCCCTATGGACTGTTCACTCTCACACGCAGGGTTTATTCCAGTATTGAACTTTTATGTTCCTAAAAATATTGTATTTTATAATTAAAAGTTTTTTATTGCTTCTTAATTTAATTATTTTATATTATATATTCCGATTATTCTCTATTTTCTTAAAAAAATAAATATTCACCACTAAACATTTTGAATATATTTAATTGTTTTGTTCAAATGGATTAAGAAACATTGGATGAAAAATATGGAATTATAATTGTTTATTTTTAAAGTATATGAATGAATCTTGAGTTATGATTTTAATATTAAATTTCAAGCTTTTGTAAACATATGTCTACATTTTAAAAAGTTCATAATGTGTGAAATTAATGTTCTAAAAATGCTTTGAGTGAAGCTTATTTTGTTCTTGTTACTATATAAAACTACAAGTACTAGTAATGGTTACATAATCTAAATTCATCCTTGTAAATTTGTATAACTGCATTTTCATTTCTAGTGCCTTGATAATACACAGGGCATAGTCATTGAAAATGCATTTTCATTTATTTTTATTTAAAATTAAAATTTTAATTATGAAATTTTAAGTTTATTCTTATCTTGTAGTAGAATGTGTTTGAACTTTAAACAATACAAAGTTCAACCATTAGAGCATAGTCCATTTGAAATTGTTTTGTCAAAATTCAGTATGTTATTTTTACAGTTGAAGCCAAATTAGGATATCTCATTCTCTTTCCACCACCCCCACCCCAAAAATAAATAAATAATAGCTGTCTTGATATCAAATTAACTTTCCACTATTACACAAAAGTTAACTAGTTGTTCTAAAATTATAATAATTGCTCTGTCATATTCTGTGGTGGTCTTTAAAAATATCTTGAACCCTTTCGATACCCTGGAGTGGAAAGCAGAGTTCTGAAAACTAGTTTTTCACAGCTGATTAGTTCTTATTTCCAGTTACAATTGACTGTCATGTTTATTTTTGGAGCTTAAATCTTGTCTGAGAATAGAAGTTGTGGAAATTGCTTTTATTATTCTGCTTTATTTTATTTTACTCACGCTTGATTTAAATCTGATCATTTTAATTAAGTAAGCAAATGGTATTTAGTTTTTATTACAGCAAGGAAAGCAGTATTCTTCTGTATTTACCGTGATTACAACAATGTACCCATTGGTCATTTTTCAGAATGCAAAGTTATCAATTATTAAAAATTTGAATGTTTAGTGGTAAAAATAAAATGGGGGTGTGGGGTGTAAAAGATGTTTTAAGCTTATTTTTGTATTCACTTACTAGTAAAGTAAATGGTCTTAAATTTTTTAAAGCATTCCTGCATGTCGACTCCATACCATACCATTCCAGTCTGTGCAATATGTGTAATTATGCATTGTCTACAGTGTATTATAAATACAGTATATCTTTTCATGTATATGGATATTATTTTTTAAGGTTTGTTAATTGATAACGGGATGGTTGAAAGATTTCACCAAAAAATTGGTCAAATTAAAACACTTCAAACTGATTATCAGTAAAATTTAAAAACTATCACTCATCTGATGCCCTTAAAATTTTATTTCTGTATGTTCTAGAAAAAATGATATTCCAAGTAACATTATTGTTCTAAAACCACATCATAGATACTTTGTGTCAATGTCATCAATTATTAATAAAGATAGTGTTATATAATAACGGTATCAACTTTTATTTTGCCTTCTGCTGTTTTCTACATGATAGAAATAGGTAACCAAAAATTTTTTTTACATTAAACTAACTTTTTTGTGTGTGTGTGTTTTTAAGATGAAAAATCTAAAAATTTAGATATTAAATGTATGACTTTATTACCATTATTAAGAAATGTATTTAAACAACAGGTATGATTACTGATTAGGCTTTAGAAAAAACTCCTTGAAACCAGTCCCCATATCATGGTGTATGATGGAACAGATATAAACTAATAAACCTTTAGGTTTCAGTTATGTTTTTTCTTCTCAATTGATTTAATTTACAGGCTTTGTTTGGGATTTTATAATATTTTTAATAAATGAAAAGCAAAATAGAGATATTTATCATAAAATTCAATTCTGAACTGGTAACCAAAAATATTAATCTCTTGATCCTAAGTTTTTCTGAATCAGTCTTACATATAGTTACAGTTACAGTCTTATAAACTTATTACTTTTAATTACAAGCTGTATTTATTTTGAGTGTAAATTATTTTTAATTGTTCAATCCATTTATTGAAATTGTTCCCATTCTTTGGTTCCTTTGTACCGGTCCTACTTTTAAATTATATTCTGTGGTTTAACTTGAATTAAATAAATATAATTATTTTATTAATATTGTTAGCATTTTGTTTAGTCTATTGTCAGTTTTCACACTTGCAGTGGCTGATTTGCCTGATTTTTGTTTTATTTTTTATTATTATAATTTTTTTTAAATTATTTTTTTTTGCTTTTCGATTTTGATTAATTTTTTTATCATTCAGATAGTGTGTGGATTCTGAGGCAATAGAGACAATTTAATTTAAATTTAATCGATGGTTCTCAAATATTTTCTCTACCCCACCCCTTGAGTCGTAAATTCACACACATCGTAAAGATATTTAATAGACTATAAAATATGATTTACTGTAATTTATTTTAAACAATTTTCATTCCCAATTATTTATTTTAAAGAAGACGTCAACGTTTCTATGAATCCTATACATAATAAAACTTCTTGACATAACATGCATCGAGTAAGGGAAGCAAATTATCTAAGAATCTCAAAAAAATTCCGTTCTGACCTCTTAATTCTTAATTTTCTGTTTTGCATTATTGGACACGGCGTTGCAGCCAAATATAAATAACTATTTAAAATATCGGCGATTGTCCGGTGTTTAAAATGTTTCTATCTGACAGAGCTTACTCAAATAGTCTCTGCCATTTCCCCACTTAATGAAAAAACAAAAATTGGATCCGTAAGATCTATTTTAATGATTTATTTTTTAAATATGGCAAATATTGACTATAACTGACTTACTAGTCTCCCTATATGATAAAGAAAGCATTTTAGAACGCCACCATTAGCATCTTCGGCTTTTTCTCATAGTTAATAATAGGTTTTTAAAAATTTGATCAAAAGTCTTTAGTATAATGTTCCACTTCATCACGAAATGCAGGCATCGTGAACATTTTGTGTAAAAGTACGATTTCTTATTCATACACCGTGTTAAAAGTCTAACTTGATTTGAAGTGTTTGGTCATTTTTTAATTACTAGTAACAAAGCCCGCCCAAGGATGGGAATAAGTGTAGGGTGACCTGTGAAGTTCATGGACGCTATGTTTTGGTAGTTGTTAAGCTGAAGCGTTTGCAGGACATTGTCGTCGCAGGGCAAGGGATGTGGACAACAACAAAACAATAACAACAACAAAGCAAAAAATAGCAACAAAACAATAACACCAACAACAAAAATAATTTTAAAAAAACAACACAACTCTTGCCACTACCCCCAGATCCATCAAGGAAAAAGTATTTAACAGAGTTGTCATTGGAATAAGCGGCAGACATCACTTCAAGATGGGAACACAGTACTGAATTATGACAAAAATACTGCACCAAAAATAACTTGTTTTGAACGTCCGCGTAAATTGGTTCCATTTGTAATTGAGATTCAATTTTTCTCGCTAGTGATTGGCTTTAGGAGTTTGAGGGACCAATCGCTATAGATGACGGGGCAGAAACTTGCCTTTTATTATATAGGATGTCATTGAAAATTGCTGCGCCTTCCAAGTCTAGACCACGTGTGTGTGGGGGGGAGGGGGGGATTATACGAATACACCTGAGTTTAATATGATGCCCACAAATATAATTGTGAAGCCATGTCTTTGAAAGGAGTGGCGATTAATTTCGCTATTTAATTTCCGATGTTGTTCGTCCGTCATAGTCGACCAGGACCACTCTTAGTCCAGTGCTTAGGCCGCCACTTGTGTCCTCTGGTGGCTTATTAAAGCCCTGTTCTTGCACGAAATTTGTGTCCACATGTCGGACAGGAGATTGGTCGGATCCATTCAGGTTTTGTAAACGGTCCTTCCTGGCCTGACGTTTAGACTTGGCAGCCTTGTGTCCATTAGCCTCACATACAGCTGCGCCGTTCTGTATATCATAGAGCGCCAGGGGGCTTGGTCACTGGCTGTTGTCTCCCAGGAGCTACGGCGGATTAAGGGGGGGGGGCTGAACGGGCTAAAGCCAGGCAAATTATTATTTTCTATACTAAAGGTGGGCAAATGTTTGCATGAAGCCTTGAAAATATAAATAAATTAATAAAATCTCATCTACTTGTCAAGAGAAAATGTCGAAGAGTGTGAAATACCAGAAATCGTCGTCATTTGTAATAATATCTAGGGAAACATAGCTTTAGAAAAACAATCGACTTCTATTTAGTTTGGAAAACTTACGACAAAAAACTTTGACATAGTAGAGCTTAATTCAATAATCGAATTTTTAACCAACTTCCAAGTTAGTACACTGTTTACGAGTTTCGACGCTTCGACCTACAGACAGACTGCAGTAAGAAATAGATATTCGAATAAATATGTAATTAAATACTAGTAACGTATATACTCGTTATAAAGCCGACTTTTTTGGGACAAAATCTAAGGAAAATGTTGGGGGGGGGGTGTCGGCTTACGAGAGGGTCATAGGTGATTTCTGTATGTACATTAAATATCGGTGTCCCTAATTAACCTGAATTACACGTTGCGTTCCCATTATTAGCTAAATACCATTCATTCCTGTTGAGCGATTCATCAAGTTAATACCAATTAAGTCCCATACTGGATCAGGAATTGCCCGAATTATTTTTAATATTTGGAAGAAATTGACATTCAAATTCAAGATTGCCATGGACAGTCATACGACAATGCTGCAAGTATAAGTTGGAAGTAAAACTGAGTTCAGACTATCCTTCGTGAGAAGTGCAGTGTTGCTCATTATGTGCCGTCCACAGCTCGTTCCCTTAATTTGGTTGGGAAAAGTGCAGCAGAAGGTTGTCCTGCTGCAACCAGATTTTTAAAAAAAAATTATTTACTTATTTTTTCATTCTGCAAAATCTTTATTTGGCAGGGTCTTCAAAAAAACAATCGAAAAGGTTACATGTTAACAAAGCCTTGTCTGACACAAGATGGTCAGCCCGACACGATGCTGTAAGATCTGTTAATAAATAATACCATGAGAATATTGCAGGACTGGAAGAATTGGCAACTGACGACAATCAGCCGCCTGACAGTCGACTTGAAGCATTTCGGAAGGAACTTGACAACTGAAACTCGCTATTTTATTTTACTTGAAATTTGGGACACAATTATAAAATGGTTTCAGAAAATGAATGCATCCCTTCAAGATACATTTGTTGAAATATTTTCTTGAGTTTGTTAAAAGACAGCGTTCTGAATTTGATTTCTATGAAGAAAATGGAAAGTATATGTCCGTGGAGAAAGAGTAGGCTATAAACAATCTTCAATGTTGTCACATCTGATTAACATAATTTTGTGACGTAAGGTCACGTGTACAAGAGACGCGGGAAGAAAGGAGCATTTCTATTGGTTGAAAGTGTTGGGCGAGGAGTTGTGTGTAGACTTCCGACAGGGAAGGATGTATAGTGAATAACTCAAGATTTCCACGTTATATCACCTCAAATGATTCTTATGTGTACAATATATATGTATATTAAAGTTGTTTTGGATAAACGAATTCTTCAGTGAATTATTGTGCACAAGATTAATTATTGTGAGAACGCCTACATAAAAAGAGTTATAAAGCCATCGTTACAAATGTGATTAAAGAAAGAGAAAGTGTCATCTTGATGAAGAGACATCAGCCGAAACAGTATTTTCTCCGAGACAAAAATTCTAGGTTAAGGTATTTCTGGTGTTCATTGACAAACTTTCTCCAGTCCTAAAACATCAGTTAGATGCATATAAAGGCATCCATGAGAAATGTGGCTTTCTTACAAACCTTACGGAGCTCAGCAATGATACCATCAGAGGGGCAGCAGCCAAGTTAATGGAAGAATATTCAAGTGATTTCGAAAACTGCTTTCCTTCAGAATCAGTCTAATTTTCAGAACTCTTCAAAAAGTTTATTGTCCAGCCCCAGGGCCAGGAAAAGGAAGTAGCACAATGTGAAACTCAAAATACACGCACAGAGCTAAATATGTTGCTGTTTTTGAATGAGCTAAATTTTACACAGTCCTTTCCAAATTTACACATTGCACTTCGCATGTATCTTCCGTTGCAGTGGCGTAGCTAGAGGGGAGCGATGGGGGCGGTCCACCCCGGGCGGCACTCCCTTAGGGGGCGGCATTTGGGGGCATTTGAAAAGTACAGCCATTTCGGACAACCGCTCTTTTTCTTTTGAAGGGGGAAAACCTGGTTGAAAATAATATATTCGTACATTCGAGTCGTAATTAACGGATTCTCACATTGTTTAAAATTACATACTGTTTGTTATAACTAACGCATAACCGTTAAGAAAGTTAAACTCGCCCAAATTTGTATCGATTTGTTTTGAAAATTAATCATTATACGTCACAGGTGACACTTTTATAAGAAAACAACACAAAGAACACATCACCGGTGGACCGAATATACGATCCATATCGCCACGACAGTTTTTGCGTGGATTTTCGACATGCACAGAATGATACTCGAACAAGTACCTACATGGCAGGGTGGTTCACATATTGTCTCTAACTAGCATGCAGTAATTTATATTACGCTTTCAGCTTTTAGAAAATTATTCTAAGGTAATTTATTAAAATTAATTTGGTTTGTTCGTTGTTTTGTTTTTTCATTAAAGTAGCACAAACAAAATTTGTGTGTTTCATTAAAATATGTTTATTCATTAAAAATAGTTCGCCTATCCTATTAAATTAATGTTTAAATAGTTTGAATTAGTCTATTTTACTGAAAATTTGACAAGAAAGATTAATCGCGATTGTTGTTTTTTTTCCAAACTTTGCATAATGGTGAAAATTTGTTAATATCATGGATGGTGTATTCACCATTTAAGAAAATTATATTTTGTGTTTTTGCTGTGAACTGTTTGATGATCTTTTCCAATCAAATTTTTACACGGAAATGGTTTTAACAAATTGTGGAAATTTAATCTCAAAATAAGTCAGCACGAGTTGAGTCTACTGTACATTCAATCATTTTCCCAATAGAAGGAATTAGAAATAAGAATTGGACAAGGCGCAACTTCTGTCTCTGAGTCAGACTCCATTACTGCCATTAGCTTAATAAGCTACAACAGAATATTGATAAAGAAATAATAAAAAATGAAAGGAAATTCTCACAATACTTGATATAATTAGATTTTAGCCAAACAAAATATCGCGTAGAGGGGTCATCGTGAAAGTATTATCTTATCTTATCTATACAGACGCTCCTTCTATGCAGAAGATAGTTGCGTCCACAGACCATGACAGATGATCTGTTGGCAAGTGATGCAGCATTCACATGCCACGGCTTTGTGGGTTCCACGCATTACCCAGCCGCCTAACTACATGTAGTGTTAGGTACCCATTCGGAGCGGGGTGACTCAGGGACGCCCTAGGCCCCGGGAACAAACCCTTGCCTTCACACGGATTCGAACCCGTGACCATCGGTACGACAGTGCAGTGCGCTGAGGAAGACATTATTCAATTAAAAATAAGTGGAAATTTTCTAGAGCTTGTTGACTTGTTGGCCATGTACGACCCAGTATTATGTGAACATTTAGTAAAAAATTAAAATGGTATATAGTGTCTCCTATTTGTCGAAAATTATTCAAAATGAATTCATAGACCTATTGAGAGGCGAAGTGAGAAAAACAATTATGGACCAAATAAAGCAAGCTAAAACATTTGTATATTTGACAGCACTCCAGATATTTCCCACAAAGATTAAACTAGTCAAATTAAAAGATTGATGGCATCAAAGTTTAAGTTGTAGAATTGCTTATTTACTTTGTAACAAAATAAAGGAAAAAGTGCTGAGGAAATCACAAATATGATTTTAAAGAAATTAGAAAATGTTTAGAATTGAAAAATTGCAGAGGAAAGGCTTACAAAGGCAACCATTTTTAACGATTAAATTATTGTTTAAAGATTTATCGACCCATCATTTACAAATTATTGGAAGCCAAAAAGTAAAAACAATAATAAAAAATATTTTTTTAAATCTTTTTTTTTAAAGTACACGCTTTTATTTACATATAGAAAGTGCACTAAAAAGAAGAAAATAAAAAATGTCGATCCGTGAACCTATCGACTGCACATAAAAGCGTGTGGCACCCATCAAAACTCATTTCTTTTTGCAAATACTCTTTTTCATATAGATAAATTTTTCTAATTTTTTTTTCTAATTAATATGATAGTAGCATGTTGTGCTAAGTTCAAAGTTGTGAAACTTTTAATGTTTATTAATATTCATATAAATTTGTATTTATCTTTCGCAGCCGTGTACACGATCGAACATTTTTATTTTCTTCTTTTTAGTGCACTTTCTATATGTAAATAAAAGCGTGTACTTTAAAAAAAAAGATTTTTAAAATATTTTATGTTCTACTTTTTAGTAACAAAATTTTTTAAATCAATTTTTCGACATACTCAATTCAATTTAATTAGTCAAACTTCGTTGAATATAAATTAAATGTGATAGTGGTAAAATTATAGATTATTAATGACAAATTTATATATTTAAAAAAAAACAACAGTTTCCCAACTCAAAATTGAACCCAGTACCTTCGGGTCGAAAATCCATTAAGCTAACAATTTGGCCAACTAGGCTATACAAATGCCAGTTGTTCCTATCACGTCAATTTAGCTTTAGTTTCGTATTACTGAGCTGTTTAACACCTGGAATGTGGTCACCGATGGCTGGTGGTGAACTCCGGTGACATTCACGTGAAAGTCAAGAATAGCAGGGATACAGATTATATATAAATATAAACTAAAAAATGCATTTATTTAATTACGATACATTCGATGGATCTGAAATTTTGATACAATGTATTGTCATCCAAGATCTATCTGTGGTAAAATTTTGAGATCTCTAGGACCATCAGAAGTGGTTTAATTTTACGTTACAAGATTTGACGGATACAACATACAAACAGTGTGAGTTAAATAAAAGCGTCTAATAAAAAATAGCGGCGATAAATAAATACAACATACAAACAGTGTGAGTTAAATAAAAGCGTCTAATAAAAAATAGCGGCCGATAAATAATAACACACTTCCTGACGATTACACGAACATTTTGGTTTTAAACTATTGACTGACGGGAATGTTCAAAATGTTGATAAAGTTTATTGAATCCATTGTGAGAAATCGTTTGCCTATCACGGTTCTAACACTTCGCCTACTTATCAAACTTAATGAAAAGCGTATTAAGCAAATGGCAGTAATGGAGTCTAACTCAGAGACAGAAAATGACGACAGCTCTTCTGATGAATTACTGCGTTACAAAATGGAGATGAAAGTTCCAGTATCCATTAACCCTCTACAATGGTAGAAACCTAACGAACACCGACATCGGATAATGTCATTCCTTGCCAAGAACGTTTTATGCATACCAGTTGCCAGTTACCTCAGTTCCATGTGAATGATTGTTCAGCTCGGCTGGTTATATTGCCAATAAGACCCGCTCATCACTTGAACCAAATAATGTCAACACACTTGTCTTTTTGCGTAGTTGGTTAAAAGATGACATATAAAGGAGACATTCCAGTGTTATTTAGATTTTTAAGAAGAACGTTTAATAAGTGTTACTTATGACATCATACATTTTAATTTTTGGCTTTAATCGAAATAAACGATTAATTAATCGTTAATTTGTCAAAAGTTAACAATTAAATTTAAATTAATCTTTAACAGCCCTAGTATAAATAATATGTTTACATACTAATTTACACAAAATGTTTACCAAACAAAATTAAATGGTAATATTTTTGTGTAAATTTGGAATAAGTTTGTCTCATGATTTTTTTAGGGGGGGGGGACTGCAACCTCAGTAACTTTCTTGTAATCTTTAAAAGAAAAGTATCTTATATTTTTTATAAAATATGTATTTTTAGGTATAACATCTTATTTGGCCTCCTTTATTGCGGCTTACTTAAACATGGCATCCAGTGGTAAAAATGTTCGCCACCTTTACTTTGTTTCAATTACAGTTATTTATTTATGTTTATTAATTTATAAAAACCGTGGCAACATCAACGTACAAAGGGCGGCAAATTGGAGACCGCCCCGGGCGGCAAAAGGTCTAGCTACGCCACTGTTCCGTTGATGACATAAAAGTGCAGCTGAGAGCGATCATTTTCAAAGTTGAAAAAAATAAATTATGAAATTAGAAGTTGCTTAGGACAACAAAGACTGAGTCAGCACTCTCTCTAATGAGCATTGAAATGGAAATCGTAAGCTCACTTAATTTTACTGACTTTATTTAAAATCTCGCCGTAAGAAAAGTACGCAAACGAAGTTTCTAAAGATTGAAATAAATAATAATAAATATTTTAATGAAGTGTGGATTCGTGTAAATTTATATTAATTTAATTGACTTCTATTTAATTTTTTGTCTTATTACACCCTGCATTACAAGTTACACAGTCTTATATTAGACTGCTAGTGATCATTTTATTTAAAATTACTCTACCTGGACAGGGCCCCAGTTTGAATTGCAGCCAGGGGCCCCGAGCAGTCTTAATCCGCCCCTGCCCAGGAGTCCAGTCCAATGTCAAAAGCCTTTAGATCAGTCTTGCGTGAGTGTATCCTTGTAACGTCTACGTGGACCTCCGCGTGCTCTAAGCCCTTCAGTAAACTCACCATAGAAGAGTCTCTTATCTTATCTTATCTGTTTACAGACGCTCCTTCTATACAGAAGATTATTGCGTCCTACGCTTATCTATGGTTTGTGTTTAGTCCTGCATTTTTATTAGAGATTTAAATGTTGATAAAGTGTTGGTTTTCCTGGATTCTTCAGGCAACCCATTACACGCCCGAATTCCGGACGGGAAGAAGGAAAACCTGTCCTATGTGTTTGTTCTTGCATACGGAATAAGAAAGGTGTTTTTATCCTTATGTCTATCTGAGGGTTGTATTAAGTTATCTTTGTGTTGTATTTCTAAATTAGAATTAATTGCTTTATGTATGATTACTACTTTGCTCTTGGTTCTTCTATCCTCTAGTGTTTCAAGGTTTAATGATTTAACTAATGGTGTTATTCTTGTCAGTTTTGAATATTCTCCAGTAATGAATCTGGCAACTCTCTTTTGAATTTGTTCTAGTTTATCAATGTTTTCTTTGGTGGATGGGTCCCATACAGAAGATGCATATTCTAGTACAGGTCTCACCAAAGTGAGGTAGCATTTTAGTTTTATATCTCTATTACATTTGTTAAAGTTCCTTTTTATAAAGCCTAAGGTTTTGTTTGATTTTTTAATAACTTCATTGACATGGGGATTCCATGATAGTTTCTCATTTATTAAGACTCCTAAGTATTTTGCATCTTTAGTTTGGGTCAGTTCTTTTCCATGAATGTAATATTTTGAATTTATTTGTTTCTTTTCTTTGTTACTCTTAACAGTTGACACTTTTCTGGGTGGAAAGACATACTCCAGTTAGTTTCCCATTTTATCAATTCATCTAAGTCTTTTTGTAAAATTTTGCTATCTTGTTCTGATTTAATTGTTCTATAGATTATACAATCATCAGCAAATAACCTAACTTTTTTACCTGTTGAGATGTTGTTGGGTAAATCATTTATATAAATTAAAAAGAGTAAGGGACCTAGCACAGTTCCTTGTGGAACTCCTGAGTTAACCTTTATTGGTGCAGATTTAGATCCATTAATTATTACAGTTTGCTCCCTGCCCAAAAGGAAGTCTTGAATCCAGTGATGTAAGGAACCTGAGATTCCAAAGTAGTTAAGTTTTTTAAGTAAACTAAGGTGGTGAACTTTGTCAAATGCTTTTGAGAAGTCTAGTAATATTGTATCTATTTGATCATTTTTGTCCAAGCCTTTTGATAGTTCATCTATTAAACCTATTAATTGTGTTTCACATGATCTGTTTTTTCTAAAGCCGTGTTGATGTGGGCATAGGGCATTATATTTGTCAAGGTGGTTAACTATTCTACTATATATTATGTGTTCTAGTAATTTACAGGTGATACTAGTAAGTGATACAGGCCTGTAATTACCAGGGTCTGATTTATCCCCTTTCTTAAAGAGTGGAGTTATGTTAGCTAATTTCCAATCCTGGGGCACTTTACCCTGGTTTAGAGAGGCTTGAAAGAGAACTACAAGGATTGGGGACAGTTCATTGCATAGTTCTTTTAATAATCTTGCAGGCAAATCATCTGGGCCAGTAGCTTTGTTTATTTTTAAGTTTTTTAGGAGTAAATGTATACCTATTTCATCTACAGTTATGTTACCTATTTCCTCCATTTTATTTAAATTTATTAAAACTTCCTTGTCGCCTGAGGCAGAAAAAGATGATGCAAAATATGTATTAAGGATATTAGCTTTAGTTTCATTATCATTATAGGTTTTATTATTTGAGCCTTTTAGTGTGGCTATTCCTGAAGGTTCCATTTTTTAGATTTGATAAAGGACCATAAGTTTTTATTGTTATCTTTGGTAATTACATTGTTTATATATTCATTTTGGAGGTTTCGACTAAGTTTTTGTGTCAAGTGTTTAATCTTTAAATCATTAATCTTGCGGAGACGATGGTCGGGCATGCGCAAATAATATGCCTTGCCCAGCGTAGTTGGCACTGCATGAGGCTTGTGTAGATACTGGGTAGTCCTGCCCCGGAAAAGAGGTCGCCCCTGCCTGCGCTACAAGGACGTCTACAAGAAAGACATATCCTTGGCGCGCATCGATCACAAAACGTGGGAGTCCATTTCTGAGGAGCGTACACTCTGACGGTCAAAAGTTCGTGAGGGCATTCAAGTTGCGGAAGCCACCCTCACCGCCAGGAGTGAAGAGAGAAGAGAAAGGGGAAGGGTGGAAGAGGAGCAGGAGTCAACGCCAAGATCCCCTGATGGCGGACGGATGTCATACATATACCATATATATCGACATGCTCCCTATACTCACACTTCTGTCCTTAATTTGATATTTATTTAAATCCCAAGTATCATTTTTAATTCATTTCATTAACATTAACGGTTAACAGGCTTTTTCGAAGAAAAGTTGTCGACAGGGAGCCGGTGATTGATGAAAATTGCACGGGGCCACTGGCTGCAATTCCACCTGGGGCCCGGTCCAGCCACTTTATTATACACTATAAGTTTGGGGGCCTTAATTTAGCCTTAAATCATTGGGGGCCTCTGGTCCAATCAGTGCCCCCCTTAATCCCCTCCTGCGGGGAGCCTTGCCATATGTCGAAAATGCTAATAGCCTTACTTTATATGAATGGTTATTGATGATTGAACTATTAAATAAAATTTTTTTAAAGCAATTTAAATCCTAATTTGTTATTGAGGTGTTTTTTTTTAAATGTTGTTTTGTTTACAGAAATCATTCACATTCTCTTCTAGGGTTGCCAGATGGCTGTCTCAAAAATACCGGACACTAGTGTCGACTGTCGATGGCACAAAAAGACAAAATATCAACATTAATAATTTGCGGTTTTGGGATCATTGAATAGGTTTAGTGAACTGTGTGAATTCAAAAAGTGCTATAGTCTGTAAATGTCATTAATATTCATATCATTATGATCAAATCAATATAATAATGATGCGTTGCAATATTCGTATATTAAATATAGAATAAGATCGGAATATCATTAAACATCCTTGCTTTATTATATTTTCAAAATATGGCATGATCATAAATGCAATAATATAATAAAATAATAAAATTGTTTTTCTTCTGTCTGGTAATTTGTCTGCTTATGCCATGTTTTCTGGAGAAAATTACAGTATTGCAAATATCAAAAGGTAGCAAGATTGTTGGCTTCCTTATGTCTCGTAAGACGATGGAATTTTCTGTGCGCCTGTGGAATTTGAGCGCATGGCTTTGCAGCTCCTTCGGTGGCTGTACAAGCCCTCTCGTGAATGGCAGCCTTTGCTGAACTTCTGACACTGTGTTTGGCTGATTTGATCTCCTTGGCAAATTACGTCTGCGACCTGTTGCAGGTTTCTTTCTCCTGCTTCTAGCCCGGCACTCAACGCCTGTCTCCATCTGTACCTGTCCCCAGCGAGTTCCTCCCAACTATTTATGTCGATGCCAATAGCTTTTGAGGTCTCTCTTGCAGACACCTTTGTAACGAGGTGAGGCCGGCCTGTAGTCCTCTTTCCTTGGGCTAGCTCAGAATAGGTGATGTCATTTGGGATTCTGCCATCCTCCAATCTGCGCACATGTCCCAACCATCTGAGCCGACGCTGACGGAGAACAGTTGTCATGCTTTGTAT
Organism: Ampullaceana balthica; assembly: GCA_944989445.1. Classification (NCBI taxonomy): domain Eukaryota; kingdom Metazoa; phylum Mollusca; class Gastropoda; family Lymnaeidae; genus Ampullaceana; species Ampullaceana balthica. The sequence continues at coordinate 208,483 of CALYLW010000232.1, read as the reverse complement.
TTTTGCCCGTTGTAGCACCTCATTGTTGGTGACATGGTCCTGCCACGCGATTACCATGATGCGCGGAGACAGCGCATGTGGAAAGCACTTAATCTCCTTTCTTGTCTGGAGTATAGGGTCCAGGATTTACTGGTATAAAGGAGGTTGCTTGGCACACATGCACGGTACACAGCAATTTTGGTTCTGATGGTCAACTTTTTGCTGTTCCAGACTCTTTTTGAGAGCCTGGCCAGAGTTGTGGAGGCATTGCCGATCCTTATGTCTTGGTCGGAAATCAAGGGACAGGTTGTTGGTGACATTGGAGCCAAGGTATGTAAAGTGTTCCTAGGCCTCAAGCTGGCAACAATTGATGGTGATGTTGGGTGGATCAGCGTCCTGTGCCATCAAGTTCGTCTTTTTGAGGCTGATGGTTAGGCCGAAGTCGCTGGCGGCCGTGGCAAAGCGGTCCATTAGGCTTTGAAAATCTGCGACTCTAATAGCAAGATTATGTCACTAAAAATAAATTGTTGTTCATGTTAGGTTAGGGGCTTTTAAACATCTCCTAACTATTATTTAAGTTCGAACTTTCTATTTTTGTCTTTTTTGAAGACATTGCACAATAATCATCAGCATTTTGAAATAATAAAACGCTAATTGAGTTTATATTTATCACTAGACTCGGATGCTTTCAATAATTTCTTGTTCTTAGAAATTGCCTCCTTAAATTCTATGCAGGTATACATTATATTAAAAAAACACACAGAGTTCAAATTCTCACAGATTCAACGCACATCTGATTACGTTCATCAGTCTGTGGGTCGTTTAAAATTGTTTTGTAATGCCAGAATGGATTAACGTTTAATTCTTTACGTGCTTCATTTATAAAAGACATTGGGTGTGTTTTTTTTAAATTACAATCCGAATTGAATTGCAAATTTCGATGCGTAATTAGGTCAAAACGTCGATTCTATAATCAGAAGATTTTAAGATTGCTTTAATAAGCCTACTAGTGTATTGAATTAAAGAAAATTGAAAATACCGGGCACATGCATGTCCGGTATTGCTTCAATTTTTTAACTGGACAAATAACGATAATACCGGATAGTCCGGTTAAAAACCGGACATCTGGCAACCCTATTCTCTTCACACCAAATTTTCCCCCCATCATCACCCCAAGTTCAAACCACTACATGTACTCGTTCCAAACATAATAATTATTTGTTTTACTAAAATAAACATTTCTTGCATTGTGGATCGGGAAGGTGAAACGCAAGATCTGTTAAAAACTTATTATGTCAAAATTATTGTTTTTAAAAAAGAATCCGATATAATTTTATAAGTACATATATATTTCTAATTATTTAGAGTAAAATTATAGTTCATTGTTTATGTTTATATTTGTATTTCAACATATTTCAGTGACGGGACATCAATTTTTTAAGCTTTAAGTTTTTAAAAAAGTCAAACTCTGCAACCAACTCGGTCTAATACAGAAGTGATGTCAAGTTGTGACCCGAATTTCTGAATTCGTTTATTTTGGATTATACACTTAGTACAAAATTTCAGATATGGCAAGTGACAAGGAGGTAAGATATCTAAGAATCATAGAAATGTTAAACTTATTGGAATACAAAGCAATTATTCATTACTGCTTGCTTTTTCTGGATATGAATATATGATCCTTTTCCTTGGAAATCTGGCGTCCACCACCCGCCCGTTTTACTGGCTTTTCATGGAAGTTCAATTACAGTTCCTCGTTCTTAGAACAGCGAAGTGAATTTCATACTAGTCGTATTTGTTTTAAATTATTATGTTATTTTGGACTATTTACATTGCTTAATTAAAACAAGACTTTTTAATTAAAACTAATTTATTATTGTGTTGTAAATTAAAACAGTGAACTAATTACTAATACTAATAGTTTATTAATAGTATTAGTAATAGTAAAGTATAGCAAGTGACAACTGCAAAGTAGTAAATTGAAGGCAAAAAAAGCCAAAGCTGTCAAAGCACCAAATGAAAATGAAATTTATATTACTATAAACACTATAGTTACTAGTCACTATAGTCTAGTCTAGACTCTATTACTATTACCCTATAATCTATAACTATAGACTATAGTTATAGTTATAGACTTTGGAGTAGTATGCGGCATAGTATAGTATTATAGTTAGCCTATAGCTTATTTGAATTTAATTCAATTAATAGGCATAGTTGGAACCAAGTCTAAATTTTTTAAACTGTTTAAAATATATTGCTGTTGTCTTTAACTTTAGGGCCTCATGTGTATCAATTTAAATAATAGTATTACTAGTACTAGTATTACTATTGGCTATTGGCCACAGGCTGCTATTATGGGCCTAGGCCTAGCCTATAACTATAATCTTTAATTTGTGGTCAGCAGAAAATTGCTTACTTATTAGTAATTAGTTATTACAGTAAAAATATAAAATGTTTGGATGGAAGTCTGATTCTTCTTTCCTTTATTTTTATTTTTTGCTGCAATAAGAATGATTAAGGAATAATGAGAACAAAGTTATGAGTCAAGTGAATTGTCTCGGCAGTGATTGGTTTTCCATTCAGATTTTAAAAAAATATTCATACATTATCAGATCAACATTTCATGTATTTTTATCTGCATTAATTACAACTGGACATTATCTGTTTGTACTGAAAATTTCATTGCAATAGTCAATAGCTTTAGTAGTCAAAAAAGTTATAATTTAAATGTAAATTGTCTTGGCGTGTTTGGTTTTCCATTCTGTTTTTTTAATTTAAAATATGGATAAATTATCAGATCTGCATTTAATGTATTTTTTTAAAATTTGCATTAATTGAATGGGCATTATCTGTTTGTACTGAAAATTTTACAGCTATGGCATTATTGGTTTAAAAGTTTTTTTTGTAGTAAAACTGAATTTCTTGATTTGTCACTAATGACCCCCTGTGTTTATGTGGGCATATTTTATCTATATATATATATATATAATTCACCAGAACAAGAACGAGTAGAGTGCAAATAAGCATGACGAATGACCCTCGCTGGGATCGACCAGTCACAGTTTATGTTTGCCAGGCGAAGGTTGTGGAGAGGGGGGCATGTCTCGAGACCAACAATGCTTCTTGAGTTTACTTTTGTTGTTCATTCCAGAAAAATATTGTAGTGTAGTAGTTATTTCATCCCCCTGACCGGCTGCAGGTCCTGGGTTCAAGCCCCAGCTGAAACATTTTTTAATGTTTAAAAATGTATGTTTGTGCCCGTTCTGTTCCCCCTTTCTTTGCGAATATGACTTCGCAACATGACTGTAAACTTTTTTCCTCAACATTGGGATAACTTCCACGACATGCTCTCCGTTGTTCTCAGTGATGGAAAAATAGTCATAAACCCTCAACTAGACGTTCAGTACATGAATACTTCAGGAGTATATGGTGGCGAGACAGAAATTATTGCCATGTCCAAAATACTTCCCACCAGTATCATCATTTACTTCCGAGAACGTCCTCATAGCTTCCTGAGTTTACAATCCAGGTCAACATTTTTAGTTTACAATCCCGGTCAACATTTGTCTATAAACCTGCTCTTTAGTGGTCCTTCCGATCATGGCTATTATGAAGTTCTATTGCCTGTCACACGTGATGACTTTCTGGTGCCATCTATTGACAATGTTGGTATGTCCACACAAATTTCACAGCCACCATATCACACTGATGTGACATCACCTTGCCACTATCCTGAGAAACATGAACAACAGCATTTCAAAACACACTCCAATGAACGAACAGATTTCACAGAAGAACTTCAATCCACCATTTGTTCATTCCAACTTTTCTGATTTCTTCGTGCTGTAGTTTGTGTCCGTTATTTCCCCCCGTTCTTTGCACTATCTATGAGCAAATCTGCGGCGTAGGCTACACTGTGGGTCGCATCTTGTAAAATATATTTTATTAATTCACAACTCATCTGTTGTTTTTTTTTGTTTAAGTATGTGTTATCAATGTATCCCCCAAATTGCAGGACTCTAACTTCATTAATGACAAAGTTATGAACAAAATAGTGTGGGAAGAGCTAAAAGTCATCACAGCTTTTAGAATTAATTACAAAGGTAAATGAGGAAACATAGTTCATTAAATAATCGTAACTTTTCTCATAGAAAAGATAGAAAAATGATTTTGGCAATGTCATTGGAAAGCTGAAAGCAAGCTCTTTCCTGTTATATGCTGTTTGTGTAAGTCAGATGTATGCATTTGAAATTTTGAATTGGAGTACTTAATTAATCTTGACCATATTATATTTGGTTAAGATTTCTCTGGCATTTGCAATATTAAAACGTCATGACATACTTTCAGCTAATAGCCATTATTTTTCATTATGAAACACTTGTTAGCTACATGCCTTCCACTTAATTATAAGTCATGATAAATGTAGGTCAGATTTTTTATTTTAAGATATGGCATTTTTTTTATTTGAAACTACATAGCTTGTCTCAGACACGAGTAATTTCTTGTATATTTTTTTCTGGCATGAAATATTTTGCAAAAGAAAGAGAGACAAAAGTGAAAATGTAAGAAAAATGTGTAACACTTGTTGGTTTGGAGGATGTTTTCTTCTAGTAATTGTTGTCCTCCAGCATACAATCCTACTATGGCAGATCACAAGTGACACTTCCAATCTCTTCCATTAGATTTTTATACAATGTATAATAAAAGTTTTTAATATAAATGATACATTAATATTTTTTTTATCATTTAGTCTTTGAATTATTCTAGAAGGTTTTAAAACAACTTAAATCTAAATAAACAATCCTTGGAAAGAACAATAATTTAACTGTTTTAACATCCTATAAATTAAATGATTAATGTGAGCAAATAATAAAACGATTAAGATGACCCTCTCTTTTCCTTTGTGTTTATCTATCTTACTGAATGAGATATATCCTTCCCTTCTTGCTTGTCTGAAGTATAATATATGTTTCCACTTAAAAATTCTGAGTCAATTATCTTTTTGTTAAGTGCCATTTTCCTTTTTTAGTTTACTTTGTTGGAACAGTGGGAAATATCCATTTTTTTCATTTTAAAAATCATATTTGTATTGATGAATTTCAGATCAATAGAGCAAATGTGATTGTTTTATTTTAAAAATTTGACTGAACTGTACGATTGTCAATCCCCACCCCCAAATTAAATAAATTGACTTCTTTCTTATATAATATATCAATACAGTTGAACCCACTTAACTCAAGCTCGGTTAACTCGACAACCCTATTAAGTCGACGTTTTTTATTAGAACCGTCAAATTCTCTCTTTGTCTTAGCATTTTCTCATCGGTTAATGCGATGCTTTTAAGTCGCAGAACCTTAATACTTAATACCTCGAGCACAAAAGAGGGCCAAATTTGCAACTTAACGTTGGTTAGCTGGATCCCTGTCTGTTTGCCTAGCGACACACTCTCTGATTTTTAGTTGAAAATAACATCGAAATTTCGCTTTCCTGGATACTTCCGGCTATTGTGTTATTTTACGAGATTTCAATTAAAATTACCAGATGTTTTTTATCTTGTTTCACTTTTATCCGTGTGTGAATTAGTTTGACGAGTTTAATCCTCATTATTTCGCAGTGCATGTTATATTATTAATAAACTTTTTTCATTTCCTGATGCATTAATCATTTTATTTTTTAAGATAAACGAATATCTTTAGAACATAAAATAAAGGTTTGTGTCGAGAATATGACGGTGGTTTTTATTTTATACTGGCCGTGCTGGGCATGTGTAGAAGAACTGGGTCACGAAGCGTGTGTCAAGAATGAAGACGTGCAGAGGGAAGCGGGGGGCTTGTTTTGTATGACATCACGGGTAAAAAGCAACTAAGAGTGAGTGTATCAATGATGAAATTTTCACCTCTCGCCATCTGATGGTGACTTCTAAGAACATGTGACGTCACAGCCTGTTTGTTTTCAGCTCTCTTGCGCTGAATAGTAACATTTTAACATCGCCGCACTGTGTGTTAGGTCTCGTACTATGCTTCGTCAACTAAGAGAGTTAAAAAAAAATCATTCACTAGTAGTACGCATTTTTAAAGCAAATATCAGTTTTGATAGTAATGTGGTAATCTTACGTCAAATGCCTTTAACTTGCAGGAAAACTGTCACTAAAACACCTATTAATGGCCCGGTATCTTTGCTACGTCTTTCTAATGACTCATAATATAAATAGTAACAATAACAGTCGCGGCCTTGACTTTGACCGTTGCTCAAATCATACGCGCACTGTGTTAGTGTTAGCTCTCGTACAGTGCCTCGACAACTAAGCAAAGTAAAGAAAATTTTTTTAAATCTTTCCTCAGCCGCAGGCGAACAAACCAATAGTGATGATGTGTATATTATTTATGGACCGATATAGTAAGAAAACGCTTTGATGTCACGGTCGCTTGCGTATTGGTTCTGGTATTCTGCCGTAACACAAAAAATATTAACTCCGCTTAATAAGTTTATACAGAAGTTATGACTAACCGGTTAACCGTTAACAACCTTATCATGTACATAAAGAAATTTCAAGCACATGTTTATATTTTGCAGCCATATTTGTTTTCGTTTAACTCGATCATCGGTTAGCTCGACACCTTTTGGCATACACCTAGGCCGTCGACTTAACCGGGTTCTACTGTATTTTGAAATAAATTCTTTACTCAAGCAATATTTTAAATTTAAAAAAACAACATTTTTCTTTATTAAAGGGTTCCCCAAACAAATCTAGACAGCAAGATGACAGGAAAAAAAGGAGGAAAATGAGTTCTCATGATGTGAGGTAAATACAAAATATTCAAGTACTGTAATTTGGATATACCGTATATACTCGCTCTAAAGCCGACCTTTTTTGGACAAAATCTAGGGGGAAAAGTTGGGGGGTCGGCTTATGAGCGGGTCATAGGTGATTTCTGCTTGGATATTGAATATTGGTGTTATTGTAGATCATCAAGGTCCTTTTCTATATTCTACAAGATTCGACTGCTTTACTAGAAGCTATAATATATAATTAAACATCTGCACTTACCTTATTTAATCATTTAATTTATTTTTGTGACTGTTTTAATAAATTGTTTTACGAATTTTGTTTTCAACAACGAATTTTAAAGTTTAAAGTACACGCTTTTGCCACTGTTTACCAAATAATACCGGTAATTTTGCCTAACAAAGACAAAGATAGGCAGTACAAAGTAAGCAATCATAATGACTGATTTAGCTTTTAGTTTTAAAAAAATGTATACCTTTATGTTTAACCTGTCCTATTATTTTTGGGGATCGTCTTGCAAGGTTATACACTTTTAATAGTTTTCTCTTCCAAAAGTGTGTGTGTGTGTGGGGGGGGGGTCGTGTCGGCTTATGAACGAACGGGGGCTATAGAACGAGTATATACGGCAATTGCTGATACCTGCTTAGATGACATCTGCTCAAGTTTATTACAAATTCAGTTTAACTTAAGAGTTATTGATTTTTTTTTAATAGACATAAATTAAAAGCATTAAAAGAACAAAGAATCCAATTTCAATGTTATTAATACTTTGTTGTGTTTTTTTTTAGTTACAATTTTTTAAATTAATTTTTTGGTACTTTTTTTAAATGTAAAGAAAATAGAAATATTGACTATTGACTAAATCTTATCATATTTTGCAATTGAATGGTAAGTCAAAAATTTATAATCTAGACTTACATTATCTTGAAATCAATGCAGTCCTCATCATAAAGGCAAGCGTAGGAGTTCTAGCAGTTCTCAAAGAAGCCCTTTATCATCAAGGTCTGCAAGTCCATCAGAAAAGCATAGGGGCAAAAGGAGGTAATTTTAAAAGGAAAAAAAAACCGCTAACTACAGTCTTTATAAGCATATTAATCTTATTTACAAGTTAATATAAAAGATTCATTAGAATCGGCATTGATGCAAATTTTTATTAATTGTTGATGTTAAATGATTATAAATATTAATTATAACTTTCAAATTTTGTGTCCTTATTAGTGAAAAGTCAAGCAAAATAAAAGATGACAGATCAAGAAGCCGTACCCCAACTGCTTACCGTAAAGATGCTGGGGACAGGGTTAGTAGAGTAGTATTTGATTAATTGCTTGTTACATTATAATTATAATAATTATTTGAAAAAATTAATATCTTCAACATGCAGCTAAATAGTTTGTTTCTTCATATTTAAAAAAAACGACAACTATTTCTCATGTCATTCAAACAAATTATACTTGTAAATCTGAAGTCAAACAGACATAAGTAAGCTCATTCAGAACTGTTTAAGGATCTGAGGCTTGCAGATTTTAAATAAAATAAAGAGACATAATATCTAATGTATGCATTGTGTTTATTTCTTTTTACTATAATCGTTGATGAATTATTATATACCTTATAAATGCTTTCATATCGGTTATTATTCTTTCATGAAACGTTTGGTTAAAATAAAAAAAAGTGTGGCCTATACCAAAGCACTTGAGGTGGCCTATCAACTCAACATAATAATATATAGTGAACATCTGACAGTAAATGCTGCATCTAATCATGTGCATAACTGCCTAATCACAGATAAATACATGACATGTGTACTAACACTGGGTTCTTAACTAACACACTAAATTGCAAATACATGTATTAGTTTCAGAGGTTAATTTGGCTAGATCTACAATAAGATTACGCAGTTTTATTTCTAAAAGTATAACAGTTGTAAACGTAATAATGATTACGAGAAAAAATTATGAATTAGATTTTAATTTGGATTATGCAAAGATAAAGGAAGCAAGCCTGCAGAATGGGAGTTTATTCTTATATTAATGCCCTGCAAATTATAATTTTTTTGCCTTTCGTTGTTTCACGATTGTATGATGTCACACATGTAAACGTCTGAATGTAACAACATCATATGTCGTATCATCCTCCAGATTAAAACTGAAACTGATAGAATTTTTCATAGAAATAGGAAACTAAAATCAGGCATATAAGGATGGTCAATCAGAGAAAACATCACATGGGGATAGGCAAGAGTTGGATGATTCCCTGACCTATCTGTGGGTCAATTGCATGTCATCACTTGTTTAATCTTTAACCAGTGGCGCAACATATTAAGTTTGTTAAGACCCCTCGATTTCAAGGATGGATTTACCTTTTATAAAAGACTAGTTAACCAACTGTCAGTGGTAGTGAGGTAGCTTTCCTTAAGCTCTCAGAACCCACAAGAGAATTAAAAACTTTAGCAACACTCATCTGTGTTATCAGTTGGTGACATCGAAGGCACTTTGATAGCACAATTACTTGCATTAGTTCTCCTTAGCGATTTCCGGCAACTCAGAGAATTCACACAAAAATGTAAAGCTAAGGAGTAAACAGTGATAATCGATTTTTTAAAGATATATTAAAATGTCTTATCATTTTTCACCTGTGAACTCATGGTTATATTTCAATTGAAATTTAATGGTTGATTTAAGATTTGACCCAAAAGAACTTTGAGTAATACGCTATCAGCCAAATGGAATTAACAGTTGATAGGTCCAGATTAAATAGGACTGGTCCTACTCTAAGGATTGGTTAACTGTAAACAATCATACTGTGAAAATAATTTTTCTTAATGAAAATCAAAGTAGGCACCTATTTTTGAAACAAAAACTCTACTTAGTTCCATAATATGAGGTATATGTATGGCTTGATAAGATGCCACCCTGTAGGTACCCAGAGTTTTACTTAACTGATGTTTACTTTATTTTAGTCAAAAGTTAAGTAAATATTGTAATTATTTTTCAGGATGACCCTAATGTTTGCCATTGTCTAGGAGTGTTTGGTCTTAGCAGCTACACTCAAGAGAAAGATCTAAAAGAAGTTTTTGGCCGATATGGAGCCATAGATGATATTTGTATCATTTATGACAGACAGGTAATTTTATAAATCTATGTTATTATGGAGTGCACATATTGCTAAAGTGATCATCCTAACAATTTTTTTCTCTAGTCTTTGTAAATAATAATAATTATATTTATAATAATTAAACATTGTTGTTATTACAGAGTGGACATTCAAAAGGATATGGCTTTGTTTATTACAAATCAACAGCAGATGCTATTGAGGTGAGTTGTAATTTGCTTGAATTTTTAAAACTTTGATAGCAAAAGATCACAGTTTACCAATTTCTTTTGTCACCTTGCTTATGACGTAGCCTATATGGTTTAAAACTTGATTTAATAACCCTAAAACTTTCATAGCTGTGTGATGGCTTTTAAAAAAAAATTCTTGTATGAAAATAACAATTAGAGTTATATAATCCTTAAAATGTCTTCCTTAAAGAGAATTATGCAGAGAATGACCCAAAAAGAAATGGTTTTATAGCGTATTTTAGAGTATATATGAGAAATGAGAGAGCTGAGAAGTTTTAAAAAATATAAACAAGAGACTGTCTCCAGTGACATATGTTAACAGAGGCCCTATGTTGCTAAAGGAATCCAAATTACTAATGAGGATGAAAATAATTAAATCAACACAGACTTTTCATGATATGATTTCTGATCAATTTTAATTAAAGCTAATCATTGCAGATATAATCCCTGTAAGACAGTTTTAGCTCTAGGGGGACTTGAGAGTCAGATATCGTCAATATTTGCCATATTCTTAGGAGAGGGTGTAGATTGAAAATAGAAGGCAAAAATTGGAGTTGAAACGTCTAATCTAATGATATTTTTTAAAAAAGTTTTTTTATAGCATAAGAAATCTTGTTCAACGTAATTTTACAAACTGTTTACTTGTTTGGGTCTCTGAATTCATTGTGTTTTTTTTTCTTATTTGACACATTTTTTAAACATGGCTGACACTGTAGAACAATGGTTCTCAACCTGTGGTCCGCACACTACTAGTGGTCCACGGAGTTGTCCCTGGTGGTCCGCGAGCACAGGATGAAAATTTTAATTTTTTAAATAAAAAACACAAAGAGGCATACATATTTTCAATTTTTGAATTTAATCACTCGATGGCAATAGCATGGCGCCGAAGATAATGGGTTTTGATTCTATGTCTACTTTTAGCTATATCGGAAATCATATGACATCACACTAAATTCTAAAAGACTATAGTTGTTATACTGACATTCAGAAATACTTATTTAAAACCATTGATTAAATTAAGCCTTAAATTAATATTACAATTATTAAAGTAATAAATTAATTAATTTGATTGAACACCAGGATAAATTTCTAATAAACAAAACAAAGGAACATAAGGACAACAATGATTCCTCAGCCGCATCCTCACAATCTATGTATGAATTAAATTCAGTTTTGGAGAAAATAAAAAGACGAATTGCCATATAATGGTAGGATGAAAATATTCATGCTTTGGGTCTATATGCATCATTGTAAATGATCAACCCAGATCAGAGTGTGTATTATGCCCTCAAATTCTTGCAAATGAAGCAATGAAACCTGCAAAAGTCCAAAGACATCTTAAAACTAATATTAATGTCTGCTCGGAGAAACAGTTGGACTACTTTCTGCACAAAAATAATCACTTGATAGAAGTCCTGCATACGACAAGCAACCAAAGTCAATGAAAATGTTTTATGAGCTTCATTTTCGGTGGCTATGCAAGTTGCGCAGGTCAAAAAGCCTGGTTATTTAGTGGGGAAAGCGTTTAACAGACTGTGATGCCGTGAGAGAGTTTCTTGGAGAATAAAAAATCAAGCTAATTGATCATTTGAACGATAGCTTATGGGTTGTTGTTCTGGCTTATTTGGCTTTTATGAAGAGCAGAATAAACTTAATTCATCTCTGCAAGGAAAGCAGACACATAATTACTCCCATGGACAAAGTGTTTGCTGTTACGAAAAGCTTGATCGTTGGGAAACAATATTATTTAAGGGTAGTTTTGACATGTTTCATCAATTGTATGAATTTACCGAGAACCAAAGATTGCTGAAAATAATAAACTGTTAATAAATTTGATAAATTTCTGACCATATTCAATCACTGCAAGATCAATATAACTTCTACTTTGGTGATTTAAACGTTCGCAGTTTTTCGTTGGTTTCCGGTCTGTTTCTTGAAAGCATTCACTAATTAAATTTACCGTCATCGAATTTAAATCAATTCATAGAACTGACCAGCGACATTACTTTGAATATGTTACATCAGAAAGTGAGCTTGATGAAATTTTGGAGTACTCAGAACTGTCTCAGAAAGCTTTTAAAATACCTTTGCAACATCATATCTTTGTAAATGTGGATTTTCTGCATTGGTTACAATCAAAACAAAACATCGTTCCCTAATTGAAGTTGAAGATGAACTATGATGGAGTCTTTCAAGTATCACACCTCGTTTGGATGTACTGTGTTCAAATGTGCAAACTCAAGGCTCGTCCTATATAAACTAATGTTGCAGTCTTACTAATACTAACTTTTGTTTATGACTTAAAGTTGTTTTTTTACAGTTAGCAATAAGAAATAAATAAGACTATAAGTATAAGACTAGTATAAATGACATTTTTTAGTTACAAAAGAAAGCCATCATTACAATCTGTTTCCATTCAATATCATTTTTGGAGCATGAAAATTGTAGCATTTTAGTTTAGTTTTACTAAAAAAAAACATGTATACTAGTAACTAGTTATAAGTATAATTTAATATACATTTTGTATCACTGCAGTAGCACAATTTTCAGTAGTGGTCCGCGGCTAAGACACATTTTTTTCAAGTGGTCCTTGACTCTCAAAAGGTTGAGTACCACTGCTGTAGAAAATGTTATTGACAAGAAAAGTTTCTTATTACAGTATTCTACTTTTTTATCCTTGCCTTTGTTAATGTAATGGACATTTAAATCTGCTGTTATTTTTTATATAGTATTTTTTTAAATATTTTTTTTTGAGAAACAGAACTTAAATTGATTTTTAATCAGATTTGTTCTTTATAAAAATATATTTAACGGCTATGAAATTCAATTTTAACATTTTATTTTTAAAAAGTCATTCCTGAATTTTTTCCATATTTTGATAAGGAAAAGTTGAAGCATTTTTTTCAAATTTTTGCTAATTATTATTTTAAAAAAATATTTGTTAATTACTAGTCTTATTTAAACAAATAAAATTTAAAGAAGCTGGTTTTCCGTTTTTTGACCTATTTATAAATTTAATTAAAAAAAATAAATAAAACATTTAACATATAACAAAAAAACATGTGAAGCAAGGATATAACCTAAGCATTCATTGCAATATTTTGTATTTAGTAACATGGGTTTGTCTAAATTATTTTTTAGGTTTAGCCTAAATTACGATCTTTTAAGTTTCTAATTGTATTAGTGTGAAAATTGTTAATAGTTAATTTAATATTACTGATCAGGCAAGAAGAGAAACTCAAGGACTTGTACTGGATCGCCGACCCATTAGGGTAGATTACTCATTTACTACACGTCCTCATTCACCTACTCCAGGCAGATATATGGGGAGGAGGTAATGCATTTTTAAAACAATATGAAATATCAATTTTATTTATTTGATTACATATACTCGTTCATCTTCCAAGTCATTTTATTTATACCTTAATGTAGGGCTGCGGAAATTGATTAATTTCTCGATTAAAATTTTTTATCGTTTGCCTACCATGCAATGTTCCCTCTAAGTCTAAGCTCGTTGTTTCATGTGCAAAGTTTTTAAAAAAAACTCGTTTTTAAAGTTGCACAACTTCCATTTTTTGTGCAAAATTGTATAGAATTTTCTGCACTGTAATTCTAAACTCCTGCGTGGCGTTGGTAAAATATCTGCGCAGCGACGCTGCTTAAAGGGAACTTTGCTACCATAGTTCTAACACTTCGCTTACATATTACCTGCAAACCAAACATCCACTACAGTATCAGAAACTTCAAATGAGACAATCTAAAGCTATGTAAACGATTGTTCAGCTCGGCTGCTTATATTGTCAATAAGACCCGCTCATCACTTGAACCAAGTAAAGTCAATACACTTGTCTGTTTGCATTGTTGGTTAAAAGATGTCATATAAAGAAGACAGTCCAGTGTTATTTCGATTTTCGACGTTTAATAAATGTTACTTATGACACCATAAATTTCAATTTCAGCTTTAATCGAAATTAACGATTTATTAATCGATAATTTTTCAAAAGTTAACGATTAATTTGAAATTAATCTATAACAGCCCTACCTTAATGTAAACATCAAGTTATTCTGGTACCTACAGTTTCATTCGTTTTACATTTAGTACTTTTTTTGTTTTTAAATTTTAAGTAAAATTAAATATGCAGTGCTCATTTAATTTAGTTTAGGTACACTAGTGTGCTAAAATTTATTTTGCATACTTAAAAAATGCAATATGTAATTAATAAATAGAAAGTAATCATTGTCACATTTTGGTTAATAATTGTAGTTGTAGAGCTAGTAAATAGTTTTAGGTAAATGTATAACATGAAAACAAGGTATTACTTTATATAGTTTTAGTATATTGATAAAAATAAGAATCAAATCAAGATCAGTAGACAGTGCCATTTTGATTATCAAAGTTTTCAGGAAAGGAGCCTGTCATTTTCCCTTTTCTGTGCTCTACATGTTTTTATAACCTGTTTGCAAATCCAATAAGTAGTCTTAAAAATTAGAATATTGCTGCAGTATTAATGCTACACAGAGAAACAAACAACAATGAATCATTGAAATAAAAAGTGCAAGGTATGAATGGCATAAAATAAAATTTACAATGTATGAATGACTTAAAATAAAATGTAGCTTAAAGGATAATTATTTGACAAAACTAAGTGTACCGATTTAGGCTTTATAGTATTTGTGGATTCTATTAAACCCTAATCAACAGCATTTTAATGCATTATCCTCCTCTATTATACTTCGAGAACAAGCAGAGATCTTGAGAAATATTGTCATGATGGTGACTATGATGAACGATCCAATTATCGAGACGGTGGCCGAAGGGGAGGTTACCGTGAAAGGCAGCACTACTGTGACTATGATAACAGGGATGACTACAGGGATGACTATGATGACAGTTATTCAAAACGCTCCAGACGTTATTCTCCATATTCACGTAAGTTTTTGTGATATTAAGTTTTAAAATCTTCTTGACAGTCTAGTTTTATATGATATTGTGCCTTTAACTATTTTAAAAACTGTTGTCAGTATTCAGAGATGAACAATAATAACAATGTTAATAGTTTTTTTGTTCTCTTTTTACATGAGCACAATAAATTTTACGAATGTTTATTTTAGCATTATCAACCATGGAATCTTCATACAATTTTTACTATTTAGTTCGTTGTCCTTTTGTATTAAATACAATTATATCATTTGAATTGTTTTCTATTTCCCTGCTGCATTAATTATATTTTCTTAACTTTCAATTGGAAATGAATTTTTTAGTGGTTTTAAATTGAATATTATAATATATAATGAAAGAAACAACATAATTATTTAAATGTCATTTTTACCAGACCATATTTCTGTTTTTTGGGGGGGGGTTTTTTTTGCACTTAAATGAAACAATTTTTATTTATGTTCTTCAAATAGTCTAAAAATCATGCGTAGCGACTTGGTGCTCTTTTTGTTAGTATATGGGATTTTCATACATTTTTCCTGATGAGTCATCACCTGTAGTGGAAGTCTTTAAGAAAAGAAATAGTTGATTTAATAAACAACATATATATAACATCTGATATGAAATATCTACAGTCATGTAAAATTCATCAAAATTAACATAGTGTTTCATAATTAGATTTTAAATATATTTTATATATGTCTTTCTTTAAGTACATAAAGAATCTTACTCAAGAAAATAAAAATTAAATGGTGGTTTTACATATATTTAAATATACTTGTAATTTCAAAAAGCAAAAGGTTTTTTTAATTTTGTATTAGGAAATACAACTACAAAAATTTTTAAAAATTGAAGAAGAATCACCTAAATATTTTATTAGAATGGTTTCAGAATATCTTCTTGACATAAGTATGACCTGTCTAGTCTGCAGAAGATGTTGACCAAATTTTTAGATGTGGTCTAAGATTTTTTAAAATATCTTCTCTGAAAAAGTTCTAGTTTCTTGATAATTTTCTACAGGTCGTCACTAATACCCTGGTACAGACTAAAACAGTATTCTCAAGAGTTCAGCGTTCCGACAACTTAATTCTTTAATTTTAATGTTAATATTTAATCCACATCATGCAATTTTGTTACTTTGTTGAAATATTACTTTCCAATCTCTAAGAAATTGTGATTACGTAAAAAATATTGTTACGTACACAATTCAAGATGTCATTTTATTATAAAAATTGAATGATGGTGGCATGTAAACTTGTAAACTATGTAAACCTGTTGTAAGTAGGGATAGATAGGGTCCTATAATTACTCCGATTACATAATGCTATCAAAATGCGATTGACACATGTCTAAAGAGGTGTAAATAATATTTTTTTAATGTAAAATTTTTAAAATGAATATTTTTTTAGTTAAATTTTTTTTAAAAAACTGTTATGTTTGTTTTTAAACTATTTTGTGTGCTTTATTTTATTTTCATTACTGCTTGGTAAATTAACAAACCCATAGTCGTAACATTTTAATTTGGTAAGAAAATAAATACTTTCAATATAAAATAACCTTTTTTTTCCTTCTTTTTTAAAATCCTAAATTCATTCTGAAACAATCTTTCCTTTGTTGAGGCTATGTTAATGGCTATTAAATATTTCTGAGATTGTGATTAACCATCAGTTTCTTTTGTATCTTTCTGTTAAGGGTGAATGCACATGTGAAGTCTTAGATGTTGAACAATGAAGAAAAGTTGAAATGAAGAAAGAACTCACAAGTGTTCTTTAGTGAATTTCTTGAAAACAGAAGAAGAAATTGACACAATTTTCAGAGTGAGAATGTTGCCTATTTCTTCTGACAATTGAAAATATGAAGAAAGAAGCTGAAAGGTGTTGTGGCTAACAGATAACCAAATTAAAAACATGAGTTCAAAATTGGCAAAGAAGGCACTTAAGTGAGATGCCAAAGAACTATGTAAAAGATAATTTAGAGGCACTTAAGAAAAAAGCTGAAAAATCCCATTTCACTGCTAGTTATACAGGTCTGATAGGTTTATTTGGAATATTAAAGTTTAAAACATGGAAAGAATAATAAGCATCTTGTGAAACGGAAAATTATCAATTTTTGTTCTTTGAAAATTTAGCATGTGCAGTTTGCCTCTTTCAAATGTTGAGCTTACAAAACCAGGCAAATTTTGGCTCTGAACAAAAAAAACACGAAATAGTTACAGTGCAACCCTTGATTATGAAGGAGGAAGAAGTCTTTCTTTACATCAAAGGCTTTTTCTGTTCTTTCTTCTGTACTTGGAGCACTCCATGACGAATAAAAGCAGAACCAATAAAGAACAGTTGCAACTTTGAAAATTTCTGAATATTTAAGAAAAATAAAGATGTTTAGGTCATAAAGGTTTATATGAAGATTATTGATACAAACTTCTGATTATGGAAAACAGGCCTTCTGGTAAGTTTGCTGTTTTTAACTTTCTAAAGAATAGGAAGATTTGTATGGCATGGGCTGATGTTTGTGCAGAAATTATCAGTTATTTGCATAAAACACATTTTTCATTTTTAAAAATTGCACATAAAAACATTTAGTTAGCATTTTTAAATACAGGTATTCTTTAGCATACTTATAAATAAATGATACATCATTGTATTGACATTTATTAGGTATTGATTTTGATGTATGTGGATGTGTGAATCATGTGTTTGTGATAAGTATATCTGCATACATTTAAGTAATAAGTGAGTGCTGTTCTTGATTCAGTTGGACCATGCTATAACTCAAAGTCAGATTTAGTTCGCTCACAAGGTTCTTAAATTTCATAGATTCAGCTGGATTGAGAAAGAAAGAGTGCAAATAAAAAAATACATTATTTTTGTACAATCACAACTCTATTAAAATTAACTAAATATAAGGCTATTTGCTGGGGTTAGTTTTAAAGTAAACCTCACAAAAATGTGACACTACACTGTTTTTAAATTTAGTATCAGTTTTAAAAAAAAATTGTATATTAAATCAATTATTTTAATGTTAAACTACAACAAAGTAAAGTAAGGAACGTGGTGCAGGGTCTTTTGTTCAAGTGTAATATGTGATCAGTATCATATGGTAGCAGTTAAAACCATTCTTCAAATTAGGTTACATTTTTAAGTGAAGATTAATTATACTATAGCTAAATGAGCATTGCTTTTTCCATAAAATTTATTTGAAAAAAGTCTTTCAGTCAATGTCTAAAAAATTAATTTGTTTTGATGTAAGAAGCAAAGGATAACAGTGATTTAAATTAATTCTAGCTTATTTTACAGGAAAAATAAAATTATAAAATTTGGCTTAGAGCTTAAGTGTTAAGAAAATTTACTGCTTTATAAAAGGTAGGTTGTTAAAGGAAAATGTTCCCAGTAATTTCGATTATAGTGTGGAAGTGAAAACAAAGAATATCATCATCTGAAAACTTTAAAATATTATAAAGACTATTATTTCTCTGGTCACCATGATAAGCCTGAAATTTTCATTTCAAATATATCTTTAATTAATAACCAAACTGTAACTATGTTCTAGTTCTAATTAAATGTACTGGTTTCACAATAAACGTTTATTGTGTAGTGCCTTTAGTGACCTCATTCATGTGATATGTGATGTCCCATTCCAAAATTCACATGAAATTGCAGATGAAATATAGCAATGTCTCTCAGCATGCTAAGAAATATTAATACTGTATTAGTACTGTAATACTAATACTGGCAATATTTAAGTGGCTAATCTGGAATATTTTGAAATTATTTTTACACATTCTAAAAACATTTTGAATTCTGAGACACGAATTACAGCACCCAAATTTCAAAAAAAAATATATTAAATACAGTGAACATGACACTGAGTTTATTGGAACAATTTTGATGTTACTAACAGAAGGTCCATGATTCTTTCAGTACTGTCACATAAGAAATTCAGAGCCATCACATGAGTTCCACTTTTCATTTTTTCATCAGCATTATGGTTTAGAATTTTTAACCCATCACCAAGTTTGGTCCCTAAAATGTCAGATATTTCACCAATGGCAATGTCAACATGACGGCTGTAGGATGAACCATTTTGCTCTGTTAAAAAGTCACAAAGAAGCCAGTCTACGGTGATAAAATATTCCACATTAAGACTTAATGATTATATATATGCAAGAGGCCTTGAGTTTTCAAACTGCAATACCTAACAAAACATAAAAATCCTTCTTAAAAAATGCTTTTTAGACCAGCAAAGTTCTCTGATATAACTCTGTATCCATGAACATTATGATGTATACTTCCTTAGATATTTATAAGTATCGAATTGGCTGTATCCATGAACATTATGATGTATACTTCCTTAGATATTTATAAGTATCGAATTGGCTGTATCCATGAACATTATGATGTATACTTCCTTAGATATTTATAAGTATCGAATTGGCTGTATCCAGCTTACCGTCATAACATATTTTTATTTCATCACTTATATTAACTCACATTTCTTCCTTATCTACAGGGCAAAGGAAAGTGGGCAATAGGTTGACAACCCACCACTAAATTGTTCAGTGGGATCTGGCTACTTTTTTATTATGCTGAAATGAGATTGAGACACATTTTTATGTACTATAAATATAACTAGAATAAAATCATAACAGCATGAGCCATCTATTTATTATTTTTAAAATGAAATTGTGATGTTTGGTGTACAAGTTTTATTTTTTTTAACAGGAGGGGAAGTTTTGTTATGTGTTTTTTAATGTCTTAGTAAGTCTCTTAGCCTTACTTTTTATCCTACAGTTACAATGGTATATCTTATATTAGTGTAAGAAGAAATAGACAATGTTAAGTAATGGTGACATTGGAGTGTATGGATTTAAAAAACCAACACTTTTCCATGCTGTAGATAGTAGATAGGGAACCAATATAATAATAGAGCCTCAAAAACAATGCTCCCCTTTAATCTGAAACAAAAACCGTTTCTGTTACATTAAATTATAAATGCCATCTACAACACTAAATTTTACTTGTTAACGAAGCTACAAGTGAGAAATTTCTGTATTGCAACCATTTCTTTGTGATAAATTTTGATTATTTCTAATAGGGATGTATCGGATTTATGAACTGAAATCCTGCCGAAGTCGGATTTGTAAAAATGGCAGGATTTGCCAGAGTCTGAGTCGAAATCCAGTACACCCATAATTTAGACATACCTTTAATTAATAAAGGCTTTATTCTATTCTCCAACCGGTGTATGCTTCTGCCAGGAGTCTTGCCAGCTAAACAAAATTTGATAATAATTTATTTTTTAAAGTTCAATTCAATTTGACGTGTTTTTTTTTCTTTCTGGGACTAGAACTGCTAACCTTTAATGAAAAGAGCCATCACAAAAATGGATCGTTTTCAGTAATTTAAATAGGGGCGTTAGCCAAATCATTAAGGAACAAAGCTCGACTAACGATGCTGCAAAGGGAGACAAGAACACGGCAACTATATAATGAAGCAAGAAGAATGGCTAGGGGGCCGTCCATAAAGTACGTCACGCTATTTTTGACCATTTTTAATCCCCTCCCTCCCCCTGTCACAAATCTCGGAACCCCCCCCCGTGAGAGACGTGTTGTGTTTACATTGTATGAGAATGCAATGACTTGACCTAGTATGAAACACGTGGTTTGAGAGGTGAACTGTAAGCGTGCTGGTCAAGGACTGAGAGAATAGCTGGCTATAAATGTACGGTTCATGAGGCAACCGGGGTTGGTTGATGGCATAAGAGCAGCTTAGGTAGTTGATTGTACAGTTGATCACAGTGAATTGTATGTAGTGATTAAAGACAGTTGTTAACCAGACCACAGTGTGTTAAAGAATTGTCTCTTGACAAGCCACAAGATCTATTACACCCCCCCCCCTAAAGTACGTCACATTTTCGAACAAAAATTTATTTTTTAAAGACAAAATAATTAAAATTTAATAGAAAACACCGTGACGTCACATGTTCTTACATCCCCTGCTGGAGCGTGACGTACTTTATGGACGGCCCCTAGCAAAATTTGCAGAAGGAAAAAATGAGTCTGGGGAAAATATAAAAACAATAGTAGAGATAGAAGAGTTGGCAAAAGAAAGAGATGTGAGGGGAATGTACCTGAAGATAAAGCAGGATAAAAACAACCCGTAAAAAACCAAGTTTTTGACTATAAATCCTTTACGTATGAGACGTAACTAAAAGAATGTTCATTATAACACGCAGCGCAAGACCATCCAAAAATACAAAATTGCAGTTGTGTCGTAAAACGTTTTTAATATTATGCGCACCGATCAGGAATAGGTTTATAAAAAGTGTTGTCAGTAAAATACGCACCTTATTGCGCGACAGAAAGGTTGTTCAATATAATACGCACCGCGACGCTCTATCTCAAAAAATAGCATGATACATAGGAATAAATAAAATAATCTAAAAAATCAATAATTTAATTACGGTACATGCGATCGATCTGAAATTTTGATACATTGTTTTTATCATCGGTACGAAACTGCCTGCAAAATTTCAGCTCGCTATCTTGCGAGCAAGTGGGTTAAAAATCGATCAAAAGTTTTGGCGACAAGCAAGCAAGGTCGGTCGGTCGGTCGGCCGCAGACACCACGAGTTAATATAAAGGATTTAAAAAGAATGGCTTCCAAGCAAGATCCCAAATGTGTGAAATTACGAAAGGAGAATTGATAACAGAGAGCAGTAGAATATTAGAGACATGGGCACAGCACTTTGAAGAATTACTAAATGGACTAGATGGAATTATCAATGACGATTACACTCCACCACAAGGAGGACCAGACCCCCTGGTAAACCAACCAACATTAAATGAAATAAAAGAAGTAATATCAACCCCGAAAAATAAAGCTGCAGGAATAGACCTCATCTCTGCAGAATTGATAAAATGAGGAGTTTGCGAACTACATAAGCAAATACACGAACTTATATCCAGAATCTGACAGGAGGAAGAAATGCCAACCGAATGGTACACTGCGCTCATAATCCCTATTCACAAAAAAGGATCTAAGTTAACCTGCTCAAACTATAGAGGAATATCACTTCTTAATGTAATGTACAAAATCCTTACAAAACTCATAGCAAGAAAACTTGAAAGGTATAGTGAATTGATACTAGGGGACTATCAATGTGGTTTCCGACAGAATAGATAACGACAGATCATATTTTTACTGTAAGATGTCTCCTGGAGAAATGCTATGAATATAACATCGACATACATCAACTATATGTCGACTAAAAAACTGCATATGATATCGTAAATAGGAATTACCTATATCACTACAGGAACTTGGAGTCCCACACAAAATAACTCGGTTCATATATATGACAATGGCCAGCTCCAGAAGAAGAGTCAAGGTACAGGGAGATTACTCAAGGGAGTTCACGGTTGACCGCGGTCTCAGACAAGAAGACTCACTTTCATGTATGCTATTCAACATCACACTAAAGAAAAGCATTAGAAACATACGTGTCAGTTCCAGCGGAACCATAACTAACTACTTCCAGAGAGGCATAACAGAACACAGACCATCAGGAACCTTGTATATAGCCAACCGCTACAGTACCTGGCATACGCAGACGATATAGCTTATAGCGCTGCTGGGTAGAAACCGTAATGACATAGTTACAGCTTTCAAGGAACTTGAAAATGCCTCTGCCGAAGCTGGTCTTGTTATAAAAGAACCGAAAACAAAATATATGATTACGTCACTAAACACCCATATTGATGACTACATCACTATAAACAAACACAAATTTGAGAGAGTTGCTGCATTCAAGTATCTAGGGGCAACTATAAACGAACACAATGCGATAATTTCGGAGGTTAAAGAACGTTTAACAGCAGGAAACCGATCCTACTTCAGCTTACAAAACTTCTAAGAAGCAAAAACCTCAAGGGGAACAAAGAAAATAATACACACCAAACTTATAAGGCCGGTAGTAACGTACGCTGGTGAGACTTGGACCCCGACCAGTAAGGCAGAGAACCTACTCAACATATGGAAGAGGAAAATCCTCCGGAAAATATATGGCCCTGTGATAGAAAATGATATCTGGAGAATTCTTACAAACCAAGAGCTATACCATCTGTACAAAGACCCAGCCATCGTCACAAGTCACAAGTATTAAAAATGAAGACTACGCTGGGCAGGACATGTTGAAAGGATGCAAGAGTGTAGAGCACCAAAAATTATTTACAGTCAGAAACCAGGGGGCAGACGACTCACTGGTCGCCCAAGACTGAGGTGGATCGATGATGTGGAAACGGACTTACAACTACAACAGCTGGGGGTTCGGTCATGGAGAAGGAAAGCCATCGATCGATCCGAATGGAAGGATGTGGTGGAGCAGGCCAGGGCCCTACATGGGCTGTAGCGCCACTGATGATGATGATGGTGACGTTAGCCAAATCATACCAGAAGTTTAATTTAATGAAATAGCTAAACGCAGCAGAGTTCAAATTATAACCATATCTGTTGTTATCGGATTTGTTGAAAAGGGATTTTTGAAATGAGTTGACATCTACGAAATGTAGTGATCGAAGAATAAAGTTTAGCTTTATGGCTGTAATTTAATTTTCTATCAGATAAAATCCTACTACCGAAGTAAGGCTATAAAAATTTACACCGTATATGATATCAGGGCAGTATGATCGCTTTGAGAGGTATTCGCCATTTTAAATTTAAATATGGGCAGTCAGGAAATTTTAAATTAAACTACAAAACTTAATCTCGTAATGAAACACATGCACACTAGCGCCCAGTGTTACTAACAGTAACAGGCAAGTCTCACACTGTGAACAAAATGAGGTCCTGACAGATGTTCCTGGTAAATCATCAGACTGTGTCCGGTTCTGTTTCACATTAAGCCAACGCGTCACTCAGTGTGTTTTATTTAGTAGCGTGGGTGGCAATAGGCTGTTCCAGTGGGAGTAGCTAGGGGGGCGGTGGGGGCGGTCCGCCCCGGGCGGCACTCATTAAGGGGGCGGCATTTGTGGGCATTTGAAAAGTACAACCATTTCCGACAACCACCCTTTTTCTTTTGAAGGGGGAAAAACCAAGGTGAAACAAAAATATTTGTAATTTTCGAGTCTTAATTAATGGATTCGCACATTTTTTTGATCACATAGTGGATATTATAACTAACGCAAAACCGTTCAAAAAACTTTCAATCGCTCAAAAAAGGTACCATTTGTTTGGAAAACTAAGCGGTATAAGTCACAGATGTTTCTTTTATAAGAAAAGTACGCAAAAAACACATCACCGCTGGGCCGAATAATATATGCTATTAATATCGCCACGACAGTTTGTATGTGGAATTTTGACATTCGCAGAATGATGCGCGAACACGTACCTAAAGGCATGGTGGTTCAAATTTTGTGTTTAACTTACAAGTAGTAATTTACATTACTGTTTTAGATTTCAGAAAATTATTGTAAGGTAAGTTATTAAAAATAAATTTATTTTGTTTTTATTGCATTTAAGTAGCACACATAATTTGTGTTTTTCATTAAAATACGGTTATTTATTACACATGTTACGCTTATCCAATTAAAGTAATGTGTAAATAATTTGAATTCGTCTATTTATGGAAAATTATTAAGATTTATGACAAGAATATGTAAATATTCAAATTTCTCTGATAATAAACACCACAATAGGCATAATAATTTCGAAAAAGACATACTTTAAAATTTCAATCGTCTTGGAAAAATTGACATTTGAAGATATAACTAGGAAAACGAGATCAGATGCTGGAATTTTACTCAATTCAATGTAATCTTTTTCTTTTCTATGTTATCTCAATTTATGGGAATCCGTCATTTTTTAAATTAATGCAAAATCATTGCATGGAACAAAGAGATGTGCTAATACAAAATGCCAAACAATTTGGGAAGAGATGGAAATATCAACTGAACGCCGTTTTCGAAGGAGAAAAAAATATGAGTAGGGAAAATTAAGAAGACGTGGTTCTATTTTTAGAAGAAGAAGTACAACGAGAAATGTTTTTTATACATGGATGGAATTATGAAAGAAAATAAAAGAACGCTTTGATGAGTTGCAAGTCCTTGCAAGAAAATATTCGTAATACTATGTAACCTACTAAATGAAGCAATTGAACATCAAATAAATTACTCTATTGACATTGATAAAGAACAGTTCAATATTGAAAGAAAAAGGATCCAGGCTTTTATGGCTGTACTATACCTACACTACAAGAAAAGGGATTATGTTCGAAAACCAGGGGAAAAGGCCCCCTTGATCTATTAAAATTTATTCAACAGTATAGATTGGATAAATTCTGTACCAAACATTGTAATATTGCTATGAATTTTTTCCAACTATTGCTATCAGTGTCGCTAGTTATGAAAGGAGCTTCTCAAAACTGAAGTTGATAAAAAATTATCTTCGTTCTACAATGAGCAATTAAAGTAAACAAAATCTTGCAATACTGTCCATAGTCGATAGGGGCCGTCCATAAATGACGTCACGCACCTGGGGGGTGGGGAGGGGGTCACATTTTTGTGACGATGCGTGACGAGGGGGAGGGAGGGGGGTTGAAGAAATGTGACCTCACATCAAAAGGGTAACTTTAAATAAAACTTCCACTGAAATATTTGGTCGCTTACAATTTATTTAATGACTTTTTGTTTCTTTTTCTTAAATTCTTTTTTTAAAATCAGTGCTTCTCAATATGCCGGTCGGTAGGCCATCAGACGCTGGTTGGCGTAAGCTATCAAGACACGAAAATTAAATCTAATTATAATCCTTAAGTTTGAGAATCCACAAGATAACGTATGAAATTGTTCCACTGCGTCGTTTGATGTTGACATCAAAGCATTTGTGATGTAACCGCAGCTCCGTTTGGTTCTCTCATGGCAGGAGTCGAACTTTTTTGCCCGTTACCCCAAAATATACAAGTTTATGTGTACGTTTACCCCCCCCCCAACCCCCAGACTCTAGGTCCTGCTCACATGACTCGGGGATTTGGAGGAGCGTCGTTAGCCCCCCTCCCCCCAAAAAATAAATACTACTGGTGAGTTTTACAATCATGACAAGTGTCTAAAAATGAATAGGCTTATGAGTAGATATTTTAAATAAAAACGACACGGAATATCATTTTTCTTTAAAAGGGGAGGGGGAATCTTTTTGATAGAATTAAAAACGTTTTAAGTTTGATATAATTGTTCGATTGGTTTTTGGTCAAACGCCCCTGGTCTTCTAGATCAGGGCTTCTCAAAGTTGTGGTCCGCGGACCGGTGCCGGTCCGTGGGCCATCCGCTGCCGGTCCGCAGATGTTCTCAAAAAAGGACCGAAAAATTTGTCAGTGCAGGGAAATTAGTGCACCGGTCCCTGGTGCAATGGAAAAAATTCATGCATCAATTCTTGACATCGCAATTCGAGAGGTTATTTGCTGATGATTATATAATCTATAGAACAATTAAATCAGAACAAGACAGCAAAATTTTACAAAAAGACTTAGATGAATTGATAAAATGGGAAACTAACTGGAATATGTCTTTCCACCCAGAAAAGTGTCAACTGTTAAGAGTAACAAAGAAAAAGAAAAAAATAAATTCAAAATATTACATTCATGGAAAAGAACTGACCCAAACTAAAGATGCAAAATACTTAGGAGTCTTAATAAATGAGAAACTATCATGGAATCCCCATGTCAATGAAGTTATTAAAAAATCAAACAAAACCTTAGGCTTTATAAAAAGAAACTTTAACAAATGTAATAGAGATATAAAACTAAAATGCTACCTCACTTTGGTGAGACCTGTACTAGAATATGCATCTTCTGTATGGGACCCATCCACCAAAGAAAACATTGATAAACTAGAACAAATTCAAAAAAGAGCTGCCAGATTCATTACTGGAGAATATTCGAAACTGACAAGAATAACACCATTAGTTAAATCATTAAACCTTGAAACACTAGAGGATAGAAGAACCAAGAGCAAAGTAGTAATCATACATAAAGCAATTAATTCTAATTTAGAAATACAACACAAAGATAACTTAATACAACCCTCAGATAGACATAAGGATAAAAACACCTTTCTTATTCCGTATGCAAGAACAAACACATACAAGTTTTCCTTCTTCCCGTCCGGAATTCGGGCGTGGAATGGGTTGCCTGAAGAATCCAGGAAAACCAACACTTTATCAGCATTTAAATCTCTAATAAAAATGCAGGACTAAACACAAACCATAGATAAGCGTAGGACGCAATAATCTTCTGTATAGAAGGAGCGTCTGTAAACAGATAAGATAAGATAAGATAAGAGAGGAGCACAAAACAAATTTCTTCTTAGCTCAGTTTTTAAGGCATTAATTTTAAATATCACAGAAAGGATACGTGATACAGACAAGTCATGTGGATTAAGATTAGTGTCACTCGTGTCAATATAAATGAAAGTAGGGTAGATTTAGGTGTCTTCGTATAGTACGTAGGCTAGAAATCTACATAGTTGTCAAATTTAAAAAAATGCATTTTCTGGAAGGAGCCTGTTCAATAATGGGCATATGTTGTCTTCTTGTCTTATCTATACAGACGCTCCTTCTATGCAGAAGATAGTTGCGTCCACAGACCATGACATATGATCTGTTTGGCAAGTGATGCAGCGTTCGCAGGCCACGGCTTTGTGGGTTCCACGCATTACCCAGCCGCCTAACTACATGTAGTATTAGGTACCCATTCGGAGCGGGGTGACTCAGGGACGCCCTAGGCCCCGGGAACAAACCCTTGCCTTCACACGGATTCGAAACCGTGACCATCGGTTCCAAGCGTTCACGTACACACGACATGTTACATGTCCCAAATGAGTCCGCATTACCCACAAGAATTATCTTTTTGACCCCAAGATTAGTTAACGTCTGTTCGCCGACCTCTTTCTTACGGGTTGCCCGTCAGTAAATTGAGGGATTTTCAAAAAATACATTTTAAAAATGTTATTTTTAAATATATTTTTTCTAAACAAAGACGTTAACCGTGATGATTAATAGTCAATGTTTAATTTGTATGCATTAAAATAAAATATAATCTAAGGATGTTAACACAGTTCGTTTTCTGAAGGCCGGTTAAACGTTTAAAAAAAATGCTTCACACGGGTTACGATATATTACAATGTAGATCTTCACTAAATAAATAATAAATACTTAAATGACAATAAACGTGATTTGAAACATACTTATTTTCAAATAGAAAATAAAGTTGGTTTTTTGTTGTTATTTAAAAAAAATATTTTTTTGTTTGTTTTGTTTTCGTTTGGGTGGGGGGGGGGTCTAAGTTTTTGTGACGACGCGTGACGAGGGGGGGAGGGGGTCAAAAATCGGCAAAAATCGCGTGACGTCATTTATGGACGGCCCCATAGAACAAGATGTCACAGATAATTTTAATTTTGATAGCATAATACACGATTTTTCTATTATGAAAGTTAGGAAAGTAAATGTATACATATGATTACATACTAATGTATGCACTTTCTTTGTTTGTAAAAAAAAATCATTTATTTATAAATACAAAATAAAAGAACAGTGAGTGGTAATGTTTTTTGTGTGTAATTTTGGAATATGTTTTGTCTCATGAAAATAGGGGGGGGGGCTGCGACCTCAGTAACTTTCTTGTGGTCCTTAAAAAAAGTATCTTGTATTTTGTAAATTTGTATTTATAGGTATATAATCTTATGCGGCCTCTTTTATTACTGCTTACATAAATATGGCATGCAATGGTAAATATGTTCCCCACCTTTACTTCGTTTCAATTACAATTGTTTATTCATGTTTCTTAATTTATAAAAACCATAACATAATCGACTAACTGGCCGTCCACAAATGACGTCACGCGATTTTGGCTGATTTTTTCCCCCTTCCCCCCTCGCAAACGTCGACACAAAATCTTAGACCCCTTCTTCAATAAGACGTCACAAAGCTTTGACCATAAAAGCCGTATTTTCCGTTTGAAAATGAGCATGTTTCAAATTAAAAAAAATTGTCATTTAAGTATGTTTTTAGTGTAACGCTGCATTCTAATATCGTAACACGCGTTTTACATAAACGTCATTAAATAAAGCGTCAGTAATCAAATATTTACGTAAAAATTTTATTTAAAGTTGCGCGTTTTGACGTGACGTCACATTTCTTAAACACCCCCTAGTCACAAATGTGTAGCCCCCCCCCGGGTGCGTGACGTCATTTATGGACGGCCCCTAAAAAGGGCGGCATATTGGAGACCGCCCCGGGCGGCAGAAGTTCTAGCTACGCCACTGGGCTGTTCTGTAAATCATCTGACAACCTTTACACCAAAACGTAATCACCTTGTGGATCATATACACTTGTGATCGTTAATAAAAAATTAAGAAAAAAAAAGAATAACAACATCGCTGTTCAGCCTTACATCTGATGTCTGGTTTTCTGACAGACCAGCTCAAAATGATATGTGATCGCTGCTTTCAGAAACCCAACATTCATTTTCGGGTATTTTAAGAATTTGGATAACGCTGACAAAGTAAATTACATGATAGATAATAAGAAAAAATATGGGTGAGACTGCAATCAGGCTTTTTGATAATTTAATATATGTTGTTAAAACAGGGTAAATTATTCGGTGCATAACGGTAAGGGCGCCGTTGATTTTCCCACTCACCTGTCATAATAAAGACTTAAACTTAAAAGTCCAAAGGAAAAAAAAAGTTAAAAAAATTAAATTTGAATCTTCAGAAAAAGATAAACTTGAGTGGATTCCCATCTACCCCGCTTTCTACGTTTATTGAAGGGGCGTTGCTTGAGTCTTTACCATCAGAGCCGTTCACTCTCCTCACTCAAAGGAATTCCACTATGTTCATTTATTAAATACCATTAAAATTCACAGCCAGTCTTTTTCCGGCGATTTTTTTTTAACCTATGCTGCCAATTATTGCGCATTTTGTCACTTTCATTAAAACATTTGGAATGCATCCCCGCCCCCCTCCCTTACACACACACACACACACACACACACACACACACACACACACACACACACACACACACACACACACACACACACACACACACACACACACACACACACACACACACACACACACACACACACACACACACACACACACACACACCACACACACACACACACACACACACACACACACACACACACACACACACACACACACACACACACACACACACACACACACACACACACACACACACACACACACACACACACACACACACACACACACACACACACACACACACACACACACACACACACACACACACACACACACACACACACACACACACACACCCATCAGAGAAAAACAGTCCGGAAAAATACTTCCAGGGACATGACTAAACTGACTTCAAACAAAATGACTTATAAGGGCCGTCCATAAAGTACGTCACGCTCCAGAGGGGGGAGGGGGTGTAAGAAAGTGTGACAGGAGGGAGGGGGGTCCGGCCATGTGTGAAGTCACGGTGTTTTATATTAAATTTTATTTATTTTGTTAATAAAAAGGAAATTTTTGGTCGTAAGTGTGACGTACTTTAGGGGGGGGGGTCCAAGATTTGTGACAGCGGGAGGGGGGAGTTAGAAATCGTCAAAAATAGCGTGACGTACTTTATGGACGGCCCCTTATTAAAATAGCACGGAGGTCTTTTTGAAGTACTTACTAGCATATTTATAAATTGATAACACCAGAAGCACATCAGCTGATATTCCAATCAAAATTTAGCATTCAAAATGAACGGAAGCTACAGCCGATTTTGAAAGTAGTCTTTAAAACTCAAAGGATTTTTTGTGATACATTAAACTTGTGTCCATCCAGTCATGAACGTCATCAACCAATGAAGGCTAATACTTACACTTATTACAAATGCGATCTCTTACACAAAAGGAGTGTTACTACTACTGAAGTAGCGTTTACATGTTTACGTCACTGTGGTTACAGTACAGCGCTCGCCTCCATCTCCATTCCTTGATTCCGCCTGCCCAGTGCGGGGAGTCGGTGCCAGATCACTTCCTGATTATGCTAATATTTTGCGTGGACCTGGGATTCTCCGGGAGAAGAGAGGCTGCGACAGGGGCCGTCACTTAGTCACGACTTGGGTGAAATCGGGGTATATCTACCCCCTTGACCTGTGTCGGGCCACATAATACTTGACCTTCTGTGGTGCGGTCCAGTCCGGTAGACCCCCCACACACAAACTTCCACACAGACAGCGTTATCCTGATATTGTTCACCTGAAGATGTCTGCTTGCCGCCTAACCACCGTGTACCTGCTGATTGCCTTAGTATTCATCGGTAAGTAGTTTATTAAAATGAAATTGATGAGTACATAAATGTGCATGTGATATGACTTATTCAATTTAGTCTCTATGCTGATTTAAATCAAATTAGCGGAGTTTGGCAGTGACATTTGGCTTCTTGTACAAATAGTGCCCAGGAAAAAAATATGTTAATAATAATAAAGATTCTAATATATATATATTAGAGCTGTTATCGATCAATCTAAATTTAATCGTTAACTTTTGAAAAATTATCGATTAATTAATCGATCATTTCGATTAAAACCAAAAATATAAATTTATGACGTCATTAAAATGAACATATCTCACGGACATTGAAAATTATGAATATGTTGAACTAAATTTCATCACAATGTGTTGATACTTGATTTGTGCTGAAGGTGGTACGTCAGCGATGTATTTGATCCTTTAAAAGAGAATTGTTTATGGCAGTGAACACAGTAAACTTTTTCACCATCTTCGACTTTGCCATCCGCAGTTAGCTTAAAAACAACATATTTGCTCAACTTTCTAGTTATATGTTTAAATTTAACTGCGCTGATGCTGTCAGCAGGGCTGTCGTAACGCATAGGCTCGTTGGGCATTTGCCCGGGGCCCACGAGCATATGGGCCCCATGGGAATATGTTTATTTATATATATTATGTATATTCATTTTTATTCCTGCGGGGGAAGGGCCCAACACCATTTCTTTGACCGGGGGCCCAAAATGGTGTAAAGACGGCTCTGGTTGTCAGCCATTTTTTAGTTGACGTCTGCCGGTCAACATATATTAATAAAATAAATTTTAATAGTACGCGGGAGATGTTTGTACGTAAAAAAAAAGTATTATTAATTATTAATAATTTATTATTTATTACTAAAATTTTTAAAAATTATTATAAATATTTTCTTAAATTTTAATAGAGTAAAATCGATAAAATTTTTTAACGATTAATCGAGAAATTAATCGATAATTTCCGCAGCACTAATATATATAACTAGTTTGTGCTGTGGCGCCGTGGCGCCTGCGGCGCCCCCTTTTTTAAGGGCGCCTAAGGCGCCCACATTTTTCAAAAGCCCAACTAACTTGTCCTTGTATGATAAATACGTAATATTAAACTTTCTAAAATGTACACAAAGTATTTTATAATGTTTTTTTAACATTTTTAATTTTTAATTATTTTTTATGTCAAAAGCCTAAGTAACTTATCCTTGTATGATAAATACGAAATATTCCTGAAATGTACACAAAATATGTATATAATATAGGTTGTGCTGCGGCGCCCACTTTTATTTAGGGCGCCTACGGCGCCCAATTTTTTCAAAAGCCCAACAAACTTGTCCTTGTATGATAGACACGCAATATTAAACTACCTTAAATGTACACAAAGTAATTTAAAATTGAGGTTGTAGGGTGCCTACGTCACCCACTTTTTTTTGGGTCAAAAGCCCAAGTAACTTATCCTTGTATGATAAATACGAAATATTCCTGAAAATTAAACAAAGCATTTATATAATAATTTTTACAGTGCTAATCACCACACGATTTTTAAACTAATTTTAGAAAGCAGCGCACCAAATTACTGCACCAAAAAATAACTATTTGAGTCATTCAGCACTGCTTACAACGCAAAATTTAAAAAAAAGCAGAGTGATGTCCCTTAGCGTTAGGCTACATAATTGAGCGTAAATATAATTATATATGACTAGTTTGTGCTGCGGCGCCGTGGCGCCTGCGGCGCCACCTTTATTTAAGGGCGCCTACGGAGCCCACCTTTTTCAAAAGCCCAACTAACTTGTCCATGTATGATAAATACGTAATATGAAACTTTCTTTAATGTACACAAAGTATTTTATAAATGTGCAAAAGCCCAAGTAACATACCCTGATATGATAGATACGAAATATTCCTGAAATGTACACAAAGTATGTATATAATATTTTTTTACAGTGCTAATCACCACACGATTTTTAAAGTAATTTTAGAAAGCAGCGCACCAAATTACTGCACCAAAAATACCTCTTATCAAACGTCCGCATGAAATTGTTTAATTATTAATAATAGTGTGGAGGGTGTTTAATGTTAATCTGGAAACCAAAATGATTATCCAATTTTTAAAAAAAGCAGAGTGATGTCCCTTAGCGTTAGGCTACATAATTGAGCGTAAATATATATATGAATTATTTAGGCTACAACAAGGAACGAACAATAAATAAGATGATTTTGACGGCAGTGGCTATTGAGACGCTAACGTCTTAATAGTCCACAGGCTATTGAGACGCAAACAAAAAATAGGCCAATGAAAACTAAGTATTTACGGTTGGCGCATTTATTCTATTGATTGCGCCAACAAGCTGTTACAAACGCGAAGGAGTTATGACTTATGTATATATAACAATTCATTTTACCCATTGGAAATCATTCACTCACTTTGATTTTATTAATCCATAATATTGATAAGACAATAATATTGATGTCTGATAAGAAAATTATAAAGCTTACGGAGTAAACAGTGATGATAAAATGAAATTGATTTAAATACCATATTATTTTTAAATCGTCAAATCGCCAGAATTATTGAATTTGGCGGCGCACACGACGTTCTTTTCCTCATTTTTCCTGTTCCAATAGGGTTTGAGCTACACTCTACACTCGCCGTACTCCCTTTCCAACACATAACAATTACATTTTTTAAAGAAAATATCAGTTTTGATATTAATATGGTAATCTTACGTCAAATGTCTTTGATTTGCATGAAAACTGTCACTAAAAGACCGAACTCGAATTTGAGGACCGATTAATCGCCCGGTATCTTTGCTACGTCTATCAAATGACTCTCGTAAAATAGGTACTTCACTAAGCAGCGCGCGCCGATCACTTTTTTGGATGCGGGAAACAGACTATAAACCGTTGACCAGAGAATGACAGGTCACGTGGTCATATGCTTTTATAGCTTTCTTTGTCTTTATAAGAAACAGACTATAATTACATTGTTGTCTATTTTGTGAGCACATGGACTACTATCATTGCGATCTTAAATTTCTTAAAAAGTATTTAGTGTTTGTAGTGGAAATTCTTTGTTTTGAGAATAGGCAAGTTTATAATTATTTTCTTTTATATACTATACGTATTGTCAAATTACTTTTTTTCTTCATAAAGTCTTGTCATTTAACTGATTGTCCCGTAATATAAATAGTAATAGTCAGCGACATTGACCATTGTTCACATCAAACACTCTCGTACAATGCCTCGACAACTAAGCAAATTAAAATTTAAAAAAAAATCATTCCATGTCCATAGCCGTTGGGGAAGTAAACTAATAGTGATCACGTGTATATTATTTATATACCGGAATATGGAGAAAGCGATGGGAAGTCACCGTCGCTCGCGTTAGTCTCGTATGCTGCCCTGCATCTTAACCGTAACACAACGAACTCCGGTTCATATGCTAATACAGGATTATTGAAGTTGCCTAGAGACCTAGGCCTAGAGTGTAAACAAATAATACAATTTTAACGCTGATAATTAATTTACCTCACCCCCACCCACCACCCTTTTTACATGCATTTATTTATTTCTTTAAAAATAAAAAGAGTTCTGTAATTTTTAACGCAATCAATAGAATAAATGCGCCAACCGTAATAGTAAATACTTAGTTTTCATTGACCTATTTTTTGTTTGCGTCTCAATAGCATGTGGGCTATTAAGACGTTAGCGTCTCAATAGCCACTGCCTGATTGGAGCTATTCCTGGCATTTGTGAAGTATTGGCATTCCACTTTAAAATTAGTGACTTTTGTCGCACACCCCCCCCCCTCACACACTTTTCCTCTGAATTAGTAACCAGGAAGTAAGTGCTCTGTTCTACCCACCTTTCATCGTAGCACTGTTATAGTTACTCTTACTTGTTTTAGATATTTCAACACATTGCACAAGTACCACCATCTTTTCGGCATCTCGCGTTGTACTGTTGATTTCTTTAAATCCAATTTTAGCAACAACAAAAAAATTATCATAAAGATGTTCGTTGGAAATGATATGCTTATTGACTTATTGATGTAAGCATTCGCCAGGGGCAATCAGGAAAATCGAATCTTCACCAACAATAACCATCTTCATCATCAACATTTTGTGGGGAATTTTTTTTAATTATCCTATGTCTTTAACTGCCACCTTTACCAAAGAGGAAAAATCTGGTAACCACTTTGCATTTCCAGAGTGCTAACCTGCGTCTCTTTGTAAAACTTGCCAAAAACATTCGATTAATCATATTGCTATTTAGTATTCTCTCCCGGAACCCCATTTGTTCAGAATCTGACCCTCTATGATTTGGCCTGTAAAAAACCTGTAAATTTTGTAACGCCCTCGTAATTGTCCAGCCCATGCAATAATATCACAACAGAAGCAAAGTGGAAAAAACAATGTTTAGTCTTTAAAAACAAATTTTACAAAAATAATCAGTGAGAAAGTAAAGAAAATAATCTGTAAACCTATAGCGTTTTTCATAAGATGGATATGGGCTTCAGGGTTTGGCCACTACCACGAGAGAAATTCCCTTGGCGAACTAAATGACAATACTTATTTAATTGTAGGTCTTTGATTGGGCATATATTCTAAAAATTGACAGACCTAAAAAAACAAAAAACAAAAAAAAACAAAACAAAACATTTGTGCCTGCAGTCAATTCGACATCGGTAGCCTCATAATTTCCTCAATGTTTTCCGTGATAGAATCAATGTGCGCACAGAAAATTAGCAACATTCCTATGTCCCGCTCATAAGACAAAAATCCAAAGTGGGTTTATTTCTCAGGATCCTGCGATTCCGCGCAACTTTCAGATAATAAAAGACTCCTTGAAATGTTCACATCTCGGGAAGGCCCAAAGACTCCGTGAAATGTTCACATCTCGGGAAGGCCCAAAGACTCCGTGAAATGTTCACATCTCGGGAAGGCCCAAAGACTCCGTGAAATGTTCACATCTCGGGAAGGCCCAAGTGCAAACTTATAGAATGTAATGTTATGTTCACATCTCGGGAAGGCCCAAAGACTCCGTGAAATGTTCACATCTCGGGAAGGCCCAAAGACTCCGTGAAATGTTCACATCTCGGGAAGGCCCAAGTGCAAACTTATAGAATGTAATGTTATGTTCACATCTCGGGAAGGCCCAAGACTGCTGAAATGTTCACATCTCGGGAAGGCCCAAATGACTGTGAATATGTTCACATCTCGGGAAGGCCCAAGTGCAAACTTATAGAATGTAATGTTATGTTCACATCTCGGGAAGGCCCAAGTGCAAACTTATAGAATGTAATGTTATGTTCACATCTCGGGAAGGCCCAAGTGCAAACTTATAGAATGTAATGTTATGTTCACATCTCGGGAAGGCCCAAGTGCAAACTTATAGAATGTAATGTTTTCTTTAATTTCTTTTGTTTATTGAATTTTCATTTTACTAGCACAAGATAATCTCACACTGTCGCTTTGAGACTGGAATGTTACAGGCACTCAACTGCGTTGAATTACTTCTTTGAAAAACTCAGTGTACAGTTTCTTAAGTTTTAAGTCACAAACATAGAATCAAAGCGAAATGGCTTTAAAAATGATACACTATTGGAAAGGAAAATGTTAAATTGCTTTTTGATTGAAAATAAATTTAAGCTAGTGAAAATCTTATAAATCCATAAAAACTCCATTTCTGTTTTCCCTGGAAAACCAAACAACCCAGATCTGATAATCTGATAAACTATTCATCGCATTTAATGTCCATAAATATAACTAAAACCACCGGGTGTTCATGAACAGATATTAAATGTAACGCATACTATAAAGTCGATTAGTGTTAGGGTTATGGCAGGGGTGTCAAAAATGCTTGTAAAGAGGGATATTTTCCATGAAGTAAAAGTATGTGTCAGATTGAGATAACATACAAAAATGACATTTTCGAGAGTAAATTACCAGCTTTTAAAATAATTTTTTTTTAAAAGTTAACCTGTAAGAGTGATATTTGTGTGTAGAAAAGAAACACGACTGTACCGATAATAGAGACTTTATCAATATCTTATTCCATCATTAAAAAATAGTAAAAATGTATAAATAATGGCAAAGTTAAAGAAAAATAATGTGTATTTTATACTGCATTATAGACTACATAGTTTCCCCAAAAGTATAGGGGGGGGGAAATATTGTAATAGGGAGAAAACAAAACACACACAAAATTTATGACAAATCTCGACGTTTTACACTTTCTTGAGTTGAAAAAACCCAGTTTTCCAATCTTATCTTAATATGTGTGTGCGTGTATCTGTGTGTGTGAACTGTACTGTGAACATGATATTTTTCCTTGCAGTTTCAGTTAAGTGGACGCAATTTTATATATAATTAGTTAGATCCTATAATTAGTTAGATCGTATGCGTCGGTTTCTATCAACCTTTGAGGTATATCCGGTAACCGGAAGTGGTACTTACCCCGATTCCAGTTGAAATGTTATCTTAAATCTTTTTGTACCGTACGAATCTACCAGAAAGTTTAGGCGAGATCACTCCCTTTTACTTTGGGCACTATAATATTAATATTCAAATTATCGAGCCATTCGCCATATTCTTTCTGGTAACTAGAAGTGATAAATATTGACCAAAAATAGACGCTGATTGTCCATTTATTTTGAAAGGCATCAACCCCCCCCCACACTCAAAAAATTTTTATTTTTTTTTAAAATTTAAAAAAATAAATAAATATTTAAATGAACGAATACTTCAGGATGAAAAAGTTTTATAATTTGCAGTCCTGTAAAGCTAATACATTTATTTCTTAGTACGCCTACTACCTGTCACGTGATCATACGAGCTTAAAAGAAAACATGCACTGTTACAATTACGACTTCTCTCTTATTGAGTCCTTCTTCAGCCCCTGCCTGTAATACAAACTCTGAGCGCTGTTTTATGTGCTCACTTGACCCGGGTATGTCCCACCGAGCTGGCCCAAGGTTAGTGCCCGGAGCGAGGGGATGACCCCCGGGGGAATATAATGTGCGCCTGCGTGGAGTGTCAGGAACATTCAAGTTGGCGCCATTTGTAAACAGGCGCGAGATATATTGATTCACTAGTCGTTAGATAAGGCTCAAATAAAACTTGACAAATGGCGGGGCGAAGTCATCGAAAAGTGTATGGAAGTTCTTAGAATGTTCTTTAGATGACACAATTGAATCAGACATTGTTATTTGTGGTTTTCGTGCTTTTTTAATACATTTGTTGAAGTTAGTCATTAAGTCTAACCAAATACTTTTAAAAATTAAAACAATTTAAAAAAAAACAACATACTAACAAACTGGTGTCTCAAGATTTTATATAAGTTATATCTGACGTTAACGTATCGTGTTTTGAAGCTAATCACGGACCCGGGAGTTTGTGTGGGGCTTGGGGGGGGGGAGGGGAGGAGGGCTGCGGAAATCCCTTCTATAACTATGGCGTGAAATTTACTGAGATTTCATCTTAGCATTTCGAGAACGTAACCAAGGCAAGTGAATTATTAGATTTTTGCAATAAATGATTATTTAAAAAAAAATTCGCGTTTGTTTTCTCTATAAACTTTTTTATTTTGATTTATATTATAAAAATATGCAAATGGTATTCGTAATTCAAAAGAATTGCGTGTATGTGAATTTTCGTAGGCTCAAATTTCGATCAAGCTGCAATTTATTACAATGGATATCTTGCATATTACCCCGTAGCGTTCATTCAATTCCCTCTCGGCCACGAATCACATTTAGGAGCTGCAAGCTAACCAAGTGAAATGCATCTTCCCTGTAACGAGCGAAATTAGTTCACCGCGAAAGTGAGTGGATAAAATCAGCGTGAACTCCGGGCACGTTCGTCTGCAGATAACTTAATGAGTCCTCAACATCACATAGTTGATTGAACCCAGGCCTGCACGTCACACAGATTGCCTTTGGTTAACACAATATTATGTGCATAGATAACGCTGGTTAGGAGGTCAGCGCGGTGTTCTTTTAGTATTAAGTTCATCATCCAAGTGAAATGAGCACCAATTTATAGCTAGAGATAACCTGTCGAGTAATCACTGATAGAAATACCCGCTCCTCTACAAATATATACACAATACCTCTAAAAAACATCACAGTGGAAACAGTAACTTAAATTATCATCCACTTAAAAGTTACTTGACAAAACATGCATTCAGGTCACGCGCTTTAA
This sequence comes from Ampullaceana balthica, assembly GCA_944989445.1. Classification (NCBI taxonomy): domain Eukaryota; kingdom Metazoa; phylum Mollusca; class Gastropoda; family Lymnaeidae; genus Ampullaceana; species Ampullaceana balthica. Next base: position 168,896 of record CALYLW010000232.1, on the reverse strand, counting down.
AGGTTGGTCCACACCTCTCAAATGCTCGCGAGCATTTGATCAAACATCACACGAACGCACTATAAAATACGCCAATTTTGGCTTATTTTATAGTGCGTTCGTGTGATGTTTGATCAAATGCTCGCGAGCATTTGAGAGGTGTGGACCAACCTTTAGCTGTATGAGAATCCCAATGGATGCTAAACTCTGCCCTCTTGTTTAGCCACGTAAACCATTTTATTTTAAAACTTTGAACAATTTTAACATTTGAATACACGCTTTTAAAACGCTGAATAATCAAATATTTTTTTAAAAATATTTTTTATATAACACGGGGTAAAAAATTAACATTAATACACTAAAAACCAAACGACACCGCTGTATTCTGAAATGTAGCGCCTTAAACTAGAACAAATATAAAACAGAGGTGCTAAATTCATGACTGGAGAATACATTCGAACTGACAAGAGTAACAGCATTAGTTAAATCATAAAACCTTGAGACACTAGAGGATAGAAGAACAAAGACCAAATTAGTATTAATACATAAAAACAATTAATTCTAACTGAGAAATAAAACACAAAAATAACCTAATACAAACCCTAGAGAGACATAGGGATAAAGTCACTTTTCTTATTCGGTATGCAAGAACAAACACATACAGATTCTTATTCTTCCCGTTCGGAATTCGGACGTGGAATGGGTTGCCCGAGGAAACCATGGCAAATCAACACTTTTTTCAACATTTTAAACTCTAATAAAAATGCAAGACTAGACATGCACCATAGATAAGCGTAGGATGCAATAATCTTCTGTAAAGAAGGAGCTTCTGTAACAGATAAGATATAAATGCAGTTTTACCAACTAACTACATATGTAGCCGTCTGCTAGAGTTGACCTCAGCAGTCTGCTGTAGTGACCTTCACGGGTCAGTGCAGGTTTACTCCAGCCCTCGATGCGACTGGAGTTCACCCAGAGTGACTGACCAACTACCGGTGTTTTAATGCACGGGGGTCAGTCACGTGATTAGCAGGGACACACCGGTGGGCGAGTGACACACTGCCCCTGGTCTGTGTGAGAGGAGAGTGTGCGTAAAATAGTGTTGAGGTGGCGCATGGAGCGATGACTGATGTGTTAACTAGTTCATGGTCCATTCTTATTGTAATTCCGGAATAAACTGTTTGATATCCTACCGAGTGAATTGAACTTCATTGTTTTAAGTTAACTTAGCCACCACTCGGCTACAGTTTGGCGTCGTCGGCAGGATTTACTTGTAGGGATAGCAGTTTTACAACAGTGTTTTCAGTTCCAGCAAGGATGGAGCAAGTTGAAAAAATAGTACAAGTCAACAGATTGCCAAAGCTACCACGGTTTTATGGAGTGGTGCGGAGCAATTTGTAAAAGAGGTCCGACTGCTCTTGCAGTTCGAGCCTATGCCCCAGCCTCAGCAGTCACCTGGATACTTGGTGCCTTGGAAGGACGGGCCCGCCAAGACATATTGGACAGGGCACCGACCGAGATTAACACCCCTGATAAACTTCTCAACCTAATAATGAAGAACTGGGGAGATCAACGAGATGGCACCACCCTGGCCTCGGCTTTTTACAGACGGCAGCAGGTCTTAGGTGAAAGCGTGGAGGACTATGCGGCTAATTTACACAGCCTCTTTACTCTAGCCAACAATGCACGGCCTGGCACGCTGGCGGATGACATGCTGAAGAGTGCATTTGTGCAGGGCCTACAGCCGGCAGCACTACGGCGGGACATCAAGGCCAACGCCAGGCTACACGAAGACATCACCTTTGATGAGGTTCGTAGGGAAGCCCAAAGGTGGATGAGAGAGGATTTTGCTGATGTTGCCGCCACGGCACAGCTCTCAGCAGCACCTCCCCCGGACTGGACACAGATGTCGCAGCACCTGATTGCCCACATAGACCAGCAGGTGGCAGCTGTGGCCGACAGACTTCAGCAATCCATTCACCAGCAACGAGTGGACATGGACGCCTACGTCGACTACCGTCTACCAGCACACCGACAGACGGAGCGACAATATACTCACCGATCTGCTGACTGCCTCTGGTGTAGTCGAAAGGGCCACACAGAGGACGAGTGCCAGGCCAAAAAGAGGTACGTTGCCCACCAAAATGGTGCACCCCAACCCCAGCAACGGCCACAGCAGCAACTCAGACAACCGACGACGCCAAACTGTAGCCGAGTGGTGGCTAAGTTAACTTAAAACAATGAAGTTCAATTCACTCGGTAGGATATCAAACAGTTTATTCCGGAATTACAATAAGAATGGACCATGAACTAGTTAACACATCAGTCATCGCTCCATGCGCCACCTCAACACTATTTTACGCACACTCTCCTCTCACACAGACCAGGGGCAGTGTGTCACTCGCCCACCGGTGTGTCCCTGCTAATCACGTGACTGACCCCCCCGTGCATTAAAACACCGGTAGTTGGACAGTCACTCTGGGTGAACTCCAGTCGCATCGAGGGCTGGAGTAAGCCTGCACTGACCCGTGAAGGTCACTACAGCAGACTGCTGAGGTCAACTCTAGCAGACGGCTACACATAAATAATTATTTTCACTTTTTTAAAAAGAAAAACTGTTTAATCTATTAAGTAAACTGTGAGCTCCAACATTTCCCATTCTCAAAGATATTCAGTCTGTTAGTAGAATTCAAATGAATTTGAAAGCTGGACAAACGTTAAAGCTTCATATCAGGATTCCATTACTGTAAAAAATTTAGACTCAACTCTGGCATATAAATATGTCATGAATAGGTTAATTTCCGTTAGGGCAGGGGTCGGGAAACTTTTTGTCTGAGAGAGCCATAAACACAACATATTTTGTTAAGTAAATCTGTGAGAGCCATGCATTAAGTTTATAACCAAAATTCAAGTAATTGTGTGCATTTGTGTAAGGGGCGTCCATAAATGACGTCACGCAATTTTTGCCGATTTTTCGCCCCCCCCCCTTTTTTTTTGGTAACACTTTGTCAAAAAACTTAGACCCCCTCCAATATGACGTCACAAAGCTTTTCGCCCCTCTCCCCCTTAGAAGCAATATTTTTATTTCAAAATTAGCATTTTTTCACAGTAGTTTTTTTGTCATCTAAGTATGTAGTTATTATACGACTGCACTTTAATATCGTAACACGCGTGAAGCCATTTAAAACGTCATTAAATAAATTGTAAGATGTCAAATATTTAATTGGAACTTTTATTCAAAGTTGTGAACTTTGATGTGACGTCACATTTCTTAAACATCCCCTTCCTCCTCGTCACACATCGTCACAAATTCATGACCCCACCCTCATTTTTTTCTTCTTTTGTAGGTGCGTGATGTCAATGATGGACGGCCCCTAATTTCAACACTAAAAGTACAATAATTATGCCTCTGAAGTTTTTTAATAACATTTTTTATTCTGTTGCTAATCAATAATGAGTACTTCTTACCATTAATGCGACTTATATGGTGCTGCGTGGCTTTGCTGATGGCTTTGTAATCTGGTTGATTCGTGGTGAGGTTAAGCTTCATGCAGATGTGCAGACTTTTAAAAAAAAATGTATATGTAATTAAAGTAGACTGAAGAATTTAAAAAAAAATAATCGAACATTTTTCTGCGAGCCATATGCAACCATCAATAGAGCAACATTTTGCTCGCGAACCATGGTTTCCCGACCCCTGCTTTAGGGAATAAGAATAAAATAGATGCATACGGAATGATAAAATACAAATTATTTTGTAAAACGTGTTGTAATAGTATGTGGTATAATTAATGAGAAACTCTCACGAGTTCACCACCTGTATACCCTGCTTTTTTATCGTTTTTTGTTTTTGTTTTTTTGTGTATTTTTTTTAAATATGGTGTGGGGAGGTGGCATGAAAAGCTTTAATGAATATCTCTAAGAAACTTTTGGCTTAAGATCAAACCCTTCTAGCAGTAGACGTACAGTGTTGTTTCCCTCATTTAGGTTAGTAATTTTATCTTCCTTGTGTTGAGGAGGACTTAACTAAATTGGAAAACGTGGGATCTTTTCATCGGATGTATGGAGTGAAGGCCCTTACTACTTTTGTCTGCCCCTGTATATTCAATACACAAGTAAAGCACTATTGATTCATGACCAAACAAGGACGAAGCTCTAGTACAGGGGTCGGCAACCTGCGGCTCTTGACCCGCATGCGGCTCTTTCGATGTCAAGTTGCAGCTCTCCAGTTCCATGCGCAAATATTAATAATTATATCATTTTGTTTTCAAAACTCATGTTAGTGGCTCTTAAAAAAACTGTGAAATTTCTTAGATTGTAATTTGTGGCTCTTCCGTCTCAAAAAGTTGAAGCTCGAGTAGCGTAACTTTACGGGGGGGTGGGGGGGCAGTGGTTCATGCAACGTTTTGTTTAACTCAACTATAGTAAAAGTTGAGACAAATGTGTCCTTAACTTTAGGTGTAACAGCACAGTACAGTATAATTCAGTAATAATATGCAATTTAAAAAAGATATTAATGCACGATAACAAAAAATATTCACTTGTTGTATATACGGCGTATGTCTTTATAAAAAAAAGTACTTTATTGCAATAATAATAGGGAAAAAATAATATTGTTTGTGCACTCACCAATCATGAATGATAATAAAATGATCTGATAGGGTTAAGAGTTAAGAGCCTGACCCGCGAATATGCGGGGCTGCGAATGGGAACCGCGAATAGACAAGGGTATACTGTATTATTTTTTTAAAATCAATTTGGAAAGTCTTGTTGATAAAACAATACATAAACTTGATCGATCAGAAACTCTCTACTTTAAAAAAAAAGCTAGAGTTAGAGCATGGTTGTAATAGTAAAGCAGCTTTTAAAACAATCAAGTCCGTTATCTGTGAAACTTATTGTCTCTGTCAGTATAATTTATACTATCAGTCTATACCTGGCCAAGTTTACTAACAAGGAAAACATTCACACAGCTCACAAAGCTAAGCTATATATATAAATAAACACTTATATTTGTGAGCAAAGTTTGTCTAGCTTGAAGATCAACAAGAGTTCTTCTTCTTCTTCGTTCTCAATTTGAGTTTTGCGTGCCGACGAGTTTTGCGCCAATTGGCCCGTTGTCTCCGACTTCAGTCTGCTGTTTTTTTTTCTGGATGTGCTTCCATAGCCTTTGGTCAGCCAAGACCATCTGCAAGGCAGCAGTTGAATTTGGCAAGTGATGCAGCGTTCACATGCCACGGCTATAAGGGTTCCACGCATTACCCAGCCGCCTTTTATTTCCCTAACTATGTGTTAGGTACCCACTCGAAGCTGGGTGGACTCGGGGACGCCCTAGGCCCCGGGAACATATACTTGGCTTCCCATGGATTCGAACCCGTGACCATCGGTACGCCAGAGAACAAGAGTAAATACAGATGCTCTTTTGACAAAAATAAACCTGCACACAGTGAGGAGAATCTAAACAAGCAACTTCACTCCTGAGTTTTTAAAAAAATTGTATTAAAAAAAAAGTGTAAAAAGTGTGATAGGGTGCACGTGACTCATGAAACTGATTATATAATATAATATGCAAGCAGCTTGAAATCTAGACATGACAGCACAAGAAATAAATCTTTAAAAAAAAACTACCACTTTTGATTTAAGTTTTAATTAATGATTTTTATGATACCATTGATACTTTTAATTAATGTTTTTTATGATACCATTGATACTTTTAATTAATGTTTTTTAGGATACCATTGATACTTTTAATTAATGTTTTTTATGATACCATTGATACTTTTAATTAATGTTTTTTAGGATACCATTGATACTTTTAATTAATGTTTTTTATGATACCATTGATACTTTTAATTAATGTTTTTTATGATACCATTGATACTTTTAATTAATGTTTTTTATGATACCATTGATACTTTTAATTAATGATTTTTATGATACCATTGATACTTTTAATTAATGATTTTTATGATACCATTGATACTTTTAATTAATGATTTTTATGATACCATTGATACTTTTAATTAATGATTTTTATGATACCATTGATACTTTTAATTAATGATTTTTATGATACCATTGATACTTTTAATTAATGATTTTTATGATACCATTGATACTTTTAATTAATGATTTTTATGATACCATTTATACTTTTTCCGAAATGAAATGTAATCTTTAACTAATGAATACATTCATTTTAAACGGTACGGCCCTCCACTAAAATCCGTTACCACCAAGTTGCCCTCGATCAAAAACAATCGCCCGCCCCTGATGTACATGTTCACATAGTATGCGTGTCATGCGCACTCGGCTTGTGTACCGATGGTCACGGGTTCGAATCTCCGTGAAGGCAGGGATTTGTTCCCGGCGCCAAGGATGTCCTTGAGTCCACCCAGCTCCGAATGGGTACCTGACGCTAGTGAGGGAAACAAAGGCGACTGGGAATAGCGTGGAGCCCTCATAGCTGTGACCTGTGTATGCTGATTATTTACTAATACTAACAGACCGGCATGGTCTGTAGGCGCAATAACCTTCTGTATATAAGGAGCCTATGTATAGATAAGACAAGACCGTATGTACGTCTCATCTCACTTCCAACCTCCATCTCTCCTCTTCAACGTCTGATAAGTATAATTCAAGACATATATAGCATCAGTCAATGCTTTGGTATTTTCCCATAACTAGCAGTGTTTATATTTTTATTTTTGATAGTCTCTCGCCCAAACTTGGAATCAATTAAAGATACACCCTTGAAGCCAAAGTAAACAAAAAATATGGGGGTTTCAGTAAACGAAGACGTACGATAAATAACGAATTCCCTGAGCTGATTGCATTTGCTCTACGGGATATCAGTGTAGTGAGGAAAAAATGGGCGGTAAAATTAAGTAAATCCTCTTTACTTACACGAACTTTTGTTTTAGAGAGTCAAAGAGAAACTGAAACACCTTATCAGTTGTGTCATTCCCTGGGGTGATCCCATTGGTTTGGATTGCAATCACATCCATAAAAGAAAACAACAAACTGGCAACGAGGCTCTTTTCTTACCATATAATAATTTTAGTTAAATTATATTCTTATTTTTATCATGCGTGGAGCTATGTGAAGGCTTGTTGTCAGGCGTTTAATGGTGAGTGATAAAATTTCGATAATTTCCTCAATATCTCTGGCACTTCTGTCTCCCATTCCATACTTTGCATTTTGGCGCGTCTGAAGATTTTAACATGCATGGCGAAGTTTTGTTTAACGCCTACTGCCTCTTGTACCATTAAAGACACTAAAAACACATTGTAGATGGTCCAGTTTTCTCTAATTTGCTGGATGGTCGGGTCAGACGCCTCCAGATGGCCGGAGGGGTTGAGAGGTTTAAAAAGTTAGTGTCCCCCGTAAGTGCTAAAAGCATTTAGATTGTACATGGTCTCGCCTTTCTTGGTTCAGAGCCGACGATGTAATGCAGGAGCGGCCTTTGGGGGTGGCAGCTGGGGCAATCGCCCCAGGCCCCGCACTTAGGGGGGGGCCCGCGTTTCAGACTTGAGACTATATTTTAGTAACAAAAGAGCCGGCAGATATTGCACTACTGGGTTGGCGCAAGAATTGATCTAATCTACGCGGGGTCATTGTCGAACCAGACCTCGCGCGTACCTAACGCCTCCTCTGATTTAATGTCTTTACAACATATTTAAAGAGGGGGGTAAGGTACTCCGATCCCATTCCCACACTTTTGCCTCTTGATGGGGTGCTGTGAGGCAGCTATAATAAAGAATAATAACAACATATATATAGCACTTTTTGACATGGTCGAAAAGATAAAAATGTTCATGGATTCGATTGAATTTAGAAAACATTATTGGCAGATAGCGATTCTATGTTATCATTATTACATTTTTTTAAAAGTCAATCATAAATTACTATTGAATTTTGCACTATGAAAAAGAAATAATGCATCGAAGCTCTGATAGCTCCGTTTTCGAATTTAATCTTATTTTAGTTTTATTATTGTTTGTTGTTTATTTTGTACCTGAAAAATGATGTTACAAAGATGTTAAAATGACGTTACTTGGTCAAATTCAGTCTGAATTGTGCTGTCCAATGGAATTTATGTCAATGGCATATTTTCAAATTTCTCAGCCGTTTAAAAAAAAGTGCATTTCCTCTTCTGTCATAGCACCCGATGAAGCAGGCCAATATTAGAATGCTCATATGCTGAGGCCCTTTGATTCCGGTAATCACCAACGTTCTAGCGGCTAACAAAATAACCATATATTGAGGCTGAAAATTACCCCTTTGTCTGGCCAAGAAATCGACTTGTCATCTCAAGAAGAATTATTTCCTTTCATGCAACCGAAATCACGATTTTCATGTGAGCGAAATACAGTTAGGATTTTCCAATATTACTTTTAGGGAGCCATATTTGTTTTTCTTTCTATAACGTTGATGTTTTGGAGAAAAGGTGTATGGGTAGAATGTCTATGCAGTACTATAATGAATTCTGATGATATTAAATAGTAATATAACAATAAATTTTTTATGTTTGTAATTGTAAAATTAAAAAAAATACTCATAATAAATAGAGGTTAAAAAAAAAGATTTTTAAAAACCACGTTTTTATAAGTGTACTAAAAAGAAGAATATAATTTAAAACTAATAAGTTTAATCACTTTCATATCATATGACTAAAAACGTTGGGCGAGCGCTTATGAGGCTGAACAGGTGCGGTTCACTCATTCTCTCACTTATAGATATCTTTTTTGCCTTCTTCATTATAAATCTATAATTTGTATACCAAACACCCGACTCACGTTTTTAGTCATATTACATGAAAGTATTTAAACATATTAGTTTTAAATTATTTTCTTCTTTTTAGTACACTTATAAAAACGTGGTATTCTATATAAAAATCTCTTTTTTACGTGTATTTATTTTATACTTTTTAGTCCACTTACAAAAAACGTGGTTTTAAAAAAATATTTTTTATCTCTATTTTTTAAAAACACCAAACACCTCATAAGCGCCCGCCCAACGTTTTAAAAACACGGTGATGTGGTCACGTGGTGAACTCATGGATGTCAACAAAAGCAGACGGTGGAGATGCTTATATATACATAAACTAAAAAGTTCAATAATTTAATAACAGTACATTCGATCGATCTGAAATTTTGATACAATGCATTGTCATCCAAGATCTATCTGTGGTAATATTTTGAGATCTCTAGGACCATCAAAAGTGGTTTAATTTTACGTTGGCAGATTTGAAAAATTGTTGGACAAACACACAGGAACGAAAGCGAGTTTAATAAAACGTGGTTAATAAAACACACCCGTAAAAACAAAATTTTTGACTATTAAATCCCTTATATATGAGACATAACTAAAAGAATTGATTATGTTCAAACGCGACAAACATTTACAGACTGAATCTGTCTTAACTCCCCTTTGCTTTATAACCCGGGGAGAGGGGGGAGAGGGGAAGGGTCTGGTCATCGATCGCTGGACCGAGCTCAGCGTGACATTTAAAATGTAAACAAAAGCACGCCGGTACAATGACGGGTGGCGTCAACGCGCGAACTGAGCTGTCACGTGGAAAAAAAACAATAAAAAACTGTGAAATTGAATTACATATGTCGTATAGAGTAAACTAAAAATGCATTAATGTAATAACTGTACGTTCGATCGATCTGAAATTTTGATACGATGCATTGTTAGGTAACACCAGAATATGTGCCAAATTTCAGCTCGATGGCATGACGGGAAGTGTGTCATTTAAAAAAATCCCTTATATTAATTTCACCGCCATCTCATCATCTCTCTCTGTCTGTCTTGGGCGGGCGGAAAAACAAAAGTAAAAAATGACCCACTTCCCATGATCCGATCGAGATGAAATTTGGCACACGAACCCGACTTACCTAACAATGCATCGTATCAAAATTTCAGATCGATCGAACGTACCGTAATTAAATTAATGCATTTTTAGTTTATCCTTATATAACGTATGTAATTCAAATTCACTGTTTGTTATTGTTTTTTTTCCACGTGAAAGTTTGAGTTGACGCGTTGAGGCGACCCATCGAAGTACCGGGGTGCTTTTGTTTACATTTTACGTGTCGCGCTGAGCTCGGTCAAGCGAATCGGTGACCAGACTTTTCCCCTCTCCCCCTCCCCCACCCCCCACCCCCCAGGGTTATGAAGCAAAGTTGAGTTAAGACAGATTCAGTCTGTAAATGCTTGTCGCGTTTTGAAAATAATCAATACTGTTAGTTATGACTCATATATAAGGGATTTATAGTCAAAAACTTTGTTTTTACGGGTTTGTTTTTTTAACTTTTGTTTTTCTGCCCGCCCGACGACGAACGACAGACAGAGAGAGACAGAGAGAGACAGAGAGAGACGGCGGTGAAGTTAATATAAGGGATTTAAAAACAGTCAAACCATAAATTTAAATGAAAATTGAGGAAGAACATTTTTAAAAAATTAAGTTTTTAAATACATAAGTCATAAAATCATTGCCCAAGACAACATTTCGAACAACATTTAGGGGATATCCTATATTTTTAAACTTAAATTTTATGTTACCAACTTTGAATCTCGATTCTTAAGAGAAAGGGGTTTTACTCGTATTGTAGAAACATATTTTACGCCCGGAACCAAATAATTACTTTAAAACGATTTTAGCCCATCTTATAACCCCTATTCCAATCATTCGAGCTGTCATTAGGCCGCGGCTGGTGCATTGTTTTTTTTAATAACGTCATGATATATATGCAGCCTTAACACTTAACTTTGCCGGATTAAAATTTTGAAAGGCAAGATCGAGATGGGGAGAACAACTTTTTAAAGAAATGTTTGGATATTAAAGATATTTTCACGATTTTCTGAAAGTGGATTTAAAATATACTTTATTTATTCTAACTTACAAAATTCACGATGTCTGCCTTAAAATAGATTCTTTAAAATAAATCCAGGGTATTGTGTTACTTTTCCACATTTTTTAAACGGTATTAACGGAACTCTAATATGCATTTTATTGCGTTTAAACTGGTGTGATGTTGTCAAAAAATGAAGTGGTGGTCTATCTTTTATCTTATCTATACAGACGCTCCTTCTATGCAGAAGATAGTTGCGTCCACAGACCATGACAGATGATCTGTTGGCAAGTGATGCAGCATTCACAGGCCACGGCTTTGTGGGTTCCACGCATTACCCAGCCGCCTAACTACATGTAGTTAGGTACCCATTCGGAGCGGGGTGACTCAGGGACGCCCTAGGAACAAACCCTTGCCTTCACACGAATTCGAACCCGTGACCATCGGTACGACAGTCCAGTGCGCTGCCACTCGACCACCGCGTCATATTTATTGTTAGGTTGAGAACTCAATCACTACAAATGTTTTTTGGAGGAAGTAAGTTACAGAAGCAGTTGCCGTGTGTACAACATTTTTACAAGTTTAACAACATTTCTTGACTTTGTCCGGTTATTAGACTACATACGTGACCTCATTCCATTTTATTTAAAAACCTCCCTTTAAAAAAAATCGGTTGTACCACGTCTCAGGATTATAAACGAGTGAGTGGTAAAGTTCAGTTACAAAAATAACCCTTATATTTATTGTCGGGCTTAAAACCAAATAAAACCACTCACCTCTGAGTGAACAAATGAAAGCGCACAGTTAGATTACCGTGTCCGAATTTCTTTTCATGCTATAAAAAATGCATGGACAACACAACAAGTCAACTCCAACTCACATCAAACACCATGTGATACAAATCTTTTATATAACGTTTTGCACTTCCCGGATGCGCACCATGACACGGGATTATCATCACAGGAGGCCAATCGTTTCCAACAAAACAGCAATTATTTAAACGTAACGGATTTGTGGTCGCAAAGAGCGGCCCTTGTGCGGATACGGTATCTAAGCAACGTTAGACCAAAGGCATCCCTAACCCTAACCCTAACCCTAAATTGAATTCGTCGCTTCATTTAGGTTTTTCTTTATTTTTTGTTGTTGTTTTTTTTGTTTTCGCTTCTTAATTTTTTAATTTGATTTTAAAAAATCCCAAGTAATATCCCTTGAAAATAAGATTAGACTCCTAGAAGCCTACTTGTTTGAAGGTCTTTATCAATTTAATAAACATCTGTTGTATGACAGGTGACCACACAAGCTATTAAATTGAAAGATCTCTCACGCCTTTATGTCATTTTAGGACAAGATATTAAAAATAAAATTCTCCTAAGTTAAAATCCATCTGGTGTTTAATTTTCCGAAGATTGGAATGTCAAACAACAGATTTATTACCATATGTCGCATTTGAATCTTTTGACTGGGAATATCTCGCAAATTAACACACATTACATAACTTCAATTGAAAATATTTTGTCAAAATTATTGCCGTATTGACCTACCCTTAATATATTTACTAAGGCTGTTATCGATTAATTTAAAATTAATCGTTAACTTTTTGAAAAATTAACGATTAATTAATCGATATTTTAGATTAAAGCCATAAATTGAAATGTATGGTGTCATAAGTATCATTTATTAAACGTACTTGTCGAAAATCGAAATAACACTGGAATGTATTCTTTATATAACAACGCAAAAAGACAAGGGTATTGACATTATTTGGTTCGAGTTCGAGTGATGAGCGTTTCTTAAAAACAATATAAGCAGCCGAACTAAACAATCGTTCGCATATCTTTAGATTGTCTCAACTGAAGATTCTGATACTGTAGTGGATGTTTGGTTTGCAGGTGATGTGTAAGCGAAGTGTTAGAACCATGGTAGCAATGTTCCCTCAAAGCAGCGCCGCTGCGCAGATATTTTACCGACGCCACGCAGGAGTTTAGAATCACAGCGCAGCAAATTTTGTAAAACATTGCAGAAAAAATGGACGTTGTGCAAATTTACACACGAGTTGTTGTTTTTTTTTAAAACTTTGCACACGGACCAAGGGAACATTGCATGGTAGGCAAACGATTTCTCTCAATAGAAACAATAACCTTTATCAACATTTTGAACATTCAAGTTAGTGAATAGTTTAAAACCAAAATGTTCGTGTAATCGTCCGGAAATAGGTTTATATTGATCGGCCGATATATTTTACTTTTTGACTTCCAGTAAATATATACGTGTTGGGTCGATTAATTGTTAAAAATATTTTTAATCGGTACAAATTTTTAACGATTTATCGAGAAATTAATCGTTAATTTCCGCAGCCCTATATATATATATATATATATATATATATATATATATATATATATATAATATACAATTAGGTTTTATTATCATTCGCTAGATGCTGACTGGAGCAGACAGCGGTGGTTAAATTTTATTTTAAAAAAAATTTCAGCATTTTTGTCTCTTATAATATCGACAAAAATATTTTTCTCCTCAGAACTGAAACCTTATAGAAGTGAGCGGTCGGTTCCTTTGTCCCCACACACACATACAAAGCCCACCCTACTCAAACGTAATTTGATTACTTCCAAATTTGTTTGGACGTCTGAGGCTAGGAGTCGCCCCTGGAGACCGTAGAACGTTTAGTATAAGCCAACAACAAATATTCATATCGCTCAAACTGCGCCCGCTCCAGTAGGTTTAATAGCACAACGAATGAGGCCGCAAATTAATGGCGATGTGTTCTTCTCCCCAGCGGGAAACTATCACGCGGTTAAAAAAAACAACCCACGTGGCTCGGGTTTCATTGAGCCCAACTACACACACACACCGCCACGAAACAATCGACGGTGTAAGATGATACCAATGATATAAGTTACATTTTACAGTGGATGATAAAACGTAACGTTTTTTTTTCCCCACTTATAATGTTGTGCGTAAATGATCCAAGATTCACCTCATACCAACCCGAGAATTGAAAACGTACACAAACCCTATTCACACAATGCGTAACAAGACTTTTCAAATTTTCTAACGAGACTAAACAAATAAATTAACAATTAAGACTTCATAAGCTGTCTAACACGCCTGTACAATTTATTCAGCAAAGCCTCATCACCGGTTTGTTTGTTATAATAGAACCATTCAGATGCTTAAATAATGTACAGCTATCAAAAATGCATGTCCGGTCCTATATTTCCTGAATATTCTGTCTCTCTCTTTTTTTTAGCGAAGTATTATCCAGACATCAATTTAACTGGTAGAGTTTGCCGACATTCCATTGCTTGAAATGAATATCATAATGGCAGAGTACAATCAATGTTGCCAGTTGTAACCAAAATGTCACTAAGCCATTAAAAAAAGACTGACATTAAAAAGAAGCGTCATATAACAAAATCCATAAACGATCTTAAAACCCTTTCAAGCAAACCATTATTAATCTCAGTTTCATTATAAATTGTCTCTGTTTAATTAAAAAGTTTTTTTTCCACAAAACCTAACCACTGCTTTGACAGATTCATCAGATAACTAAACAAAAACTTAAACCTTCTTCTCCACCAAATAAACGACAGCTCATGACCGCAAGTATATGGACACCAGTGCTTACCTTATTGTACCATCATATAATCTAAATTACCTTTGGATACCCATATTCACCTAATGAGCTTTGTCATTTAATGGCGGGAATCTATTAATAGAACATTGCGGTATTCAGTTAAAACCAATTGCACCATGGCATTAATCAAATATCCAGGTATTCTGTTTGACCTTATTGCAAAAGACCTTGTTAATTCTATTTTAATTTGAGTCAGCTTAGACTCAGAGAGAAAAAAAGTATGGTTACTTGTATATTTATGTTGAAAACCATGATTCAATGAAAACAGTCTAAAATTAGTAATATAACGTAATGACTTATATAATTTGCTATGCATGTTCGTTCGTTCGTAACGCTATGTAATCAGGTAATAAAAGATTTTAGAAAGCGCACCGCTAAAAAAAAGCCTTGAAAAAAAATTACTGCACCAAAAATAACTCTTTTCGAACGTCCGCAAAAAAATTGTTCAATGTTCGATATTGTCAATGCAACAAGAACCACGGAGAAATCAAATTTCGATCTTTAAAAGCTTAAAATGATTTTCAAATAATTATATAAATAATATAGGTCATAAATAATTTCTTATAATAAAAACACCTTAGAAACCATTTAATTAAAATTATTTTCTTTTCCTAACATTTAGAAATACCTACTGTACGTTTGTCATGAGATACGCTGAAATGTTTGTTAAAAAGAGTAACTTGCCCTTGACTAAGATCACTTTGGTTATGTCTGTTGTCATGTTTTTTTTTCTTTTTTTTTCTTTTAATTTTGTCAAAATTTAATTTAATTTTTTTTCCTCCCCAAACAAGATTACGGTAAGTTGAGCAGGACATAATTAAAGTAAATTCATTTATTGCGTTAAAAAATGTCCACTCAATGTCTATATACTTTATTTTCTCTCAGTTTTTAATCACCTTCCATCTATGAAAATAGAAACAACAAATTAATTTAAATAAAATTAAAATATAATTAAATAAATTTCCTACTGTGTGCGTTTGACAGTTGGTGTTTGCGTGTATGTGTGCGTGCGTGTATGTGCGCGCGCGCTATAATGATTTTATCGTATAGATTAGATGTGTTATGTATTTCGTGACTACGTATCATGAAGTTCTTTTTTGTTAAACCATAACTAGATTCTAGTTATTCTAGCGTGCGACACCACTTGTGGAGATGACGTTATTTTACACTTCTAATATTGAAACCAATCAAATCTTCCAATAATTCACATGCCATAATTTGAAAAGAGAAAGAATTTTAAATTTATGAAAGGAGAGTTCCTGTCTTTTTTTTTCCCTTCCTAACGTGGAGGCACTCAAGGGTAATTTTGATGATCTTGGAATCACGATGTGTGAAGACGTTGTTAAGAGTAAGATATGCGTGTGTAAAAAACCGGACTATTCGGCTGAGCGCCTTATGCACGGACGTATTTAAAATTTAAAAAAAAAGTGTGGAAAAGGAAGAAAGCTCTTATTTGAAAGTGACCAGGAAGTACACAGACTCAGAATTGTTGGGAAATTTTGAAAGTAGGAGTTGAAATTATTCTTTCAACAAAGTACTTGATACATTTACTTATTGTATAGAAAATAAACAACTCAATTTTTGTGAAAACGTTTGAAACGAAACACATTAGATCCAGTTACCAATGTTCCCTTAAGGTTCGTTGGTCCGTGTGCTACGTAAAAAAAAATACAACGAGCTCGAGTGCAAAGTTGCACAGTATCCATTTTTTGTGAAATATTTTACAAAATTAGCACTAGGGCCATCTAAACTGCTGCGCGGCGTCGTTCAGATATCTGCGCAGACGCGCAGCTTATAGGGAACATTGCCAGGTGCCTCTTTTAATTTCGTTTTTTTTTGCCTCCCGGTTCACATCAATATTATAAAATATTCAGTGGCTGGCGAAAACTCAGAATTCGAGGAAGCCAGGTTCCTGGGACTATTTCCTTTTCGGCGTTGTTCCAAGGTCAACATTCAGCTAATGGGAGGAGTCACCCATAATTATGTTAGTTCCGGGCTTCGGGTGGAGAACAGATCTAAATCAATTATCGAGGAAATAAACTCAAAACAGTATGTATAGCTTATTGTTCGCACTCTAATTTCAATAATTAGAACCTTTCAGTGTTGATCATTTCCTGTGGTGGGTACCCCAGTACTTTGTTTTATTTACTGTCTCGAAAATTATTTTCTGTTTTGACCAATTAAAGAAAAATAAATACATTATAAGGTAAGATTCCCGCCACTATCCGAGGTAGGCTGTTCTGCGACGCTAGGGCGTCAACAATAGGAATTCAGTGACTTCGACTGCCATGATAATGATAATGGTACTATTGTTACGTTGAATTCTTAAAAGATGTGTAAGTGTGTGTGTTTGTGGGTGTTTTGTGGGTGTTTATGCGTGTGTGTGTTTACGTCAAGGTCAAGGAGGGTGTTGACATCATTATACGACATGTGGGTATGCGAGTGTCTGGGCACATAAGTAATGTACGTCGGATGGGTGATGGTGTGGGGGCGTTGTTCCGTGCCTTGCACTGTAACGGGGTCGTCTTAGCTTTTTTCAATACTACCCAGAGGTTTTCAGTCGTCAAGTGTTTCTCTGTGTGATCATATCAAATGACTGTGCATGTGAGAATGTGTTTCAAATTGACGACTTAAAGACGGAAGCATATTTTTTTTCAAGTTTACATAAATGAAATTTCTCATCAACTCGTCCCCCCCCCCAATTTTTTCTGTCTCCCATTATTCTTCAAAGAATGCATCTATTGAACCAATCAATGCTCTTTGTTTTCCTTTAAATTGTCTGTTTAGTCCAACACGAAGGCTCTTGTACATTTCACCCTGTCCTCACTCCCCTCGAACGACCGGATCTAAACCTCTCCACAACTAAACAAGGAGAAGCACTTTGAGAAGATTGGCTTCAACGGCATCACCATTTCTTCTAATCGGGCTCGGGGGGTCCGGTATGGGTGGGTGGGTGGTGGTGGTGGTGGTGATTGTTATTGAAGGCAATACTCACCATCTAGCATCTCTTTAGGAAGCGACTACCAGCATTCCTATGAGGGAATGGCCCTCAACGCTCGTTGAGGACCTAGGCTTGGTGATTTGTTGGTATAATAACCGCGCTGTCCGGTGTTCACTAGCCGGGATGGTAGTGTTGAGATATGAATCATGCTACATACAAATAAATAGCGTCTCTCGAACCTTATTTAAGGAAAAGTGTTCAAATTGTGGGATCATAAATAATTACATAAAATAACGTGTCTTGTTGATTTATTTTTAAAAAAAATAGAGCTCTGTGTGTAATATTTAATTGATCAGAAAAATATACCATTGAATGAACTGGATTTTTTAAAATAGATAACAAATAATGTTTTTCCTTCTTCTTGTTCTAAATATTTTGATATTTTACCAGCGTTATAATTATAAATAAACCCCCAACGTTATCTTCTAAAATGATCCTACACATTTAACGTTTAATTCTATGTTATTAAAATAGGCTGACTTATTCTTCAAAAAAGTTTCGTTTTTTCAGAACCCAGGATCTCATTGACATCAAGGGGCCTGCAAAATAAATTGTTTAATGAAATTTGATCGGCGTATCTTCTGAAAGCTATTAAAAAGATGTATCAGTTGTTTAAAACCAATAGGTTATTATTGGTACAATATAAAAGTACAAATTCGATATTATACTTTACCCAGAAATCACAATGACCTGATAGGTTGTTGTTTTTTTTTAAGGTGTTGTACTTTTACCAAACTGAGCCGACATGAATACTTGTTCGATCGGCACAGCTACCCCTATGACTTAACTAGGGTTTCTTTTCAGACTGGCTGGGGTGCCATTGCCATATCATACTCGTGAAATCAATCTGTCCAAGTCCTATGTTTGGTAGCTAGCAACATCATCGTCCCCAACCCGCACCCAAAACGACTCATAAGTTTAACACTCACAAGTAACATTATTTCTGTGAAACGACCGCCCACGATAGGACACATCTTAATCAGAGTCCTTTGAGCCCCGGGTAGAACTCATCAATCCGCGGCGCGAGACGCCACATCAGAGACAAGTGTGTGATATTTTGTTGGAAGACTGAGAGCAAATAACATAAACACTTGTCATGTCGTATCAGACTTTTGATATAATGTAGACTTGGATATAATTGGGATTCAGTCCTACGCGTTTGTTTATTGGTAACCAAGGTAATTAACCTCTGAGGAAAATTGTTATAACGGTTAACCAAAAGTGAAATTCAATGTATTCAACTCTATACACGGTTCGAGTTTGCAGTGGTGCCCATGTCTCTGATAAAAATATTTAAAGTTCACTTAAAACAATGCCCTTATTTATGTCCTTTAAAGTCTAGAATTGATGGAATCAATGGTTCCCATAGTACTGAACGAGTAACTGTCAACAGGATTTTAAACATGCGCTAGTGCGCAATGATATCTACGTTGTCTATATGCAATCGAATGCAGGATCCCCAAAGTTGTATGTGTGTTATAGAGTCCACGGTGGCCAATGTTCTGAGTGCAATGACCACAATGCTGAAACTAATATAGACAAGCGCTCACTAATTCTGTTATTGAATTCTGTTCTGACTGACAGACAAGGACCCGGGAGATTTCATGGTCCTGCAAATTTCTTCTTGACAATTAGATCAGTCTGTGTATCTCTTGTCATTCCCGGAGCCGCTTATCATTAAATCATCTAACACACTTTCCTAGGATCTTTCTTTTTCTTTTTTTCTTATGCCATAACACAAAATTGAATTACGCTAAAATAATGGATTTTAAAAAAAGAAATATTTCCTTATGTTATGTACGTTAAAATAAATGCAAAATACATTTGTATAAATAAAAAATAAAACAATGTTGTCGTCATACTGCATTGGGGCCGTCCATAAAGTACGTCACGCTCCAGAGGGGGGGGGAGGGGGTGTAAGAAAGTGTGACAGTTTGTGACAGGGGGGGAGGGGGGGGAGTCGGGTCAAGTGTGACGTCACGCTCTTTTATATTAAATTTTGATTATTTTGTTAATAAAAAACAACCTTTTTGTTCGAAAGTGTGACGTACTTTAGGGGGGGGGGTCTGAGATGTGTGACAGTTTGTGACAGGGGGGAGGGGGGTTAAAAACGGTCAAAAATAGCGTGACGTACTTTATGGACGGCCCCATTATACGTTTACATGTACATAGGTAAAAGCGTATATACGATAGCTATGTGTCCCTGCGATCAATGTAAACGAAACGTACTTTATTGATTTTGTTATTTGAAAAGTGCGAATGGTATCTATCCGCGTTTAAACCAAATAATTTTAGAAAAGGGGAATATATTTAAAGTGTATTGATATAAATTGTGTATTCATATAAGATTATAATTAAATTAAAATTAAAGTTCTATAAATAATAAGTAAAGTTTCTTCATTATTTTTTTAAAGACTAAAACTTCAGGTCATGCCCTGGTGATCTCCCTGTGATCTTAGACTTTGGATTTGGATCGCCAAGTTCTGATGATTTTTAACAATCTCCTAAAATAATAGTTCGTAATTCCACCACATTGTATGCTCTATATCTATGTCAGGACGCAAGTTGGTGGTCGTATGTTCAGGGTTATATATGGGCAGATGTTGGGAATTTATCAAACAGAAAATGGTATTTATTCTACCAGAGAAAATGAGCATGTTGCACAAGTCATGGGAGAAATGGCCTTCCATTGGCAAAGTACAATGAATTTGAGACACTAAGCTATTGTCAAAAAGGTTGGACCTGTAAAAACAAAACACAAAAACCCAATACAAGGAGAGGCGTACTATTTTTAAATCCTTTATATTAACTCGTGGTGTCTGCGGCCGACCGACCTTGCTTGCTTGTCGCCAAAACTTTTGCTCGATTTTTAACCCACTTGCTCGCAAGATAGCGAGCTGAAATTTTGCAGGCAGTTTCGTACCGATGATAAAAACAATGTATCAAAATTTCAGATCGATCGCATGTACCGTAATTAAATTATTGATTTTTTTAGATTATTTTATTTATTCCTATGTATCATGCTATTTTTTGAGATAGAGCGTCGCGGTGCGTATTATATTGAACATCCTTTCTGTCGCGCAATAAGGTGCGTATTTTCTTGACAGCTCTTTTTATAAACATATTCCTGATCGGTGCGCATTATATTAAACATGTTTTACGACACAACTGCAATTTTGTATTTCTGGATGGTCTGGCGCTGCGTATTATAATGAACATTCTTTTAATTACTTCTCGTACATAAAGGATTTATAGTCAAAAACTTGTTTTTTTACGGGTTTTTCTTATTAAATCCTTTATATTAACTCGTGGTGTCTGCGGCCGACCGACCGACCTTGTCGCCAAAACTTTTGATCGATTTAAACCCACTTGCTCGCAAGATAGCGAGCTGAAATTTTGCAGGCAGTTTCGTACTGATGATAAAAACAATGTATCAAAATTTCAGATCGATCGCATGTACCGTAATTAAATTATTGATTTTTTAGATTATTTTATTTATTCCTATGTATCATGCTATTTTTTGAGATAGAGCGTCGCGGTGCGTATTATATTGAACAACCTTTCTGTCGCGCAATAAGGTGCGTATTTTATTGACAGCTCTTTTTATAAACATATTCCTGATCGGTGTGCATTATATTAAACATGTTTTACGACACAACTACAATTTTGTATTTCTGGATGGTCTGGCGCTGCGTGTTATAATGAACATTCTTTTAGTTACTTCTCGTACATAAAGGATTTATAGTCAAAAACTTGGTTTTTTACGGGTTTTTCTTATTAAATCCTTTATATTAACTCGTGGTGTCTGCGGCCGACCGACCGACCTTGCTTGCTTGCTTGCTTGCTTGTCGCCAAAACTTTTGATCGATTTTTAACCCACTTGCTCGCAAGATAGCGAGCTGAAATTTTGCAGGCAGTTTCGTACCGATGATAAAAACAATGTATCAAAATTTCAGATCGATCGCATGTACCGTAATTAAATTATTGATTTTTTAGATTATTTTATTTATTCCTATGTATCATGCTATTTTTTGAGATAGAGCGTCGCGGTGCGTATTATATTGAACAACCTTTCTGTCGCGCAATAAGGTGCGTATTTTATTGACAGCTCTTTTTATAAACATATTCCTGATCGGTGCGCATTATATTAAACATGTTTTACGACACAACTGCAATTTTGTATTTCTGGATGGTCTGGCGCTGCGTATTATAATGAACATTCTTTTAAATTCTTCTCGTACATAAAGGATTTATAGTCAAAAACTTGGTTTTTTACGGGTTTTTCTTATTAAAATGTCCATTTCTATAAATGGGAAGTTCCAATCCAGTGAGACTTAGTGAGCCGAAAGTTTGTTATTTTTTATTCTTCTTCTCTTAAAAAGTCAGGAAAAGATGCAGTTCGAAGGGTTAAACAATTAAGACGTTAGTAAAAATATTTTTTTTTAAATTTTCTGACCACAATTTCTACTTCCCTACGATGGCTTTGGCGTTAGCTCTCAAATAGAAACAAAAGAAAAACATAAACTCTGCAAGTCGTTTTCCCGCGGCTAAGTCCACATACCTCTTTAAAGTAAATAACACCCTTATATGCTGATGTCCGTGATCTGATCAAGAGTGACTTAGTTACGCCTTAACTTGTTAAGCTTTCTCTCAAAATTAATCATATGTGTCATCTTAATTGTCAGGGGTGTAATCTGCCGTTGTTTTGTCTTACAGGCTTCTGTTGCTGTACTGGCCTGTCTTTCCCAGACATATTTTATTGCAGCATGTAACATACACCTGTTGACGGCTTCGTCTACTTTGAAATGCCCTCCTGCGGTAGCAATCATTTCATTCACCACGTGACTGGTAAAGACCGCTGCATGCGTCGCGTTTTTTTATTTATTAAAAACACCTCATTGCTAGAGTGGACATGGTTTTAGTTTGGTTACTTTGGCCTCTCTGTCATCTCATTGGTATTGTGCTTATTCCTCAGCATGGGTAGTCAAATTATGACGCCTGACGATGTACTTCTTGTGGCCCACAACTTGCTCGTTTCACATGAGGCACCTCGGAATGTCCCCGTGGTCTACAACATACTATTCTCTCATCACTGCTCATGAGATTTTCTTTGCACACCACCAACTTTTCTTTTTCACTGCAGATTTATTTGAGTCTGGTGACCGGGGCTGGATGTGTATAACTTAAAAACAAGCATGTGTATCGTGTTACGTAGCGCCATAAGGTTCATGTTACCAGATTAATTTGTTTTAAGGTTGGTTTTCTTTTCCTCATATAAGAGTTGTTCTTAACGACAAACCTTTGAAAACCAGTACCTTAAGAAAATATCAATCAACAATTCAATACCATTTTAAAAAAATGTCTTGAGTCCTCTGAGTAAAAATTATCGTTTCATTCAATAATGTTTGATATTTTGAGACCCTTGTATATAACAAAAATATCTCAAATTTCCCGTAACCTGAATCTTTCGAGAATATGATTAATAACCATAGAAATTTAATACAGAGTCGTCTTTACTAGTTGGTAACGATTAAAAAAGCAGCAGAATTTTAAAAAAAACACACAAACAAATCTTAAGCAAAGTTTACACTAGTATTTTATAGAAGATGCTCTACTCTCCAATCGATAGCCATGTTTGTTGTACAGAAGCAGTGCAGCCCAGAGATCCGTTGGGGGGGGGGAAGGAATCTGGTCGGGATGTGAGAGGGAATGGGGACTATGGTACCGCATGAAGATCACATGAACGATTGCGTATTTCTAGTTACAGTAATCCCATGTAGAATGGTTTATAGCAACAATCTTCTTTATAAACCAGTTACGTTTAAACCTCATTCAATGTTGCATCGCACAAAGTTATGGAATACATGGCTACTATTTTGAGACTTGGTTGTAAAGTAAAACACGCTATTATTAATCATTAAGATACACTTTTATTTTTTTTAAAATATTTGTTTATAAAATTAGCAAGAGAAAAAGGTGCACGTGTTAAAAATAAGTTCTACATTTCAAATTCATAAATATTTTATTGTAAATGACTGCTCACAACATACTATCTAACTATCTGCAAAGCTTCAAATAAATTAAAATGTAGATTTAGCCTGTCATACTTAAAAATTATCTTTTCTCGCGCCTCCACTGACCTGATACTGATATGTTCCACGATTTAAAACTTTTGTTTGTTTTCAAAATAATCTTCGTTTTGTCTCCGCCAAGGCTGTCGCCACAGCCCGAAAAATGCATCATTCTGAGTGAGTTCAGACATACATCTTCTCACTTTCTTAAAATATATACAGTTGCCAACCAACTAACAATCACTAATTGTGGTCGAGTGGCAGCGCACTGGACTGTAGTACCGATGGTCACGGGCTCGAATCCGTTACCTAACACTACATTTAGTTAGGCGGCTGGGTAATGCGTGGAACCCAAAAAGCCGTGGCCTGTGAAAGCTGCATCACTTGACAACAGATCATCTGTCATGGTCTGTGGACGCAACTATCTTCTGCATAGAAGGAGCGTCTGTATAGATAAGATAAGATAAGGTTATATAGCTATAGCCTGACTACCAAAATGTTTACACGACTCCAAAAAGTCGGTCAGTTTTGGTCCTCCGCCAGTCCGCGGCGTCTAATCCAATGAAAAGTCTTTCGGACTTCTTAGAGTCTTAGAGCATTTTATTTCATTCTGTATACTGACGGTAGATTTATGCGCTCACTCCCCACGGTCCTGATTGCGTTTCAGCTTCTCAAAAGATTTCAAAGTGTTCATGTTCTATTTAGTTCTAACGATTTCATTCTAGAATTGTCAAAGTGTTTGCCTCATTTGTAACAATCGCTCATGCCAGATAGGAATAACAATAATATGAACGTTTTATTGAATGTAACAGATACCTTTCTGTCTGCCTTAAAATCTCATCAAAGTCATGTCAGCGTTGTATTTCAGTCTGGAAAAATACTTTATGGCATTTATGAAATTAGATATTTTATCACACGCTAAGTACATAATACAAAACAAATAATTTAATAATGCGATCTTCAGGTCGAAGGGCAATGTCCTTGTGCTGCAGTGATGTGTGTGTTTCTGATTGATGGATTTATGTCAACTGGGTATGAAATTGGAAACCAATACAAAATCTTCTATATATATATAATTCACCAAAGCGAGTATGTGCAAACAAGCATGACGAATGATCCTAGCTGGGGTCGACCAATAAGTTAATGGTTGGCAAGCAAAGGTGGCGGAGAAGGGGGTGGGGTCATCGAGACTATTAATGCTTTTTGAGTTCACTTTCGTTGTTCCATCTCAGACTCAGAGTAATATGCATTTCGTAGTGTAGTGGTTATTACATCCGCTTAACACGCGGAAGGTCCTGGGTTCAAGCCCCATCTGATGTATATTATATATTTGTGCCCGTTCGTTTCCCCATTTCTTTTCGAACATGACTTCGCAACGTGGATGTAAACTTTGTTTCTCAACATTGGTATAACTTCGGCGACGTGCTTTCCGTTGTTCTCAGAGTCGGAACAGTAGTCATAGACTCTCCTCAACAATACGTTCAGTACATGAAAACTTTAGGAGTATATGGTGGCGAGGCAGAAATTATCGCGATGTCCGAAAACTTCCCGCCAGTGTCATCACTTACTTCCGAGAACGTCCTCATACCTCTCCTCGAGTTTACAATCCTGGTCAACATTTGTCTGTATACCTGCTCTTTAGCGGTCCTTCCGATCATGGCCATTACGAAGTTCACTTGCCTCTCACACGTGATGACTTTCTGGTGCCATCTATTGAAAACGTCGGTATGTTTACACACATTTCACAGCCACCTTATCACACTGATATGACGTCACATTGCCCCTATCCTGATAAACATGTACAACCGCATTTCAAAACACACTCTAATGAACGAACGGATTCCGCAGAAGAATTTCAATCCACCATCTATGTATATATATATATAGCATATAGTATATATATATAGGGCAACGGAAATTAACGATTAAGTTCTCGATTAATCGTTAACTTTTTTTATCGATTAAAATTATTTTAATCGATAGAAACTTCGATTAAAATTAAAGAAAATATTTATAATATTTTTTACATTTTTTTTTATTAATAAATAATAATTATTAATAATTAATAATATTTACATATTTTTTTACGTACTAACTTCTCCCGCTAATATTATTAATTTATTTTAGTACTTTTTGGGACGCGGCAGACATCAACTAAAAAAATAGCTGACAGCATCAGCGCAGTAAATTTAAACGTATAATTAAAAGTTTGAGCAAAAATTTTGTTTAAGCTAACTCTGGATGGCAAAGTAGAAGATGGTGAAAAATTTACTGTGTTCACTGCCATAATTCAATTCTCCTTTTAAGGGATCAAATACATCGCTGACTGTTGCATTGGTCCACCTTCAGCACAAACATCCGATCAAGTATCCACACATTGTCATAAAATTGAGTGTTAAAAATATTCTTTATTTTCAATGTCCGTGGAAAATGTTCAGGTTTAATGACGTTCATAAATGTCTATTTTTTGGGCTTTAATCGAAATAACGATTAATTAATCGATAATTTTTTCAAAAGTTAAACTATTAAATTTAAATTAATCGATTACAGCCTAATATATATATTCTCTATATATATATAATATATAATATATATATATAAAAATATACGAATATATATATATATATATATATAGTCACCAGAACAAGCACTAGACGATGCAAATAAGCTTGACGAATGACCCTCGACAGGGTCGGCCAATCACAGTTTATGGTTGACAAGCTAGGGCGGTGCAGGGTGGAGGGGGCAAATAGCTAACCGCAGTGCGCGTGTTTCGAGACCAACAATGAGTCGGCGGTTCCCCCAGGTTCATTCGCGTTGTTCTGATTTCTTCGTGATGTAGTTAGTGTCCGTTCTCACCCCCTTGCTTTGCACTATCTATGAGCAAGTCTGCGACGTATGCTACGCCGCGGGTCGCATCGTGTACTATATAAATATATATAAATTAGCTTTACGGTACTTTTCTAATGTATTATTTAATCTGTTCTCTTAATGAAATATTTCAGCTTTCTCGCGTATAAATCGTTAAAAATCCAACATGATTCAAAATGTAGAAAGAAACAATTTCAATAGCCCCCTTTTCAAAAATTAAGTTAATAATTTTTATTTAAAAAATGTATCGCTGTCTGAATGTTGAAAGTAATTCATTGTGACGTAACCATTTTTAACTTAATAATTTATGTATCGATCACCATCTTTCAACAATAAAAATATTATAGTACTTTATTACATCACACGCCACACGTGTGGCTAAGGTTTTCAGCAGGAGTTGGCCTTTATCGAAGTCGCCAACGTCCACAGGCCGGGAACCTCTACACTTAATCAACCGTTCACGTTACGTGACTTCAATATCTAACGATGACCTCTCGATGGATCATAAGCTGGGAATCACTGATCTTGATTGATTGTTATCCTTGGCGTGTGGCCCCGGATGGGTACAATCTTAACCGATGACCTCTCCGCGGTGCATGGGCTGGGAACCACTGCCCTTGATCAATTGCTCATGTAGCGTGCGGCCTCGACATGGGTCCAATCTCTTCTGATGACCTCTCCACACTGGGACTCCAAGGCTGAGCGTCTCTACAAGACTCCAACCCCAACGCTTGTTGATGGCTTCAAGTGTGTCGTTGGCGGCAAACTCTTTAACCTAATACATCAGTGGCTTTTATTGGGGAAGTGGGTAGTGGCGGGTTCAGTGTTTGGACTCTTGCAATGAATAATATATCCCTGGTTTTCCCCATCTCCGATTGTTCACACACAAGTGGTTTTCTCACCTACTTTTGTAACATTCCGATATAATCGAGGTCAATATGAATGAAGCACACACTAGATGTGTTAACATTAAACTATTCCAAGTGGCGAGGAAGTTGGTTGAGTGAGTGGTGAGGAAAGGATCACGTACATGGTGAGGAAGGTGATCAAGTACATGGTGAGGAAGGTGATCAAGTACATGGGGAGGAAGGTGATCAAGTACATGGTGAGGAAGGTGATCAAGTGCATGGTGAGGAAGGTGATCAAGTACATGGGGAGGAAGGTGATCAAGTACATGGTGAGGAAGGTGATCAAGTACATGGTGAGGAAGGTGATCAAGTACATGGTGAGGAAGGTGATCAAGTACATGGTGAGGAAGGTGATCAAGTACATGGGGAGGAAGGTGATCAAGTACATGGTGAGGAAGGTGATCAAGTACATGGTGAGGAAGGTGATCAAGTACATGGTGAGGAAGGTGATCAAGTACATGGTGAGGAAGGTGATCAAGTACATGGGGAGGAAGGTGATCAAGTACATGGTGAGGAAGGTGATCAAGTACATGGGGAGGAAGGTGATCAAGTACATGGTGAGGAAGGTGATCAAGTACATGGGGAGGAAGGTGATCAAGTACTTGGTGAGAAAGGTGATGACGTACACGGTGAGGAAAGTGATGAAGTAAAGGACGAGGAGTACGATGAACTACGCTGTGAGAATGGAGCATTTGTCTTGTCTTATCTATACAGCCGCCCCTGCTATAAAGAAACTCATTGCGTCCACAGACCATGTCGGTCTGTTGGCAAGTTACGCAGGGTTCACAGGCCACGGCTATGGGGGTTTCACGCTATTACCAGCCGCCTTTGTTTCCCTAAGGGGCCGTCCATAAAGTACGTCACGCTCCAGGGGGGGGGGAGGAGGTGTAAGAAAGTGTGACAGTTTGTGAGAGGGGGAGGGGGGGGTCGGCTATGTGTGACGTCACGGTGTTTTATGTTAAATTTTAATTATTTTGGTAATAAAAAACAACATTTTTGTTCGAAAGCGTGTCGTACTTTAGGCGGGGGTCCGAGATTTGTGACATTTTGGGACAGGGGGAGGGGGGGGGAGTTAAAAATGGTCAAAAATAGCGTGACGTACTTTATGGACGGCCCCTAACTAGTGGCAGGAACCCATTCGGGAAAAATAATATATGTATAACATAGTCCAATTGAAGCTGTGAATCTATGGAATTTAATATTTTAAAAAATAAATAAATATTGAGGGAAAAATGGTTTTAAATAGATGTTTATATTTGCAAATTAAGTTATCCCCCCTCCACACACACACACACACACACACTTACAAAACAAAAGACAACGACAACAAACATAATATTTCAAGACCAAAACACGTCTTGAAAATATTTTTAATGTAACATGTTGTGTAATTGTAATGTAATGTATACACACGGTGGAATTTCTAATAAGGCATCGGATAAACGGTTCGTCCTTGAAAGCGGGTCAGGGTTTTAATTATTCACAGCGGACGATGTATTATGTTTCAGTTTAAATCTTAAACTCTTAACTCAAACCGAGAAATGGAAGTCTTCGCAGATTTCTCTACTCGTGTTGTTTAAGTAGAACAAACACACCAAAACGGTAAACTTACTACACTTTACACTTACAGACGGATTCTCGGGATTCATTAATTTGGCCTGTCTCAGTAGTCTCGTGTATCGTGATATTTTGTTGATTTTTTAAAAAGAAATTACTTTAAAATTCTGTTATTATTTTGCTTCCTAGTGATCATATCAAATAAACATGATAAACACATAGTAATCAAACAAACATGTTATATCAAAAATTTAAACTATCAAAGTAATGTTAAAGTACTCAGATGTCGGCTGAAAGACGTCCACGGTTATCAAATAGCGAGGTGGGGTGGTGAAGGTAATGCCCTAGTCCAGGGGTCGGTAAACCATGGCTCGCGAGCCAGATGTGGCTCTATTGCTGGCTGCATCTGGCTCTCAAACAAATGTTCGATTATCAAAAAAAAAGTTTTTAAGACTCCTTTGATCTACATATTAATTTCATATAAAAAAATCAGCATAGCATTTTTATTAAAAAGAATTCAGAGACATAATTATTGTACTTTTAGTGTTGAAATTACACAAAATGCACACATGTGCTTGAATTTTTAGTTTTAAACATAATGTATGGCTCGCACAGAATTACTTTTCAAATTATGCGGTGTTTATGGCTCTCATAAAAAAAAAGTTTCCCGACCCCTGCCCTAGTTTAACGATTGGCTTACTTGGGCGTCGAAAGATGCAAGGGCCAATTGGAATGCTACGTTTGGTGCCTACTTAGGCTTCCAAACTTTTTTGGTACATTCCCCAATTCCAATCTTCTCCCTCTCGTCTGGCACACTGCCGACCAAAATATCTGATTATCGAGATCGTCCTCCCCTCCCACCACACACTCTCACACACACTAAATATAGTCTCTGGAAGAAAGAAAAAACGCTGTAAGCCGAAAGATTCAGTGAACCAAGTTTCCGTAGTGAACGAGAACTTTGGCTTCCAATACATGAAGGAAGATAGACCCCCCTCTCTTCATGCACGACAATAATAACACTGGTATATCTACCGAAAGACAGTAACAAGTCAAGCAAGATCTTATCTCGAGTAACTGTTGATAAGGTCTGGCCAATGGTGACTACGTTTCCTAGTAGGCGCTTTGGTTAAACTTTGAGAAAAATCTGAAGAAAAGTGGGAAGTGTGTTAATTATTATTTTATGCAAAATAAATATAAACAGCTCCAAAGTCTAATTGTGATATTAGATCCAACTTGAAACATAATGATATGTAATACAAAATAATTAATTAACTACATTAAATAATTATACAAGTTATTGTGTCCAATTTGAGCTCATACGAGAAGTAAACCATTGTACACCTCAAATGCAACGAATTTGAGTCTCAAGGGCGTTCAATATTAGGTACCCTGAAAACAAAAGTGGAACAATGACGTCATGTTTTATGTTCCACACTTACACTGGCAGATGGGTTTGGGAGGGGGGGTGGCTGTTAAGTTTAAGTCATGGGAATGATCCCATTCTCTGGGCGGGAATGACCAAACAAGAACTTAGTGTGTTGTTTACTGATAAAGCGTGCAGAGTGTAGGTGTTGTAGTGTCATGCACTTTGACCCAAACAATCTCGGTAGCACATTACTAAACTGTCTCCTCAAGTACTGGGCCTCTAGCGTTGGCGCTATATACTATAGAAGAAAGCATTCATTCATCGTCATGATTTTAATTGACTTACTTTGTCTCTCTTGTTCCCTAACAGTTTCGTATTCGTAAATTCGTTAAAAGGCTTAAATCGGATCTTGCGTTTTTTGTAAAGGATAACCTCGGGGTTAGCCACAATGCTTGGGTGAGCACCTATAACCTCGGGGTTAGCCACAATGCTTGGGTGAGCACCTATAACCTCGGGGTTAGCCACAATGCTTGGGTGAGCACCTATAACCTCGGGGTTAGCCACAATGCTTGGGTGAGCACCTATAACCTCGGGGTTAGCCACAATGCTTGGGTGAGCACCTATAACCTCGGGGTTAGCCACAATGCTTGGGTGAGCACCTATAACCTCGGGGTTAGCCACAATGCTTGGGTGAGCACCTATAACCTCGGGGTTAGCCACAATGCTTGGGTGAGCACCTATAACCTCGGGGTTAGCCACAATGCGCTCTTATTTATTTGAAAAGAAATAAATAAATAAAAAAAGAACACACAAATATTTAAAAATGTGCACGCCGCTCTGTAATGGAGGTTTCTTCACTTTTTTGTGTCACGCACACAAGCTGGCCTACGGCATTATCTAGAATACGGTCAGCTAAAATACGACAGCAGCGTGTTGAGCTCAGACTATTTCCCCAAGTTAACACGTTTTTTTTGGTCACTTTTATTTGAGTCCCATGACCCATGTATGACAGTTACATGTATTGAAAACTCGTATATTAAAGTCCCCCGCGTAGAAGTGAAACATGTCAAGAAACATGTAATGATTCATATTGAAGAAAGTTCACCATGGAGGCCAAACCAAAGATTAAGTTTAAAACTTGTAAATAATAACAATAATTTTAAAAATGAACAAAAAATCAGTGGTCTATTTTAATAATATAAACAATAAAATAACATTAAAACTTCTGGAAGATAAGAAAATATTGAAATGTTTAATAAAACAATACGTTGGTTATTGTGAACTTAATGCTTTGTTTGGGTCAACGACCATAAAGTTATTTTCCCCTTTTATATTAGGTATATAAATATAATTTAAAATAACTATTTTATTACCAATCCCTGTAAACATGCATTTAATTATCCATAATAACACGAGGAAGTAATTAAAACCATAACATCCACTAATACTGAATTATCCAACAAATAAAGGGAACAACTTGGAATGGGCCCTAAATTATAAACCGGAAGGTGGCCTCCAATTTTTGGAAAAGTATTTCAGAGGGAAGCTGGATATTTGAAGAAAAAAAAACAACAACAACAAAAAAACTATTATTAATCTGTTTATTTTTTAAGTCCAAATTAAAAATATGATAATTCAGTTAATTAATGGACGTATTTTGCTCAAGCCATCAAACCTTCTTGCTGTGACATAGACATAAGTAAAATAATCAACATCAATAGGGGCAAAATTTCCCCAAAATTTGAATCTTTTTTATTTTGTTACTAAGAATTGTTATATATTTACTAACACTCATATGTTTTTAGTTATTCGAGATGTGGTCCAAGCAAATGTTTTAGTTAAATGAGAGTAAATTACGACATTACGCACGGTCTCTAATACGATTATACATTTAAATATTCATGTCTATTTGTTTTACGGAGCAGATATATTTTCAAATTTAAGAATAGTAGCTTTAATTGACGATAATTTACAATTAAGATATTTTTTAATTGTTGTAAATAATAGTTAGACACATGGATAAGAAATTCTTTTTTCTTTTCTTGAAATGTTATTTGTTTTAAAAGGCTCGTAATCGCTTAAATTATTAGATAAAAAATTCCACAAACACATACATTTAAAAAATAAAAATAAAATACTAGAAAAAAAACACAATTTAGTAAAAACTAAAAATATTAGGGCTGCGGAAATTAACGATTAATTTCTCTATTAATCGTTCAAAATTTTAACGAATAATTTTATTAACGATTAATCGACTCACCAGTTATAAATGTACTGGAAGTCTAAATGTAAAATATTTCGGCCGATAAATGTAAACTAACTTCCGGACGATTACACGAACATTTTGGTTTTAAACTATTGACTGACGTGAATGTTCAAAATGTTGATGAAGGTTATTGCGTCTATGGAGAGAAATCGTTAGCCTACCATGCAATGTTCCCTTTAAGTCTAATTTTTGCTTAAATATCACCTGCAAACCAAACATCCACTACAGTATCGGAAACTTCATCTGAGACAATCTAAAGCTATGTGAACGATTAGTCGGCATGGCTGGTTATATTTCAATAAGACCCGCTCATCACTTGAACCAAATAATGTCAATACACTTGTCTGTTTGCGATGTTAGTTAAAAGATGTCATATAAAGAAGACATTCCAGTGTTATTTCGATTTTCGACAAGTATTTTAATAAATGTTACTGATGACACCATACATTTCAAATTTTTGCTTTAATCGAAATGAACGATTAATTAATCGTTAGTTATTCAAAAGTTAACGATTAAATTTAAATTAATCGTTAACATCCCTAAATAATATGTTTTCTTTTTTGAACTCTTGCTTCTGTGCACGTTTCAGGAATGTCCAGATGTTTTTTTGTTTTTTTAAAAATCCTGTATATTAACTCGTGGTGTCTGTTTGAGCCCTTGCTTACTTGCTTGCGTGTCGAAAAAACTTTGGATCGATTTTTAACCCACTTCCTAGTAAGCTAGCGAGCTGAAATTTTGCAGGCAGTTTCGTGCCGATGATAAAAAAATGATGTATCAAAATTTCAGATCGATCGCATGTACTGTAATTAAATTATTGAATTTTTAGTTTATTTTATTTATCTCTATGTATCATGTTAAATTTTTGAGATAGAGTGTCGCGGTGCGTATTAAATTGAACTACCTTTTTATTAATACTTTCCTGTTGCGCGATTTGGTGCGTATTATATTGACAATACTTTTTATAAACATATTCCCGATCGGTGCACAATATATTAAACACGTTTTACGAGACAACTAAACTTTTGTATTTTTGGATTGTCTTGCGCTGCGTATTATAATGAACATTCTTTTAGTTATGTCTCGTACATAAAGGATTTATAGTCAAACTTGGTTTTTTACGGATTCTTTTTTATTAAATCCTTAATATTAACTCGTGGTGTCTGGTTGATTGCTTGCTTTTTTGCTTGTTTGTCGAAAAAAACTTTATTGAATTTTTAGATTATTTTATTTATCTCTATGTATCATGTTAAATTTTTGAGATAGAGTGTCGTGGTGCGTATTATATTGAACAACCTTTCCTGTCGCGCAATAAGGTGCGTATTGAATAGACAACACTTTTTATAAACATATTCCTGATCGGTGCGCATTATATTAAACATGTTTTACTACACATAACTACAATTTTGTATTTTTGGATGGTCTTGCGCTGCGTATTATGATGAACATTCTTTTAGTTACGTCTGGTACATAAAGCATTTATAGTTAAAAAAAAACATGTTTTTTACTGGTTTTTTTAATTTAAAAAAAGCATTAAAATGTGTTGATATTTTGTTGATGGTATTGTAAACTTTGGAATGAAGCAAAGGAATGTCTATAAAATAAAGTGAGCCTAGCACCTGTTGTGTTAATAGTACTAAAATGTCTTCAGGATAATTGGAGATATGAGAGAATGTAATAAAGATATTTATTCAAAGAGTGAGAGAAAAAGAGCGAGAGGTAGAGAGAGAGAGAGAGAGAGAGAGAGAGAGAGAGAGAGAGAGAGAGAGAGAGAGAGAGAGAGAGAGAGAGCAAGAGAGAGAGAGAGAGAGAGAGAGAGAGAGAGAGAGAGAGAGAGAGGGAGAGAGAGATTAAATGAGGGGGGAATTAAAAGAGAACGAAGGAAAGAGAAGTAGAGGTTATGAGACCTATATCGAAAAATCCTTTCGACTGTCCAGTGCCTTGGTGACCAGTCGGTACCTCAATGATACATTTTTATTGAATTACTGACCAGTATATCAGTGACTGACGAGTACTTTAGTGGCTGACCAGTACTTCAGTGACTGACCAGTACTTCAGTGACTTACCAGTACCTTAGTGGCTAGTCAGTGCCTCAATGATAAAAAATGGAATGACTGAGCAGTACCTCATTGACTGACCAGTACCTCAATGACTAGCCAATATCTCAATGACTGTCCAGTATCTACGTTCAAGGCCAGTACCTCAATGAATCGCCAGTACCTGTGTCCATGACCAGTATCTCAATAACTGGTCAGTACCCACGTCCATGGCCAGTACCTTAATGACTGCCTCTATGGCCAGTACCTCAATGACTGCGTCCATGGCCAGTACCTCAATGACTGGGTTCATGGCAAGTACCTCAATGACTGCGTCCATGGTCAATACCTCAATGACGGAAAAACATTTTTTCAATGAATGACCGTTAAGTCAGTGATCGGCCAGTACCTAATACGACTGGCCAAAAACTCAATGATGAAAAAAAATTGAACGACTGACCAGTACCTCATTGACTGGTTAGTACCCCAATGACTTGCCATTACGTCAATGACTGACTAGTACCTCAGTTACTGGCCAGTATTTCACTGACTGGCCAATACCTCGGTGATGTATTTATTACCTCAATAAATAAGCAATACCTCCATAAAGGATTTTTGTTTTTCAATTTTCAAAAATCCGATTGTCTTTAAACTACAATCGATTTTTAATATTTGACAAGGGACAAGTTACACATTTTTACTGTCTTTGTTTTCAACTTTAAAATTTGCACATTTTTAAATATTACTTTACTAGGTTGTGCTGCGGCGCCAACTTTTTTTAGGGCGCCTACGGCGCCCACCTTTTTGAAAAGCACAACTAACTTGTCCTTGTATGTTAAATACGTAATATTAAACTTCCTTAAATGAACACAAAGTATTTTATAATAGGGGTTGTTGGGCGCCTACGGCACCTTTTTTTTTGTGTGGTCAAAACCCCAAGTAACTTATCCTTGTATGATAAATACGAAATATTCCTGAAATGTACACAAAGTATCATCATATATAGATTTACCCTCAATTATCCTGCCTAACGCTAAGGGACATCACTCTGCTTTTTAAAAAAATTGTTGAAAATATAGACTTAAATAAAATATTTAAAAAATCTTTTTTTAAAAAGCACACGCTTTTATTTACATATAGAAAGTGCACTAAAAAGAAGAAAATAAAAAATTTAAATCCGTGAACCTATCGACTGCACATAAAAGCGTGGGGCGCCCATCACAACTCATTTCTTATTGCAACTACTCTTTTGCATATAGATATATTTTTCGAATTAATATGATAGTAGCATATATATGATCAAAGTTGTGAAACTTTAAATGTTTATTAATATTCATATAAATTTGTATTTATGTTTCGCAGCCTTGTACATGATAGCGAGTTGTGATGAGGGCCCCACGCTTTTATGTGCAGTCGATAGGTTCACGGATTGAAATTTGTTTATCTTTTCTTTTTAGAGCACTTTCTATATGTAAATAAAAAAGATTTTTTAAATATTTTATTTTCTACTTTTTAGTATCAAAATTTTTAAATCAATTTTTCGACATAATCAATTCAATTTAATTAGTCACACTTCGTTGTCTATAACTTAAATGTGTTAGTGGTAAAAAGATAGATTATTAATTACAAATTTATGTATTAAAAAAAAACAGTTTGCCCAACTGAAAATTGAACCCAGTAGCTCCAGGTCGAAAATCCAGTACGTTAACAATTCGGCCAACTAGGATACACAAATTCCAGTTGTTCCTCTTGTATTATCATGTCAATTTAGATTTCGTTTCGTATTACTGAGCTGTTTAACACCTGGAATGTGGTCACCGATGGCTGGTGGTGAACTCCGGTGACATTCACGTGAAAGTCAAGAATAGCACGGATACAGATTATCTTTAAAGATAAACTTAAAAATGCATTTATTTAATTACGGTAAATTCCATCGATCTGAAATTTTGATACAATGTATTGTCATCCAAGATCTATATGTGGTAAAATTTTGAGATCTCTAGGACCATCAGAAGTGGTTTAATTTTACGTTACAAGATTTGACGGATACAACTTACAACATACAAACAGTGTGAGTTAAATAAAAGCGTGTAAAAATCATAATCATTTTGGTTTCCAGATTAACGTTAACCAAACAACGCACGAACCTTTGACGCCAGCATTTGTGTTGTAAACAGTGCTGACTGACTCAAATAGTTATTTTTTGTTGCAGTAATTTGGTGCTCTACTTCCAGAGATTAGTAGCGTCACGGACAGGACAGACGGGACGTGCAGTTAAAAAATCTTGTGGTGATTAGCACTGTAACAAAATATTATATAAATACTTTGTGTACATTTCATTAATATTTCACAAACTAGTTTATATAATATTTTTTTACAGTGTTAATCAACACACGATTTTTAAAGTAATTTTAGAAAGCAGCGCACCAAATTACTACAAATTCTAGCTCCCCATTTTGTTTTGCACAATCCTTTTCTTGGTATTTGTTTGAAGTGTTTCTCAAGTCGCTCTTTTTCAAAATGTCATTCAGCGGAATATGTGTCATGACCCGGGGCATTGACCTAATCAAAGGGACACCACCAAGGAATGCAAACATGTTTGCTCTCTAAGGATAACAATGGCGCTTTTCACGCTCTCCCTAAATGGTGTAGCACTAGGTTCCATTAGTGGAAAATGATAACCCCTCTACATTTTACGTTGCACTTTGAACCATCAAACTGCGGACCTTCAATACTATCGTCACATGCTGATTTTTGTGTTACCCGTTAGCGTTCAAAGGAACAAACATGTCGTAAACACAATATTTGCAATGGAAATGACTTTCGTTCCCATTGGTTGTTAAAAAAATATTTCAGCAAATTTATCTCATTCTCTCTACCTCTCTAGTATATCTCTCTCTCTCTCTCCCTCTCTCTCTCTCTCTCACGCTCTCTCTGTCTACCCCCTCTCCCTCCACATTATCAAAGACAGTAAAGTATTATTCTAAACAAAGATGTCTCATGTTTTGTTGTGTCAGGAGATCACGTTTAAACGTTCATCATTAACTGACCGCCTGTTCCAGCGGTTCTCAAACGATTGACTCACGGCTAAAAGTCTGTTAGGTTCAGCTGATCACAACTTTATTCGATGCCTCTTTGAAATGACTTCCCTTTGTTATTAAATCCCTTATATTAACTTGCTTTGTAAGTTTAATCGGACATCCGAACCGACTATTTGTTATAATTCTTTCACGTGCCAGTTCAGTTCACGCGTTGACGCCGACCGGCGATGTTCACACCCCCTACCGTCCCTGAGCCCCGTTTTAAACCAGGGGAGATAATTCTGTTCAGTCTGTAAATGTCTCGTTTAAACATAATCACTACTTTTAGTTATGTCTCATATATAAGGGATTTATAGTCAAAAACTTTGTCTTTACATCTATTTATTTTTAAACAGAATTAAGATAATCTATGGTAGGAGACACCGTTAGTAAGCAGATCGATTCTTTTTTTTTATTTTTTAAATATAATATATTATATCTTTTAACAACAATCTGTTTACATCACTTTGCCATGCTCCTGTTGTTACTGAGGAGTCAGCACACAATGATTGCGACATACGCTCACACAGTTGAAACGTTTCAGAGACGGATTGATACTTGATAAGGTCATACGCTACATGAGTAATGTCCAGATATTCTGTCAGTGCCACATATGACAATAATTGCCACTCGGACAAAGTGCTCACCCAAGAAAGTGGGGGCCCCAAGCTATTTATAGCTTGTGTAAATCCGGGAAGAAAATATTTGATCCAATCACGTCGTTCTTCACAGCAATCAGGTTTGAATTGCAATGTTAAAATCCCTTTTAATTCACATCAAGAAGACTAAATTAAAGATTTCGTTACGCTTGACAGTAACAATTCGATGCTCTTAACATGTCATCTTGAAAGGTTGCATTTGCAATTAGGACACATTTTTGTTGTATTTTTAAAAATATGTGTAAAAATATGTTTACATAGGATAACACATTTATTATTGAAGACAAGGGACAATTTTATTTTAATGGGAAATCAGGAGCGTGGGGTTGTTACAGTCATGGGTGATTAACTCACAGCGTTGGCCCTCCATAAAGAGAAAATGCTCGCTAGATTCGGCAACCCTTGATTACAAGGGGAAAGCAAACCTTTTAACGATAATGTCAACATGACATTCGGGCCATCATCACATTTTAATATATTATGTGAAAAATCAATTTTAAAATGAAAATACATTTTAAATGATTCTTAATTACAAAATAATCTGGTTTATTCTTGGCCATGCGACAGCTACAATTACAATGTATTTGTCAACAAATCTAACTTTGTTGAACTACTACAATTAGTGTTGCCAGATGGCTGTCTCAAAAATACTGGACACTAGTGTCGTCTTTTTTTCTAAGGTGACCAGATTTTTCGCAAAGCGAGACGGGACCCAGGTTTCTGGGGAAAAAAATCGGGACGTCTGGTCACTTTAGCGGGACATGAAGTCTGAAGTCTGAAATCGGGGCGTCTGGTCACTTTAGCGGGACATGAAGTCTGAAGTCTCAAATCGGGACGTCTGGTCACCTTACGTACCGGGATCACCGACAAGCTGACAAGTCACGGGAAAGCTATATCAAGGAGTAAAATGTAAAGTAACCACAGAAATCGACACACCAACCGGCTTAGCTAATAATAAAGCAATTTAAATGTATACAAAAATCACTGTTTTGAATATTTAATTAAATTTAAGAAAATATTAAGTCATTTTTACCCAAAATCACAATAAAACCTATTATTGTATTTATTTGATCAAACAAAGTATTGATTGGATCAACTCTCCTCAATCGCAAATCTCAAATCGCTTTATTTTTGGTTACAAAATAACTATTCAGTCTGTGAGGCGTTTAAAATTGTTTCGTAATGCCAGAATGGATAAACGTTTGATTCTTTACATGCTTCATTTATATAATAATTGGGTGTGTTTTTTATAACAATCCGAATTGCAAACTTTGATGCGTAAAGTAATTAGGTCAAACGCTCGATTCTATAATCAGAAGATTTTAAGATTGCTTTAAAAAGCCTACTAGTGTATTGAATTAAAGAAAATACTAAGAAAATTGAAAATACCGGACACATGCATGTCCGGTATTGCTTCAATTTGTTAACTGGACAAATAACGATAATACCGGACAGTCCGGTTAAAAACCGGACATCTGACAACCCTAACTACAATATATTTTTCAATCTACTATTAATTAACTTAGACTCAGCAACTAACCAAAATAGACTATTGTCTTTTTAATAATTGTGTGCTATGTGTTTTAAAGTGCCTCTGAATATAGTTGAGTTTTATTTAGACTATTTTGTATTTACAATAAAGTTAAATTGACGGATTAAATAATTTAATGTTCCCTAAACCTAGTGTATTTGCAAATCCTATGAATGAGATGTAGTATTTGATGGTGTGATGTTTTATTTGATGGTTTGATGTTGTATTTGATGGTGTGATGTGGTATTTGATTTGTGATGTGTTATGTGAGGGGGTTTGTTGTGGTATTTTATTGGTTAGGCCTATTTTTAAAGTAATGTGATATTTTTGCCGATTTTTGACCCCCTCCCTCCCCCTCGTCACGCGTCGTCACAAAATCTTAGACCCCCCCTCTAAAAATACGTCACAAATTTTTAACCCCCCCCCCATTGAAATTTTAAATAAACAAAAAAAAACCACTTATTTTCTATTTGAAAATAAGTATGTTTCAAATCACTTTTATTGTCATTTAAGTATTTATTATTTATTTAGTGAAGATCTACATTGTAATATCGTAACCCGCGTGAAGCATTTTTTAAAAACGTTTAACTGGCCTTCAGAAAACGAGCTGTGTTAACATACTTAGATTATATTTTATTTTAATGCATACAAATTAAACATTGACTATTAATGATCACGGTTAACGTCTTTGTTTAGAATTTATTTTTTTTTAATAACATTTTTAAAATGTATTTTTTAAAAACCCCTCAATTGACTGACGGGCATCCCGTAAGAAAGAGGTCGGCGAACAGAGGTAAATAACCTCATCTGAGGGTCAAAAGGGGAATTCTTGGGGGTAATGCAGA
The DNA here is from genome assembly GCA_944989445.1 of Ampullaceana balthica. Classification (NCBI taxonomy): domain Eukaryota; kingdom Metazoa; phylum Mollusca; class Gastropoda; family Lymnaeidae; genus Ampullaceana; species Ampullaceana balthica. The sequence continues at coordinate 128,212 of CALYLW010000232.1, read as the reverse complement.
CTCATTTGGGACATATAACATCCACTACAATCCACTAGATATATTAAAATACGTCATGTGCACGTGTACGCTTGGAACATATGCCCATTATTGAACCGGTTCCTTCCAGAAAATGCATTTTTTTTAAAATTTGGCAACTATGTAGATTTCTTACCTACGTACTATACGAAGACACCTAAATCTACCCTACTTTCATTTATATTGACACGAGTGACAATAATCTTAATCCACATGACTTGTCTGTATCACGTATCCTTTCTGTGATATTTAAAATTAATGCCTTAAAAACTGAGCTAAGAAGAAAAGTTGTTTTGTGCTCCTCTCGAATTGCGATGTCAAGAATTTGATTCATTCAATAAAGTTAATGAATACTTGGCTAATTTTAAATGGGCTCATTTACAATTATATCTAGAATCTAGAAGACTAGAATGGCCAGGGGCGTTTGACTAAAAACCCATCGAACAATTATATCAAACTTAAAACGTTTTTAATTCTATCAAATAGATTCCCCCCCCCCTCCCCTTTTAAATAAAAAGGATATTCAGTGTCGTTTTGACTTAAAATATCTACACATAATCCTATTCAGATCATTTTTAGACACTTGTCATGCTTGTAAAACTCACCAGTAGCATTTTCGGCGGGCTAACGACGCTCCCCCCAAATCCCCGAGTCATGTGAGCAGGACCTAGAGTCTGGGGGTTGGGGGGGGGGTAACGCACACATAAACTTGTATATTTTGGGGTAACGGGCAAAAAAGTTCGAGAGAACCAAACGGAGCTGCGGTTACATCACAAATGCTTTGATGTCAACATCAAACGACACAGTGTAACAATTTCATACGTTATCTTGTGGATTCTCAAACTTAAGGATTATAATTAGATTTAATTTTCGTGTCTTGATAGCTTACGCCAACCAGCGTCTGATGGCCTACCGACCGGCACATTGAGAAGCACTGATTTAAAAAAAAAGTCATTAAATAAATTGTAAGCGACCAAATATTTCAGTGGAAGTTTTATTTAAAGTTACCCTTTTGATGTGAGGTCACATTTCTTCAACCCCCCTCCCTCCCCCTCGTCACGCATCGTCACAAAAGTGTGACCCCCTCCCCCCCCTAGGTGCGTGACGTCATTTATGGACGGCCCCTAATACCTAATAAAACCGTCATAAAATACGTTGTGATTTTTCAAAAATAAAAGGTGGTTCGATATGTCTTGAGCGCGACATGTTCCCATAAATTTGCTAAAAACTGTCGAGTTGATTTTTATTACGTTTTTTTTAAAAAAGAGCAATGTGTCATAAACAAAAATTTTTTTAATGAATCCTTTAAAAAAAAACCCTTAGAACGTGGATTAGTCTGATCATAGAAAATTTAAAAAATGTTTCATTAATTTCCCTTATTGTATATTGATAGCTTTTGTTTTGAATTAAGTTTTTTTATTTTAATTTTTAAATAATTTTTTTAAATAAAAATATTTTGTATATATTTTTTTAAATACCAGTAGCTCTACTCTGTTTTTGGTCCTTAAAACGCAAGTTTGTTCTGCAGATGACCTATTATATGTGAGTTAGAGAATAAATTTAGCGCTTTCACTTCTAAGCATATAATATTTAAGGTATAAAAAATTGAAGTAATTAATTTTTAAAATAAATTTGTTCAATATACAGTTCCTGAATTTTAGGCACGACAGTTTTACCTTCACGACCTTGCTACTTAGTGAACTAAGTGAACGACCGTGACTTCAGCTTACCATATAATTTGTGTCAGCAGGGCTTTTTTTCTCCTCTGATTATTAAATATTTTTTTTAGTCCCATAACCTCGTGGTGGTTATAACCTGGTAGTCGTAGGGGGTTCTTATGTTTCCATTAGAGCATTCTCGGGCTTGATGGACCTGGCGGTGCCCATCCCTCTCCAGGTCAGCGAAGGACTATATTAGCATAATTCATTAATCAACACTTTTTACTAGTGGCTTTAACGTGGAATCGATCCCACGCCCCTCCGGTTGTGAGTTGTGAGGCGAGCGCACTATTGACTTCGCTATCCAGCCGCCTCTGATTATAATTGTATTTATTAAGAGTTATAAAAATTGTATGTCCCCTTTTCCCTTAAAAACCGTTTCGATTTAGCCCCTTAATAAATATAACAAATGTCTATAACTGTTCATTTAATGTCTCAATGAAGGCGTCATTTATAATAATGCTCTCCCTTTTGTAGATGCATCATTATTTCCCCTGAGTAGCGTCTGTGTTTGTTGTTCGGAAAGTGGTCTCGTCATTAGGCACATTTAATTAGCGTAGAATCGTCCAGGCTTTGATTTATGACTTGGAGATGAAAAGAACATAGTTTGTGTAGCGTCACCAGCTCTTAGTGGGGGATTCAACCAACGCATGTCCCTCATCAATCAGTTAGTCTACACATATCCCCTTCCGAACCCCTCTACCCATCACTTCTTTTTTTATTCTTAGCGATCAACATCTATCTCATATTTAAACAGGTATAAAAAAAAATTTGTTATTTAAACAGGGTATTTATTGGCCTGACACGACTTCACAGAACAGTGAACGTTTCGGAAAAAAAATCCTACCTCAGCGAACGAATACAACTAATAAAATATAAAACAAACCCGTAAAAACAAAGTTTTTGACTATAAATCCCTTATATATGAGACATAACTAACAGTATTGATTATTTTCAAACATTTACAGACTGAATCTGTCTTAACTCAACTTTGCATCATAACCCTAGTGGGGGGGGGGAGGGGTGGGGGGGAGGGGAGGGGTGGGTGGGGGGGAGAGGGGAAAAGTCTGGTCACCGATTCGCTTGACCGAGCTCAGAGTGACACGTAAAATGTAAACAAAAGCGCCCGTCACTTCGTTGGGTCGCCTCAATGCATCAGCTCAAAATTTCACGTGGCAAAAAAACAATAATAAACCGTGAATTGAAATTACATACCTCATATAAGGATAAACTAAAAATGCATTAATTTAATTACGGTACGTTCGATCGATCTGAAATTTTGATACGATGCATTGTTAGGTCAGACGGGTCCGTGTGCCAAATTTCAGTTCGATCGGATCATGGGAAGTGGTTCATTTTTGACTTCTGTTTTTCCGCCCGCCCGCCGAGCCCAAGACAGAGAGAGAGAGAGAGAGAGACGGCCGCGAAGTTAATATAAGGGATTTAATTAAACAAACCCCGTAAAAACAAAGTTTTTGACTATAAATCCCTTATAGATGAGACATAACTAAAAGTATTGATTATATTCAAACATTTACAGACTGAATCTGTCTTAACTCAACTTTGCATCATAACCCTAGTGGGGGGGGGGAGGGGTGGGTGGGGGGAGAGGGGAAAAGTCTGGTCACCGATTCGCTTGACCGAGCTCAGAGTGACACGTAAAATGTAAACAAAAGCGCACCGTCGTTTCGTTGGGTCGCCTCAATGCTCAAACTTTCACGTGGCAAAAAAACAATAACAAATCGTGAATTTAAATTACATACCTCATATAAGGATAAACTAAAAATGCATTAATTTAATTACGGTACGTTCGATCGATCTGAAATTTTGATACGATGCATTGTTAGGTAAGACGGGTCCGTGTGCCAAATTTCAGTTCGATCGGATCATTGGAAGTGGGTCATTTTCGACTTTTGTTTTTCCGCCCGCCGAGCCCATGAGATGATGAGAGAGAGACAGAGAGAGAGACAGACAGACAGAGAGAGACGGCGGTGAAGTTAATATAAGGGATTTAATTAAACAAACCCGTAAAAACAAAGTTTTTGACTATAAATCCCTTATAGATGAGACATAACTAAAAGTATTGATTATATTCAAACATTTACAGACTGAATCTGTCTTAACTCAACTTTGCATCATAACCCTAGTGGGGGGGGGGAGGGGTGGGGTGGGGGGAGAGGGGAAAAGTCTGGTCACCGATTCGCTTGACCGAGCTCAGAGTGACACGTAAAATGTAAACAAAAGCGCACCGTCGTTTCGTTGGGTCGCCTCAATGCTCAAACTTTCACGTGGCAAAAAAACAATAACAAATCGTGAATTAAAATTACATACCTCATATAAGGATAAACTAAAAATGCATTAATTTAATTACGGTACGTTCGATCGATCTGAAATTTTGATACGATGCATTGTTAGGTAAGACGGGTCCGTGTGCCAAATTTCAGTTCGATCGGATCATTGGAAGTGGGTCATTTTCGACTTTTGTTTTTCCGCCCGCCGAGCCCATGAGATGATGAGAGAGAGACAGAGAGAGAGACAGACAGACAGAGAGAGACGGCGGTGAAGTTAATATAAGGGATTTAAAAATGAAAACTTAGCTGTGGAGTTATCTAAAACCAGACCAACTTTTAATACGTCGCTCCTTATTAAGTGCTGAATAAATTTGGAAAAAAAAATATCAATGAAGTATGAAGCCGTAATGTTTTACTGATATTCAAGATAGGTTGGAGTGGGGATACAATCAAAGATGACGTGCCGCTTGTCGTCGTTTGTATGAAGTAAATGGAATATCTTTTATAAAGCCTCCGAGGCCGAAGTCTAACAGGTCGGGGGGGGGAAGTGGTGAATGATGTGCTTGACTTTCGGTGGAGCATCCCTTAAGTGTTGTGTAATATTTTATACATAGAGTTCATAGACCCGTTATAATGAAACGAATGAGTTTTCTTTTAAGCATAAGCTGAAAATGATAAAAGTGAGTAGGAAACGTATTATGAGAGTTGCGGGGGGGGGAGGGGTTTGGTTATTGGACTAGTGGAACATAAGAGAGGATAAATATTAGCAGTGGGTTGAATCATGAAGTCCTAGTCCTGGAGTAGATGAGATGGCATCAGAATTTTTAATGAATGGGCAAATGCATGATGAGAAGAAAAAAAAGTATGTTAAATCCTTGGTGTGTGGGTAATACATTAGTAATATCCTGAATTAAATGTGAGACCGGAGGAACTATTAGAGACAACCCATTTCAATAAAATTATTCTTCTTCGAGAATCAGATATGTTATCTTTACCAGCATTGACGACATTGTTATCCCCGCGCTGTCAAAATGTCACATAGTTATTTGTGTGTATCACCTTTTCATCATTAATATTTTAACATTTGTACAAGTTTAAAAAATAATTCCTTTTTTTCCTTCTGCATTGTAAGCATCTAAGAAAACTTTGTATTATATTTTCGCTCTCATTAATGTTTCTGTTGCTTATTGTTTTGTTTATGCACATAATTATCAAAGCTATAATCTGCGTTCAAATTCTTAAATCACGATTTCAACGCTATGAAATATAAATGAAGATTATCAATTTGTGGCCTTAAAATGTTAAAGAGACCTTGCATTAGTTATAATCTAGCTTTAAAGAGAAACAAAAACGATTTCTCTTTGAGATGGATCATGGGTGGGATGTTGCAATAAATTATCCAGGACAATGAAGCAGAGAACAATTTCTTAAAATACCAGTTTGTCAGGCCACGCAAATCTTATAAGCTGTAGGACACCTGACACTTGCAGCTCTTAATCGTAGCGTCAAAAGTTGACACGCAGATTGCACCGTGCAACACCATCAGCGGATGGAATGTCTGACATGGCACCATTATCTCTGCCCGTTAAAACATTTTATCGAATGTCACCGAGGTTTAGTCTGGTACGATGTCTAAGGCCTGAGTGGCGTGTACCGCACTGGTTGAAACCAACCTTAGGGATGACAATGATGACTAAAATCATCTCATCTCTCTCCTCCCACAGCCGGGACACTCTCCAGCCCGTCATCACGATCAAGAAACAGACTGAGCTCCGAGTGGAATTCCGACGACAGTCTGCAAGCGCCGGACGATGAACTGACAGGCTCTAACGACTGGGGTCTGCTGGACCAGTTGCTGACGAGACCGACCAAAAGACAGTGGTGTCGCAAGGGTCTAACCTACAACCACGTTCTTGGTAGCTGCATGATGTCGTTTGCTGTAAGTTTTATAGTTATCTCCCTTCCCGAAAATATGTCTGTCATCTTACGAGTCCACTCCCTAAATTAGGCTTCATTAACGTGTGGCTATTTTTTTATGGTTGAGAGCTAACATTACTTGGTCAAACTAGCATATATATGTATGTACATATATACATATATATATATATATATATATATATATATATATATATATATATATATATATATATATATATATATATATATACTAGCTAAATACCAGCGCTCTGCTGCGGAAGTTAGGATTTTAGTAAGCGTTGAAACCCCGTTTCACACGAATTCAAAACACCAATTGATTTCAGTCTGGATCATGATTGATATACTTGTTTGTCGATTTCGTGTAAAATAAAATGGGTACTAAAATGGCATTACGGGCCCTCGTGCAAAATGGATGTGCATGTCTCATAAGGTCTGAGGATTTCAATCTAGGTCATGATAGAGATAAGTGTCTATATTTATTTAAGTTATTTAAAATCTAAAGGTAAAAAAGCTTTAAATGTTTATGAAAAAATTATTTTGGGTCCCGGCCCCGAAGGAACAGACGTTAGAAGTTCATTACCTTATAGAATTTTATTTTATTTTTAAAAAAATCAAATTTGGTAAATAATTCATCCAATTACCCAGTAGCCACTTTTTGAATTACCTTTTATATAACTAATGTTAAAAAATTGCATCCGGGCCCCAAGCCCTTCATAAGTGATGTTTTTAAAACTTTTACTTTTAATGCCAGAAACCTTCTCTAGAGCGTACCCAAAAACTTCCCAAAGTTTAATGACCGTGGGATGAATAAAATACATTAACTATTAATATTTCTTTAAAGAACTAAAATAACGGCCGGGGCCATATTGGTGTAATATGTATAGTTCAAAACAACAGCTTATTTCAATTTGGATTATGATGAATATGTTTGTTAGTCAACATTTGTTTTAAAGAAAATCGAGGGAAATCGAATGGTTAAAATGTCTTAAACGTTTACAAAAAAGAGATTAGGGGCCCTAGGTTACAAAAGATTGAAAAAATACAATTTTAATGCCCTAACGATATTAATAAAGGGCAACAAGTTTTTATCTTTTGTAAAATTACATTTACACAGTAGCCAAAGTTTTTTATTTGTAATTTAGCTCATATAAGGTGAAAAACTACATTTGTATCCCGGGCCCCCAGTGAGTGATAATTAAACAATCAAATTTCGACTGTTACCATCCCGGGAGTGTACTCAACAACTTCCCAAAATTTCGAGCTTCTGCCTACATGGGAAGTTGTAGAATTTGTGATGATTAGCTTTTTATATAAGAAAAAATACATTTGGGCCCTCGGCCCCCAGTGAGTGACAATTTAAATATTTTTTGTCTGTTACAATCGCGGGAGTGTACTCAACAATTTCCAAAAGTTTCAGGCTTATACCTACACGGGAAATCAGCGAATTAGTGATGACTCAGTTTTTATATAAGAAAAAAATCGATTTGGCCCCCGGTCCTCGTGAGTGATAATTTAAATATTTTTTTTTGCATGCTACCATTGCGAGAGTGTACGCAACAACTTCACAAAGTTTCATGTTTCTACCTACACGGGAAAGTGGAGAATAATGCGATTTTAAGTATAAGGAAAAAACGTTTTTGGGTCCCCAGCCCCCATGAGTGTGAATTTTAAAATTATTTTTCCCTATTCTTCGTCGTGAGAGAGTACTCAACAACCTCCCAAAGTTTCATGTTTCTACCTAAACGGGAAGTTGGAGAATTAGTGATGAGTCAGTTTTTAATATTAGAAAAAAACTACATTTGGGCCCCCGGCCCCCAGTAAGTGATAATTAAATATTTAACAACAACCCAACGTTTCATGCTTCTACATACACGGGCAATAGGTAGGGGTCTACCGATATGCCTTTTTGCCGATATTGCCGATACCGATATTACCGATATTTTTTTTGCCGATATGAGTGCCGATATGAGTATTTGTTAGGACAAAAACCAGCGGTCATATTTGATGACGTCATTCTTAAATTTATCACTCGTAATTATTTATCTTTAATATTAGGGGACTACCGATACGCATTTTTGCCGATATTACCGATATTTTTTTCCGATATGAGTGCCGATAGGGTATTTGTTAGGACAAAAAATAGCGGTCATATTTGATGACGTCATTCTTAAATCTATCACTCGTAATTATTTATCTTTAATATTAGGGGACTACCGATAGGCATTTTCGCCGATATTACCGATATTTTTTTTTCCGATATGAATATTTGTTAGGACAAAAACCAGCGGTCTTATTTGATGACATCGATCATTCTTAAATTCATCACTCCTAATTATTTATATTTTATATTAGGGGTCTACCGATAAGTATTTTTGCCGATATTACCGATATTTTTTCTCCGATATGAGTGCCGATATGAGTATTTGTTAGGACAAAAATAACAGCGGTCATATTTGATGACGCCATTCTTAAATTTATCACTCGTAATTATTTATATTTTATAATTAAGGGGTCTACCGATATCCAGTTTTGCCGAAATACCGATTTTTTTTTCCCGAAACGAAGTTTCCGATGTGTTTACAAGTTCCAGTTCATGACCTACATAGGACTCATAACAAAACGAACCGTCCTTTATAAAAATGTACAAGCATATTAGGTACTCCTTTTGAAACTTCAACCTTGACTCATAATTATTAATTCTAACCAATAGTTTAATGGCTTTTGCACACGGCCACCTTTTATGAATGAAACAATGAGAACAAAGTACAATAGTAATATAGTGAAAATGAGGCTGAAGCTTGAATGGTTGCCAATGACAACACGTCTTCACACGGTACATTTTGTTATTCCATACGAAACGAAATGTTTTAGACATCTGCGATTCTGCGTGCATCTTTGCTATTAGAGCAATTACGTGAACATAATGTTTACATGTTATCCATTTATTAGAGCAATTACGGTATACTTGGCATCGGCACTATTTACACAGTATTTCTGAGTATACGAAAATCGGCCGATACCTAAACAATATCAAAGCACATGGCACACTGTATCGTGGCTGCACATATTAATACTAGGACTCTTTTGACTATTTCAATACTGGTATCGGGGTCGATATATTAATTTGTCGAGATATTGTAAACCTAAATGATAGTTTTTTTGTTTCCGTTTTTTTTTGGGGGGTCAAAATGTCACTTATTATGAAATATCGGTGACGTCAATATCGGGACCTTTACAGGTACCGATACCGATATTGCCGATATCCAGATATCGGTGCCGATATATCGGCCAGCCGATATATCGGTAGACCCCTAGCAATAGGAGAATTGGGAATTTTCAGTTTTTATAGAGAACATATAAGGAAAAAAACTTCATTTGGGCCCCCGGCCCACAGAAGGCGATAATTTAAAACATTTTTCGCCTGTTACCATCACGGGATTGTGATAATTAAATATTTAACAACTTCCCAAAGTTTCATGCTTCTGCCTACTCGAGAAACAAGAAAATTAGTAATTTTCATATATTTTATATAGTCCATATAAGGAAAAAGCGTTTTTGGGCCCCCGGCCCCCAAGAGTATGAATTTTAAATTTCTTTTTAGTCATTTATCGTCGTGAGAGGGTACTCAACAACTTCCCAAAGTTTCATGCTTCTACCTACACGGAAAGTTGGAGAATTAGTGATGAGTCAGTGAGGGCTTTGCCTTTTATTAGTGTAGATAATAATACATAATTTAATGTGTATATGTGGCGTAAGTTTATACAAGATTGAGAATTCCCATACTGAATTACGTTTTCAGGAAAAAATCCAAAACAGCCCTTGTTAAAAAAATCCCTTAATCGAAACCATCATAACGGGACTGTAATGAGCATACGCTTCCATGGCTATCGTTACATTTTGTCAATTTAAATGAAAAGTTTTACTCTTGGCTTTCGCAGCTATTAAATTGAAATGAATTTTTCGGCCAATGAAAAGCGGCTAAGAATCGTGGGAACGAAATCCTGAATTTCTACACGTAGTTCGGTTCAAACGTGTTTAATCACAACCTGCTAACGCCAGAGACAAAATTTCAATATTGATGATATCTCCAGGACATTTTAGGCCGATGATTCAACACGCCTACGGGCGGTTCTCAGATTTTTGTCTCTAACCACCTCACCCCAATTTTTAAAATGTATTTAAAATATAAAATTGAGATTTAATTACTTAAAGCTATGTTACGTTTAAATTTATAAGGTAACATATAGACATGAAAGACCACATAAAACCGGTACTTTTCTGAGGGATAGAGATTAGAAGTGTTATAAGGTTTTGAGTCCCTTGAAATCCATACTGGTATTTAATAAAATGAACAAAAAACTTTTTTAAAAAAAGATGAGGCCCAGCTGCAGTGAGGAATGTAGAATCTCGCATGAAAAAGCAGAAAATAATTTTTTAGTCACGAACTAAGAAGTCACACAGGGGGACTCAGAACTCTAAGTTTTATTGATATTTATTGTGATCGATTGTGGGATTCAATGTGAGATATAAAATTTGATCAACTAACACAAAAGTTCTGAAAACCTCCTGAACCATACCAGATAGAGCGTTTGGGCCCTTTAAAAATATGCTAAGAAAGTCCCAAGGATGTGCTACGGACAAAAAAATATCGTAAAGGTTTACTGGAATTCCTGGAAAATCCAAAAAACCCGGAAAAAAAAATATCAGTATTTTGGAAATTTCTCGCCAACCATAACATCTATCCGGTTGAAACAAACGTCAAACAATAGCTAACAATATTTAGAACAATGTTGGAGAAGGAATTTTCGAAAAATCTCTTTTCGTTCGACTCTCCTAATTTTAGCACCAATTTGTAGATAGCAATTGTTTTGTTTAGTTTCAAAATTACTGATTTGAATTGACTTTTAATGTACTCTAGAATGATAGTTAATGGGGTTTTCCCGCTTTGTGAATGCTTATGTTAGATTGTTGCGTGGTGCGCATTGTATTGACACATTCTTGGTGTGATGTGGCGTGAGGGTATTTGACGTCATGTTGTGTTTAGTTTCAGAATGATTTAAATCGACTTGTAATGTAATCTAGAATGATTTCCATTGAATAAAAAAATCGGAAATTCCTTGTTGGATATTGCGTTTAAATTTTAAATACTCATTCGAGTTTTTATTACTTGTTTTACTATAAATCCTTTATATATTTGAGACATAACTAAAATTTTGGATTTTTGGATTGTCTTACGATGCGTATTATAATGAACATTATTTTAGTTATGTCTCGAATACAAAGGATGTATAGTCAAAAACTTGTTTTTTAAGTTTTTTTTTATACGATGCTTTTTGAGTGTCTTGACTTTAACAATTGTCAGTTTCTTAACATTGAAGAATATTTTTTTTCAGGCCCTTCGTGGACGAGGGAAGGGATATTAAAGAATTAGACAGCCGTCCTCTTAAGGCAAGGCCAGCCAGTTTGTCTGTTAGATGTGCAAGGTTGCCAATATCTGGAGTAACTTAACACAAGACTAACGGAAACGAATTCTCAACTGTGATTTTTTTTTAAATTAAAGATAGATTTCCAATGTCGCTTGTGCAAAATCTTGATTTAACATTTCAGTTAACATGTCAATGAAATTACCATTACTATTCAGTTGGGTGGTAGAATATATATCTGATGTATAAATAAAGTTAAAGTACATTTTTGGCTTTGTGAAGATCTAAATATAATCTTATAATAAAAAGACCACGTTCGAGACTCATCGTCTTGAGTTGACTGTGGAAATAATGAATGAATATCTTGGAAAGATGCGTAGCTAGCTGCTAACGCCAGTAGCGACTAAGATTTTTTTTTACCGCCGCTTTTACGAAAAAACCAAAGAAAATGCTCTAGTAGGCTGAAATGTCCTCGCTACATCATAAGATACGAGATGTCACAATTAAGAGGGGCTAGCGACTTGGAGAAATATCCAAACGTACTTGAAAGCCCCCAATTCTATAAATTTAAGCATTTATATTTCATGGGTTTTGTAAACAATTTAACAACGAGTTAACAGAATAACAATTCGATCAATTTTTACGAGTACGAGTACTAGACTGATATTTTCCCAACATAAATTAATTGAGCTAGTGTATGGTTACAAATTTTCAAAATGTAGCGCACACACCATAGCAGTCATTGACATAGGTGCATTTTTTTAAAGAGTTGTATTTTAATTTTAAAGAGAGAATTTAAAAAAAAATCATGTCCCAAACATACACAACTGATCTAAGGAATAAGATGCTCCTGACATACAGAATTCCGCCGCTAGCTATTAATGAAACCAATAGAGAACTTATTGACAGTTTCTTGTTTCATATTATAACTTTTTCTCCTATATTAAAATTACTCGATTATAAAAGGGATCTTTTTGGAAACTGTGTTCTGTAACAATTATTTTAATGTGGCTTATAATGTATGTATTATCGTTATTACTGTATACCTGTAAATCGGTCAATAAATTATGGTTTCAGTGGAATTGTCTCTTGTTGTTTTTTTTATTTTATTTTTGAAAGAGAGTAACGAAAACAAACCAATAACAAAATCTAAAACAGACAAAGAAAATCAAACACACACTCAAAATAGTGAACGATCCACTTGTGAAAAATGAGAGCAGACCGACGATTTCACTGAACCAATTTACTGTGATCTCAACCAGATACATGAGTTGCAATAAAAAATGAAGGTTTAGTCGTAAAAAACTCATATACCTGATAATAAAAAAAATTGTTAAAAGAGTTCTTAAATTACACAAAGAGGAAGAAAAAGCCACTTGGAATTGATATCCTAATACTAATATGTCGCAGTAAATCTTCATGATATATTATAATCCATCACTCAACAAAGTAGATCTAAGACATTAAAAAATCAACATTAGTTTTTAGCTTTCAGATTTATTTAGAATATATCTTTCTTAGTTTTTTCTTTATTTATTTTCAATTTTCAACTTTCCGATTTATGGGATCTGACATTTAATGGATTTTTCTCATGAAGAGTGTTACTTTTCAACCTTTTAAAAATAATTCTGCCTCCATTTTTTCCCTTACATTTCTCACATTACGACAGGAAAGATTGATCTCAATATCCTTTTGAATGGACGAATGAATTTTTTAAGATACTCTTTTTTGGATGCTTTAAATGTAAATTAATTCTAAGGTCGACCTACTGGCTTGACTAGTTGCCTCTAACCATACAAACGACGACTACAAATGTCTAGTCATTTTATGATTATCAATTTCATTGCATGGTTCTCTTTGAGTTTATCTCATCCTTGTAGTCGGTTAAAGTTACTAAGTATTTGCCTCGTGGCACGAGTATAAAACATTTCCAAGTTACCACCATCGTACTCTCAGTTTGACGTGTCGTTATTTGTGACATTTCTCACTACTGTAATAACAGTAGATTCGATTGTTTGAGTGTTTCACATGAAAGATTAACTATAATAACTACTAGTGTATTACCCGTCAAAAATAACGGACATTTTTAAAATAAATACATTTCAGCTGAAATCTATTTATTTAGAAAAAATACACATCAGAATAAAAAATAATGTAATACATAACTTTCATTTATTTTTATTTTATTCATTTATTTTCATTTTGAACGAGTTTATGCGGAACGTTCGAAAAGAGTTACTTTTGGTGCAGTAGTTTGGTGCGCTGCTTTCTAAAATTAGTAGCGTCACGTACAGGACAGACGGGACGTGACATACATTGCAAATTATGTATATTGATGATAATGTAGTTTTGAGTGGGTGTTTTATGCATAGGTTTGACGCTAGAAGGGATCTCGGCTGCCAAGTAAGTGGTGACGAGTCGGCCGGGATTAGGACGAGTCGGTTCCCACAAGTGGGGGAAAATCTCACTATGACCATGCCCGCTTGATAAGGCTTGCCAATAAAATCATGAGCCGGGTCATAAGGGTTTGTACTAATTCGACCCCAAAATACGATGTCATATATTTAGTGGGTGGAACACATTTTTTTTTGGAGAATTTAACTGAGAGCTGATTAATGTCATAAAGGATTCACTCCGTAGACGTGGAACTTTGCAAATCATTGGATTAAGGCGGCACAGGTGGAAGATGGCTTGTTCTTACAATAAAAGACGTGAAACGATCGTTTTCAGACTTCAAATTTCTCTCAATTGTAAACACATGACGTCATGTGTCTCCACAGCCCCAAATCACCATCCCTTAACATAACTCCAACAAATCTGACCTACTTTCGCACCGACTTCATCTTTTCTAAATCACTCTGACACGTCATACCAAAAAAAAAGTTTTCTCAACAAACATCTCAGTAGAAAAAGACTATATAATACCAAAATCAAATCAAAACAAAAAATTGATAAAGTTACTTCTGCATTTTCGTTTTAAAAAATGGTTCTACAAAAACGTTCTCTAAAAATAGTAATTACGCACATAGAACATTCTTAATACAACTTAATACAACCCTCAGATAGACATAAGGATAAAAACACCTTTCTTATTCCACATGCAAGAACAAACACATACACATTTTCGTTCTTCCAGTCCTGAATTCGGGCGTGGAATGGGTTGCCTAAAAAAACCAGGAAAACCAACACCGTATCAACATTTAAAACTCTAATAAAAAATGCAGGACTAAACACAAACCATAGATAAGCGTAGGACGCAATAATCTTCTGTATAGAAGCAGCGACTGTAACAGATAAGATAATATAAGATAAGACATTCTAGTGTCATTCTTGCAACCTATATTTTCCAATCAAGCGCAATATCAACAAGCTGGGGCGGATCAAGATTGCACGGAGTCCCTGGCTGCAATTACACCTGGGGCCCGGTCCAGCCACCTTTATTAAACGTTTTTAACCACGTTTTATTAACTCGCTTTCGTTCCTGTGGATTTGATTGTCTGTCCACAATTTTTCAAATCTACCAACGTAAAATTAAACCACTTTTTATGGTCTTAGGGATCTCAAAATTTTTACCACGGATAGATCTTGGATTACAATGCATTGTATTAGATCGATCGAATGTACCGTTATTAAATTATTGAACTTTTTAGTTTATCTATATATAAGCATCTGTACCGTCTGCTTTTGTTGACATCCATGAGTTCACCCCGTGACCACATCACCGTGTTTTTAAAACGTTGGGCGGGCGCTTATGAGGTGTTTGGTAAAATAAATAGAGGTAAAAAATATTTTTAAAAAACCAGGTTGTTATAAGTGGACTAAAAAGAATAAAATAAATAGAGGTAAAAAATAAGATTTTTAAAAACCACGTTTTTATAAGTGGACTAAAAAGAAGAAAATAATTTCAAACTTATAAGTTCAAGTATTTTGATTTAATATGACTAAAAACGTTGTGAGGGTGTTTGGTATAAAAATTAAAGATTTCTAATTTAGAAGGCAAAAGAGAGATCTATAAGTGAGAGAATGAGTGAACCGCATATGTTAAGCCTCATAAGCGCCCGCCCCACGTTTTTAGTCATATGAAATGAAAGTACTTTAACTTATAAGTTTTAAATTATTTTCTTCTATTTAGTCCACTTATAAAAACGCGGTTTTTAAAAATCGTATTTTTACCTCTATTTATTATACAATATAATATTAATAGGTTTGGCGCCCTGAAATCACTGGGGTCCCCTGGCTTTAGCCAAATCAGCACCCCCTCCCTTAATCCGCCATAGTCAACAAGCCATCCTGTCTGCCGAGTTGGGAGAGCAAATCTCGAGATGAAGTGTCAAAATGGCTTCTGACTGCGTGACGCGATTGGACTACATAAATAGTTTGTTCTATTTCAGGAATCAATATTTATGATTATACTATACATTTTTTTTTGCATTGGAAAGTGGTAATAACTTATAATGATTTTGGGGAAAATAAATTTGAAAATAATATTCAGAATTGTTTTGTTATTAATTATGATAATAATATTAAATTCGCGTTCTACTTCTGTAAACGTTACATCCTTAAACGTTAACTATGTAAAATAGCATTTGTCATTGATTTGCATGAACATGTTTGTGTATTTTATTTTAAAATAAAAACACACAACATAAACCAACAAACAAAACCAGAACTGTATATTTACATACGACACAGATATCTCAAACTAAGCGTTAACCGATCCTAGTTTGAGTTTGAGGGAAGAGCTCAAATCTGCACGTTTGGTTTCCCATCAGTCATGCCAATGTGTTTGGCAAGCTCTTGGTGACCTCGTAATGTTTCCGCGAAGCGTCATTTGAGAAAACATGGTCAAGGCACGTGCCAAGAACTTAGTGACATTAAATAAAATAAATAGAAGTAAAAAAAAGATTTATAAAAACCACGTTTTTAGAAGCGGACTAAAAAAAAGAAAATAATTTAAAACTTGTAAGTTCGAGTACTTCGATTTAATATGACTAAAAACGTGGGGCGGGCGCTTATGAGGTTTAACATATGCGGCTCACTCATTCTCTCACTTATAGATCTCTCTTTTGCCTTCTAAATTATAAATCTTTAATTTTTATACCAAACACCCACCCCACGTTTTTAGTCATATTAAATCGAAGTACTTGAACTTACAAGTTTTAAATTATGTTTCTTCTTTTAGTCCGCTTCTAAAAACGTGGTTTTTATCAATCTTTTTTTTACCGCCCATTTTCTCTGATTTAGGCCGCCTGCACAGGTTGAAGCAACTGATATCGCTTGCAGTAAACACGAGGATGTGGTCGTGGATGGCTTGAGTGAACTCCAGTGACACGTAAAATGTAAACAATAAATAGATGTAAAAACAAAGTTTTTGACTTTAAATCCCTTATGTATAAGACATAACTAAAAGTAGTGATTATGTTTAAACGCGACATTTACAGACTGAAACAGAATTATCTCCCCTGGTTTTAAAACTGGGCGCTTGGACGGTAGGGGGTGTGAACATTGACGGTCAGTGTTAACGCATGAACTGAACTGTCGCGTGAACGAATTATATAGAAATAGTCGGTTCGGATGTCCGATTAAACTTACAAAGCAAGTTAATATAAGGGATTTTAAAACAGACAGATATATAGAGTTACATAGAGATAAACTAAAAATACATACTTAGGTGACACGAGTCTATGTGCAAAATTTCAGCTCGATAGAGAGAGAGAGAGAGAGAGAGAGAGAGAGAGAGAGAGAGAGAGAGAGAGAGAGAGAGAGAGAGAGAGAGAGAGAGAGAGAGAGAGAGAGAGAGAGAGAGAGAGAGAGAGGAGAGAGAGAGAGAGAGAGAGAGAGAGAGAGAGAGAGAGAGAGAGAGAGAGAGAGAGAGAGAGAGAGAGAGAGAGAGAGAGATGACGACACGATTTTGAAGTTAATGTAAGGGATTTAAAAAAACACAGTATTATTCTATTATAAAGAAAATTATCAGTTGAAAAGTCGTTAAAAACTTGTTTGCCTACTTTGCGACTGACAATTGCTTTAACAAAGGTAATCATATACTTAATCTGTGACCGCAGTCAAACTTTGCCGACGCCTGTCATCAATTGCCAGTATTCTTGGTGGATGTAAGGATATCCTGGATATTAAAAAAAGGGAACAGGAGTATTGTTTGAGCTATTTAAACCAGTGCTTCTCAAACGTTTTAGTATGGCGGACCGGCAGGAATTTTTTCCATTGCACCAGGGACCCGTGCACTATTTTCCCTGCACTGACAATTTTTTCTGTCCTTTTTTTTTAGAACATCTGCGGACCGGCAGCGGATGGCCCACGGACCGGCACCGGTCCGCGGACCACCACTTTGAGAAGCACTGCTTTAAACAACCATAATCATCCCAAAACTACTGCGCTGAAATTCGGCTTAATAAACAGGTGAGGGCAGCGGAGGGTAACTTACGTGAACTACGACGTGACTCAATATTTGAGCCAAATATAAAGCCATTAGCTCAGCCTCGGAACGTCCATTGGGCTCATTAACGCAGTTGATCAGATCTGCTACCAACAGGCCTGCGAACACCGGATGCCGGTAATTAGGCTAAAGCATTAGCGGTTACCGGCCGTATAGCATCCTTTCATTGAAATGTTCTGTCAGATTTATATCAGGTGTAATCACTGATCATTTTAGAATTAGGAGATGGAGGAGAGGCGAACACATGGAGAGTTAAAAGATAAGATATAAAGCACGAATGCAAAATACAATGCAATTAGCTTGAGTTAAAAAAATATTATATAGCTGTTTTTTAAGCATAGGTTTTCAGCGATAAATGATAAAATATTGATTTAAATTTATAATTTTTTTTCAATTATTTGAACTGCAACTGTAAACTGCAGGCACTAGTGATATTGCTTATAATATTGCTTATAGGGAGTGTATTTTCTATGTTGATCTAAAACTTGACCAGCTATTGTTTAATTACAGTGGCGTAACAACGGGTTGGCATCGGGGCAGTTGCCATGAGGTGCGCCAGCTCAAAAGGGCGCCACAAAATATCTAATTTTTAAATTGTATTGAAATAAATGCATGCTGTGACTCTTTTTAAAAAGAAAATTCTTACCCCCCCCCCACCCTACTGTCAAGGGAATAAAGTGGTGTAGGAGAGGGAAGGTGTCTCCACTCACAGGCTTGCGTCAGTATGTCAAAACAAGTTGGCTCCTTTCATATCAAACATCACCGCCCCTCTTTCCTGTCAAGCCTCCTGGTCGGTATGGCTGTTTCCCCCCCCCCACTTTCTCAATATTAACATTGTCCTTGATTAATCTGCGCCTATTACGCCGGTTTCCCTAACTCGAAAACTCCGTAAGCTCAATCCCCCTCCCCCCCCCTTGAGTTCGACTTAGATAGGTCTGACTGTATTAGCAACACGCCAACACGCCAGCTAACGGAAGTGCTGAGCTGCAGTCGGTGGAGTGTTACTTAAATTTACTTATAATTGTGAATTTCTATCGCTATGTATGAGATGATAATTATGACACATTGAGACTATTGTTTTTATTTATAATACATGTTACTTCAAGTTTTGCTGTATTCTTTATTAACGCAACAATATCCCGTTTTATCCATCAATTTATTTGGTATTATTTAGTAAATGATAAACTGCAAATTAGTATTGTTCCTGTCTTTTGCATTTTTTATATTCACGTTGTATGACTGTCACTGCCAGAATACGTAATTATTGTCATAAATAAAATAAGAGAAATTCAATTATTTTTTTCTAACAAATGAAAATATCGCAACGCTGACATTTGTTAATTTATCAAGGGGGTCAAAAATAAATTAGCCAAGGGCGCCAAAAACCTAGTCACGCCTCTGTTTAATTAACTGATAATTATTTTTGACGATGTGTGACGAGGGGGAGGGGGTGTTTTAGAAATGTGACCTCACATCAAAACTCGCAACTTAAAATAAAAGCTCCCCCTAAATATTTGATTTCTTACAATTTATTTAATGATGTTTTACATCAGTGCGTCTCAAAGTGGTGGTCCGCGGACCGGTGCCGGTCCGTGGGCCATCCGATGCCGGTCCGCAGAAGTTACTAAGAAAGGACATTTCACTACCACGTCAGTACAGGGAAAATAGTTCACCGGTCCCTTTGCAATGGAAAAAATTCCAGCTGGTCCACAATACTAAAAAGTTCGAGAAGCACTGTTTTACATGGCTTCACGCGTGTTATGATATTTGAGTGCAACCTTAAACTAAATACACACATAAATGACCACCACTCAAAAAAAAATGATTAAAACATGATATTTTTCAAATTAAAAAATACAGCTTTCATGGGGAGGGGGTGTTATAGCTTTGTGACGTGATATTGGAGGGGGGGGTCTAAGTTTTTGTGACAATGCGTGACGAGGGGGGGAGGGGAGTGAAAAATTGGCCAAAATAGCTTGACGTCACTTATGGACGGCCACCTTCCGTTATATTTCATGAATCAGACTGCTTGCTCATTTAATTGTGACTCTCTTTTCAAACCAAATAACAATGAATTCAATATAAAACAAAAAGCAGAGGCGTCACTAGGGGGGTGCGGAACGCACTGGGTGACACCATCACAAGGGGTGACACCAAAGGGTAAAATTCTGTATGTTGCCGTTATAAGGCACTGGAAGACTCGAAGGAGGTCTATGGGGTAAGTAGTGAGGGGATGACACAATGACCTACCGCACCGGTTGACACCAACCCTATTGAGGCGTTTGGTAAAGAGAAAACTTCCGCCTAGTATCAATTGAATGACTTGAAGCGGAAAATGCTTCATTCGTTGGAGGAGTGACTTACACTTTAACTTCAAATCAACACAAAGACATCGATAATTTTAATTGTACATGCTATTTTGAAATTAATAGATAACATACGGTGATACCCTCAAGTCCCGAAGACTATGAAAGTTCATTATTTATAACACTAACACTGAGAACCAATATTATATATTATATATATTGAATATATGTATGGCCTTCTGAAGTGATGTCTAGCAAACTAATGGGTGATTGATTTTGTTAAATCACACGTATTTCATTAAAAATAACAAAAGTACAATTGCAACAAATAATTTCAGAATTCTGAATTAGTTTACCAACCTTTCGACAATTTTGATACGAAAATTAGGAGAGAAAAAATTATTTTTAGTGCTTTTGACAATGTACTTACAAATATTTTCAAAAACAGAGACATCGCATCATCTTTTGTGTTGTTTACAAGCTCGGAGCTTCAATTAGGACACATAAGAATCCTTGAACTCAGCTCGGTAACATGAGATATCTCACCATTAATGACTAATAGTATGGCATTATAATATACACTAGCGTATCACCCGTCAAAAATGACGGAAGTTTTCAAAATAAATACACATCAGATTAAAAATAACGTAATACAGAACTTTCATTTATTTTATTTTATTTGATTCATTTATTATCATATTGAACAATTGTATGCGGAACGTTCGAAAAGAGTTATATTTGGTGCAGTAATTTTTGGTGCGCACTATTGAACCTAACAGCATTACATCCAAGAAGCATTACATTACTAAGGGAATTATGTATGTTGATGATTAGAGTGTGAACATAACAAATTGCATCAAAAACGTTTCTTTAACTTCAATAAATCTTTGAAAGCGCTACTTTTTAATAATGCTCATAAAATTCCCGAAGCCAGAAAAACGGTTCTTACACCATACACAATCTGAGGACCATTCATTATACAGAAATCTAACAACCTAATAAAAACAATATCTTATAACTTTTACTTTATCTTATCTTATCTGTTTACAGACGCTCCTTCTATCCTTCTATACAGAAGATTATTGCGTCCTACGCTTATCTATGGTTTGTGTTTAGTCCTGCATTTTTATTAGAGATTTAAATGTTGATAAAGTGTTGGTTTTCCTGGATTCTTCAGGCAACCCATTCCACGCCCGAATTCCGGACGGGAAGAAGGAAAATCGATCAACAAACATGGACAACTGCAGTTGATTAAAGTTATGAAGACCACACTGAAGTCTAATCATTTACTGCAACATTTGCTTGAAGCCCAAATGTGCAATTTTAATGATTTTGTTAAACTGAGTTGTAGGAAGTTTAATAGAATTTTTAACATCAAACTGATAACACACAGAAATTTCAAGAACACAAAAAGGTATGTTAAAGTTGTGTGAATTTAATAATGTTCAACAATACATAGCTATTAAGCTTACAACGTTCAAGTGTACAATATCAATATCTACTTATAAAAAAACGACTTGTGGTATGGCATAATGAGGACGAGACAATGTTACAACCAGCAAAAAACTTGAATCACAAGTTCTAATCTCCCATGACAATCAAATAAATTTAAGCCTCTATTTCTCAATTACAACAAGAATCTACACATATTGATATCTCTTAACATATAAAAGTTATATTAAATTATTTAACTTGACTACGTGATAATCTGTACCTTATTTTTTTATTTAAAATATTGGAGTCTTCATTAAAATTTATTTTTGACTCCATTAAATATAGATAGGTGAAAAAAAATGTTAAGATAAAAAGTAACGCTAAAAAAAATCAACCATGAACATATTTATAATGAAAAAGATGTAAACAGTCTTTTCGTGAACTAATTTTAATTTATGTGCTGCAAATAAACTTTTTAATCGCCAAAACTTCTCTGTATATTGAAAGATTTTGTTAGAATTTAATGTTATCAATGAAGCTAGACTGTCAGATCACCTGAAAAGGATTATTGCTATACATGTATTTGAATCTGCAAATTGTTAAAACATTTTATGGGAAATACTTCACTAAGCAGCAACATAATTTTTAAACCACCTGATCCCCCCCCCCTCCTTTGTGCAAATGTACATAACAATCAGTTAAAATCTGAAATGCTTTGAGATACCAGTATTGAAAAAAAAATGATATCAAAGGTCTGAAAAATGAATTGCTTAAAATTATAAAAAATGGGCAGGAACACGAGATTATGGGAATAAATAAAGAAATGATGTTGGTAGAAATAATAAAGAAATAATGCTAGATCGAATGAGTAAAAGAAATGATGCTAGCAGGAATAATTAGTTTTTAGTATTATCTGTAACTTCATTTTACAATATCAAACATATAAATTAATCCAAAATGATTGCTCTCCAAGAAAAAATGTTAAAACAGGAAATCTGATCAGTTTATCGAAAGTTCATTACAAGCAAAGGAGATATTAAAATTGCAGTCTAACTAACTACATTTTGTATTTCAGATTTTTTACAAATCAAAAGTTTCTCAAAAAGACCACTCGGATGACATTAAATGTGGAATAAAAAAATCTTCCTTTTTTATTTTAACTCTAAATTTGCTAAAAAATAAATTTCACATTCTCAAAGACCTACCAGTATTCACCAAATAATAATATAGAATATCAAAATGATCCCCTTTGGTCCTGGTTCCTTTGAGTATATTATATCAACAGATCGTGAGCTTGACTAACAACATTTGGTCTGAACTTTACTTATCAATACTTTTTCCTGCACACTCGTTTCGATTAAACTGTTTTTTTGAGTCTTTAGACAAGATCTATTTATTTCCTAAACAAGCATTCCAAATATAAAGTGGTTCTATTTACCGAAAGAATATTTACATTACATTGATGAAATAATTGTTCTGCCCCAGAATTTCATTTACCAGTACACATTCTTCTAAGTTGTAAATAGATGGTTTTTAATTTGAATAATGTCAACTTCAAAGAAAATAGATTAATTAAAAAAACCAGCCTTTCTTATTAATGGAGTTACTATCAAATTTGTTTTTTAAAATGTCAAAATGAGTTCAAAAAAGCACTAAAACAAATTATATCTAATCTTCAAAAGGTCACGTGTAAAAATTGCTTATAAACATCAATTTCCTAACACAAAGACATCCTTTATTGTGACATATTAGGTCTTTTCCTGGAAACACAGAGTGGTCGATTGATTAAATAAAACCCGATGTTCTAAATGAGTACAAGGTATTCAATAAAACAGCCCAGCCCCATACCAAAAAATAAAATAAAAACAAAAACACCAGGTCAAACTGTCCTGTTGTACAAACTCAGCTACTTTATACCAGTTGAAATTTACCCTTTTGTTTAGATCATCCACGTTGTATGGGAGCTGTCTGACATGTCCCAGGAGAGGGCAGTGAACCAAACGTGTACCACCAAAACCATCCCCTTAGGAAATGAACATTGGCAGTCAATTAAAAATTCATTGTGACCAAGGTGTTTAATCTGTTAACTTACTCACTGATGCTTAAATTCTTGTCCATCTGGTTCTCCGGAGACACCCGAATTAAGAAGAAATTAAAAACAGAATTTTAAGTTAACAAAAGCAAAGAAAATAAATAAAAATAGTTTTAAAAAAAAAGCATGCAAGAAACTTGACACTTGTAAGTTCAATCCCACAGTATTGTCTTACAGTGAATGGCTTTGTAAAAGATTTACGTGCTCTGTAATTTGAGAACACATTCATCTATTTCTTTCTCTAAATTCAGATCACATGACTGATCTGAGGTGGACAGTTTTGGAAAGGTTAAATTGAATAGTTAGATAAAAACTGGAAAACTCCAGTCCAGTTGTTTTTCCAATGATCCCAGTAGTTGTTAATGTCTCCATAATTCATTAAGAAAACAGATGATGAGGAACAGAAATATAAGTATAAGAAAACGTGTGTAAACATGGTTCTTATGGTTAACTTACTTTGTGCTACAATTGTCACAACACCACCAACAAGAAAAAAAACATTTTAAAAAAACCAATGACTTCGCCTCATAACTTTGTAACATTTTGCAAATGAAATCAAGTTTCACAATCGATTGATCATTGTCGATTCAAATGACAAGTTCCACATCTTAGCATGGTGAATAATCTGACTAGACTAGTAGCGCATGTGTGGAACAATCAGACACTTGATAAGATTGTGACATGAGATTCACACAGAAACACACAGTAAAAATGGCTTTCACCAGAGGTGTTGGTCAAATGATACACACTAAGCCAAGCACATCATGACTTGGGGACATCTGAACAAAAAATATTTCCAATTGCACTGCATCAATATTTTGAACTTGTAACAAAGCACTACCCATTTTTACTTCTTCTAAACAGTTAAAAAAATACTGATTTACTTAACTGTGCTTCCATCTTGTCTCTAACAAGCAATAAATGCAGTCATGGCTTGAATAAGAAATGTAGAAGTAGATAACCACATCAAATCTCATCGATCTTATTTCACCTCTGCACTGACAGAAGTTTTAATGCATCTGACATCAGTGTACATTTTTGCCACTGACTAAATTAAATAATAATGACACACAAGTCCCTTAAATCAATTTTCTTTTACTTTGAAATAATATCAATAAAACATTTATAAATATTTCAATAAAAATCGTTTTTTTGCTAGGTCCACTCAGGACACAAAATACCCTGTGAATAATAAGCACATGCCATGAGTCAGAAATGTTGCTTTCCCAAAGCCTTGAATTCTACGTTGACATAATTTTTCAACAGTCTTTTAAGTCTTTACAAATCAATAGTAAGTAAAATACTTTTATTTTTATTTTTTAAATGATCTGATCAATCTTGAGAAAGAAAATAAAGGAAACACAACGCAAATGTTAACTTTTTCACATACGAACACTAAGTGAGTGCCTAGATCATTAAAACATTAAAATTAACAAGGATATACAGGGACAATCGGAACATCTGCAATTACATTTAAGAAATACATGTAGCTATAAAATGAGAAAATGGGAAGAAACAAATATGTAATGTTGAATAACAGAAGCAATAGGCCAATGCATATGTCATTACAGTACCTAGTCAGAAAACAGTTGCAGGTTTTGTGGAAAACTTTGAGAATGTGCATTTTGAGTCTATGTTTATCCTTGCAATCCCACCGGAGACACTGAGTGCTTTACATAATATAAAAAGTCATGAAATTATACTAACAAATTAAATAAGTTAAATACAGGAAAACCATATTTTGTCTAAACTGTGATATAGAAATACATTTCTTTAACTTTAAAAGTCAGCTAATTTTTTTCTATAATTCAAGACCAGTGGTTGCCAACCTTTTTTGGGTGGCGGAGCCTTTTTATAAAAGCCATGTGACCTGCGGCTCTCATGAAATTTAAATAAGTCATTTTCATTAAAGTTTTTACAAAATAGAGCAAATTTGCATTGTAGTGAATATTTTTTTAGTGGACAGTTGGTGACCCCCAGAAATCATGTCGCGCTCCCCTTGGGGATAGCGACCTACAGGTTGGGAACGCTGTTCAAGACTATATATTTTGGAACAATGTTGGCACTGTTCAGTTCTAGTTATTTTCATTGAAGACTCATTGTCAAAATGTTTTTTTTTATTGTTGCTCTGTGACGCCTCATGAACAGGTAAGAAATTGAAGCTTCTGATCAACTTATTTTAATGGCAAGCAATGAGAAGCAGCATGAATGTCAAATGTTGAAATGGAACAATAAATAATTTAAAGCAGTTGATATTTACAAGCTATACATCCCTTGAGAGACATGAGCTGGTGAGCCTTCAGAAATATAGTTGGGACGGCTCAGACACCTTTCTTTGTCATGGTATCCTTTTGTAGGGAAGTCATGTAGGAGAAATATTGCCATTTTAGTGTGAGCTTATGCTCAGCTCTGTTTACAAAACAGTAATATTATTTATTAACCTTTATACAATTTCAACAAAAAAAAATAAAAAATTTAATGCTGATAGAACTCAAGTAAAACAACCCGATAAAACAAATTGTGAAAGAAATACATGTATATAATTCAAATCAGTGTTACTGACTACTTGTTTCTAAGCATGAAGAGACACAAGTTAGTTTCAGCATTTACATTTGTTAAGGGTGGTCAACACTTAGATTTTAATGTGAAAGTGATTCATGAATTATGTATATACATGTAATAAGATGGAGATGTAAAACAAAGCCTTTAATTTTTTTTTACAAACAGTATACAAAAAAGAATATAAACTTTTATTCATTAGTTAGTCTATTAATTTGTATAATATTGAATGTAGTTTAGGATGCACTTGGTAGCACGTGGAAGAAACTTTGCTCTATTCTTGGAGCACTGTGTATAGAATGTCTTCTAAGTGCCCATACATATGTTTCTCATTAGGTAAGATACTTGGTCTTAAATATAACTTGTTAGGTTGGTATACTAACTGGGGCGTGTTAGGCCTAACAGTTTTTCCATCTGTAACCCAGTGTCTTGCCTTTGAAAACAGTTTGCCCATGTCTCATGCACTTGGTAATTGGTGTAAGCCACAGAGGGATTATGATTATAGGATCTTTATAAATGTAAATAATTTATATTTATTATCTTTAAAAAAAGCTGTAAGTTAAGTAGAGAGTATTCTTCACCTTTCTCAGAAGAAAACCTCAGCTCCACTATCTGTGTGTGAAACAAAAGTACTCTCCAGAGATGTTGAGACATTTGACTTTGCGCAAAGTAGACAATACAAGACAGCTGTTATTGTAGTTGTGATTTAACTTACAACATTAGACCAACTGTAACCATGATGCAACTTATCATGTCAATAACAGTTGATAATATTTAAACTGTGATGATATAATTTTAACGCATCTACACATTTCGATCCCTTTTTATGTAAAAAACTTTTCAAGTATGCAGTAGTAAAATAATATAAAACATCAAGTTAAGCATTAAAAAAATTTATATACAACACAGAACCAGAGATTCTCTGAATGTAACTAGTCATAAAAAATAAACCCATTGCATTGGGGACCACCATTCGATAGAAAAATTCACTAACTGCAAATATCAACATCACTTTAATGCAAGCTCTTTTAACATTAATTTATTCAAACTAACATTATAGTTAAAACAATTTTTTGCAAGCTTTCCATAAGATTAGTTAAATACGAAGATAGTAGATCATGTTAGGATTGAGAAATGTTGACCCGTTAATTTGTTTTCTTTTATAAGATTTTGTGGTGACCAATATTCTGGTAGCTTCCAATAATTGTCCACAGGTCACCCAATCAGTTTTCAGTCACTATCACTATCACTTCCTCCTAATGTTATAGCATCCGAACTGTTTAAGAGTCCCTGACGCTGAGCCTGCTCTATGACAGCCTGATGGCAGAACACGTACTGGTCAGGCATTTGTATGGAGAACGCTCTCTGTGACCTGATCCTTCTGACAGTCTCCTTCACATCAACAGTACCCACATGTTCAAGGCGACGTAGGCAGATGTCAACAGTAATAAATGTTCCTGGTAGGTACATTAAAAAAAAATATAATTTACGTAGATACAATCGTAAATGGACACACAGCTATCTATATATATATACTAGGGGCAAGTACCCGGCTTTTCCCGGGTTTAACAACAACAGCAACAACAACAAAAACAACAACAGCAACAAAACAACAAAAACAAACAACAAAAACAAAAGAACAACAACAACAAAACAAAAACAAACAACAACTACAACAACAACAGCAACAATAAAAAAGCAACAACAACACAAAAAAAAACAACAACAGCAACAACAACAGCAACAACGACAAAAACAACAAAAGAAACAGCATCAGCAACAAAAAAAACAAAAACAAAACAACAGCAAAAACAACAAAATCAACAATAAAAGAACAACTACAACAACAACAGCAACAACAACAAAGCAACAACAACAAAACAACAACTACAACAACAAAAACATGAAGGACATTGTCGTCGCAGGGCAAGGGATGTGGACAACAACAACAACAGCAAAAACACCACAAAAGCAACAACAGCAACAACAAAAACAAAACAACAACAAAAACATCAACAACAAAACAACAACTACAACAACAAAGCAACAACAACAAAAAATTATTTTATGGCGATAATCGCCTTCTTGTTAATCTCGACACCAAAATGTTTATTATTTTGCGTCATTATTTTACGTCTTAATTTTCAATAATTGTGATTTTATATAGCTCATATAAGGAAAAATTACATCTTGGGCCCCCGGCCCCCAGTATCTTATATATATGGAACGAAACCTGTTTAATAACCTTTCCGGTATAATTTTGTGTACGTGTACCAAATTTCACGTTATTTGGTTGTCTGGATCTTGAGTTATTAGGGAACAGACAGACAACCAGACAACAAATGCGTCTTATATATATAGAGATATATATATATACAATATACATACATAAACATTAATAATAAATATGAAATGAAAATGACCCCCTTTCCAGTCCATGGCGGACTATGAGGCAAGTGATTTAGCGTTCACAAGTTTTTAGCCACCACTAACGAGCAGGGGAATGTGTGGCCAGCACAATGCCCCAGGGGCCTTGCCAGTACCCGGGCTCGAACCCGCGACTCGGGATCTGCCTCGGATCGATAGTCCAGTGCACTACCACTTAGACCATCGCGCCCCAATAATAAATATATGTATTTATAAAATATATAAAAGTCAAACGTTTAATTCTTGCACATAAATTTATTCATGAATTGATAGATCTTGACCAAAATTTGCACACATACAGAAAGAAATCTTGTGGTGTTTTTAATTTAAAATAAAATACCATTTCAGGATTAGTAATCTCATTTTTTCCTTATAAGCTAAATAAATTTAAAACATTAATTACCACATAGATGGCTCTAAATTAAACTAAGTACAAAAACTTACTAAAATAATACATGATACTGACACTTTATATTAAATCATTTGGGCCCACAGGCCCCTTATCCATTTATTCGTACACATTAGCTTTAAAATGGATTAATGTTCTTGGCAAAACCTGGCTCACAAATTCTTTATCATCATATTAAGGGAGAGGGGGAGCATTTGAATTTACAAAACATAATATTTGGAGCCAGGCTGAATTTCTTGTATTCTTAGATGAGCAATATAAATATACTACTTAAATTATTATCAATAGTTATGTAGAAGAATTAGTTGCTACAAGCTTCTGTTATGAGCAGGGAGTAGTAAAAAATCTATACAAATATAACCAATGTAATATTGCCTTATTATTTAAAAGTGGATTTTCAGAAAATTTCAATAAAAAAGCTAACTCATTGATTTTAAGCAAATAGCATTCTATATGTATTTAGTGAAAAATATAAGTGATAGGAAGAAATTTAATGTCTTAAAATTACAATTCTAATGCTGACTGACAAATTATAAAACTGAAAGTAAAAAATTATTTGAAAAAATAATACAGCTTTAAAAGAATTTAAAAAAAACAAAAAACTACACATCTTTGTTACTTTATAAGAGTGCATTAAAAATTTTTTTTTACCCTTGTTAAAAAAAAACAAACAGGAAACTTAAGAGTTGATTGAGGGTACATACCAGTGCGCCCGATGCCAGCACTACAGTGAACAACAATAGGGGGCCCTAAGGGGTGACCGCTCCATGCACCACCCATTTCTTTTGTGGCAGCCTCCTGAATATTTCGCACACGAAATAAAAAGTCTAAGAATGGAGCAGCTGGAGGCACACCATAATCAGGCCAACTTGTGAACTGCAAATGTGTGATCTGGCAATTTTCTCCAGTCTGTAGGGAAAACATAAAATTCATTTGGTAAGCATAAATTTTGTCCTTTAATGTGTAAAAATACAAATAGTTCAAATATGTAAGTTGAAGATCATGGTATGGGGAACTAAAATATTTGTAATAGATGTAATTTTATTGAACTAAAATTTATCAATACTTAAATATTAAGACTGAAACTTTTTGGATCATATTCACAAAAACATTTATTGAAAGAGTAATTTTTTTAGAAAAATATATAGGAAATTGAATAAACTAATATGATTTGTATGCATGGAACTGAAATATAAACATTTATGCAATTAAGATACCCTGATTTGCAAAAGTAAGGCAACATATCTTACTAAAAGAATGTTTTTGAATTTCTTATTGTTCAAAATCATGTATTTTTAGGGGACAGCAGAAACCAAACAAATGGTTATAAAATAACAAAACATTCTACTGATCAATGGAAGCCTTGAGAGAAAAGTAAGACATAGGCTAAGCATTCTGATTAGCTGGAATGTAAACTGGTCAACCAATCTCAAGGCTTGTATTATTGGGCAGAGATCCAGCCTTTTATCTCAAAAGGTATAATAAATTAGAAAACATAAAATACCATGATAAATAAAATGAATTCTAATATTCATTCAATTGCATGAACATAAAACTTCACGCAAATCTTAAATTAATAATTTTATAAAACTTGCAAAGAATCCAGTGATTTAAAAAAAAAGTATTTATCATTTCTTTGCAATGAATTTTATTTTATATCTGTAGTTTTTTTTAAAACAATATTTTCATTTTGGTCGTACCAATTGCTTGTACACAGAATAGTAGTAAAAAGTGTGTCTTAAAATCAAGTTAATATTGAAAAATATTAAAATAATTGTTTTTGAAAAATGTGAAACCTCAATAAACAGACTTACATTTGTGTTGTGAAGCATGAGAATGGTCTCAGTGTAATCATCATTTTCTATAATGCCATTATTAAAGACAATAAATTCTTCAAACTGCTCATCCGTCTGTTCTTCACTAGGCCAGTATTGACCACACTTCATTCTTGACCTTTCTATTGTTCTAACAAAATTTAATTAAAAAAAAATTAATAATAATTTGAGAACTTCTATAGCACAAGCAACTGGGTTCACAGCATTTCACATAAAAAAGTAACATATTTTTAAATGCATTCAATAAAAAAAAATCATATCCTAATTACAAAAAACGTATAATGACATAATGGTGCACCTAAGCGTAGTTTATCATTTGCAGGAATGTTTGATTGTTAAGGTGAGGCACATCAAGAAAGTAACAAGATAATGATTTACAAGAAAGTAAAGACTTGGTGAAATATATGAATATAATAAGTAGCTCAGAATCTTGTTTTACTCAACAATTTATGTTTAGTTGAACTGTAAGACTTAATTTGATACTTAAGTTCTAGTTTGACACAATATTTTAAATCTATATGTTTCGATGGATATATGGCAAAATGAACTGCAGTGGCTAGAGGAAACATAGAGACTTATAAACATAATGATAGTCTTATAGCTGACACCTATGCAAAGTAAAATGTTGGGATAAACCTCAATCAAAATTATTCAGTTAAAACTTGTTCATAAACATTGTTTATATCATATATATTCAAGCACTTTATTTAATTTTTTAACCACATAATATATTTAATGCATATTGGCTGATTGCTATTAAATGTCTTTATAATTACAATTATTTTCTATAAAACAATTTTAAGTTGCACAAAGAATGCTCTGAGGTTGTATACGATTAACTGGTCCTAAAAACAGGACTGATTCTGTTTAACATGGACCAGTTAACCCTAATTTTAATTTGTTAGGATTAGCGTGTTATCCTGTGTTAATGTTTTTCTTCTTCTCAAAGTTTTAAACAACTATTAAAATTTTAATTTAATCCATGAGATTTGATGAATTAAAAACTAAATTGGCATTTTAATTTTAAAAATGTTTTCTTTAATGCATTTATCATCATTATTTTGGCCGTACTTTTGCTCACGAATTAATTATTATTATTTTTGTGCGTGAATTAGTTGTTGTCAGGCTAAAACGAGCTGGGGTGACATGAAATCACCTTTGAAATCAGAAATGGATCGCCCTGAGCAAGTGTTGGCTAAATTTGTTATATTCTCTTGTTAGTTCCGAGAGCTTAAGGGAAGATACTTTGCTACCCCTAATGGACAGCTTACTGCCTTTTTAAAAATGGTTAACGAGCTGTTTTAACAACCTCAGAATGCTCTAAGCACATTTTGTAAATAAAAACGTATTGTTAAAAAAGGTTTTTAATTAAATCTTACCTTGTTGTCATTACAATAACTCGACACTGATTGTGCCAAACCATTCTCCAAAAATCAACAAATGTCTTTGGAAGAGGTCCTGTATTGGAAAATTCTTTTTAGCGAACATTTTAGATCTAACAGTGGTTTTACTTAAATTGAACACATCTATCTCATCATATAACATGAAATTATTAAGCCTTTT
This sequence comes from Ampullaceana balthica, assembly GCA_944989445.1. NCBI lineage: Eukaryota > Metazoa > Mollusca > Gastropoda > Lymnaeidae > Ampullaceana > Ampullaceana balthica. The sequence goes on along the minus strand of CALYLW010000232.1, from coordinate 95,748 downwards.
TTAAAACTTATATTAGTATTTTGGCCATTGGAAAATAACATTTTAAAAAATGTGCAGAATATGATACAAGTTAAAATTTTGATATCAACTTTTAGGCTAAACTTCTATATATAGCTCGTTGCAATGGAAATAATGTGTACAGAACCAAATGTTTTGAGTTTTAAATCTGCCCTTCATGATACACAAAGACAAATATTTAATTGCTCAATGCTTAAATAAACAATTAAACAGACTTTTAAAAAAGACAATAGTCAAACCTTGTGTTGAAATAAATGCATTTTTCTGCATGAAACCATCAACATAGTTAGCATTGATGTAGTCTGATGTTGGGTCATCATCTTCAGATACTGGAAGAATGACCCGACTATGATCATAACAAAGCACATCTGTATATCTGTTCTTGGGAAGGTTAGTTTTGATTCTGTTGATGCAGGCAAAGTATAAGTTTAAAAACTAATTTCTAAAACATCAGTCCACATTTTAAGTTCATTTAATAATTCATTTTGGAGAATCTAGGGGTACATGTAACATAAGGAAATGGATGCTTTATAAATTTGTGTTATGACATACAACTGAAACCATTGATATTATATTATAAAACTTAAATAAAAACATTCAACTATTTTATTAATAAAAAACCTAAAATAAAATGTTTCATAAGTTTTGACCAGTGTTAATTTTAAGAAAACTAACTTTTAAAAACTGATCCCAAAGCAAAATTATTACATATAGGCTAGACAATATGCAAATCCAGTTTTTAAAAGTGAAAGGTAGATCTTTTACTGATACAGAATGATTTAAATTTGTACAAATTTAGTTCCTTTCAGAAAAACTTGGTAAAATGTATGAATAACACTATATTTAACATTTTGCCCTTATTTACTTGGAAGTATTGAAAGTTCCAGTTGGGGCTTCCATTTTGATTGAAGCATATTCAGCAAACAGTCCTTTTCTTTTTAAAGTATTGACTTTAGAAAGAAGTTCCTGAACTGTTGTCCCCGCACTATCTGGCATATGAATGGAGTCATCCAGGATATTAGAGCCAGAAGATGGTGGTCGTTTCTTACAAGGCATGCCATCTGCAGCTAATTCACTGACAGCAGACAGATCTGAACTCTTTTTCCGAGATTCTGATGTCTTACGTTTCCGATTGACTACATTGTCTTTAGTTATAACTGAACGGTCACCACTTTCTACGTCTTTTTGGTCCATGTCATCAGAGTCTTCCTTCTCTTTCTCTCGATCCTCGTTTGTGTGCTTTTCGTTAACAGTGTCTTTTGAGCTCTCAGAGTCAAAATCACTTATATGATTTTCAATGTCAGTTGATATGCTACGGGACATCGATCGCCGAGCAGCGCATGAAATGGAATCACAAGCAGTAAAATATTCGCTGAGTTCTGGTTGTTGGTTAGTGGCACAGAGGTAGCACATTTGTAGCCAAACTCTGTGACATGGCTCTTGGTTGCCTCCTAGCTGGATAGGCAGAGTTTCTTTAGGTACATAGGCAGTCAGTTCAGATACATTTACTGTATAAACCTGAAAAAAATATTCATGTCCTTAATATTTTAAGACAAAGTTTTTAAAAAAAATGTATGCTTTTTGAAACCTGGTAAACACACATGGGAGAGCAAAGTTCCCAGGAAAATATATGGACAGACAAAGATGAATACAGATTGAGAGTATGGACCAACCATGAATTGTTCAGTCTTGAACAGGATCCCACGAAAGTTGCAGAAGTAAAATAAGGATAGCTAAGCGGAGCAGGACACTTAGGAGGAGAGAATGCCAAATGTAAGAGGTGTGAAGAGGGTGCATCACCAAAACCCCAGAGGAAAAAAAAAGTTCAAAGGCAGACCTAAGCTTAGATGGATAAATTATGTAAAATAAAATCTACAGAAACTGGGAATCCAAACATGGAAAAGAAAAGCATTGGTTAGGTCTGAGTGGAAGAAAGTAGTGAAGCAGGCCAAAGCCCCACATAGGCTGTAGTGCCACAGGGATGGATGGATGAATGGATGCTTTTTGAAAGACGTGTTGGGGATACGGTGGTCGAGTGGCAGCACGCTCGACTGGCGTACCGATGGTCACGGGTTCGAATCTATGGGAAAACATGGATTTGTTCCCGGGAGCCTAGGGCGTCCCCGAGTCCACCCAGCTTCGAGTGGGTACCTAACGCATAGTTAGGGAAAATAAAAGGCGGCTGGGTAATGCGTGGAACCCTTATAGCCGTGGCATCTGAACGCTGCATCACTTGCCAAAATCAACTGCTGCCTTGCAGATGGTCTTGGCTGACCAAAGGCTATGGAAGCACATCCAGGAAAAACAGCAGGCTGAAGTCGGAGACCACGGGCCAATTGGCGCAAAACTCGTCGGCACGCAATACTCAAATTGAGAACGAAGAAGAAGAAGAAAGACGTGAATAAAAAGAACATAGCTGAAATACTCTACAATGTGATTAGCAATGTTAAATAATACTTAAATCAATATAACTTTAAAACTGATAATTACCAAAGTTAGTAAAATGTATAAATTAGTGTTATTTTTTAAAGAGTAGAAAGTGTGGCAAATATCTTCAGCAAGAATGAACAAGTCTCAATAAAAATTCTGTATCAAGCACAGAGAATAAACTTTCCAACTAATGGAAAAAATATAGCTTTGAATTACAAACAAGGTCCTTTTTAAATTCAAATAGAGTTATGACACCGAGTGTTACCATATTTAATAATTTACCCTGTCTCTCAACTTTTCCTTCACAAAAAGCCTCAATATTTTAAATGGGGCCTTAAACCACAGTGGAGCTGTTACTATCAACACACGTTTTAATCTGGCAGGATAAGCACCCTGAGGAGTTAACAAAAATATTAAAAGGTAAACATGAGAGATGCATCATCTTTGAAAAAAATTATTATATTGTATGGCCAAAAACAACAAATAAAAAATTCTAATTTCCAATTAAACATTGTTTACTGCTTATATGTCTGAAGTAAAAATAGAAAAAAGTGTCTATGATCAAGATATAAAAAGTGGCATGAGGCTAATAAAGAGTTAAAATGAGTTTTGTGTATCAAAAAACATTACCATAAAAGACTCACTTTTAATAGATTAAGGATTTTAATGCTGAGATCATAGTCAAAGTTGGCATATTTGGAATCTGTCATATCATAAATAAAAACAAGTCCATGACGTTGAGTTTCAATACTGAAAAAGATAATATGAAAATATAAGCCAGTGATATTAAAAACAATTTAATGGCCTTAATATTCTTGGCCAAATGAAACAAGCTTTTCAAAGAAATATTTCATATCTTAAATATAAGATTTGCAGTACCAAGTTTTTAATAGACACAGATATGCTTTTCTATAACATTATTTTGATACAATTGTAAGAATCAACAGCTATTAGCTAATATCTATCAACTGAGAGCCAGTTTGTAAAACCTCTCTAAGGCAGCATCCAGTTGGTAAATAAGTGACTTGAGCACAACTGTGTGTGTGGTGTGTGGAGGATAATGAAGTCGAGCTGAGAACAATGCTACTGCTGCTCCAGTGTTGTCTCTGCCAGGCTGGAAAGAAAATTATGGATTCTGGGTATATCATGATAGAATAAATATAATATTAAGTCAGTGTAGTAAATACATACATGAAGTGGACTCAAATTAATTGTCTTTTAGAATTAAATTTATGACAATTTTAGACAAAAACAGCCTTATATTATATTCTTTGTTCTATGCATCATTAGTAATCTGCACTCCAGAGCTTCAATGAGAACATGTTTACTAGAATCAACTTACATACCAGCAGTGTAAATTTTTCAGTAATCAATTCTTTTTGAAGAAATTGATCATGTGCATCTATTGAAAGCAGGTCTTCTTTTTCTCGTGTGGACTGGGGACAAAAATACACACACATATTTATGCAATAACTTAATTACATTTTCAAAACAAAACAAAAAATGCAATAGGAATTTTAGTTAAAATTGTCAGAATTATTTTGTATTTATATTACCTCATGTGCAAAAAACAAATCAATAGCTCTTTTTAGATCAAACTTTCTTGCCATAAGAAACTTGCAACCTGAACTCCATGATACAGGGGATCTTTGGCGGCTTTCCTGTACAATATTGATTTCCTCTAAAAACTGCTGAATGGCCTGTATTGGAAGTAGGTATATAGTAGATTTAAAATAAGACACATTTACGTATAAATAAAATATAAATGATGCATGTGTTATAATTATATAAAAAATTTAAGGAATATATGCACAACCTTGCTTTCATTCTTCGGCTGTAAATTTATAACAAGTGTTATTTAATCCCCAAACACGGGGCCCCCCCCCCAAAAAAAATATATTTTTTTAAAAAAATCAAATTTATCAGTCAGCTAAATGTTAATGGATTATGATTTTCTTTTTAGTTTAAATATTATAGTTAGCTTTAAAATTTCAATTAAACAATCAACTCTTTAACAAATTTTAAGTTCTGCTCCACAGAAGAAACAATATATTAAACTAAATGGATGCTATTAAAAAAAAATCCAATAACAAGAGACAAAATCAATTTTCAAATTACAATCTGATTAAAAGGATGATTTTAAATTGATAACCAATGAGTGGAAAAGATTACTTATTAAGACAGTTCTCTTATTAGTGTTAAAAAAAATTATCTACAAGAAAATTAGTGGGAATTTTACAGTTGAGCATGTCAGTGTCTTCATTGTGTTAGTTGGATTTATCTTATGCATTAAAAATTTTAAGGAAAGAGAGTTTTCCTGGCCCATTTATAGTTACACAACTAGAAAAGAAAAATAGAAGAACAGTAGAATGTTAAGTGGGTCAGTTAAACAAGTAGATGATGATCAGAAACCCTGTGTCTTTAAGGTGATTCACTGCATCAACAAAGAGCCCTATTTATTTATATTTGACTGTGTAGCAAATAATAATTAGGTTAAAAACAGTTAATTTTCAACAAACATTTATCTGTGTAATTAAGAAATAGAACAAAAGAGCATTTGGTTTTAGTCAGTTATTCCCCCATAAGCCTAGTACATGTGTTTCTTAGTAGTTGGCTACGTGACCCACACCTCACCTCTCAAAACTGCCACATTAAATAGACACCTGAGAGTTAAAATTAACTGTCTGCAATTTGGGAAGACAGAAGACAATAATTCATTTTTAAGGTTTATATTTTAGAATTATAATAACAAATATTGCAGATGCAATAAGTTTTAGAAAAGAAAACAAATGTAAATCACTGATTATTTCTACTTAATACAAATATTTGAAAACTACTTCTGATGTCTAAGATATTTTTAGAGCTGTAGTTCAACACTTATAACCTGCTGGGTCAAGGTTTGATGTATCTAATTTGGGACTAAAAATATATACAAGTTTTCTGATTGTATCACTTTCATGTTCTAGGAAATTCTCTTGTAACTTCCTGCTTGTCAAGTGGATCACTAATAAAAGTTTTTTACTAAAGAAATGTTAAAAGCAAACTTTTCAAGAGATTTACACAGTGTACTTTACATTTTAAAGCTAGACAGAGATTGACTGAACATTTTATGAAAAAAATTATTGTTCCAATCAAAAATTCTCTTGTAACTTCCTGCTAGTCAAGTAGATCACTAATAAAAGTTTTTACTAAAGAAATGTTAATTGCAAACTTTTAAAGAGATCTAATCTACACAGTGTTCTTTACATTTTAAAATCTAGATAGGGTTGTCCAAAATTGGGAATTGTCTGAACATTTTATGAAAACAATTATTGTTCATAACAAGCTTAACTTTACAAGCCAATAATTTGCCCTGGAAATACTAGAATGAAAACATCCTGGACTTTAAGAAAAAGTTTGAGGATAAAATGATATATTCAATATTGAAAGCTTTCTTTTAATCAAAAATAAGTTTATGAAACATGCAATAATAAAGAGTAAATGAGATATGGAAGGCATCCATTATTATGACTGTAAATTCACTGCAAAATGATATGAACATTTTACTTTCTTCTATTATGAGTAATATGTGCTAAAAATTTCAGCATATGATTTTTGCCAAATATTCATCATAACAGATTTGTTAATGTATTATTTTAAGTAGCACCCATCAAACATTTGTATTTGTGAAAATATGAAGAAATTAAAAAACAAACAAAAACAAACTAATTTAATGCTCCTTAAAAATATTAAATATACTGAATGTTACTCATCACACGTATTTGAAGAAAAAAAATGATTTGTGGCATAAATTCAACATACAGATCTGTTAATGTGATTTATATTAATTAATACTCTCATTAATTTTAACAGTTAAATAATTTAATGATTTTTTTAAAAATCTTAAAACGTATTCCCACATCTTTAAAAAAAACATTGACCATAGAAAATATACATTTTCCATTGCTTAAGAGCTGGGCCAATCTGTTAAAACAGTCTAAAAAAACAACCTGCAAACCATAAAATACCATTAAAAATAGCAACACAGAGTGAAATGAAAAAATGTGTAATACTTTATTACTGAATTTAAATGGTGTAAACATATATTTCTGTATGTATCTAATGTTGATGTATATTCTCCTTTTTATATGAAAATAGCTTGTTTTTAATCTGATTTTTGTCAGATATTGACTTGATATTTAACACTGGTCAACATTTTGTGTTGAAAATTGACTTTGGTGTTAACATGATAGAAATGTTGAATTTAACTAGACAGATCAAGCAGAAAATATGTCTACTTCCATATTTAAATATAAGAAGGAAAATAAATTAAGTCTTTATTACAAATTTCACTGCATTTTATAACCCTTTTTACAGCGCCTTTGTTGGGTTGTGTGTGTGTGTGGGAGGAGAAAATATGGAGAGGTTGTGTTTTTTTTTGGGGGGGGGGTTATTTGCCACAGTGTTTAGTTTGAAATTATAATTTGAAACGGCTCTATAACCATGGTTTACTATTCAATGTTGTTACTACCTATCATCATCCTTGGCACTAAACTACAAGTAAGGTTATGGCCCGCTCAAACACGTTCTTTCAGTCAGACTGATTAGTTGCCTTCTGTATACATGCTGGCGTGCTCAGACCAGTAGCTGTAGGTTTCTTCCGCCTTCATTCTCTGACCTGAACTTTGGCAAGTTATGAGAAGTTTCAACATTGAAGAAGGGCTGGTAAAGGTGATCGAAGAACTCTACAATCAGGCAAGCAGTGCAGTTTTATTTAAAGGCTTCGTAGGGGACTTCTTCAAAACGACGATCGGAGTCCGCCAGGGCTGCATTCTCTCACCTGTCCTGTTCAATATCTTCCTTGAAAAAATCATGCAAGAAACTCTCAGTGATCACAACACATCCATCTCTATAGGCGGAAGACCTCATGCAACCTACGATTTGCTGATGACATAGATCTTTTGGCTGGGAGCAGTAAAGAACTACAGGAGCTCACTGACAAACTTGCAGACAGATCAGGTGCATATGGGATGGAAATTAGCTCCAAGAAAAGCAAGATATTGGTTAATTCCTCAGCTGCCAGTATGGCCAACATCGTAATAAACCAACAAAAACTGGAGGAGGTAGATAACTTTAAATATCTAGGAGCAATTATATCCAGAGATGGTACAGGTGAAGCTGAAATTCGAGCTAGAATTGGGTCGGCAATGGCCGCAATGACGAAGCTGACCAAAATATGGAACAGCAAAAACATAAGCCTGCCCAAAGCTCAGGCTTTACAGAGTTCTCGTTAAAACCGTTGTCCTTTACGGATGTGAGACCTGTACACTAATGGCAGCCACTGAAAGCAAGCTGCAGGCATTTGATAACAAATGCATGAGGAAAATTCTCCAGATCTCCTATTTAGAACATAAGACCAATGAATATGTCTGGGACAGAATAAACTCTATTGCCGATGATCAAGAAACCATCATAACAACAATTAAGAGACCAAGATGGCATGGTTCGGTCATGTACTGCGACATGATACCCTGACAAAAATTATCCTTCAAGGCACTGTAGAAAGGGGGCCGGCGAAGAGGTCAACAACGGAAAAGCTGGCTGGATAACATAAAGGAATGGAGAGGGATGAAATTGCATGAATTATTAGCCGCCACTCAAAATAGGCATATATGCAGATCGTTATCTGTTGATGTGTCCATGCGCTCCCCCCAACGACCACAACGGTCACGGGACTGATGATGATGATGATATATATATTTACATTATTGTAAAGCCTTCGTACTGCTTGACTCTTCAACTCGCATACTTAAAGGCGTATTCAATTCTAACAAGTCTTCTCTTTATTAGGCATCACTTCTGGTTACTTCACTCACTCTCTCTACGACTCTCTCTGCCTGTCGTTTCCCCACTGGTGGGTCTCTAGTTGTCAGTCCTCTTAACCCTGTGGTGGGTGAGTCTGTCCTGGTCTGTGGTGGGTGAATCTGTCCAGGTCTGTCTAACTTGTCTCCTACCGTCCTTCTCCTTATATTGCTGGCCAAAGGTATGTGGTTGACATTCAAAAATTTCCCCTTGGTGTGAGCAATACAAATTTCAGTCTTTCATTCCCTTACACATGTCCAATGATTAGCTACTTATGTTTCCCACGTAGTTCCTAATGATCCCCCATCCTATAGTCCTGTCAAATGGCACTTAAAATTTCGCTTCCTGTTTTAACAATGCTGTCATTGTTCTACACCCTTACCTTACTGCCTTTACCTTCCATGGCTGGGAAGAAGAAGGCTGGAATCTTTTAGTTTCCGGTCCTTGTTCTGAGAGCACGGTTCACATTCCAGCTATCCTACCTACGGTCAGCTCCCCTCTCAAATATTTCAACCCAGGTCCTCCACAATATATATATATAATATATATATATATATATGATGGTTTCTTGATAGGCAGTATGTCAATTGCACTGCTCCCAAGGTTGCATTTATTTTAATAATAATTTTAAAAATGGGTCAGTCTCTGGTTCCACCTCGCTGGTCAGCGACGGTTCCTCCAAAAAAAATTTAAAAATTCCACAACTGGAAAATCGAACCCTGTACAAATTTTTAAAAAAAGAGAATCCCGGACTGAACATCAAACCCTGTACCACCACGCCAGCAGTCCTTCACACTATCATACAACCAGGAAGACATGATATAAATTATGCTTTTTTTATGCCTTTAGAAATATATAATAATATATTCATAATTTTTATATTATTATTTTAATAATATGTTAATATTACGCTAAACAAACTAGGTTTATCGATTACTAAGACTATCAGGTCCGAATAGCAATCACAGGCTATATTATACGGACCCAGGTCCGAATCAGCCGAATAGTCCCTTCGTTCACAGAATTCTGGGGATAACTTTGAAAATTATTCGCAGAATTCTGGGGATAACCACTCCGATTAGTAATAGTATAAACAAAAATATATTATGTAGGCCTATGTGAGTTATACACACTATGGCTGATTCATACTTGTCCGACCGTGATGTCACAGCGACGCTACCTGTTGCTGGCAGAGAGTAGCTGCCCTTGAAAAATGTTTGTTTTTCGATTGCCTCCCCTTGTAAAGTATCTTGCCTGTTGGTTTTCATAAGCGTCACTTATTAGTTTCGAAAAAAATTTAATGATTAGACTAGTGCAAGACCGGCATTAAACAAGTAGACGAGGGCCGCAGGCCCGAGCGCAGGGGCTAAAATGAATCAATCCGGCGCATAATCTAGTTTTTATTTCAATGGTAATGATTCAGCAATAGAATTATTTATAAAATTAGTGATAAAATTATTAGATAAGAATCATCGAATACGAAACTGCGGACATACTGATTGATGCAATAAGCCCGCGAATTTGAAGCTCTCTCTTTTTCGCTTTTCAACCGTAACGCAAGCATCGCGTTGGAAATTTATTAGTGATTTGCTAAATGGAAGCTGATTTTAATGTTTTACCAGTGATATTTCGGAAGAATATAACTCAAGAATTATTTATAAATTTAGTGATAAAAGTGTATTTTTCGTGATTGTCTTCCATTGCCCGGCCCGTTTCATTTTCAGCATTTTCCCTCGGTTGGGACTATCGATCCGCCCGCCATCTTTGTCACGTGCATAGCAACAAAGATGGCGGCTGGAAATGACCTCATTTTGGCCCAGCCGGAGTAGTCAATTTTCACCACTCACTATAAGTAGTATAAGACTCATATTGTAGTCATACTCATAATAAACTTGAGCAGCTACACTAGCAGTCTTAAAGAATGTTTAGTTTAGTGAACACCACCCCCAAACAAGCAAGTCAACGACAATACAATAAATTTTCAATAATAAGATATAAATATAGTACAGTATAGGCATAGGCTAAGCCTATGGCATAGGCCTTGACCAGTCAATTCAGTAAAAAAACGGAGTTGGCAGAGTTGCCAAGTGCTTGTTGACTAGTTGAATTTCAAAGTCAAAGGTCTCAAAGTACTCAAAAGGATAAGATTTTTAAAAGTTTTTGATTTTGAGTCTTGAGAAAAGGATTTTGATTTCAAATGTCAGTTATTTTTATCATTTGAATATTTTGAAACAACTAAAAACTAAAAAGTGTTGGCCTAAGCCTAAGCCAAATCATGGTTCATTAAATCATGATTAATCATAAGATAATGATAAAGTAAAGTAAAAGTTAAAGATGAGTAAGTTTTAAGTAAGTAAATCATAATTATTAATTAAAATCAGTAAATTATCAGTAATAGTAATGACAGTAATCAGTAAGGTTTCAGTTTCGATTCAAGTCTCAGTAAGAAAAGCGGCCACTTTTCAAAACTGACAAAAAATATTCGGAGCATTGCAAAAAAACAAAAATAAACAACATTCAAATATGAAAAAAATAAAAATAACGATAGTCTATTTTAGAGGGATTTTATTTGTTTCCTTTTTATTTATATTTAATTCGAGTATTACCTTTTCTTCCTGTTCAGTAAGATCAGCGGCCATATTTCCTGTTACCAAAATTTGATATCTCCATTTGTTAGAAAATGTCATGTCGTAATAGCTTCTTCCAAAATTAGATGCATTAAGAACGCCACTGAAATATGCAAAATACTCACATTGTATTGCTATAAATTAAATCTAATAGCATATTCGATATTAAAGAATGAAAGGATTAATTATGTTGAAATAAGTGAATAAAATAATAATTCCTAAAAGGCAAATTTACGACAAAACTTTTTCACAACATTGTGACGTCACTGTTTATTAACGCCATATTTAGACTCATTTTCACAAAGACTGAAATTGGTTGTATTTTTCCCCCTGCATATTCTTACAGTAGATTTTAGAAACAATTTACACACTGATTTTTTTTCAACTAGACTCTTCTGACTTGCGATAATGGCTCAAAGCCCATCTGGTAGTGCGGTAAAAGCTCTCCAACTCGAACTTAAAAAGATTCAAGCTGAGCCAGTGGAAGGTTTTCGTGTCAAACTCGCCAATGATGACAACATATTCGAGTGGGAAGTTGCAATTTTCGGGCCACCAGGAACTCTGTACGAAGGTGGTTATTTTAAGGTAACTTTATGAAAATGTTCGACTTCTTAAATGAAAAACAAAATGTTTTTATTGGTTTATGATCAACGCGAAATTTAAGACTTAAGTATCTCAGCAATGTTACTGTTAACATATTAAATTATTTAATATTAATATTATGTTAAAAAACATAATAAAATAGTAATGAGTAATGCTGTAATGTCCTAAATAGTATTAATTATTAACACTTTCGTAGTGTATAGGAAGGTATAATTCATAAATCTAACTAATTGACCTACATGAATTCTTTAAAAAAATAAGAAAAAGAGCTTAGGTAGGCTACATACTAATACTAAGTCAAGTACTAACAGACCTGCCAGCCAACCCTTCCAATTTTGTCAGAATTAACAGGATTTTTTACCCCTGATTCCAATATTTCGACAAGACCTATAAAATTCTGATTTTTTTACCATTAAAGTTCAAGTGTCACCTTTTTATAAAATCAGAAAGCGACAATCATTGACAATGTATGTAATGTAATGTCAATGTAAATATTTCCAGTAATGTTTCTCTCTCATATTTGTTTTTCTCATATTCTGTGGTGTTCTTTTCTGTAGACTCTTAAAAGACAATGGAGATAATTTTATTATTTATTTATGAAGTTCTTAAACCAGTGCCCCCGAGTTGCCGTTACTACACACACAAACCGCTTTACAAATTTTTTATTCTTGGCAGGTTGTAGAGGTGTGCCGGATCCGTTTTTTCCAACCGGATCCGCCGGATCCGGATTCCGGTTTCTCCCGGCTGTTTCAGTTTCGGCTGAGAGCCTGAGTCATCGTCATCTGGACACCTCTTACGTGCCCTTTCAAGTTCGCTTTGCGCCATCTCCTTTCCATACTCAATAAACACAGCGGTGTGTTTTGTTCGCAGATTGGTGGTCAAAGCCGACGTTCCGTAACTTCGTGGGTCTTTTCCACCCCTAAATATTTTTAAACTGCATGTATTGCAGTTAACATAAGCTTCATCCACTGAGTTAATAGTAAAATATTTCCAGATGACACTGCGTTTCTTGCTGGTCTTGGTCTCGCTCCCCACATTCGAAGCCATGATGGTCCCTCGTCTGAATTTAATTTCGTTACTAAATTGAAAATTATTTAGAATTGTAGCTTGAACTAGCTTCGAAAATGAGATCAATTTTATAAATTACCGTTATAAAGTTTTAAAGTATAAACTCCACTCCAATTTCAAGCATTCAATATGGCGAAATATTTTGTAACAGCTGAGCGCCGCAGACCGCGGCTACGTCATACCGTCGTTTAAACCAAAGAGCACAGATCATAGCGCAAGCGAGAATCGCAGAAGATGGCTTGGTGACATAGAGATCAGCTGAGATCACCAAAGACCTTTAAATTTATACTAGACCGCTAACGTAATGTTAATTTTTACTCAAAAATGATACGCATTTTTAACAATTGAGTGAACGATAATATAAATCAAAATATGAATTAAAATTACGGTAAATTTTAAAAACTGAGATAAATTTCTATCGCGTTAGGTAACCAAGTGGTAACCGACCAGCCAATCAGAGATAGCGCAAGCATATCACTTTTTTTGTTTACACGAGCACTCTAGTATAAATTTATACCTCGTTGGAGATCACTTAATTGTTTCACTGTAATTCGGCGCATAATAAGTTTCTATGTTTTTGTTATTATTATTATGCTTGGTGAGGAGACAGCTCCGCAGGACAGTACGGATAATCTATATCTCTGCACCAATGACTAATTGCTAAGCAGACTGACGTCAGGTCGATCAGTGTGTGTCCCTAAAAGTATTCATAGATAGGCTAGGTCAGCACAGGCCTGCTGGCTTGACGCAATTTGATGGTCGTCTGCCGTGCGCGGTAAGGTGGCGGCCAGGCGCTTGGGCAGTATAGTTGCTTATTATTTCTGTTACAACTTCATTGGTGATTGCGGTTAAGATGACGTCACAAATAATAATTACTCATCCCCGCACTATCATGTATGGGATTGGGCCGATTGGCCACTATTAGCGGTGCTGACTCTAGACTCTAGCCTCTGGTATGTTCGGAATACATTAAACAAGCTCAACGCTCGAAACAGTCGATTAATGTATCGTGATCATGTGGAATTCGGGAAAGAGAATTACGTTTATTTCATATTATGATCCGGTGAGTCACAAAATCTGGCAAATTCCGAAATCCGGTATATTCCGGATTCCATACATGTAAATCCGGCGGAACCGGATTTCACCGGATAGTGCAAAATCCGGCGGAACCGGATTCCGGACCGGATTCTGGCACACCCCTAGCAGGTTGGCAGATCTGTACTAATACTTACTACTACTATTTAGTATTAAACAATGTACGTCATTATGTGGTTCTTTTTTAAAAAATGCCATTTATACCATTTTATTTTTCAATCATTGAGTCAACAAAATTAAATTTAAAAAGAAATAAACGGTTGTTTTAAGTTTTTATGATTTCAAACCAAAAAGTAAATTCTGGGTAATCGGCTAGTAACAACGAATCAAACCTATGGACATGTTTAACAAGTTTGGACCTATTAACTGGTCAGCTGTTTAACCATTAACAACCTTACTCTATACCATTATTTTTAATTTGTATTGGTATAAGTTATTGCTAATTTTAAAAGAATCATATTAAAAAATCTAGATTAACATTGGAATAAGTCAGCTAAGTGTTGCAACTGTAGTAAGTTAAAGTTTAGTAGTAGTAGTAGTAGTACTACAAGCACGATAGAGTGAAGTGAAGCACAATATGATTACTAAAACAATGGTAAAATGTTATTGTTAATTGGGGTTCATTAATCCTTAAATTAGATTACATTAATTCATCACTTTATTTAGGCACTTCGATACTCGTTCGCGCATTGTTTTGCGCATATGGAAAATTTACTCAAAAACTGTCATGGCGAAATTGACTCGACTCTTACGGTTTTATCGTTTTTTTGCATTTTACGTCACATTTATCCAAATAAAAGCGTGCTTCTACATCGGTGACGTGTGCAACGGGAATTAAATTCTTTTGACAGTTATGTAAGAACAATATAATTTAAAAAATAACCTTTATGGCTAAAAGTTTTATATTAAAACCAAATTTAGGTTATATATTTTCCAGTCAGAATAACTTTATTTCATAAAAAATGGACTTGTCCCAAAAAAGTTTCAAAATTCCCCGTAATGTGGAAATTTTAATGTCCATCGAGTCATCGCCCCTTCAAAAATAAGAGGGGTTGTCAGAAATGGCTTCAGACTTATTAATTTTATCCCTCATACATAGTCATGCATATATATAAATAAATAATTAAATGAAAAGATTTTGTTAAAGTTATCACATGTACTATTAGAATATAATGAAAACACACAAAATAATAATACTAAAACGTTAATAAAACACTAGAAATTATTCAGTTTCAAAATTAATTAGCGTATTAGTATTAGTGCCTATTACTATTAGTAATAGTACTATTAGTAGTACATGTAGTATAATTAAACTAATACTAGTAATTAGTTTAGTAATACTACTAAACTAATAATACTATTACTACGTATGATATCAAAGTAAGTTTACTCAAATTAAAATAGGCTAAATTAAAATTAGATCCTGATACTAGTAGTTTTCTAGTATTAAATTTAATAGTACAGTGGGGCCCATTTAACTCTGGCCCGGTTAACTCGTCAGCTCTATTAAGTCGACGTTTTTTATTGGAACCGCCAAATTCTCTCTTTGTCTTTGCATTTTTTCATCGGTTAATTCGATTTTTTACAGTCGCTGAACCCTAATAAAAGTATTGGACTAACCAACAACAACAATGGTGTGGGAGATTGAGAGTGGGGTTGGGTAAACTGCCTGTAGTCTGTTATATTATAATTTATGTATCCTAAAATCTGGGGAGCCTTGTTTACAGTAAGCACCCTATACTATGATTTTGGTATCGTCCCATCACTAGCGTTAATAAATGAGAATGTACATGCATGTGTTTTTGGAGATGTTTTTTTACACAACATCGTTGCTGTTATTTGTTTGATGAAGCGATCGGCATGCTATAAAAATGTACATACATGTTTGCTAACAACAAAAGGCATATGTGCACCAACAGCAGAAATTTACCAATATAAAATAAAAACCACAGTCGATTCTCGATACAAACATTTATTTTATTTTCTAAAGTTATTCATTTATCTTTTTAAAAAAATGATGAATGCATCAGGAAATGAATTAATTTTAATAATAAAATAACATGCACTGCGAAATAATGATGATTAAAGACCGATAACGCGATTTTTGAGCACCTCGGGTGAATACATACTCGATAGAGACGTGTCAAACTAATTCACACACAGATGAAAGTGAAACAAGATAAAAACATCCGTAATTTTTATTGAAATCTTTTAGCATCACATAATAGCGGAAGTCTCGAAAGCGAGATTTCGATGCTATTTTTAACTAAAAATGCGAGAGTGCGCCGCTAGGCGAACAGACGGGGATAGAGATAACCAACGTTAAGTTGTAAATTTGGCCCTCTTTTGTGCTCAAGATATTAGGGTTCAGCGACTTAAAAGAATCGACATAACCGATGAGAAAATGCTAAGACAAAGAGATAATTTGACTTAATAGGGTTGGCAAGTTAACTGTGGTCGAGTTAAGTGGGTTCTACTGTATTAAGTTCATGTCAGTAAAATAAAAAGGCGAGTCACTAACGTGAGAAGATATACTAAAAAAAATACTGTTGATTTCTTTTTAGACCTAATAATATATTGTGTTCGTGTTAAGGTTAGACTAGAATTACCGTATATACTCGTTCGCAAGCCGACCTTTTTTGGACAAAATCTAGGAGAAAAAGTTGGGGAGTCGGCTTATGAGCGGGTCATTAATGCATTTCTGCATGGGTATTGAATATCGGTGTTGTTATTGTAGATCATCAATGTCCTTTTCTACATTCTACAAGATTGGGCTGCTCTACCAGAAGCTATAATATATTATTAAGCATCTGAATTTACATGTACCTTATTTATTCATTTTAATTATTTTTGTGAACGTTTTAATAAATTGTTTTACAAATTTTGTTTTCAACAACGAATTTTCATGTACGCGCTTTTATCACTGTTTACCAAAGAATTTTTTTTAAAATACCGGTAACTCTTGTCTAACAAAGAGCACAAAGACAAAGATAGGCAGTACAAAGTAAACAATCATAATGAGCGATTTAGCTTGTAGTTTTAAGAAAATGTGTACCATTTTGTTTAAGCTATCCTATTATTTTATTATTTTTTTTTAGGAGGGGGGTCGGCTTGCGAGCGGGTTATACACTTTTAATAATTTTCTCTTCCAAAAGTTGGGGGAGTCGGCCCATGAACGAACGGGCTATAGAACGAGTATATATGGTAGTTGATTTGTGATTATTTCATGTTAACCTTATTCTTCTTCTTCTTCGTTCTCAATTTGAGTTTTGCGTGCCGACGAGTTTTGCGCCAATTGGCCCGTGGTCTCCGAATTCAGCCTGCTGTTTTTTCTGGATGTGCTTCCATAGCCTTTGGTCAGCCAAGACCATCTGCAAGGCAGCAGTTGAATTTGGCAAGTGATGCAGCGTTCACATGCCACGGCTATGAGGGTTCCACGCATTACCCAGCCGCCTTTTATTTCCCTAACTATGTGTTAGGTACCCACTCAAGCTGGGTGGACTCGGGGACGCCCTAGGCCCCGGGAACATATCCATGGGAATCCCATGGATTCGAACCCGTGACCATCGGTACGCCAGTCGAGCGCGCTGCCACTCGACCACCGTATCCCCATGTTAACCTTATAAGTCACATTTCATTACATATACCTATATACTCGCATATAAGCCTACATCGCATATAAGCCAACCCCCTAAAACTGCTTTAAAATGGCCAGTTTTTGCAAAAACCTGCAATAAGCCAACCATACAATTGTCTAATTTTACTCCATATTTTTGGTTCATAGAAATTTGTTACTGTAAAGATGTAAAATGCTTACTTTTATGTTACAAACTAGTTTTTTTACCTTAAGGAATGACAGAAAAACGTGTTCTGCTCTTTCCACATTGTTTGCTATAATATTATCTGAATCTCCGCTCATAAGTTGTTCACAACTGATGACTAACGAAGTATACATTTAGAAAAAATGTGGCTGGAAAATTGGTATTAGTGTCTGTCCTTGTGTCCATTTTGTTTTATGCGCATATAAGCAGTATTGTATTTTATAGCTCTAAATTTGACTTATATGCGAGTATATCTGGTAGGTGCTGTACAATAAAACATATTTTCAATAACTTTGGAGAAAAAAATTCATGTGTACAGTGTACATGAATAAATGAAATATCAAATACTTTTTACAGCTACATTATATCTGAAATACTATTATGACAAGGTGCCCTTGTTGAACTTAAGTCTTAAATTATTTATATATTTGTTCATTGAACTAAGCTATATGACTGAATATTAGACAGTTGGTTAAGTAATGTGGAAGTAATGTGCTGTAAGCTTAAAACACAGTGTGTGGGACATATTTCCTCCTTATTGGCATATTTTTATTACAATAGATTTTTAAAAAAATTTCTTTATTAAATTATTTATACAGTATCTGCTAAACATAAACAATGTTCTTTTTTCCAATATTACTGTCTTTTTCAGGCACACATGAAATTCCCCCCAGATTATCCTTATTCACCACCAACTGTGAGATTCATTTCTAAAATGTGGCATCCAAATGTTTATGAGGTTAGTAGCTTAGTATATTGTTTTTTACACTGTAAATTTGTTTGTCTTGTTTTTGAGTGCTTTATGTTGACTTTAGCCAATTGCTGTGACTAGTAATGAAAGATGAATATCTCATTTAGTTTATCTTTCTACTTTGATTATCTGCTTTAGCTGCTTTTAATTTTTTGTTGTAAAAAAAAAGAAAGAAAGAAAAAAGAGTAATAAATTTAATGAATTTGGCAAATGAATATAAATAACTTTGTTTTTAGAATGGTGAAGTATGCATCTCAATCCTACATCCTCCGGTCGATGACCCACAGAGTGGTGAATTACCTTCCGAACGCTGGAACCCCACACAAACTGTCAGGTAATAATAACTTTACACTCTACACACACAAAAATGTTTAATTGACTGGAATTATTATGAAAATAATAAAATGAAATTTTATGCATAGCTCTTTTAAAATTGTTTCTCTTTTACATTTTCTGAATAATTATTTTTCAAATGTTTTCTTTACAGAACAATTTTACTAAGTGTTATTTCCTTGCTTAATGAACCAAACACCTTTTCCCCCGCAAATGTTGATGCTTCAGTAATGTTCAGGAAATGGAAGGAATCGAAAGAAAAAGAGAAAGAATATGAAAATATCATCAGGTAACCTCGACACTCATTTTTAAAAGAACAAATTAGAAACCTAAAAAGTATGGTATTGAGAAAAACCTTGATGTCTAAATGGCTTTTTAAAATGCAAAAATAAATTTTGATTTTACCCATTTTTATTTGAAACAAGCCCTTTAAAAAATTGATTGTAATATGATTTTACATAAGGTACCTCCTTAAAATTCTAAAACTTATCCATAGGACATGCAAAAAAAATTAAAATTTGTAATTGGGTAAATTTGACATGGGTACACATTAAATAGAAAATTGTTATTGGTTGTGGGTATATGAGACTTATTTATGGCTAACTCATTTGTACATAATAAAATCCTCAGCAGATAGCCAAAACTGCGGCCACCTACCTCCACAGTCATCTTCCTTTTCCACAACTGTTTAATTAATTATTCATTGTTTTAACCCTTTTAGTACTGAGCGCTTTTTTTTCACCAACCTATATAGCTCCCTGTGGCTCAAGCACGTCTATTTGCCACATTTAGGTGTAATGGCTATAAACACAAAAAACGAGGATATGACCTTTCACCGCAGTCTCAGGCAGAATTTTTAACCTTTAGTGGAATAGTCAAATTTTATTTTGCCTTTTAAATTATGAAAATCAACCAATTATGGATTTTTTTTGTGGATCTGATTTATTGTTTCCTAGTGATGTTGTTAATTTTGACTTACGCACACTCGATAAAACCTATTATATTTTTATTTCATTAAAACTATTTTTATGTTATAATAACTGTTTTTATTTAAAATTAATTATATATTTTATGTTATTGTCCTTTGTCATCGACTTCATCTTCATAGAAAACAGGGTCATGCTTTTTCTTATACTTGTAAATCTTTTTTGTACAATCTATTTTTTTAATCTTTTCTGCCCTTGTCTAATTAATGTATTTATTCATGAAAGAAATATGTGAACCAAAAATTAACCCTTTTTTTACATTCTTATCCATTTCTGAACAGATAATTGTCTTTTTGTTGTTGTCAATTGTTTAAAACAAAAAAGTAAAAATATAGTTTGCAAACCTATCAAATTTTGACTCATTCCAAAATAATCTCTGGGCCACGGGGAATAATTTGCAAAATAATATCTGGTACTCAAAGGATGTATTCCCAAAAATTAGGTTGGTAAAAGAAAGGGTTAACTTTCTCAAACAATTATGTAAGTATTTTAATTACATTACAATAGTTATTCAATTATGAAAATCTTTTACTATTGAAAATGATCATGACATGTGTTGTCCCCAGAAAACAAGTTCAAGCCACAAAAGAAGATGCAGCAAGAGACCAGGTTCGGGTACCCACAACATTACAAGAGTATTGTGTCTCATCTATACCAGCTCTTGACAACCAAGTGGATGCTGATTTTTATGATGATGATTATGTAGATGATCTGGATGCGGATGAACAGGAGATGTACCATTCGGAGGATGAAGAGGATTCAGGCAATGAAGAGTCTTGATGACATCATTAGTCTTCTTGTCTACTTCCTCTCAGTCCTGTGTATGTAGGCGAATGGGCTGTGGGGGTCTAGGGATAAGTTGTGATGGCATTGGTGGTCGCTAGTGTTGTTATAAAGTATAAATGAAACCAAAAAAAGGATTTGGGGAGTAAGTTAAATTGTAAGAGAGTTGCACCCAGGTATTATTAATTGTATTTTAAAATGTCTGAAGACAAATCTGTAAAGTGCATTTTCTTCAAATGTAAGTGTTTTTGAATTTCTCCAACTGTTTGAAAAAAAAACAACTAAGTTATAATGGGTTAGTTGCTTTGGGGCCTAGGAAACTGACACATGTCTTCCAGTTGCATAGCTGTCAAACCTAGCACACACCACAAGCCCACTTTTCTTCTTTACCCCCAAAGTCCTCGCCCTCTTCACATTACCATTGTGATCACATTTGATGGCATATCTACCCTCTTTCTTAAGGACATCATGATAGATAAGAGAACAAAATTTCCTTGAAATGAACTTTGTAAATGGAGCTGATTAAAACCCATTCATAATAATCGGTTTTTGTCTGATTCAGCACAAACTAATTTATCTAGAATTTCTTTAGATTTTGGTTGTTATAAGTTTGAGATAACCTTACTTAATTAATTTTCACATATTCCTAAATGAACAATACAATGCTAAGCCTACATACAGAAGTATATCTAAATTTTTTTTTAAAATTAGCTTTTACTTATTTATTGATTTCACAAATACTTTCAGCCTTACAGAACTCTTTAATGATGTAAAAATCGAGTTATCATATTTTAATCACCATGGACCGATGCAGGGATAATATATTTACCATTCCTTCTTTATGTTTTGAATTTCTTTCTCTGCTTACTAAAGACAAATATCTCCACAGCCAAAAAGTAAGTTTGATATTTTGTAGGGAAAAGATACAACTGATTACTCTTTATATTTAAAAAAATAGTTATAAAAAGGTCAATACTATGGAACTGGCTTTTTTTAGGTTGATTTTTCTTAAGCACTTTAAGTTAGAATTTAATATCTAAAGATGGCTGTATCATAAGCATATTTTAATGTTTATTTTTTTACATCATTAGTTTCTAAATTTCATTTGCTGAAAAAATAGCTATGGAAGAAAAAATAAAGTGATTCTTTTTTTTAAAGTTATTTTTTGCTTTGACTAAACAAAACTATGTAAAAAGGAACCATTAAATTGTTTTTAAGAAATTTTAAACAATTTCATGTGCTAGGAAGATATTGATCTCTGAGAACCCTTGGATAAATATATTTTACCTAAAATGAATCCGCCTTAGTGATATTTATCAAATTTTCAATTAGTAACAACACTATATTTTTAAAATGCTTATTTTCACTCCTTTTTTTTTAAATGTAAAAAGAAATTCTGAAAATTAGCATTCCATTTACTATGCATGCTAATTAGAAATAAATCAACAGACAATTTGGCAGTAAATGTAATGTTATAAGACCCTTGCGGGTTTAGGTTTTGCTTTGGGGTTAACAGTAAAGTGACAATGCATCATTTTCTTACATATCCAGTGGTTGACAAAAGTTATGTGCTGATTCAAACTCATTCTGCCATCATCATCCCAGTCTTTTTTATTTTTTAAGATCCATCTCATTGAGGCGGCATAATTTGTTATTCTTTATACAGACATCGACTCGTATGGCGCTTCAACAGTGTCTGACAAAGTGACTGACCTTTGCGTTTTGTTATTTAAAGGCTATGAATTGTTCCAGATAGTTAGGGACCTATTTTTTTACTTTACAGGTGAAGACCTGTTTTTCAAAGGACAATTCACTCATCCACTGGTTAATGTATTTAATTAATTTCTTTTAAGTATAATGAGTGGCTTAGCAGTGATGATATTTGGATAAATAAATGATCCTTATTGAGATTAGCTTGTTGCCAGAAGGGCCTGATAGCCTAATTTGTTGGACAAATTTTATTTTCAAAGGTGTACAAATGAAAGCAGTTTTTTTTCCTCCCCAAATTATGCCATTCATTGAGATGTGCAAATGTAACTTAGGACAAATGAAAAGTAATGAATGTCTCCTGCTTTTTGATCCTTTGGCTCCGGTTTTATTTTTATGTCAACTGAGCTGCTTGTAAAAAAAAATAGGATGTATTATTTTTATTGTTCTGGGTGGGGATGGGGGAGATGAATAATGTTGAACACAATTTTTTCCTGCAGCCTTTAGTCCAGATTGGTAAAATTAAAAATTATTAGTGTGCTCTCTTAGTTTGTTTTCTCACATTAAACTTCTAACAACAACAAAAAGCTGTTTCAGCATTTAAGTTTGTTTCCTTTTTTAAAAAATGTATTTATTGGACTTTGCCTCGTTGTTTAATAACTGTTTCAGTTTGAATTCATATATGTGATTTGTATAACAGTAGCCTAGCCTTATCCTTTAAAGTGTGATGGAAAAAAAATAAGTTGGAGGATATAACGCAGTATACATTATTTCAATTTATTTCTTATACTTCTGCATTGTGAATATGTGTAATGAAGCTTTAGGTACTTACTATGTTTCGATTTTTTGATAGGTAAAGGTGTTCGTCACTCTGAGAATAGGAAATCCCATTTTATAAGTCATTTTTCATCCAGCTGATAGAAAGCAAAGTAATAAATTGTACACTATCTTGACAGTTGAGAAGAGCTAAAGACTTAATATTTTCATGTTGAAAGTGTGAGAAATATTCACACAAGCCTGTTAACCTGCAGGGTTTTTTGCTCTTCACATAGTTATAGCTCATTAGTTAATGAATAATAAAGTTCTTTGGGGTCGGCCTAAAAGAAATATTGATTTTTTTTTAAAATTACTAGAGCTGCCTTTTTTTTTAGTATTGTTAGAGATTTATTTGAAATTCCATTACACAAAATGATGTAAAATGTTTGAGCTTTTCAATTTTTTAAAATTCATTCTTTTATGTTAGAAAGAATATTTTTTGGTTTACTTTTTTTCTGCTATTTAATGTTTTCTTGAAAGTATACATGATTGAATTCTTCAATGAACTGTTACATTTTCTTATTCTTCTATTTCATGGCTCTATGGCTCCTGTCAGTCTTAAATTTATAGAGTTAATAAACTAATGATCATTTAGTGCATGCTGTTGCTTAGCACAACAGAGTAGACAAAGTCCAGAACACTAAGATAACAACCCGTTAAATATTTGCATTGGCTATTCTTTTCAATAATATATTGCAATATTTTAAACGAAGAAGAAGACAAAAATGACTCATGTTTTTCTACTCGTTTTTAGTTCCAGATTTAATTTTTTGTTGTTTTCTTGTTAAGTTGCATTCAACAATTGTATTTTGATTAACTGTTATTAAGTGTTTATGTCAACTCTTGTGTGTTTCTTTTTACCATTATTTGATCAACCAATGATTTTCTGTGTTTATAAATACATGTAAAATGTTCTGTCATGAAGACCTTCTTCATTCAGTTACATTGATGGTAAAAAAATTTTTTTTTATAAACTCCATGCCCTTAGCACATCAGTTGTAAGCAACAAGAACCATTCAGACAGCCAAAGACATTTTTAAAAACACATTCAAATAGTTGCTGGTTTTTTTTTAGACCTTGAAACAAATTTAAGACATCAATCATGAACAACCTTATATTTACATGCTACTTATTTAATTGTCAGAATAAAACCAAACAATTGTCACCCATTAATTAACTCTATCATGCAACAAGTCTCATGAAAAATAGCACTGCATATGATACAAGTTTTAAAGAATATTTAGTACATGGAAATTTGACTTTGGTATACAATTTTTTTTTAAATACATAACATAAAAACAAAGTGGGAGATTTAAGATGAGTCTACGGTGTATTTTCAGACTATACCTCAAATATTTGTGGTAAAAAAAATTTAGCAAAAGTAACTTAAGGGCACATTTGTCTCTAAGGCCAAATTTCTGAGGATTTACTGTACACATATTTTTGTTTGTTTGATAAACAGCTGTGGAGTTGTAGCCCTGTTTCAGTAGTTCTTTTTGTGTAGTGTTGAGGATTAAACTGATGTGTGTGTATTTTACCTAGTGTTTGTTGGTATGCAAGATTTAAGCAGTACATTGTTTAATTTACATTTATTGAAATTTGAATATTAAACTGAAAAATGCATGTATTGATTTCAAATAAATGTCTTTTCTGAAGAGATGAAAAACCTTTTATTTTTTTTTCTTTATTGTCAGTTGTATAGATATATTTGGGAAATTAAACTGTATGCAAAATTCCAATCCCACTTCTTTGGCTTAAATCAGAGCCGTCTTTACTCCATTTTGGCGGGCAAAGAAACAGTGCGCCACCACCCCCCCCCCTTTGCAGGAATAAAAAATAAATATACATAATATATATAAATAAACATATTCCCATGGGGCCCCTATGCTCGTGGGCCCCTGGGCAAATGCCCAACGGGCCTATGCGTTAAGACGGCCCTGGCTTAAATACCTCATTTCAGTTTTATTTTTACCAGACATAATTATTTTGTCAGGAAATAGGTGCTGATTGTTTGCCTCCCAGATGCCCATATGCCATACACATTAATTTCAAATGTCTCTTTCAGGAAGCAGACCGGTGGTCTTGTTCGTACTAAATGTTTGTTGACACTTGGTAGATTACAAAGAAAATCCAAATTTAAAAATTAATCTTTAAGAAAATAAAGAAAAAGAAGACGCTTTTGATAGCGAAGGGAGTCAATAGCCAAACTGGCATTATAAAAATGACATATTTTAAACACATGAAAGTTGCAGTGATATTTATAAGACGCTGAGTATTTTGATGTGGGGGGGGGGTGTGCTTTGGCGGCTATTTTTTTTCCCCCTAAGGACCAAGGAGTTTTAAAATCCTTGGTTAACCCCTGGTGACGCTACGCCAATGATGTTTAATGGGGTGTAACATAAACATTCATCTTATTTACGTATTTAAAGGTTTGAGGACTGTGTCTTAGACTGGGCAGACGAATTGGTGAGAATGAATTGCTCGTACCCTGGGAACGCTATGCGAGTTTTCGTGGAGCAAAATCTGATGTTAGAAAAAAATTGTTTGGGAAAGCTCTATTACTAGAATTCCAAAAACAATGTACACATTAAAATAAAATGATTTATTAACAGTAAAAGCATAGTTCAAATATAAAAGGGAAAAAAAAAGATCTATATAATTGAACACAAAAATACCAACAGATTTTTAATGTGCCATGATTTTATTTAAAGAGATTCTAATAAAGTTAAATACATGCAACAAATATGGTAACAAATACTACTAAATTAACTTGTTCTAAAGTTTAATAAAAATCTGCTGAAATGTGACAGTCCAGTATTGTAAACTAGGGCGTGCGGACCGCACCGGTTGACACTATCACAAGGGTTGACACCAAAGAGTAAAATTAAGTATGTTTCCGTTATTTGGCCCTGGTAGACTCGGAGGAGGTCTATGGGGTAATCAGTGAGGGGGGTGACACCATGAGCTACAGCACTGTGAGACAACCACCCTAGTGACGCCTCAGTAACAGTCTAGGACAAGATGGGTCAGAAAGAAACGGCTTTAACTTTTCAGGTACATGTATTGAGCCTGAAAGAGCTGATAGAATCTGAATAAATCTGATAAAACTATTACAATACCAATGTATATACCAGAATCCGCAGGAATAAATGCAACTGATCTGAAAAATGCAATAAAAGAAGTTCTCAGGAAGAAATATAATAAATACTTCATTAAATAATATGAGAAGATTATTTTTAAAAAATGACCTGAAAATAAGCAAGTGTCAGCGATTACTTAATAAGAAATTCAAAGGAAAATTTAATTAACTTAACCGGGCTCTAATATCAAGATAATGGAGTACTTTCCAACAGTTTGAACACTGACAATGCTTTCCTTTATCAACTTATCTTATCTTATCTATACAGACGCTCCTTCTATGCAGAAGATAGTTGCGTCCACAGACCATGACAGATGATCTGTTGGCAAGTGATGCAGCGTTCACAGGCCACGGCTTTGTGGTTCCACGCATTACCCAGCCGCCTAACTACGTGTAGTGTTAGGTACCCATTCAGAGCGGGGGTGACTCAGGGACGCCCTAGGCCCCGGGAACAAACCCTTGCCTTCACACGGATTCGAACTCGTGACCATCGGTACGACAGTCCAGTGCGCTGCCACTCGACCACCGCGTCCCATACCGCCGTCATATAAACACGAACCCCGATTTTCACTCTGTATACCAACGTCTCTTAGGCAAGAAGAAGAAAAAAATGTCTAGAAGAATCGCCACAAACCCTTCAAATTCGACGTACACCGCTGTCCCATAGAACCCCGTCAATACTACATGCATCGCTTTCATATCGGCACCAATGTTCCCTCTAAGGTTCGTTGGTCCGTGTGCCAAGTATAAAAACTAGTTTGCAAATTTGCACAGCACCTATTTTTTGTGCAATATTTTACAAAATTTGCTGCGCGGTACTGATAAACTGCTGCGCGGTGTCTGTACAATGTCTGCGCAGCCACGCAGCTTAAAGGGGACACTGATCGACACCCCACTCCATTCAGCATTTACAGGCGTCTTATAGACACGTTCCCCAGTCCACAGCTGTCTAACAGTAACGGTCCTCAAACTAAGCTGTCGTCGTCTTCCGAGAAGATATCGAGGGAGACTTTGTCCACTTTTTTACGTATGCTTGTCCTCCTGGGTGGCGCTTCATCTTCCGACGAGGTGTCGGCCTCCACGTGCTGGTAGTCCGTGCTGTAATCTGACGTGGGTTCACTCTCGTCGTCCTCTTCCTCCCTTGGCCCCACGTCCTCCTCATCACCACCCCCCGCGAATAGCTGCCCCTCCACGTCCACATCGTCATACCCCGTTTCACCAGGTTTTCCCTCCTCGTCCCCACCCCCCGCGTCCTTGAGAGCAAAGCGTTGCTGAAAAGCTTTCACCATGTCGTTTTGGCGTTTGGTCTTATCCTCTTGCTTCTTGACGACCTTCTGTTTGCGCGCTTTAAGAGATGCCACCCTGACAGCTTTGTCCTAGAGAAGAGGGAAGTATCAACAATGCTGTTGAGAGGCAACATTATAAGATTAACATCGGATGCATTGGCATATATCTTCTCAGCATGGGCGTAGGCAAGGGGGCATTTGCCCCCCCTTCTACATTTTAGAAAAATGTCATAAAAATGTCATAAAGTTGTTACAATTAAACTAAACTAAATTTCCTGAAAGTTTATTACATTGAAGACAGTTTACATATATCAAACATAAAAAAAGAATTATATCTGCAAGTATAACTGATCACATTACTGATTTTTCTAAATATTCCAGTTGTTTAACAATTTCTGTCACTTTTTCAGCAAAAATCCGCAAGCTTTTATATTTATGTGTCCATCTATTTTCACATAGCAAAGGAATATTTGGAATTAGGCTTCTTTGCTGATTACTTTCTCGGAAAAACACTATAATTGACTTAATTCTTCCTATTGTGTTTCGTACAGCATTCACATTATTTAAATCGTTCACGACAAGATTTAGTTTATGTGAAATGCAATTTACAAATGCTGCTATTGGGTATTTTTTTCGAATTATTGCTTGGACTCCTCTTCTTTACCTGTCATTGCCGAACATCCGTCGTATCCTTGACCAACAAGCTTTGTCATATCTAATCCAAATTCTAATGAATTTGTAATGATGGTGTTGGCTAAACCTTCAGCTGCTCTATCGACAATTGGAATATATCCCAGGAATTCTTCTGGACATACCGTCCAATATCCAATTTAGGAAATGAATAAGTGTCAGCAAAAATGAAATTAGGAACAGTTGCTTCAGTTGTGTCTGGCTGTTGAAATGTACTGTTGTCCTCAATACCAATGATAAATCAGATGCTGCAGACGCCCCAAAATCTTCTAATAACGGCATTTCGGAATCCCGCGATTGCTCTACTTTTCTTTATTTTTTGAGCCTGTTAAATAATTTCTGATATCCATCTTTGGTAATCCTGGAGTTCCTACACGTATATTATTTCACAGCAAAATTCAATTTTCTCGTGAGAACTTAATTTTTTAATTTATTCAAGGCATTAATATATGTTGTATTTTAGTTATTACAGTGCTAATTTGTAAGTCTTATTAATTTGTAAGGCTTTTTTTCGGCCATTATGTTATACTTAACTTGAATTTAATTGAAAATTGAACCGGTATGGTATTGTCAGTTAAATTAAAAATCGTGTTATTTCATCCCCCCCCCCACGAAAAAATTTCTAGCGACGCCCATGCTTCTCAGAGGACTAAATAAGAAATAGTGTCTCTCAAAGTTGGCAAAAATATATAACTTCAAAAGTTACATCTCATCAGTCTTTAAAAACTTAGCTTTGTATACATATATTTAGATTTTGTTTGTTTAACTGCTTAACATTTTACATTTATTTACTTCAACTCAAACGTTAAATCATATGAAATAATGTTACGTGTTAACGCGTTAATTTTGTTCGCCTCAAAGTAAATCATCAGAAAGGTCCGTGATCAAGATCTCCTGACAGACCTTATCTTTGTCCTCACGCGATATCGTGACCAGGGACCGTACTGTTAGATCCACTGATTTGATAATTTACCCCTTCTTTTCACCCCCCCCCCAACATCTCCGACAAACACATTGATACTCTTGTTTTAGGCGTTACCTCCTCATCCTGACTCGAGTCAGTCTCTACGTCAGCATCATCTGGATCTCCGTAGTCAAGCTGTTGGTAAAATACGAGTTACATTGAGATCTGTAATAGTGGGGATCTTCGTGTTAGAAATTCAAGAGTTGTGTTTATTAAATAGAATGTTGGCCAGTGCGACCCCAAAGCACGAAATCATCAACATACATAATTCCCGTAATGGATGTAATGATTCTTGGATGTAATGCTGATTTGTTCAATAGTGCGCACCAAAAATTACTGCACCAAATAAAACTCTTTTCGAACGTTCCGCATAAAATTGTTCAATATGATAATAAATGAATCAAATAAAAATAAATAAAATAAAAGAAAGTTCTGTATTACGTTATTTTTTAATCTGATGTGTATTTATTTTGAAAACTTCCGTCATTTTTGACGGGTGATACGCTAGTATAATAATAATATAAGGCGATATTCGCTCTACGGTGTATCCCAAAGTAATAGGCTAATTATAGGATATTTATTTAATACTTAAGAAAATGTTGTGTAGCGGGATACTATTGCTAGAAATATTGGATACGCATTTAATACAAGGCAATATTTGTTCTACAGTGGGGTACCAAAGTTATTACATATATAGGATAAGCATTAATAAAGAGACTGTGGTCTATCGAATCCCATTGGGGGAAATTTAGGATAAGTATTTGATAAATACAAGGAAGTTGTGGTGGCAACAGCCTAAATATTTCATTTCCATTGTTCACCCAGACTCATGCTTTGTACTTTATATTTACGAAATTTGAACAACAAACAAAGCTTATATATTTTGGGTCCTACTTTGTTTTTGTTGGTTGCTGTTTTTTAATTTTCTTCTTGGGGCTTTAAAAGAACGTACAATAAATTCGAATGACTACAATCAAGATTTTATTTTTGATTTGAGGGAAATGTTATTTTCTTTTCCACCCGATCATAATGTATATACATTTGTAATAATAACACGAGACTAAATACCCCCCCCCCACACACACACACTTTCCAAATTATCATTTTTGTATTCCTACGGTCCAAACCGTTTCCCGCGTATCTTTAGTGGCGGGAGGCTATTTACTCACAGGATTCATGCAGGCCGTGCAGACGTTGCCAAGATTGACGAAACACTCATTGCAGTACGGAGACTTGCAGTTGACGCAATGGACGAAATTCTCCATGTCGCTGGCCTTTGCCTCACGACTGCAAGACAAGCAGTACTTCCTCTTTCGACCCAGGAGTCTAGTAATACGCCTGTGAGACGGAAGAGTGTATGGGAAGGTTGACATTGTTGAGTTAAATGGTTGGCACTAAGGTGACGGTTAAAAACAAAAAGGGGGGGGGGATCTTCAGACTTCGACGCGAGAAGAAACATAGCTTGTTACATAGACACACGGCACATACCATCAGCAACTGTTTTAGATGAAAAAAAAACAATTTTATATTCTCTGTTATAGCGAAATTTTGTCAAACTTAATGAAACACATTGCAAAATTTCGGTCTGGTTTAAAAGAGTATTTAAAATGAGCACTTACTTTTATATACACAAAAAAAGAATGTCTGTTTTGGCGGAAATTTTCAACTTAAAAATTAAAGTACTTAAGTCACACATTGGCCAAAAACTAATATGTTGTGGAAATGTAATTGTTGAGATAAAAATGGTCAAATTTTTTTTAAAATTTAGTCATTATCTAAGAACCTCTTCCAACAAATATCTCATTAAATATGTTAATAACTGTTACTTTAAAAGATATCAAAGAGATTGGACTTACTTTAGAAGTGGAAATGATTTCTCTAATCTGCTAATGACACTCAATTTTTCAATAGATTTTTCATTCTTAAATTTTCGCTGAAGCTGTCGCCTGGTAAATACCAAAAATCCGTCTCGAGACTAAAATGAGAGATAATTGTATACATATGTAATCAAAGGCACAATGACTAAATAAAACTAAATACTAAAAATTAAATTGGCGATTAGAATGAAAACATTATTTACTTCTAAATTGGAGTTAGCCGTTGTAAGGTACAAAGACAGAAGTACATCACAAAAGTGGGCGTGAAATTTGGTTTGTTAATGAATACTCGATTAATCGTGCTATAAAATCATGTTGTGTTCTCTATGGAAAAGCAAAGCATAATCTCAGTAACACCACACTCGTAACTCGGCAAGACTAAAAAAATAAAGGATAGTATAGTTTGTTTTGAGTGGGGGAGACCGGGGGAGTGGTGATTTTAAACCATATATCTGTAAGGGTGGGAAATGCGGAAATACGGCAGAAAGGTTTTACTAATCTAAACGGTATATTAACGTAATCTTTGGGTAGTTGACCCCGTGCCCCGTGGATTACTGATCTACCTTTGAGTTCCCTACTCCTCAAACTAATTGCTCATTTCGTATTGCAAATTCATCCACCAACTGCATGCATTATTGATATGAAAGAAATAGCCACGAAAAATGTTGCCAAGACAATAACAAAAATTGACAATGGCGGAGGCGATGCGAAAACCACCAATGTGTTCAAGCGCCTTTAAAAATATGCAATCAAATTACGTAATTAATAAAAACCCAGATTAGACCGACCCCCCCCCCTACCCGAAAATCAACCGCACACTATTTTATGCCCCTAAATTATATTAATGTTTATTGTCACACCCCCTTTCACACCATGTATTTATTACACAAGATATAAAAATTTCCTTTTTAAAAAATTATGCAAAAAAAAATGAAGCGTTTGTGTTTTTTTTAAACACTTAAAATTAGTGCAAAATCATCTTTTTAATTTTTTTAATAGCAGGGTTAGGTTTACTCACTGAATATTATCTAGAGAAAATGTGTTTTCTTGTTTAAATTGTTTCTCGGCTAATTGTATTACAGTTCTAGCTCAGCTCTTTCATGGAAAAATGGTTGGTACCAAGGCATGGGACTTTTGTTTCGTTTAGTGAAACACGCAGCTGGTCTGCTATAAATACTGGCCCGGGCCAAAACTTCTATTAACTATTTTATTTACGAATGACTGCCCCATTGTCAAAACATACACAAAATGACCTACTGTCAGCCACAAAATGACCTACTGTGAGACACCAAATGACATACCATGAGAACCAAATGACCTACCGTGACGCATTAAATGACCTACCTTGAGCCACCAAATGACCAACCGTGATGCATTAAATGACCTGCCGAAAGCTACAAACTGACCTACCGTGAGTATGTGATTGTACAGCCAAACAGCTCGAGCCCGTTCTCTGTGCGGATAGTAGATGGACGCCACCACGTGCCTCAGACGTAGGACGTAGGCTTCAAAGATGGTAAGGAAGAGGCACAGGAGAATGATGATGAAGATGGTTTTGTAGGCTTGGAAGTTTGGGACGGAGGGATGGGGCAGGCACGGTGACGTGTCCAGGTCTAGGCCCATGTCGGACACAGGCTCCACAACACCAACCATGGCCTATCAGGGGCGGAGAAGAGAGGGTATATGAACCTAAAACTTTCGTTGAAATGTTAAGCTTCAATAGTAGAAGTTACTATTTCAAAAACAAGTCACAAACTTAGACCCCTTTTTCAATATGACGTCACAAAGCTTCTTCAATAAAAGCCGTATTTTCTAGTTTTAATTCCTTTTGGATTACTGTTAAAGAGACTTAAAATGTTAAATTTCAACTTTTATTAGACCTTAATGCACTGGAATATGTGTCATAATAACTATTTTCTTGTTAACATTTACATGGATTTAAAAGTAATTTGTTAAATAAAAAGTAATCTAATGCAATAAATACTTAATTTTTATTTTTTTAAACTTCAATCACTGAGACGTTGGTTATTAATCTCATGCCTACTTTGTACATGTCCGCCATAGGTCCTTGACCTTTGACATGTAGCTGAAGATGAGGCGGGACGGCAGTACTCGTGCGGACATCTAAATGTCGTCTCACCACGTCAAGAATCCAAAACATTCCATAGTCACAGACGATGTAGTAACTGGCGTTGAATGCAGCAAAGAGCCAAAAAAATAAACCTTTGAGTAATTTCTTTATCTGTGTAGTGGATATAAATGAAAAATATGACATGATTACAAAAATACGTCTTAATTTTAAAAAAAACAGATATTATACAAAAAACATATACACTGTCATTAATTATACTACATACGCATGTACAATGATTTTTTTAAAAAAATGATTAGATTATCTATTCCTTTCAAGAGAGCTATAAACTATAAAATAAAGTAAAAATGGAAGAAAAAGGATTTTTTAAAACACGCTTTTATTCCAGTGCACTAAAGTGGAAAAAATAAATTTTTCGCTCGCAATTCAATAACTCATGTCTACAAATTAAAAGCGTGGGCAAAACTATGCGCAGCCCTGCTCTAGTCAATCACGATAACTAGGATCCCAAGACCAGTAACTCAAGTTACATCCTATATTTTATTTTTACGCTGGTTTTAATCTTTGTTAATGACTCATCCTTACCTCACTTTTTGTCATTAAATACGAAAATGAAGGAATATATTTTAAAGTCTCCATAAACCTGAGTGGAAATAACGGCTCCTTGTCCATTTCAATTCTCTTGACATCAATCTGAAATTTTAATTAAAGCCAACACAGTCAACGATTTTGTCAAAAGACATTTTTGTTCAGAAGACATGTTAACGTTATAAGTTACAATACATAAAGACACATATGGCCGCCTAATCGTGTATTTGCTTTACAATTAATGGCTGATGATGCCAAATTACATCGGTTATCATTATTATTATTATCGTGAGTTCATTTTCTAAGAAACAATTTGTCAATTTAAAATTTAACAGTTATGAGTGTGCTTATAGTTTCTATGCTAATGTAAATCCAACTTCGGAGATATAGTGGCTTCATTACATTTTAGTATTAACATGACAAAATGAACACTAACGACACATTTGTTAATACCAATTATCGTTGTCCAAACTCAATAATTTTTTTTATAATCAACACTTTACTTTTATTTTTTTGCCATCATTTTCTCATTAAAAACATAGTTGAAAAGTTAGTATATTATTAGGGTTCCGATGTTATTGTAAGAGAATAGGGAAGTTAGTCAATAAGGTTTGTAGAGTTTTACTAAGAGTTGTGAAGCTAGTCTATGAGCGGTGGGGGAGTTCGTCTATGAGAAGTTGGTTAAAAGGTGTTGAAAATTTCCACTAATGTAACTAATGTCTATGAGCATTTAAAATGTAGTGCATGTGATTTCTCAAATTTGTAAAGATGGTTTAGAAAGACGTTACATGTTTTGTAAATTAATGGTAAATATTTTATTTTAAAAACTATTTTGAGAAGTGAAATATTTTTTAAAAAAAACTTTGCTGCGGTTATCTTATCTTTTACAGACGATCCTTCTATACATAAAATTATTGCGTTCTTTTTGCTTATCTGTTCATGTAATCATAATCCTCCTCAATATTAACGAGTAGCAATAATACATTATTATTGTTGCTTACAAATTATCTCAAGGAACATGACATTTCAAGGTCTAAGTCATTTTAGCTGCTCTAAGCAAGCACTGAATCACTGCTTGTTTGCACTGATTGCTAGTGGTCTCAACACAGGAAAGAATCGGTCTATTTCATTTGCTAATGATTGGAACCTATTGCGGATTAAGGGGGGGGGCTGAACGGGCTACAGCCAGGGGCCCCCGATGATATATAGGGCCCCACATTTAGTACATTTCATAATAAAGGTGGACAAATGTTTGCATGAATCCCTGAAAATATCGTAAATTAAAAAAATATATAAAATCTATCTATTTATCTGATGCTATTGGGACCTGATAGTCTTAGTAATCGAAAAACCTGATTTGAATGGCTCAATACGAGAAAATATTAAAGAATATTATTTATATTTGTTTAATTTACAACTTCCGCCAAGCTTTCCTGGTCGTCTGAAAGTGTGTAGGCTTTCGGTGCAAGCGATGTCAGGATCAATTCTCAGTGTGGGGAATTATTTTTTTCATTTTTCTTTTTTTTTAAGTTGTCTTTTTACACTCAATTTTAGGATACTGGCCAAGAGTTATTTCTTCGTGTTTGCTTTTTTTTTATGAATAATCTTTTTGGCTAGGAAGGCCGATCCCGTAATACAGACAAAGTATGAACAAGGAACCAATCGTTTATTTAGTTACAAGTCACAGTCTTATATTAGCTGTTAGCTAATATTTTATTTAAAGGGACGCTGACTGGATAGGGCCCCAGTTTGAATTGCAGCCAGGGGCCGCGTGCAGTCTTAATCCGCCCCTGAGTGGAACGTGACTAGCCAAGTTTCTGACCTCATGCAAATACTTGGTAAGGTAGAGGTTGTCGAAGTGGTCCTTGTGGACGTACCCCCGTCGGTACATGACGGCCTTGACCACCACCAGCAGGACGGTGAAACACATGACGTTGTCGACGATGACCTGGATGACGTCAAACACGCTGAGTTTGTCTTTGATTTCTTTCAAAATGGCGTCTTTAATCTCGCTGTGACAAAACACAAATGTATTTTTAGGGCATTCACCGGTACCTTATCCTTTATATATTACAGACGCGCCCTTCTATGCAGCAAATTACTGCTTCTTTCGCATATCCATGGCTGATAATTTAAATGCTGAAGGGAACACAGTAAACCTAACGTTATAAACAGAATATAGTTGGTTTTTAAAACAAAATAACATAAAGAAATGTGAAATTTTCAAAGAAGTTTTTATTTTTTATTTTAAAGGGATCTTCGACAAATAAATTTCATGACTCAATCAATCCAAAATATGAGTACGTAAAACCAATATTTGTCAAACATAGCACACTCGATGGTCTCTGGAAGGTAAGATATGGTCTGAGCATGACTCAACTAAATAACATGTTCAGCTGAGCCATTTACCTGTACGGCCTCGACTGATTCATGTTGTAGTGGAAGTGGTAGTCGATGCTCACGTTGAAATAAAACATTTCTTTGACGTCATTGACCTTTTCCATAATTGGTGGACCGATCTGAAGACAATAAAGGTTTAAGTCAGTACTTTTTATTTTTATCAATTTCTAATTTCACGTATCGTCTTATTAAAAATAAAACATTATATTAAATTCATGGAAATGTGTGTGTGTATGTGTCTATGTGTGTGTCTGTCTCTCTCTCTCTCTGTGTGTGTGTGTGTAACATTATAAAACAAAAATGAAAGTCATTATTTTAAAAATAATTTTTGTATTTCAATTGCAGCTAAATTTCGTATCGCTAATATCCTACAAACCTTTTCAATAACTAATTGTTTTATTGCATCGGTAATCAGACACAGGAGCTCCCCGATTCTGGCCAGGTTACACACATGGCTCACCAGCGTCACGATGCCACAGATGAAATCAAATATACCCAAGGCGTCACAGCAGCTGTTGTAACCGTCTTCAAACGCCTGCAGTCCCGCACATTTGGTATAAAATAAAGTGTGTTTTTTTTTCAAATGCGTATGAAAAAAAACAACAACACAACTTCTTTAAGAAATTACATTATATCTTCATGATGAATTTCATACTTATTTCTTTGAGATGAAGGGAAGAACCATTGTTTAAGTTTAGTGAAGAGCGGCAAACTTTTCACATAACAAGTCAATGAATTTTGATCTTTTAAACACTACGAAGGCATTCCTTTCAAATAAATTCAAAATATTACATTCATGGAAAAGAACTGACCCAAACTAAAGATGCAAAATACTTAGGAGTCTTAATAAATGAGAAACTGTCATGGAATCCCCATGTCAATGAAGTTATTAAAAAATCAAACAAAACCTTAGGCTTTATAAAAAGATACTTTAACAAATGTAATAAAGATATAAAACTAAAATGCTACCTCACTTTGGTGAGACCTGTACTAGAATATGCATCTTCTGTATGGGACCCATCCACCAAAGAAAACATTGATAAACTAGAACAAATTCAAAAAAGAGCTGCCAGATTCATTACTGGAGAATATTCGAAACTGACAAGAATAACACCATTAGTTAAATCATTAAACCTTGAAACACTAGAGGATAGAATAACCAAAAGCAAAGTAGTAATCATACATAAAGCAATTAATTCTAATTTAGAAATACAACACAAAGATAACTTAATACAACCCTCAGATAGACAAGAATAAAAACACCTTTCTTATTCCGTATGCAAGAACAAACACATACAAGTTTTCCTTCTTCCCGTCCGGAATTCGGGCGTGGAATGGGTTGCCTGAAGAATCCAGGAAAACCAACACTTTATCAGCATTTAAATCTCTAATAAAAATGCAGGACTAAACACAAACCATAGATAAGCGTAGGACGCAATAATCTTCTGTATAGAAGGAGCGTCTGTAAACAAATAAGATAAGATAAGATAAAATGATTTTTTAACACAGCGATGATATGTTTTTTTTAAATTGAACTGTATCATCCTGTATCGACAAGACCAAGGAAAATGAGAACGTGAAAAGCAATTGAATGTAACAGATGAGTTAAACACACCGGTGCGCTGTAACTAAAAATAAAACAAACCATAATGCATTTGTTCCGTTAAATTAAAATTCAAAAACCTTTTTACATTTTCTGTATGGCTGCCCCATCCTTTCGTTGCAGACATCCGTCATGCCAGCCAACCACTGGAAGACTCGACCGATCGTAGAGACGATCTCTTGCATGGCGCGAAGCAGGCATTTGAACGCGTCTCGGATTTTCCCAGCAAATTTTTTAATATGCTCCATCATTGTCCTTAAACCAAGAAAAAAAGTAAAAAAAAACCTAGTGTGTCATTTTAACACACTTTAAAGAGAATGTGTTGATATTATTCATTGCAGGTTCATAAAAAAAGTCTCCTTACCCAAACTATTCAACATATTAAATTTGATCTCGCCAAGCACATATTATTGTATTCCGAGGCGTTACTAGGGGGTTGTGGGGGGATGGGGGGGGGGTGCGCACCACACCTGGTGACACCAAAATGTAAAATTATGTGCTTTCCCGTTGTTTGGCTTTAGTCGTTGTAACTATAACTGTATGTATACTTCTTTATGTAGGCGTTCTCACAGTACATAATCTTGTGCACAATAATTCACTGAAGAGCTTGTTTATCCAAAACAACTTTAATATATATTATGTACATAGAAATATCATTTGAGGTAATACAACGTGGAAATCTTGAGGCGCACACATACATAACCTCCTTCCTTGCCGGAAGTCTCTTCACAACTCTTTTCCCAATCCTTTCAACCAATAGGAATGCTCCTTTCTTCCCGCGTCCACCATTCATGTGACCTTACGTCACAAAATTATGTTAATCAGATGTGACAGTCGTGAGGGGGGGGTTGTCTCAATGAGCTAACGCAGTGGGTGACATCAACCCTAGTGACGCCCCTGATTTTATTACTTACATAATCATATGAGTTATCACTTGAAATCTTCTGTTTAACTCATATTTTTTTCCTGTTTAATTTGCACAAAGAGATGATTGTGCCAAGATCTTGTCTTAAGTTCTCTTCGCGCCTTAAGATTTACACACGTAAAGCTAACTCTAAATCTACAATTACGGTTACGACAAAATCAATCAAATTGATTGCATTAAAGGTTTTG
Organism: Ampullaceana balthica; assembly: GCA_944989445.1. Taxonomy (NCBI): domain Eukaryota; kingdom Metazoa; phylum Mollusca; class Gastropoda; family Lymnaeidae; genus Ampullaceana; species Ampullaceana balthica. Next base: position 57,117 of record CALYLW010000232.1, on the reverse strand, counting down.
ATATGCCCAAGTTTATTCCGAGAATGACCTGGATCTGTTTCAAAGAACTGCCCATACATCTATAAGTTGTCCCTATAAACAGCGATAGTTTGACTTATTGGTTGGACACCACCTACCACTATAATTTGTCCTTATAAACAGCGAGAGTTTGACTTATTGGCTGGACACCACTTACCTGATGCCATCTATTACAGCCAGGAGAGGAGAGGCAGCGTTTTCCAAAAGTTCTCTGGTCTCGTTCAGCGCCATACTCTGACCACACGTGACGGCATTAGACAGCACGTCCATGTTATGAGAGAAGTTCTGGACTGGATGGTTCAAGACAAGTACCATGGCGTACATCAGAAGAAATGATCTGAAATAAATGTTTGGTTTACATCAGAAGAAATGAACTTAACACAACTACATCGTGCATTCAACTGCAGAAATGAACTTGAAATTTACTAGGTGTATACGAGTTGTTATTTTTTAAGCCATTAAATCACAATATAAGCCTTTTTTAAAATTGTCTTTCAAGATTTGAGTCGCTAATAAATTCAAAAAAAAATCTTTAAAATGGAATTGTTACGGCCTTAATTGGTAGACTTTATTTAATCCACACATGGTTGCATGTTGTTACATTGTGCCTAAGACACGTGCACGTTTGTTTTGTTTTGAGATATGTTTCTATTGCGGGGTACTCAGTGCTCAAGAGCGTAGATTTCTCAATGTAATTTTACTCAGAACTACGAGTAGTACTTGATGAAAAGAAATCTCACTAACTCTCAGCGGGTGGTCTGGGATGCACCAAAGACACACTTTTTTACAATCTGTACGTGGTTTCATACGAGTTGAAATAAATTGGTAGGTTATATATAAAAGTAATAGACAAAAACTTAATTTTGCAAACCTTCCTTTGCTGGAACAAAAGTTGGGCAGTGCGAGGTAGACGATACAACGAACTCCAACAAAAAATGCCATCCCGAGTGACAGGAAACAGCCCAGAAAAATGCAGAGAACCAGGGCAAACTCCATGTTTGCTTCAAGCTGAAAATTTAGTTAGTTTTCAATTTAAAAAAAAATAATTTTCTTAAAAATTGTAAAATGTTAATTACATCTTAAAGAACTCTTGAAATGTTATTAAACATATTATAAACTTTTAGGTTTATTTTAGAAATTTATTAAAACATATTGAATTCTTTCTGTTACAATAAAAAAAAACTCCTAAATTTAAACTAGCCTCACTGCAGTAAACTATTCGATATAATTTACGCATCCTGATACAAAATTTATATTTCAAAATCAGATCCATCGTAACCACTAACCTGCATGCAGAGAAAGAAGTAAATCCCCATGGATAGCAACAAGCCAAATAGAAATCCCAGAAAGTTTTTCATTAACGTGTTCGGGTAGAATCCGTCCGTGCAGCATTTAAACCCAAAACTTCCAGGTGCACAGCAAAATTCTCTGTGGGTAGTGAAAAAAATCATTAAAATTGTTATCAACGTTATCATTAACCGATGTTTAATATAGAACTGAGAAACAAGACAAAAGTAATGACACGAATAAACTTTCCTAACATTTAAAGTAAGAATAAATCATTTAGCACTGACGAAGTGAAGGAATCTACAAATTTACGACATTTTACCCGACTGACGACACTCCTACACAGCAGGGACAAAACGTTCTGCACATCAGCTCCCTGAAGACGGACGACATGTGATCGCAGCACTTCTGAGACCAGGTCTGTTCGGGTGGGAGACCCACCATCTCACGAATGGTGTTTACTTTCGCTTTCGCCATCCTCTTCAGGATCTTTCTCACCCTTAATGCCTTCATTATAACTTTAGCTTGCGCCATAGTGGTTTTTTTTGTTTTTGTTGTCAGTAAGCTTGAATGCGATAAAGATTCTTTTCCGAATTTAATACAATCGTTTCTTGCTACACAATATGTGGATTTTGAAGCAGGTTTTTTAGAGGAACTAATTTAAGCGTAAACATTGATGACGTAATTCCTAAAAATATAATATATTATCATTTAGAAAAAGGATATAGGAAAGTGTTGATAAAAGAAATAATAAAATGGTATGTATGCGGTATTCCAGGGAAAATAAATAGAAATGAAAAGTTTCACTAAACTTTATTGTTAGCTTTAGAATGTTCCAGTTTAACTCCAGTAGTTGTTATCCCACGTTTATCTTTAAATTTAAGTTTTAAAAAAATAATTTTTTGCTATAAAGCATTATTGTGACTGTGAGTAGCATGTACTTTGAATAATGTACAACAGATGGGCTAAAACGATCAGTTTTATAATTAATCTCAGCCTTATATGAACTATTTGATATGCAATCGAGGCTATTGTCAGGGACCGTCTTAACGCATAGGCCCGTTGGGCATTTGCCCAGGGGGCCCACGAGCATAGGGGCCCCATGGGAATATGTTTATTTATATATATTATGTATATTTATTTTTTATTCCTTCGGCGGAGGGGCCCAACACTATTTCTTTGCCCGGGGGCCCAAACTGGTGTAAAGACGGCTCTGGCTATTGTGTCATGTTTTAAGAACTGGTCTTTCATGGAACACCAGTCAGTCTGTTTCTCTTTTGCCTGGATGAATTGTCCGGTCATATTTGACTTGGCCTACTTGTAATATGGACCAATCAGTTATAGATATGTTATCACATGTAACAGGGCACTTTCATTTTTCTTCTTTTGCTGTTGATTTAAAAACGCCCTCTTCCTTAGCGTGTATCATACTCTTAATTAGCATGTGTATGATACTGTACGCAAACCACATTCTGACACTGTGTGGAGCAAGGAAACGGTTATAATATGTAAGTTTTTTATTTCCTGAAAAAATAATTCACCTGACAGGTTTCTCCATATTCAATTCTGAAACAGAAAATTTAAGACACAATAAAATGATTATATCTTATTTTAAATAGCAAAGACTATTTTCCCGGAGATTAAAACAATGAAAAATTTTGACTAAAAAGTTGTTTCTTGTTAAGATCTTAGGGGACATTGCGCCATTAAATCGATACTATTTAAATTTTGATAAATATTTTTCATATTATTAAATTCATGAAACTATATCCATAAACGTTAAAAAAATTCCATCATATATTGGACTAAAACACCTAAAACCTAGTCCCTTTCCTCGGTGATTTTCACACTGAAACAACTGCTCCTGATTACTTTTATGTTGTTTTGTCAAAAGTCACGGGATCTTAAGTAGAACTTGGGCATGCAATAAATATACACACCTGTTCTATAATTTCGATAAGGTGATAATGTCATCTGTGGACTAGGCTGGAAGGCTACACATCAGATACGGGAAATGTAACTGCAAGTTATACGCTTTAAAACAAACACGTGCTGTAAGTAGCTTACAGATAAGCTCTCTATCTTCGCGGTTGTTAACGTTGTTTGAAGTCTCTTCATCCTTTCGACAGGCGTAAGATGGCGTTGCCGGGTGCTCACAAGACAGTTACAAAATGGATTCTGTTAGCTACTGTAGTCCTGTGTCCGGTCATTGCACGGGAATGTGTCAAAGTTGACGCTTGCAGTTGTAAATATGATGATGAAATCGGAGCCGTGGTCAATCTTCGGCCATTGGCCAGCTCCAACGGGATGCCCTTGTAGGTGCCTAATGTTTTGATGTTTTTTTAAATTTTAATTTTGATATAAACACCTTTTTTAATAGATTTTCGGAGTTCTATATATCCTGTCAAGTGTAAGCAGTTTGTTTCCTTGTACCGTATATGAAATTATGAATATTTAAGAGAATTGTTGTAAAATGCAAGAACGCAGTTGGGTGTTTATATAGCATGAAGAAAAAGAATTCAATAAAATAAAATAATAAACGTGTGTGTGCCTTAGCAATCAGGTTCAGGCTAACTGGCAAAATATTTCAATTTTTTTTACCCAATAGATGTTGTGCAGATTGCAGATTAAGATCAAGCTGTAGCCGTAACAAGGTTTGCTTAGCCATTTCAAGTGAATCTCATGTGTTTATAATTTAGCGCCGTCGATTGTGTGGTGGTGTCCGAGTTTTTTTACAAATTAATAACAGGCTTACGTGAATAGCATCTGTGTACTTTAGCATTGCTATAAAGCTGTTTATAATTAACAACGGTATAAAAATTATAACAAATATTTAAAAATCAGTTATCGTGTCTATATCGCGTCATCAAGACCCGCTGCACTTTAGGTTTCGGCTGTTGCCCTCAACCCTTTCTCATGAAACGTCGAAGAGCCTAGCAACTCTCTCTCATCACAGTTGAAACGTCGGGAAGTCAAATGCGCACACATATTTTAGAGAAATAACAGTAGGTCCTATTTGGGCTCTATGAATGCGTAGTGACCCCACGAAGCATTAAATATATGATTATTTGTAAATTACAGTTTATTGTGTCAATTAATAGTTAACATGAAAATAGTTAATATTTTTCTCAAGGAATGTATAGTTTTAATGTGCGCTGTTATAAATTTGTGACAACTTTGTAATACCACTCGTGTTCTTCAAATTTTAATTTTTTTTAAAGTTTCGAATTTTTAAAAAATAGCGTTATAGGTTCACGAGTTACTTTTTGTCTGTAAAGAAATGAAAAAGAGATAACAAAATGTGATTGGTAATTTTTGAGCTGCACATTTAATCTTGGTGCCTATTTTGATTTTTTAAAAACATAGCCTGGATAATGATTTTTTTTAAAAAATCACGTGACTTAAACATGAAGATGAATGAAACCATTGACCCACACATTGAATATCATTAGAGTATCATTAGAATATACTTTGAATATCATTAGAATACCACCAGAAGGTATTGACCCACGCATTGAATATCATTAGAAGATCATTTGAATATCATTAGAATATACCACCAGAAGGTATTGACCCACACATTAAATATCACTAAAATACCACCAGAAGGTATTGACCCACAAATTGAATATCATTAGAATACCACCAGAAGGTATTGACCCACAAATTGAATATCATTAGAATACCACCAGAAGGTATTGACCCACGCATTGAATATCATTAGAAGATCATTTGAATATCATTAAAATATACCTCCAGAAGGTATTGACCCACACATTATATATCACTAAAATACCACCAGAAGTTATTGACCCACAAATTGAATATCATTAGAATACCACCAGAAGGTATTGACCCACAAATTGAATATCATTAGAATACCACCAGAAGGTTTGAGATTGTTAAATTCGTATTTCAGGTTTTTGGATCACGCTGGTAAAGATGGAGCCTTTTATTCTTACAATCCATGCCTGCCATTTAACGAGGGTCTGTGTAAGGACAGTGCGGTAAGCAGGATTTGGTAGAAGAAAACATTTACAGATTTAATGTACAGAATCATTTCAATTTAGAAGACTTGGGAATTCTTTTTGATCAATACATTAAAAAAATCTGCTTTGGAAACGTTTTGATTGAATAATCCTAGAATAATGGACAAGTTTACATTTTATTCTGGGTTTGCTTATTTTCGCCTTTGGGAGCTTTATCGTTGAGACAAGAACATAGTAATGAAGACAGAAAAATAAGCACATATTCAGAAATAATAAATATAACTTCTTCTGACGCTTTGTTAACTTTATAATTGATTGCATTTATATGACAACATATCTAGGACAACGTGTATTCTAGAACATCTTTTGGAAGACATTTATTTTCAGAAAATAATCTTAGTTTTTTTTTAAAGAACAGTTATTTAAAATTAATGAAATTTATGTTTAATTACACATTAAATATATCGCCTGGATTTCATTTTCCTGTACATGTTCTTTCTGTATAAAATTTAATACTTAAGTTGTTTGTTTTTTTTTAACGAAAAGAAAAACGTTGTTTTATGTGGTAGATTTGCAAACGGGATGGCGCTAATGGCACAACGTCTTCACTTGCTGACCAATCCAAAGTCAGCTTCCATGCCAGTGAGGCTGGGCGTAAGATTGAAGTGACCTACCCTTCCCTGAGTGGTCTTGGCACGTAAGAAAGGATTTGATCATTTCAAGAAACAAAACTAATTATAGTGAAAATCGTTGGCCACAAAACTGAGAGGACTGACGTCTTTTTCATGCAAAAAAAAATGTTGTTAAAAGGATATTAGAAAATACATATTAGTTTTTCGGAACCGTATTATTATTTCGTGTAACCCAATGTTTCTTCGTAAATGTTTTCATGTTAAAGTATTTCACTGTAAAAGTATACACACTACACAGTACTACACACACATGTTTTTAGGAAGTGATCATTTTTCCATATACAAAATTGCCCTTTCTTATGAATTCCACATTTAATCATTTAGTTATTTATTCTTAATTTGTTTTTAAAAAGTCTTCATAACTCACGAAATTCCATCAATTTTAAACATTTTTTTGTGTGCATGAGAAAATCAAGCGTTAAAACTGAGTGAAATTGTTTAGAATTCTAAAATTTCCCCCAATTAACTTCACTTGGTTTCTTTTAAACATTGTTTCCAATACGTTGCATGCAAATTATGATTCAGTTTCACATTTGTTCAAATGTATTTCTTTGTTACGTAATTCCGTTTTCCCCTTACCCAACAGACTGAATTTCGTGACGTACACTTGCCTAGAGCAGCAGGACCCGCCACTGTTCACAGCTTTTGGCTATGAAAACACCACCCATCAATATGTTCGTAACTTTGCCATTTACTCTCTAACGTAACTTTATTCACCACAATATGTACTGTTGTCTGATTCACACCATTCATAATATCCTCCCAAAAGAGTGTAAAATATAACGAAAATTTAGCCATTATGCACCTGATATCACGGGCAATTGCAGTTTGTAGATTTATCTGACTTATCTGTTTTATGAATGAAAATCTGTTTTTAAAGAATAAGTTTCAATATCACATTATCTGAAAACGTCAAATAACAATTCCCGCGCCTGTCCTAACAATTGTACCCACATGAAATCAGTGCTATACTGAATTTCGATTGGTCGAAATCCCGATCTAGTGAGGTAACGGGTTATATTTCAAAAGTAGGGGTAGCTAACCAGAAAAGTCTTGAGGGCCGATTTGATAAAGAGTAAATATTTGTCAGACGCTATTAAATTATAATTTAATTTAGAATATTAAAATAAACACCCCTTTAAGGGTGTATACCATCCTGATATGTTAGTCTGTTAATAACTCAAAATACGAAAAAAAAAGAATGAAACTAAACCAATGTGAATAAAAAATTGATCAGTTTATTTTGGAGGTAAATCTGGCAACCACATTTCGCTACATTTAATGTCCTTGGTTTCATGTGGCTCTTTAGTCGACCGCCGCCAAATCTGTAAGATCCTATACGAAATTCGGATGAAATTTCTAGTACTAAGAAAGATACAGTTACCTAAATAATCATATGAAAGCAGTTTTCGTTGACTTACATAACGTAGTATTGTTTAGTTTAAAAAAAAATTCAAGCCATTTTCCTTGATAATTTAAATTAAGCAACACCCCATTTCTCAGCTTAACTTTTAGTTGTCTTTTTATAATTGTTACATTGATGACACCCACAGCATTTTCAAGTTGACACCAAATGTGCATGTGACAATGGATGTTACGTGGCTCCTGACAGCGGAGGGCTTAGTGCTGGATCAGTCTTACTCATTATGTGAGTGCTTCTATCATAATATCGTTCATTAGTCTTATCGAGTACAACAGTCAATTTCAACCCACAGCAACAAACCAAGGTTACCTCTTATGCATAAAAATAATAATAATTATTATTAAAAAAAACACCAATCCAAACAATAAAAAAGGTGCACAATAAAAATCTATACCAAATACTCTAACTAACGATTAATAAAGTTCAAAAGAAAAAACAAACAAACAATGGACACATCTACACATGCCAAACAGTATTCTGAGACTAGCTTTATCCCCGGATCTGGACATTTAACATGGTCATAAATAGGGCTGTCAATATTGTTAAAAATGCTACCCGGGTACCCGTCCAAATTTCGAACGGGTACCCGGGTTACCCGATCGAAATATCACATAATTTTCCCCGTCATGACCGCTATACAATGCTATCTAGCCACCTTCCATGCACTTCATCTCACACAGTAGCCACAAGGCCGACGTCTTAGGAGCCGTACATAAATGACGTCAAGGGATTTTGGCCGATTTTACCCCCCTCCCCCCCCCGTCACAGGTTGTCACAAAAACTTAGAGACCCCACCAATATGACTGCCCCCCCCCCATACTTCATTTTTGAAAATGAGCATGTTTCAAATAACTTAATTCTCATTTAATTTTGTATTTAATGTGAAGTTGAACTCTAAAAATCAATACACGCTTAAATTCATGTAAAACGTCATTAAATAATTTGTAAGTAATCACATATTTCATTGGAACTTTTATTTAAAGTTGCGCATTTTGATGTGACGTCACATTTATTCTTGAACACATCCCTCCCCCTCGTCACAAATTATGTATGACGCCCTCCTCCCCTAGGTGCGTAACGTCATTTATGAACGGGCCCTTTTCCATCTTGCACTGTTAGTAAGTAATTAATTGACTTTAAAAACTTAAAAATTTTGGTGTATTATTAAAATCCCGTTGACAGATACTTCTCCTTAGACGTATTTCACAGCATATTTTTGAAACAAAAATTTTCATTTCATACATGTAAATTGTTTCGCGAGTCGTAAATTAAACACAAAAAAGCCGCATGCCAACCGAAGTTTGGTTAATATAGACATTGAAGCCACATTTTCACGGGTACCTGGGAGGAATTTTACTACCCGGGTAATCTCACGGCAACGGGTACCCGGGTCCCGGGTACCCGTTGACAGGCCTAGTCATAAATGCGGTTCCTTTACCCCACACAATCTTAGGACATTTCTATCCAATCACATTGCGAAAATTCTTCTTGTTTCTAATTAATTATCGATGTCTGACAACGTGCGACACATTTCCTCGCATTGTTGTAGCAATGAAAATGGTAGTTAGGAAGAAAAATATGAAGGCCCAAAAAATAATGTCCCAATTTTACTCAATCAAACTAATTATTTTCAATTACCACATCAAAGTTTCGAGGAGTTAACATTTTTTGTTAAGACTTTTTTTATGTTGTGCGGAATAAAAATAAATGACAACATTGTGTGTTTTGGTGAGCACATTTATAGTACATTAAGTATGCTAACATGTCAACTGAAAACAGAAAAAAAGGAAAGTTAACCTATTTGAAACAAGTTTGAAGAGGAGAATATAAGAATAGTCTTTTGAATTTCTTTCAGATTTTTTGTTCTCATCTTTGTGTATCTGTTGCTCGGCTTCATTCACGGCAACGTCAGCAGAAGTATGTCAGGTTGCCAAGCCTTGCCCCACTACGACTTCTGGGCTGGATTTCCAGGGCTGGTCAAGGTAAGCACCTTAAATAAGACTAGCTCACCGCTTAACGCAGCGCACACCATTAAATATAAATTTACAAAAATCTGGCCTATTAAGTAGATTCTTTTTTTTTAAAATAAAAAAACCCTAGTGCTTTACATTAAAATTTCTATTAGGGTAGTCTCAAGAGCAAATGTTATGTATAATAGAACTGTTCTTTAAAGCGGGTTTCAATCTCGTAATAGATCTACATGTTTCCATTGATTGTTATTATGCACTTTAATTAAAAGCGTGTTTTGAAGAGTAAATTTCTTGATGTTTAATTATTGACGTTCTATCACTGTTTAGCGGGTATATAGTGGGTTTTGTTTTGTTGTTGTTTTATCATTAAATTTTGAAGAGAATAAAGTCACTTGAACTTGATATTCTGTTGGTACGGATCTGAAATCATGATATATCCAAGACTTTAAAGAGATGTTGTTAGTTAGCTCTTATAAAGTATAATGTTTAAGGAAATGACTTAAAAGCTGCTTGTTTCTTTCAGGAGGGAGTTTTCTTCACCTTCAGATGTGGCTCGTCGCGGACCAGCGTTACGTCATACGATGAAGTGTAAATAAAAAAATATTGTAAATAAAGAGTGTGTGAAATTGTTTATTATATATATATATATTCTATTTGTGTTTTACTGTGAGTGTGTGTGTGCATTGAGAATGTTAGAACTGTTCATATCAATGTTATTTCAAAGCACCGGAAACACTTGGCCGTCAATGGAAAAGCGGCGACGATTGTTCAAGCTAAAAATAAATAATGTGCTGTGAGAGACGTGTTTGTTGTGTTGGGATTGTATGAGCATGAGAGTTGACTGAGAATGGAGCTCGTGATTTGTATTGTGATGTGAACTCGTGCGCGTGTGTTGTGAACTCAGAGAGACTGGCTATAAATGGAATGTTAAGGCAATTAAATAGGTTGTTGTAACACAGACCACAAGCTGTTGTCTTGATTTTTGCAGTATTGATTTACAGTTAGACTATTACATAGTGTAAGAAGTGCCTCAAGACTATTACATAGTATCAGAAGTTGACCAAAGGATCAAAACTGCTACTATTAAATGCTGGTCCACAGCTTCAGCATAGGACGAAATCTTATCCCATTCCCGCCTAAAAAACAACGAGGCCATGACAGGCTGATCATCACAAGGGCACAATACAGGAGCTGCTGTTCCTGCCAAGGACAATTAGTGACTGGAACAAGCTGATTTGACCGGATCATTTATTGTTCTCATTACACAATTTGTTTGTGTATTTTGTATTTTATATATATATATATATATATATATATATATATATATATATATAATATATATATATATATATATATATATATATATATATATATATATATATATATATTAGGGCTGTTAACGATTAATTAAAATTTAAAAGTTAACTTTCGAAAAATTAACGATTAATTTATCGTTAATTTCGATTAAAGTGAAAAAATGAAATATATGGTGTCATAAGTTGAATTTATTAAACGTAATTGTCGAAAATCAAAATAACACTGTAATGTCTTCATTAATTGACATCTTTTAACCAACAACGCAAACAGACACGTGTATTGACATTATTCGGTTCAAGAGATGAGCGGGTCTTATTGACGATATAACCAGCCGAGCTGAACAATCGTACGCATAGCTTTAGAATGTCTCAGCTGAAGTTTCTGATACTGTAGTGGATATTTAGTTTCCAGGTGATATGTAAGTGAAGTGTTAGAACCATGGTAGCAATGTTCCAATTAAGCAGCGTGGCTGCGCAGCTATTTCGCCGACGCCAGTCACGCCACGTAGAAATTTAGAATCACCGGCAGCAAATTTGGTAAAATATTGAACAAAAAATGGACGTCATGCAACTTTGCACACAATTTTTTTTAAAAACCTTTGCACACGGACCAACGAAGCTTAGACTTAGAGGGAACACTGTATGGTAGGCAAAAGATTTCTCTTAATGGACTCATAACCTTTATCAACATTTTGAACAGTCACGTCAGTCAATAGTCTAAAACCAAAATGTTCGTGTAATCGTCCGGAAATTAGTTTATATTTATCGGCCGAAATAGTTTTCTTTTTGACTTCCAGTACATTTAAAAGTGGTGGGTCGATTAATCGTTAAAAAAATTTAATCGTTAAAAATATTTAACGATTAATCAAGAGATTAATCGATAATTTCCGCAGCCCTATTGTATATAATGTCCTATAGTACTTCAAGTATATCAACCCAAGAGGCTGATAATGGTCCGATTAATTTTCTCCTTTTTGTGTGTAAGCGAATTCGTGTGACTGCACGTGCGCTTGTGTGTTAAGTATAACTATAAACATATAATGGTTATGTTATATTCATGACCACATTGAATAATGAATCAGTAGAAGGGGACGTCCATAAAGTACGTCACGCTCCACAGGGGTGATGGGGTGTAAGAAAGTGTGACAATTTGTGACAAGGGGAGAGGGGGTTGGGATCCAGCGATGTGTGACGTCACGGTGTTTTATATTAAATTTTGATGATTGTGTTAATAAAAACACAATTTTTGTTCGAAAGTGTGACGTACTTTAGGGGGGGGGTCCCAGATTTGTGACAGTTTGTTACAGGGGGAGGGGGAGTTAAAAATGGTAAAAAAATAGCGTGACGTACTTTATGGACGGCCCCAAGATAGTCCCATCACGATTAAAAGTCTTAGGAGTTAGGAGATCATTGAAAAAATCTTCAGTAAAGCTAGGCGCTTATTTATTTATTTATTTAGTTTTTTCGTTTTCTTATTTCAATTTGAAATTTCTTTGTTAAAATATTAATAATAAGAGTTTTTCTGTGGCATCTCACGGTACAAACCACAAGACGCCATCATGAAACGGAAGTCATCTTGGACAAATTCTCCTAATGGACTCTGATACCGCATAGTGCTAACAAAATGTAACTCTCTGACTCCCCAATTATTCCCTTATTGCTCAGCACCACAACAAACAAGTTGTGCGAAAAACTCGAACATCATGACAATGGTAAAATGAATTGTTTCCTTTAAATAACACAATTTTTTATTTTTATTCTTTCAAACTTTATTTTAACTTGAGCGATTAAAAAATGCAAGGAAATATTTTATAAGTAACATAAGGAACGCCGCTAAAAACTGAGATGGACGCATTAACGCCCAATGGTAATAAACCCCTAATTCAAGAGTTGTAAGTCAACGGTACTTTTGTTAATCGCCACAGAGTTGAGTTTCCTGGGTTTATTGTTTACTGTATAGAATAACATCGACAAGTTTGAATATTAAAAGTTTCTTCTTTGTCCGGACATTTAAATGTTTACTTTATAAAAAATTGTAATTTAATTAAAAACAATTAATTGTTTTGTACAGAATTTTATATCACGATATGCCAGCCAGAAATTTTCAATGCATCGTTATCACACATCTTAACACCTCGTCATTTTTAACTATACTACAATAGCTTACAACGTAAATGAGTGATTTTATATTTAGTAGTCCAAGAAATCACAATCTGACACAAATCCGGATCTCATTTTCGCCACGAGCTAAAGGAAGAGAAATCTGCGTCGAGTGGCGACAATCCCTTGTGTGAGTAAAGACAGAAAATTAAGTAGCCGTTAAATTCAAGTAAGGTTAGATTGATGAAACGATTATGAAATTATATAATTCTCCGATGTGAACGTGTCTCAGGTGGTTTGTGCCAGGAAAAAAACGGCACTTGATCAAATAAAAGTTTTATCTTAAACGTGATATCTGAGTGAATGTGATTATGTTAATTATATAATTTTAAAAGAGAACACGCTTTATTTTTATAAAGTTTGCTTGTTATAAATTTACAAGGACATTGTTGAGGAAGGTTAAATTAAACTAACTTTGTGTAAGTACTTGTTACATTTTAGTAGAAGTCACAATTTCGTGCATTCTGAAACTGTTTTATAATCTCTGACACAAACTGCTCAGCTCCGTTGCCATGTTCCTCGTCCTGATGCTGTCATTGGTGATGGTCGCTGCGTCTGCGTGGTTTTTCTTTAGGAGCTTCTACCCCAGGATTCAACCAGCATACCCACCAACACCTTACACGACACCTAGAGGTAAGTATCCTCTCGTGTGAGGCTTGGATTGGAGCACTCTGATGTCAGGATGACAGTCGTAGAGAGCTGGGACAAACCAGCAACATTGATAGGAAATTCAGCATTAAAAAAAAAGGGGGGGGGGTTTAACTATCCAGTGGTGGGACATTAGCATTGAGTGGTACGGCATTAGCACTGAGTGGTGGGACATTAGCACTGAGTGGTGGGACATTAGCATTGAGTGGTGGGACATTAGCATTGAGTGGTGGGACATTAGCATTGAGTGGTATGACATTAGCATTGAGTGGTGGGACATTAGCATTTAGTGGTGGGACATTAGCACTGAGTGGTGGGACATTAGCACTAAGTGGTGGGACATTATCACTGAGTGGTGGGACATTAGCATTGAGTGGTGGGACATTAGCATTTAGTGGTGGGACATTCATTGAGTTGTGCGACATTAGCACTGAGTGGTGGGACATTAGCACTGAGTGGTGGGACATTAGCACTGAGTGGTGGTACATTAGCAATGAGTGGTGCGACATTAGCACTGAGTGGTGGGACATTAGCACAAAGTGGTGCGACATTAGCATTGAGTGATGGGACATTAGCACTGAGTGGTGGGACATTAGCATTTAGTGGTGGGACATTAGCACTGAGTGGTGGGACATTAGCACTGAGTGGTGGGACATTAGCACTAAGTGGTGGGACATTAGCACTGAGTGGTGGGACATTAGCACTAAGTGGTGGGACATTAGCACTGAGTGGTGGTACATTAGCAATGAGTGGTGGGACATTAGCACTGAGTGGTGGGACATTAGCACCGAGTGGTGCGACATTAGCATTGAGTGGTGGGACATTAGCACTCAGGGGTGGGACATTAGCACTGAGTGGTGGGACATTAGTACTGAGTGGTTGGACACTGTTCTTATACTTAGAACATAGTCGAAGAAGGTATTTAGAAACATAAAAATTTTTAAAAAGCTTTTACCAGCGGAAGAAACAAGAAACAACCTTGAAATAGAAATGAGTAAAGAAAAAAAACATAACACAGCTTGTAGAAAAATGTGATTGAGTAGAAGACTACAAAATAAAACACCATTTATAAGGCAAATAATTTACTACAAGTACTATCCAACTAATATGAAAGTCTAAATTAAACAACTAAAAAGACATAATTAAACAACTAAAAAGATATAATTCATCCAAAAGTAAATTAACATTGGTATTTTAACACGTAACAACAATTTGAAAGAAACACTGATTTAGGCGTCAAAGCGATTTTTAAAAAAATTCATATTTAAGATTCAAAACTTTGAAATGTACTGGTTTTAAAAACATGAGATAATGACCTAATTTATAACAAGTGGTGGCTACATAGATCCTACATGTGGAAGAAAATCAGAAACCCCGAGCCTAATGCTCTTCATGGGTCTTCCTGGAAGACACCCCCCCCCAGCTATCTGGTCCTCTCCCCCAAAGAACGTAACAGCTGGGAACCTCCCCCCCCCGGAGCGGTCGCTTTCTTAAGCGGCCACCTGGGCATTCAGGACAGAAAGTCCAAGATGCCTCCCACTAAGTTTGACCTCACAAGGAGGGGTGGAATTTCGCAACTACGACCTGCTACCACTTTGGGCGCCCCCCCGGCAAAGCACACGAGTCTCAATAGTTAGGACCGCCGCTAAGCGGGGGATCATCAATGACCTACCTAGGGTGCACCCCCCCCCCGTTGGAAGGTTTCCTCAGAGCTGGCGTCCGCTGCGTTCTTCGCGGTTCCTTTTGCTAATCCGTACTGGCGCTCCTGGCCCTAAACGGGCACCGCTCAATGGCGTTGCTTGTAAAATGAGAGGGACGAAACGGTCGCTTCGGAATAACCCGAGCCTCAACGCCTACCTAGTTAAATGGTAGGCTCTTCACGAAGGATGCATGAAAACACCAAGAAGGGATATAATTAGAACTCAACTTGTGTACGCCAAAAACCAATTGTGAACAACATTTCTTGACTTGGTGGCCATTTTCATGGCTTTTACATAATTTTGAGGACATCATCTTTTAGAATGTGAACATTGCATGAATGATAAGCACGTAGTTAAAATAAGAAGGTAGTTTGGACCTTAAATGGATAATATGGATCAAAAGAATATAGTTTAAAGGGTGACAAGAATTTTTGGATTATTGAATTTTGAAAGAAAATAAACAACTCCGTAAAAACAAAGTTTTTGACTATAAATCCCTTATATATGAGACAGAACTAAAAGTATTGATTATGTTCAAAAGTGACAAACATTTACAGACTGAAACCAAATTATCTCCCTTGGCTTTAAAACTAGGTCAAAACTCTAGCAGACGACGACCAAACATTCTAAATAGTGATTTATATAGATAAAATAAAAATGCATTAATTTAATTCGTTCGATCGATCTGAAATTTTGATACGATGCATTGTTAGGTAAGACGGGTCCATGTGCCAAATTTCAGCTCGATGGCTTCACTGGAAGTGGGTGATTTTCAACTTTTGTTTGTCCGCGGGCGGACGGGCGTCGCGGTCGAGGGACGACGGTCGACGAACGACGAATGAGACGGCGGTGAAGTTAATATAAGGGATTTAATTAAACAACCCCGTAAAAAAAAAGTTTTTGACTATAAATCCCTTATATATGAGACATAACTAAAAGTATTGATTATGTTCAAAAGTGACAAACATTTACAGACTGAAACCAAAGTATCTCCCTTGGCTTTAAAACTATGTCAAAACTCTAGCAGACGACGACTAAACATTCTAAATCGTGATTTATATAGATAAACTAAAAATTCATTACTTTAATTACGGTACGTTCGATCGATCTGAAATATTGATACGATGCATTGTTAGGTGAGACGGGTCCATGTGCCAAATTTCAGCTCGATGGCTTCACTGGAAGTGGGTCATTTTCGACTTTTGTTTTTCCGCGGGCGGATGGGCGGACGGGCGTCGCGGTCGAAGGACGTCGAGGGACGAACGACGAATGAGACGGCGGTGAAGTTAATATAAGGGCTTTAAAAATAACATAACCATGAGCCTTGGGAAAAACTTGATAAATTTTGAAGTTTTTCATTTCGTGTCTAATGACGCCTATGTCCATTTTGTTTTTACCCCCCCCCCTCAATAGTCACTGTCTTATTTTATGTTCACACATTTTTCTAAGTCAATATTTATCTTCGTTGGTTTTTAAATCCCAATTATTATTATTATTATTATTATTATTATTATTATTATTATTATTATTATTATTATTATTTTGTTTGATCTTTGTTCGCTAGACTCAATTTCTGAATCCAGTGCGTCATCGCATCAACGCTAGACGGGTCCAATAAAACAAAGGGCAGCAATCAAGACTGGTTGTCTCATAGCACTCATGCAATTGCCAGATGTCATTTATTACGAATGGAACATTGAAATAAATGAATTACTTCTCAACGTGTATGAATGTATGAATTATTACCCCCCCCCAACCACACACAAAAATTCATGCACACTCCCTTACCAACAAAAAAAAACATCAACAACAAAACAACAACAACAGACACTCACGCATACAGGAACACACGCACGTATACAGACACACACGCTCACATAAAGACTATATTTATACATTATTAAGCCACAGTAATAAACGTGTCTCAAAAGTTTAAAATAATGTTGCAAATAATTCGTATTTCCCTATCCTGATTAATGTTCTGTAATTCAACACTTCACCTCATGGCCGATTTGCCATGCACAAAAAAAGTCTATGCTGCTACAATGTTCCTTTCCAGTTAAAAATTATATCATATAACAAAAATGTGTATTTATTAGAGCAATGATTACTAAATAAACAAGTATTGAGATCTCAAAAAAGTTCATGTTTTATCTATTATTTCAAGTTTTACTCGCTCCTTAATTTTATGACTAGAATATTTTCAAATTAAAGATATTTTATTTTAATACTTCTATATTTTAAAAAATCCATCCACCACCAAAAAAAATAAATAAATTAATCAAACAACGGAACCGGACCGATTTCTAATTTCTTTTCCATTGCTAATATGGATTAATGTAAAGCACTTCATAGGAATCCCAATTAGTGCGTAGCCCTAGGTAGGCTATATGTTGCTCACCTATTGAACATCATTTTTAACAACATATTCATATACATAAATACAAACCTGGCCCAACAAAACATAGCCAAATTTTGTAACAATTGTATTTCCAAAAGATGTTAAATCCTATATAAATTGATAATTTATTATAAATGTAGTTTAAAAAATTTTTAACTTTCGAAATGCCATGCAATTTTATTTATGCTTTCCAAGATGAGTTGTTGTTTACATAAATCAATGGTTGCTTGAATGTTAAAAGAGTTATAAAACTCTTAATAAGAAATTGGAAAATATTAATATACATATGAATCATTTTATCAGAGCAAAGGCGACCAATTATAAAAAAAAACCACAAATGTCTCAATGCTTTGAGCTAAGATAAAAAGTAAATTTTAAAAACGTAATAAATAATAAATCTTGTATCATTAACAAATAGACATGGAAGTGATTACATATTTTATGAATAGGGAAAATTGAGAAATAAGATAATATAATGATCAGACATTATTGTCTACATTGCACATTGCCGATTGCTATTGTTTTTGTTTTTTTTAAATATTTTGATATGAAATGAACTTACAGGTGAAAGGTTCATTTTGATAAAGAACGAAACTATTAACACGTTAGAATGGAATCACCAAATTGTGGCGCTATTCTATTTTAATGGCTGTCTGTAGTCCTCACTTCCGGATACAGGTTCTCTTCAATGAATGTATGGTTATAAATTGTGGCGCTATTCTATTTTAATGGCTGTCTGTAGTCCTCACTTCCGGATACAGGTTCTCTTCAATGAATGTATGGTTATAAATTGTGGCGCTATTCTATTTTAATGGCTGTCTGTAGTCCTCACTTCCGGATACAGGTTCTCTTCAATGAATGTATGGTTATAAATTGTGGCGCTATTCTATTTTAATGGCTGTCTGTAGTCCTCACTTCCGGATACAGGTTCTCTTCAATTAATGTATGGTTATAAATTGTGGCGCTATTCTATTTTAATGGCTGTCTGTAGTCCTCACTTCCGGATACAGGTTCTCTTCAATGAATGTATGGTTATAGTTATGTACATCTGTATCGTCTAGTATTGTTGATCTTTATTGCGACGACATATAAAATCCCACGATAGCCTAAAGCCATCCTGAAATAATAGTATATAAACAATAACTTTGAACTTCTGTAAAAGTATACAAATATTAATATTTGACTAGACCTTGTGTGTGAAAATTAAATATTTTTAATTAAGGGGCCGTCCATAAAGTACGTCACGCTATTTTTGACCATCTTTAACTCCCCCCTCCCCCCGTCACACACTGTCACAAATCTTGGAACCCCCCCCACCCCCCACCCCCCTAAAGTACGACACACTTTCGAACAAAAATTTTGTTTTTTATTAACAAAATAATTAAAATTTAATATAAAACATTTACGTCACACATGGCCTGTCACAAACTGTAACACTTTCTTACACCCCCTCACCCTCTAGAGCTTGACGTACTTTATGGACGGCCCCTATTATTAAATTAATATTACCTCAGGTATTGTTGGTTTATAACTCTCTCTCTCTCTCTCTCTCTCTCTCTCTCTCTCTCTCTCTCTCTCTCTCTCTCTCTCTCTCTCTCTCTCTTTCTTTATTTATTTATTTCCATCTCTCTCTATTTCTCCCTCTACCTCTCTTTCTCTTTCACTATATATACAAAGTTTTGCAGTTTCTTAGTGAAAGTTATTGTTTGAGTTTCTAGAAAACACGCCAATAAGACATACCTATATAAGCTCAGACAAAGTCTATAAAACATACCAGTATGAGCCCATGTATACCCTGCGAAAACATACCAATATGAGCCCCATGTATTCCATATAAAACATACCAGTATGAGCCCCATGTATTCCATATAAAACATACCAGTATGAGCCCAGGTAATGCTGACCAGAAGTTCAAATTGGGTATCATTTCCCTGCCCACTGTCTTGTTCCTGTTGTAGTTAAAAGCTGCACCACCCAGCAGATACACGATGAGTAGCACGAAAAATCTGAAACGTAAAAAATATCAACTAAAGATTTCTTTGGCTTTTCTTAACAGACTTTAAAATGTTAAAGAATTGAACTACTGAATCCGGTCTGGGTGGTAATTGAGTGATACATTGTAAGAATTATAATGTTACGACATTCTTCTCTGTCGAAATTAACCATAATTATTATTGTGACTTTAAAAAAAGTAAATTCCTTAAAATAGCATAGTCTATAAATTCATAGTAAGAGTGACAATACTTTCAGTCATTCACAGACATTTACGTGAGAAGTTCTCCCCAATCATCTGAAGAGTTATTGATAATCATTGATATGGTCGTAAAAATATTTTTTTTTAGAAATCCCCAGTTATAAGGGTATGTGAGGTGAGGCACAAGAAAACTTAGCTTCAAAAACTCACTATACTACTCTACAGTTATTGGTGAATGAAATAGTAATAGTTATAAATAATACAATGAGCTTGTTTATAGGAAGGAAAGTACAGTGGATATCTTACGACAGTGTTTTCCCTGCGAAGGGATTGCAACACGCGATGAACATCTACTTATTTACAATAAACAAGCAAGCAACACAGAGCATTTTGGAGAATTAAACAAATCTATTTCTCTAAAAAAACATAATAGTAAATATATATTTTACTACAGTATTAATAGAGGATTCTCACATTATTAACATGACTGATCCCGGGGAAAGTCCATCGTCTGTAGAAGTAGGGTCCACACGTTTGCACGAGTTTGGGCATGCGCAGACAGACCACATATTTATGGCCTATAAGATAGAAAGCAATCGTAGAAATATAGGGGCAATTTAAATCCATATTGAAAAGAAAAGTGTTTTAATCCCTGTGTCTGAGTGATGTATTATTAGATTGTTGTTTTGTATTTCAATAAATCCAATGCCTTGTATATATTTAAAATCCCTTATATTAACTTCACCGTCTTGTCGTAATCTCTCTCTGTCTGTCGTGGTCGGTCGGGCGGGTGGAAAAACAAAAGTAAAAAATGACCCACTGCCCGTAATGTTATCGAGCTGAAATTTTTTTTCACATAGACTTGTATCACCTAACAATGCATTGTATCAACATTTCAGATCGATCGAATTTACATTAATTAAATTAATGCATTTTTAGTTTATCTCTATGTATGTCAATGTATCCGTCTACAATAGTTGACCTTCACGTGTCTTTAGAGTTCACTCCAGCCATCGATGACCACATTCCCGTGTTTTACAGCAAGGAGTGTTCAGTCACGTTCAGTCTGTAACTGTAAATGTTTGTCGCACGTTGCAT
The DNA here is from genome assembly GCA_944989445.1 of Ampullaceana balthica. NCBI lineage: Eukaryota > Metazoa > Mollusca > Gastropoda > Lymnaeidae > Ampullaceana > Ampullaceana balthica. The sequence continues at coordinate 36,221 of CALYLW010000232.1, read as the reverse complement.
TTTATATTGCACATAATCAATACTTTTAATTATGTCTCATATATAAGTATAAGGGATTAATAGTCAAAACTTTGTTTTTACGGGTTGTTTAATTACTACTTTGCTATTTGTTCTTCTAGTACTGTACTTCTAGCCAATTATAAATAAAAGAAAGAATCAACATACATAATTTGCAACGTATGTCACGTCTGTCTGTCCGTGACGCTACTAATTTTAGAAGGTAGCGCACCAAATTACCGCACCAAAAATAACTCTTTTCGAACGTTCCACATAAATTAGTGCAATATGAAAATAAATGAATAAAATAAAAAATAAATAAAATAAATAAAAGTAATGTATTACATTACTTTTTATTCTGATGTGTATTTTTTTTTAATAAAAAAAATAGATTTCAGCTGAAATGTATTTATTTTGAAAATTTCCGTCATTTTTGACGGATTATACACTAGTACATTTTAGAAACAATGTTTGCTTAGATGAAATTTTTTAAGGAGCAAAATGTGATGATACATTTCAAAGTTAAGCCTCGGTTTAAAAGTTTAAGACTCCAAAAAGTGGATTGAGTTGAAAAGTGGATTGAGTTGAAAAGTGGATTGAGTTGAAAATGGATTGAGTTGAAAATGGATTGAGTTGAAAAGCCATCTTCCGAAAAAACTACTCGAATTGCATCACAATTACTAACAAATGAAGATCATGTTAAATTTTAACAATAGAACTGGGCGGAGGGGCGTCCATAAATGGAAGAGAATATTTAAAAATCGTCATTAAAATATTTACCACAGTTCCTGGGATCGTTTCTCCGACAACATCAAGTTGTGGGGAGGTGTATGTGGGGCCACAGAAGAGCGTCACTTCTGCCTTCCTACAGAAAGGGGAGATAATGGCAAATGTTTCACTCTCAAATTTAGTTTTTCCACCTCTTTGACTGACTGACATTAAGTGTCTGAGATACGCTGACCGTCATCTAACTATATCAAGCTGCATAATATCATATACGCACAGATATGCATCTAAATTCACAAATTTACGAGTTGAACCAATATTTTTAAAAATATTAGTTTATTAAAAATATAAAATTGTGGCTATATATAATATAGCAGTCAGAACCTCCCCTCTATTAAAGCTTCTTGACAAAACATGCATTCATATAGCGCATTTTATAATTTAAAAAACCCGTAAACAACCAAAGTTTTTCACTATAAATCCTTTATGTACGAGACGTAACTAAAAGAATGTTCATTATAATACGCAGCGCCAGACCATCCAGAAATACAAAATTGCAGTTGTGTCGTAAAACATGTTTAATAAAATGCGCACCGATCACGAATATGTTTATAAAAAGAGTTGTCAATAAAATACGCACCTTATTGCGCGACAGAAAGGTTGTTCAATATAATACGCACCGCGACGCTCTATCTCAAAAAATAGCATGATACATAGGAATAAATAAAATAATCTAAAAAATAAATAATTTAATTACGGTACATGCGATCGATCTGAAATTTTAATACATTGTTTTTATCATCGGTACGAAACTGCCTGCAAAATTTCAGCTCGCTAGCTTACGAGAAAGTGGGTTAAAAATCGATCAAAAGTTTTGGCGACAAGGGCGGGCGGTCGGGCGGGTGGCCGCAGACACCACGAGTTAATATAAAGGATTTAAAAATCTATATATATAATTAGCTAGAAATTAGGGCAACCACAAGACGCGAGAAAACAAGCATGACGAATGACCCTCGCTAGGGTCGACCAATCACAGTTTATGGATGGCAAGCGAGGATGGTGCAGGGTGGAGAGACAGGTAGCTAACCACAGTGAGCATGTCTCAAGACCCAAAATCCATCGGTGGTCCCCTCCCCAACGTTCACTCGCGTTGTTCCCATTTCTTAGTGTTGCTGTTTGTGTCCGTACCCCCCCCCCATTTCTTTGTACTATCTATGAGCAAATCTGCTGCGTATGCTACGCCTCGGGTCGTATGTAGTATCACTTAATGTATTCCCCCCAAACCATTTATGAAAACAAACTTTTTGACGCCTTTGAACTGTGTTCATATTTCTCTTTTTAAACCGCATAGGCTAAATAAAACAAACCCGTAAAAACAAAGTTTTTGACTATAAATCCCTTATATATGAGACATAACTAACAGTATTGATTATTTTCAAACATTTACAGACTGAATCTGTCTTAACTCAAGTTTGCTTCATAACCCTAGGGGGGGGATGGGTGGGTGGGAGGGGGAGAGGGGAAAAGTCTGGTCACCGATTCGCTTGACCGAGCTCAGCGTGACACGTAAAATGTAAACAAAAGCACCCCGTCGCTTCGTTGGGTCGCCTCAATGCGTCAGCTCAAACTTTCACGTGGCAAAAAAACAATAACAAACCGTGAATTTGAATTACATACCTCATATAAGGATAAACTAAAAATGCATTAATTTAATTACGGTACGTTCGATCGATCTGAAATTTTGATACGATGCATTGTTATGTCAGACGGGTCAGTGTGCCGAATTTCAGTTCGATCGAATCACGGGAAGTGGGTCATTTTCGACTTTTCTTTTTCCGCCCGCCCAGCCCATGAGATGATGAGATGATGAGATGATGAGACGGCCGCGAAGTTAATATAAGGGATTTAAAAAATAATAAAACCCTGTTGAGACTGATAAATATATTTTGTTGCTGATACCTTGAGTCAGGCGTTGAGAACGTAACTCTGGGGTAATAACCCGTGTACGACCAGACGGCAGTGGATTGTTTGCCCATGGCGATGTAGTCGGTACCTGACTTTTTACACACCTGGAAATATGGAAAGTCATTGATAAATAAAATCAGAGACTCTAAACTCTAAAGCAAGGGGGGGGGGACTTGTAGTATAAGAGCCATTTTGATAATTTTTAAAATTGTTGAGAGCCGCATCGAAGCATTAAGATTCACGACCTAATTTGCAATTAAACATCGCTTTAGTGATTTATTTATTTTTTAAACAATTATTGTTTATTCGAATTTAATAATTAAAACAGTTTGCTTGTTTTTACCCTAATCTTATGTTGAAGTAATGTCATTTCCAAAAATAACAAATATTTAAAAATGTAAAATGCATTTAAGCTCATAATTATAGTGCACATTAAGTGTTATGATTCTTCTGAGAAGACTTCGAGCTATCAACTGTCTTTCTCGTTACTAGTAACGTCTCGATTCTTTGATTTTTTTTTACCGTCATGAATTTTTGATTGAATCAAATCCAATTGCTAGCTCTGTAATTTGCTAGTATCATTTCGCAAAAGAATGAATATTGGCTATCGTCTTAATCCTTAATCGATAAATGGAAAGTCCTGTTCCCATTCTTGCAGAATTCTTTATATTTTCGTTTCCTGCAAATTGTTGTCATATTTCATGTAAAATTTTAAATTATAAGTTACTATTTTAGTAGGACCAAAGGCGAATTTGACCAAAATAGGAACCACAAGTTTAATAGTTTACATCACTAATCAACCAGAAACCACTATCTTCCTTCATCTTTGAACATTTAAATCAAGCCCAATATTTTTCAATGCCCTGTTTCCGTCTATTAAAAAAAAATTCATTAAAATATTATACATTTCAAAGTTCAAAATTCATAGATTGTTCGGGAGCCGCAATGTGAACGCAGAAGAGCCGCATGCGGCTCGCGAACCGCAGTTTGGCCACCGTTGCTCTAAAGCATTGGACCTAACCCGTTGTAGATGTCCCGATAAATTAGGGAACTGTCATTGACCATCTCATTGACTACAAGCAGGCTTTTGTTTTGAAATTTAAGTGTATGTGGACTGGCTGGTTGATTTTATCAAATAATACATGCTCCCCCTTTTAGTATTTTTACTTAGACTACAACTAATGTATGTGCAGGGGCATCATACTTCGTCATATTTCATGATCCATAGATTATCTAGAATTTAGAATGCAACAATTTGTGAGTGACAATGTCTGGTGGACATTGAAATCCACAGTTTTAACACCCGTATGAAACCTGTTCTAGGGGGATAGCCAACTAATACAAGCTACCTGAAGCTTGAAGGGAAGATTTTTTTTGTGTATAAGTATAAGACAAAATAAGAAAATAATTGTGACGGAAGTTTGTTCAAATAAAATTAAGTTTCGAACTAAAAGTTGCTTGAATAAGAAGAAATTTATTCGAAATAAAACAATACAACGGGGAAAGTTATTACTTGAGATTAGATTTTCCCCATTCCTCAATTGAACTTGAACACGTCTAAAAACTAAAACTTCACGGTTAAAATAAATACATTTATATTTCATACTGGAAAGGTGGAACAACGCTTCTTTAGATAATCAAACCTGTAGTCAAATTCCATATAATAACGGATGTATATTCTAGAAGAGAAAAATTATTTAGGAACAAAATAGGTACTGCAAATTATTTTACTTATGTTCAATCATGTTACAATGAATGTGACAATAATGTGACAGTGAATGTAACTATGAATGGGACAGTGAATGTGACAATGAATGTTACTGTTACAATGTTTGTGACAATATATGTGACAATGAATGTTACAGTCTTTGTGACAATGAATGTTCTAGTGTTTTCCGTCATTTCGGACAGTTAGTTTAAAAAACAACAACTGTATCTTACTTTAAAATGCTAATAGCCTATCTTGCAATAAAATAGTAAAATAGAGAACAAAACAGCCGATAGTTCCATTCTTTATTTGCTAATGTCATACTAACCGCTGCGTCCGTGCAGCTGCCAAGTGAGTAGGAAAAACATGGATTGTAGGAATAAGCGCTGCCATCATAGGAAAACTCGTCTGTAAATCTGAAAACACGAACATTAATAGTAAGTTAGACAGTTACTATGAGAACCTATAAAGCTCGAATTCAATGGATTAACAAATAAAAGTTGTTGTTTTTTTCTCAACGTATCGTTCAGTAATTTATGTACCGGTATTATTTATAATCATTGGCGTTGGATTCCATAATGAGATACAGTGGTACCCAAAATACGAATGCTCCAAGATACGAAAGATCCAAGATACGAAAGGTCACTGTAAGATTTTTTTTGTTCCAAGATACGAAAAAATCCATGATACGAAAGGCCACTGGAAGAATTTTTTGTGCCAAGATATAAAAAAAAACAACAAAAAAAAACAATCCAGGATACGAAAAAACGCACAGCTGAAAACACTGGAAGTAACGTGCCACTAACAGTTCTGCTCTCCTATTGGTCAATTCCAGCCCTATTGCTGTGTTGCAGGTTTGTACTATTGAACTCAATGCGTGTCGTGCATGCTTTATTTACTGTGTAGTTGGTTTGGTGTTGGTGTCCTAAATTCGTGAATATTTTTGTGAAATTTTTGGAAAAGCGTATTTTTATGGCCATAGCTTCTTAGAAATTAATAATTAATCGCCTTACTCGAAAGTTAAAAGTTCACATTTATTGTATACATATTATTTTTCGTTTATGTTGTACTGTTTTCATTGTTTTATTATAATATATATATATATATATTTGTTTTATAATGTGTATTTTTAAGGACTGAAGAATCCTACTTTGTTTTTATAGTTTAGCATGATGTTTTGCATTTTTAGTGTGGTTTCTGTGTGGTTTGGAACGGATTTGGTATTTTGCATGTAAGTCTTTGTTCGCGATACGAAAGATCCAAGATACGAAAGCCTCCCCGGAACGGATTAATTTCGTATCTCGAGGTACCATTGTAGTAGGTGTGCCAAGATTATTCGCCAAGGGCAATCAACTGCGCTATGCGGAGGAAAAGCTTACGATCGGGTGAGTGGGGGGCAGCCTAAAAATGCTTTAGAATAACTTGGATAAATATACTATTAAAACTGTGGACATCCAAACCCTTGTACTTTATATTCGTGTGTGCCTTGATTCAAGAATCTATCTCAAACAACTTACAGTGGTATCCCGTCCTGTCTACCAAGACTGCTGATGTCCACTGTGCCTGAACCATCACTGTACGTACACCTGCAGGGCCCATCCCCGTCACACGTTAGTGCTGAGACCATATTACTGCCATCAAGTAGCAGGAGCCACGTCATCATTGCAACCGCTACAATGTCTATCGCTCGATGGACCATGTTTCCGGGAATATTGTCTGAGCACCTCGGACTTTGAAATCAGTCTTCTACACTTGATGCGTGGCTGTACATTGGGCTTCCCATTGTCAAAGAGCCTCCAATGAATGAGCCCGTATGGGAAGTTTATCAATGCGTATCCAAAAATAAACCCAACACACAATATTTGTTTTAAGTAACTTTTAAGAAACACAAAATTCACATTTCATAAATAAATACTATTTAAAAGCACGCAGCGCATAGAAACTCACACATCTGTGTAAAGCTTGTATTTATCTACTACGTTATGTCAAAGTGGAATTCCTTCAAGAGTGAACTTTTGAAAGATAACAAAACTTGTCAATAGATTTGTTTATTTTAGTCAAAATAAAACGTAAGCTCCAAAAAATGAATTATGAATAGAAAAGTAGAATGACTCGATTTGACTGTTGGCATTCTTTAGTTTCGCGTTACACACTGATGTATTGTCTCAAAGGTTCTCAGTTCTATTTACCTTAAACCTCACGTAATACTTAGATTTCGACTGCGTTTCACAACAAACAACTTATTTTACTACCGTTATTTAACAGCAAAGAAGAAAAGCGCAAAATTATGATTTAAACAAAACTAAAGACACAATTTAGGCATCAAATAAATTTCATCCGAGATATGGGAGACAAAAATAGGGTTGGGTCTATATATGACTTTATTTCTATCTTGTAAATATATTTTAATAAAATCAGTGCAATTAAAAGCATAATTCATAATTTATTTAACCCCCACCCCCAATTTCCACATACTTTATTTTCTTTAAAAAGGAGCAGTGACACCCATGCTTACCCCAAATCATTATAAAGGTAAAAAGTGCTTTGACTTTTGCACACACTCTGCAATCGGCCTCATGAAAGGTGAATACTGAACAGCAAACATTTGCGTTACTCTATGACTAGTCGTCTCTCAGGCGCGCTAGCTCATCTGAACAGCCATTGCCTAATATTTGAGATTCACTGTACTGGAGGGCATATCATATCACCGCAGTTCATCGTCGATAACGTTAAAACAAGGCCTTAAAATCGCAAGTTGAAAGATATGTTTGTTGTAGATAGACTTGGATCAGTCTGGAGTCATTTGACAATGAAACAAAAGCAAAAAGCAGTTAAAGTGGATAAGTCGGACTTAACACATTCCTGTGATGTAATAATCACCTGGTTATTAAAAGTCGCTTGCATAATCACGTGATATGGTTTTTAAATATTATAAATCATAAAATTAAGTTTATTTGTTTTGAATTTCTATTTTAGATAACAATCACTTTCTGAAAAAATCGAAAACAAATTATTATCCCTGGCTCATTAAAGATGGTTTGTTTTTGTTTTATTTGGCTTCCGTGGTACTATGAATAGCGTATTCAGTTAGTTTTCATTTCCTAATTATTTGACATTTCAGAATCGAAAATATCCCCCCCCCGCCCCCCACTTTTTTCCACTTTTTAAAATTATTTCTATTTTTATGTAACTAAATTATTATTTTTTTTAATGCCTTTTTAAAAAAACATTTATTATTCTAAATAAGACATAATTTCTAAACCCTTACAATATAAATATTAAAAATAGTAGATAGGACTTTCGTTAATTGTGTAATCTTAGATAGTCTTGTAATATCAGTATTATAGTCTAAATAGTATAGTCTTGTATTTCCCCCCGCAGAAAATGACGGAAGTTTTCAGCTAAAATCTATTTATTTTATTTAAAAAATGCAATTTTTTTAGGGTGCCTACGGCGCCGACCTTTTTCAAAAGCCCAACTAACTTGTCTTTGTTTAATAAATACGAAATATTAAACTTTCTGAAATGTACATAAAGTATTTTATAATAGGGGTTGTAGGGCGCCTACGGCACCCCCTTTGTTTTTTTATTTTATAATTAACCATCATCAAATCTTCTTTTTACATTGATCCCTTTTCCAAAATTAAAATATGAGCGAAAACAATGACGTCATATAATTTTTTTTACAGCGCATCTATAATTTGCACACCTTTCGATGCATTGGTGCAGTATTTTGGTTTTCCCTGCTTTCTAAAATTAGTAGCGTCAGGACTGACAGACACTACTTGCGTGACAATTGCAAATTATATTGAGGATTCCACGCATTACCCAGCCGCCTAACTAGTGCTAGGTACCCATTCGGAGCTGGGTGACTCAGGGACGCCCTAGGCCCCGGGAACAAATCCTTGCCTTTACATGGATTCGAACCCGTGACCATCGGTACGCCAGATCCATTCATTTCATCAGTAGCTAATGCATAAACTAATTTTTATATAGCTCATATAAGCAAAAAAGACATTAAGGGCCCCAGGGCCCATTCAGTGCAAGATATAAAGTTCCCAACACCTGTTCACTTCAGTCTGTATAATAATGGATATATTTGTAATTATTTATCCAGATCGTTAATTCTTAAATGGGTAATACAATCTTATAAGATTAAGAAAAAAGTCATTTGTGCCCCCAGCCCCGAAGGAAAGGCCAATAGGAGTTATATGTCATATAGTATTTTAATATTGGCAATCGAATTTTTATATACAAGATCCATCAATTTACCAAGTAGCTAACGCTTAAAATAATTTTTATATAGCTCATATCAGCAAAAAATGACATTTTATCTCATCTTATCTTATCTGTTTACAGACACTCCTTCTATACAGAAGATTATTGCGTCCTACGCTTATCTATGGTTTGTGTTTAGTCCTGCATTTTTATTAGAGATTTAAATGTTGATAAAGAGTTTTCCTGGTTTTCCTGGATTCTTCAGGCAACCCATTCCACGCCCGAATTCCGGACGGGAAGAAGGAAAACTTGTATGTGTTTGTTCTTGCATACGGAATAAGAAAGGTGTTTTTATCCTTATGTCTATCTGAGGGTTGTATTAAGTTATCTTTATGTTGTATTTCTAAATTAGAATTAATTGCTTTATGTATGATTACTACTTTGCTCTTGGTTCTTCTATCTTCTAGTGTTTCAAGGTTTAATGATTTAACTAATGGTGTTATTCTTGTCAGTTTTGAATATTCTCCAGTAATGAATCTGGCAGCTCTTTTTTGAATTTGTTCTAGTTTATCAATGTTTTCTTTGGTGGATGGGTCCCATAAAGAAGATGCACATTCTAGTACAGGTCTCACCAAAGTGAGGTAGCATTTTAGTTTTATATCTCTATTACTGTAACGATGTAACTTTATATTTCTCTTTCTATGTAGGCGTTCTCACAGTAATTAATCTTGTGCACAATAATTCACTGAAGAATTCGTTTATCCAAAACAACTTTAATATACATATATATTGTACACATAAGAATCATTTGAGGTAATATAACGTGGAAATCTTGAGTTATTCACTATCCATGCTTCCCTGTAGGAAGTCTACACACAACTCTTCGCCCAACACTTTCAACCAATAGAAATGCTCCTTTCTTCCCGCGTCTCTTGTACACGTTACCTTACGTCACAAAATTATGTTAATCAGATGTGACATTCACCCCCATCCTTCAAAAAAAAATGTTTATGAAATACAACATTTTTAGTCTTCATAAAATCAAATCAATCTATATCTATATTCAAATTTCAAATATTTATCATCAATGAACATTCATTTTCTTACATACAACTTCTGGATATAGAATCAATAAGAAAAAATCTGTAGGACTGCATCAGTCTAAACATAAGAAATAATGAGAAAAAATCTGTAGAACTGTAGCCGTCTGTCTACCTGTGCTGAAAAAAGGAAAATGGACTTTTAAACACATCTGTAATTTTGTGTAATTAAAACATTTAAACACTCAATATTATTAAAATTAACTAATAATCCAATGGAATTCAAACACTGTTCCTTGTCCATTGTTCAACAAATAAAAATATTAATATAACTACAGTCTCTGTTTGTATCCTTTAGGAATTCACAGACTAATGTTAAAACAGTCTCTTATTTTATCATTTAGTAATTCACAGAATGTCTTTTTAATAGTCTCTGGTTTTATCAGTTAGGAGTTCACAGAGTGTCTTTATTTATTGTCATTCTACTTAATATGTCTGCAACCACATTGTCCTTTCCCTTCACAGGTTTAATGTCAAATTTGTAGTCGGCTAATAGCATAGCCCAACGATTCACTTTGGCGTTGCTGATCTTCTTCTTGTTGAATGCCACAAGTGGTTTGTGGTCTGTTAGAAGAGTGAATGTTCTACCTAGAAGGTATTTTTGAAGTTTTTGTAGAGCCCACACTATGGCTAGACATTCTCTCTCTATGGTGCTGTAGTTACACTCTGTTTTGGTCAAATTTCTGCTAAGATACTGTATAGGATGTAGGATACCATCATGTTCTTGCATGAGGCACGCTCCTAATGCAATGGACGACGCATCGGTAGAAACAATGAAAGGTTTGTCCCATTGAGGTGTAACTAAGATGGGTTTCTTCCTGAATGCCTCCTGAATGTTCTCTAATGCGTTGAGGCAATCTCCTGGAAATTGAAATTTTCTAATATCTTTGGTTTTTGTAACTTCTGTTAGTGGATGAACTATTTCTGCATAATTTGCAATAAAAGGTCTGTAAAAGTTACATAGTCCCAGCAGGGCTTGCACTTGTTTTTTAGATTTTGGGACAGACAGATTAAATATCTTGTTTTCATTTTCAGCAGTGGGAGTGACTGCACCGCCTCCTATTCTGTATCCCAAAAAATCTATATACTTCTTTCCAATGTTGATCTTTTCTGGTGAGATTGTCACATTATGTTTCTTGAGTCTATCCAGTACAGCTTCAAGTGTATGGATATGTGATTCCCAATCTTTAGTGTGGATGCATATATCGTCGACATAATGTACCACATTTGGAATTCCTTTTAGCATCACTTTCATAAATCTGCTAAAAGTGGCCGTACCGTTGACCAGTCCAAATGGCATTACTAACCATTCATACACCTCATCCATGGCTATGAATGCAGTGTATTTTATAGAATCAGGATCCATGTTAATCTGCCAAAAACCTATGTTTAAGTCAAATGTTGTGAATATTCTGGAAGTACCAATTATGTCTATAATGTCTCTTGGGTCTCCAATAGGTTCATGGTCCAATTTTGTAATATTATTCAACTGTCTGTAGTCACAGCACAGTCGAATCTTTCCATTCTTCTTTTTTACTATGACAGTTGGTGAGGTATAGTTAGCTTCAACTGCTTTTCTTATTTTGTTTTCTTTAAGTAGGTAGTCAATTTCTTGCCTTACTGTGTCTCTATGTGCCATTGGAATAGGGTATACTTTGGTCTTGAAGGGTTCATGTTCCAAAACTTGTATCTTGTGAGTCACAGTTTTTGTGTTGCCTGTTTCTTTTGTTATGACACCTTTGTATTTTTGAAAAATTTTGATCACTCTGTGTTTCATATTATCTGGTATGTCAGATGATATTTTTCCACTGTCAAGACTGTTCATTTTCATTGCATTGTCATTTTCATCATTTACCTTGATGATGACATTAACAGTTTGCTTTCCTTCTTTATTGTCATCATATGTTCTTAGTTTGTCAATATGTAATTTTTTCACATGTCCTTTGATATTGACACTATATGTGACATCACTAAGTTTCTCTTCAATTTTGTATGGACCTTCCCATGTGATTTCATTCTTTGTGTTTGGTAAGCATACTAGGACTTGTTGTTCAGGCTCAAATGTTCTCAAATGTCTGTGTCTATTTTTGATTTCTCTATGTCTTGTACTTTGCTTGATTAGTCTTTGCTTTGCTGCTTCAATACTGTACAGTATTTTATCTCTAGTGTCTGACATCAGCTGATATCTGTCCTGTATGGCATCTTGTTTACTTATAAGCCTTTCTTTGAAATTCTTTAAGGGACTTGCAGGGTTTTGGCCAAACATTAACTCAAAAGGACTAAAGCCAGTGCTTTCATGTTTGCTGCTGTTGTACGCAAACAGTATTAAGGGTAAATATTCATGCCATCTGTCCTCATGGTCCACTGTGACCTTTAATAGCATATTCTTGATGGTTTTGTTTAGTCTTTCAATCACTCCATTTGACTGTGGATGGTACACTGTGCTGTGTACTTGTGTAATATTTAACATTTTCATAATGGCTTGTGTCATCTGACCTTTGAATTGGCTGCCATTGTCCGACAGAAGTGTTTGAGGGAAACCATATCTGCTAAAAACATTATGGAAATTTTCTCGAATAAGAAGTTTGCCTTGTCAGATGATTGTATGGGTGCTGTGTGCCTCCCATCTTTGGGATTATGTCGTAGACACACTGTACATGCCTTGATGTATTCTTTTATCTGCCTTGCCATTTTAGGCCAGTAAAAGTTTTCTGCTATTGTAGTAATTGTTTTCTTGGCGCCCATATGTCCACCTAAAGGACTGTCATGTGTCATTTTGATAATGGTTTCCTGTAACTTTTTGGGAAGAACCACTCTTTTGCACGTACCTTCCTGTGCAATGTTTATTAATATGCCTTTATCTAGCTTGTAATTTTTGTTGTGGCCTGTTTCATTGTCTTTGATAAGTTTCATTTTTATTTCCCTGATTGTGTTGTCTTCTTCTTGTAGTTGTTTGAACTCTTGTTTGGACATCAGTTGGCTTCCTATTTCAAGTTTCTCATCAACTTCAATGTCTGTGATCTCTTTTCTTTTTGTGGTGGCTCTTGTTTGTACAGCAGCACATACTTGATGGTTGTTGTCATGCCAGGCCTTGTATACTTCATCAGTATTGTCCACCACACCTTCAATGTTCCCTATAATAAGATCACAAATGGCGTCTTGTAAGACTCTGGCTCTAACTTTACCATGAAACCAGAGTGAGTTGATGGTGAAAATTGCAGTTGGACACTCTCTCTTTGTGCCATCAGCCATTATCAGTGTGTCTTTTTTCCCATCATACTCTTCTTCTTTCACCATCTTATCACGGACTACAATTGTTGTGCATCCAGTGTCACGAAGACACATACACTTTCGATCATTGATGTACACTGGGTAACATTTCAGTGTGCCATGATCCTTGATAGTGGCCACAGTACTACTAGATTGTGATTCTTCTTGTTTCATTTTTCCTTTATTATCTCCCTCTTGGTAGTCATTCCTTCTCCAGGGCTGATCATGATTTCTGTATCTGGAGTCATGATTGTATCTGCCTCTCCATGATCTTCTACCTTTGCTTTCAAAATGACCTTGTCTTGACCTTTCTTCTGTTTTCTTTCTTATAGGGCTGCCATTAGGTGACACCCTATTTGGTTGTCATTTATTGTGGTAACACTGCTTCGCCATATGTCCTGGCTTGTTACAGTACCAACAAATAGTTTGTCTGTTGCCTTGGTTTGGCAGACTCTGGTTTCTCATACCTTGCCTTTTTTCTTGACTTTTAATTTGTATAGCTGCAAATATGTCTTGTCTCTTATCCATTTCCACATTCGGATGAGAGTCTTTGAATGTTCGTAATGCATTTGTTAGCTCTGCTTGAGTACGAACTTTCTTGTCAGTCAAATATGTGAATAGGGTTGGTGTTGCATTTTCTAAAAACTTGTCAATTAACACCATGTCTATTATGGCCTTTGGGTTGCTCGTATCTATCGCTGTCAGCTCCAGCCATTTTGTTAGTTTGACTTGTGCTTCATGTACTATGATCTGTGGATCTTTGTCCATCTTGATTCTCATTTCATGAAATTCTCTTCTATAATCATTTTCTGACTTTCCAAAATGACACAGAAGTGCCTTTTTGACATTCTTATATATGCTTTTGTCTTCTTTGGCTATACTGTTATAAGCTTCAAATGCTTCTCCAGTTAATTGAGTCATTAGTTGTGCTGGCCAATCTTCTTCATTATAGCCTTTCATAGCCATTATGGATTCGAAATAATCCAGATAAACATCCATTTTTTCTTTTTGGCTATCATATTTTCTTACTTTGATAGTATCCATTGGTGCTGACCTTCTATTTGTTGCATCACCAGGATTGTGGCCACTACTGTCTCGCTCCCTTTGTAATTTTAACTTATCGACTGCAAGTTGTTCAATTTCTCTTTTTACTATGAGTCTTTGCATCTCTTCTTCATTAGCAATTCTTGCTTTTTCTTCAGCTTCTCTTTGATTTTCTTTTTCTTCAGCTTTTCTTCGCTGTTCTTTTTCTTCAGCTATTCTTGCTTCTTCTTTAGCTTCTCTTTGATTTTCTTTTTCTTCAGCTTTTCTTCGCTGTTCTTTTTCTTCAGCTATTCTTGCTTTTTCTTCAGTTTCTCTTACTTTTTCTTCAATGAAATCTCTCATTTCTTTTCCCTTCAATCCCATCTCTTTAGCTATGGCGGTGAATCTTTCGTAGTAATCCATGTTTTGTTTGATTGAATAATATGAATCTAGCAATTCGGTAAGGAATGTATGTATATATATTGATAAAGTTATAAATCGTCCAAATGAAAAATCTTGAATTCAAAAATGTTAAGTTCAAATAAGTGACACGTCTAAACCATAAAATCTAGTTATTGACAAGGTGAGGCAACAAAAGAATCCTCACACGGGATCTTTAGTATACTTAATATATACGCTCCCTCAGATTGACAAAATATATTAAATGGTCCGATCGTTTTGAATAAAAGTCACTTGGTTAAAATTTCAATTTTCGAGTAGTTTTTAAACAATTTAGTTCACTCCATTAATCCAAAATTGCGATAATCAAACTCTTCACACAATGAATGGATAAAAATTCCGTTTCCTTATTTATAATTCACACCAACACATTGAATAGTCCATAGCTTCTCGGTTCGATGTTATGTTTACAAATATTTCCTGGAATCAACTAGCATTAAGCCTGTTGACGTCACGACCTATATATGTTCACCGTGTGTCACCATTCAGTAAGCCTACACGACCCAGATTCCAGTACTGTGTAGTATGCTTGTACTGTCGTCGAATGTGACGTAGAACCAACTAGTCTGATCCAGTTTTATACACTGCGGACACGTGCCGATTATGCCGCCATTTTCAAATCTTCTTGTATTTTCATTGAACCATAAAAGTTTATTCACAGCTTCTGACGAACTTGAATATTCAAAAATACTATAGCTGGTATTATTTCTTATTTTAAAGAATACTTTCCTTTTTTGGAAATATCCAATACTTATTTCCACGAAACCTCTTTCTCGAAATATCTTGTACAGTGTTCACATGGAACTTTTACTTCGACACCAATGTAACGATATAACTTTATATTTCTCTTTCTATGTAGGCGTTCTCACAGTAATTAATCTTGTGCACAATAATTAACTGAAGAATTCGTTTATCCAAAACAACTTTAATATACATATATATTGTACACATAAGAATCATTTGAGGTAATATAACGTGGAAATCTTGAGTTATTCACTATCCATGCTTCCCTGTAGGAAGTCTACACACAACTCTTCGCCCAACACTTTCAACCAATAGAAATGCTCCTTTCTTCCCGCGTCTCTTGTACACGTGACCTTACGTCACAAAATTATGTTAATCAGATGTGACAATTACATTTGTTAAAGTTTCTTTTATAAAGTCTAAGGTTTTGTTTGATTTTTTAATAACTTCATTGACATGGGGATTCCATGATAGTTTATCATTTATTAAGACTCCTAAGTATTTTGCATCTTTAGTTTGGGTCCCCGCGCCCCCATGAGTGTTAAATTTCGACAAAAAAGTTGCCAGTTACCATCCCGCGAATGTACTCAACAGTGTCCAAAAGTTTCATGATGATTGGGTGAATGGTTTAGTCAGCTTTAAAGGACAAACATACATACATACATACTTTGATTTTATATATGTAGATATATATAAATCTATGTTTATAAATTTTAAAAATGTTCTTGTTTCGTAATGTATTTAAGGGCGTGTTTAGATGAGAGAGAACGGTGAATACATACATACATATATATATTGTCTCGTATATATTACAAATATAATGTAACAAAACATATTTGTTCATGACTCCATGTATTTCCTCTCCTCATTTGACATAATGTATGTTCTTCTTTAACGTTTCTTCAAACTGATTTCACTTTTTAGTGTATCAAAATTAAGAATGTCAGTCTGTGGCGATTCATATAATTTCAATAAGTGGACTTAACTCAATTCAGTCAAATGATTACCGACAGAGCACAGTTTGTCACCAGAATCTGACCTCAATGCATTGTTTGATAATGCTGCCTGTTACTATTTCAGAGAATGGTCAGTTTTCTTGAACATAATTACTTCACAATAAAGTTACGACATCATTACATTTGAAGCTGCACGCTCTACTCATTGTGCATGCCTTCTGAAACAAATATGTGTACATCATTGAAATATAAAAAAAAATTAAATTTAAAAATATTTGTAAATATTTTTCCTCGCACAATATTTCAGTCTTGTGACTGATCGGTTTTGTTGTTGGTTAAGTTTTTATATGAATTATTCAACGTTCCATTTTGTCTAACCACCTCTAAGACGTCCAGTCAGAAAGACAGTCGAATGCTCCTTTATACCGTAGTGCTCCAGGGTCATTGACGCCACCAAATTTTTGCCAGCAAAGGTCAAATGTTGCTGATCTCTGGGAATGCGTAGTTTTTCATAAATCATCTCCATCAACTTTTCAACACGATAACTTTTCTCCACTTCAAATGTATAATTTTTACTGTTCGCAAAGTTGTTGACAAATATTTGGAAGTCGCGGCGTACTGGGTCTGGTCTGACCGGCTGTTGAGGAATGAATGGTCTCAAGCCTCCTGTTGCATCGTTAGCGTCACCAATGGTGATGGTCCCAAGGAGATCAGCTTGACTGTCTACTGAATCCCCGACAACTTGCAGCTCTCCGGTGTCTTGTTTTAGCACCTTGAACGTGGTCGGTCGATATCCAGGCGTTGGGCTCACGGTGATAGTGATAGACTCACTTGAACTGATTGGTTGGTTCCTTCTCGCAAAGCGTGGTGATTCACACAGTGACGCAGTTATGGTCAGTCCGTTGCCGTTTTCTGCTTCCATGGGCGTCGGACGACCGTTGGGTACAGGGGAATCCCTGCTACCCTGAACGGCTGGCTGGTAAGGATGGTTGGTGGGTGGCATTGTCCTGTTGATATTCAATATTTTATTTCATTTTTGACATTGATTATTGTAATAAAAAAAACTATTTACAGTAAAGACAAGATATGATACCGTTTAGAATTAATATCAATCACTATAATTATCATGTATGAAAGGCAGTGTGGAAAAGTGTGGTTATAAAAATCTTTCAAAGTTAGAACAAAAATACTTCAGAGATAAAGATATCTACATCAATGTCCCCTCTAGGGTACGTTGGTCCGTGTGCAAAATAGAAAATAATGTGTAGTGCAGCATGTGTGTGTGAGCGGAGAAAAAAAAAGGGGGGGGGATAAGGAGGTTGCATTCAATGGGATTCTGTAAAATGAGTTATTTATCCGCATGATTGAACGAGTAACTTAATATTTGGGGAATGCATATACTGCTTAGTCTTAATCAATTTTCTTTTACTTTTGAGCGGGCATTAAAATAAAATTATTAAAATTTATTAAAATAAACATACAATTATTTTTTAAAAGCAATTTACCTATTCTAGGGGGGGGGGCTGAAAATTTATAATTCAAACATAAAACCAACTTACTTGTAAAATATAATTCAATTTCACTCCTTTGAAAAACAATTTAAAAAATTAAATTTAGTCGTTTCACTTGGTTAATACTTGTGAGAGACGAGTCGGACGAAGATTAAGGCAAGGCTTTTAAATATAAAAGCATTTATATTAATGAAACTGAAAGGAACATGACGAGGTTTCTAAATATATATATCGGGGAATTTTTTCTATTGTTGTCATTTTAGTGTTAATGTGTATGTCATATTGGGATTACCCGCATCTGTAGTCACTAAACGTATTCCCATAGAATATAGAAAATTCTAAACTTTCTTTTTTTTCCGATAAGACAGAGGGCAGTTTCTGGCGTTTTCCTCTCTTTCTAATGGCTTTGTAGTTACTAGCCTTCAACAGTCATGTGGCGATAGTATAAAAACAAGAATCTCTACTGCCACTCATCTGTAAAACTTTAACAAACATGGGTGGTCTCTAGGTTGAGGAAATGATACTAATAATGTCTAATACATTGTTTTTAAAAATATGTTTTTTAAGAGCGATTCATTTGAGAAGACTAAAAATCAGAAGATAACATTTGGCCAACGGTCTGAGAGTTAAGAATAGTTGTGCCTGGCCGTTATCAACAACCTTTCCATCGAGTGTAACTACGACACGTACATTTCCAGAAGATATATACTACCTACAATATTTGAAAACAACAACAACCTACACACATATATTCCTAAATAAACAATGATATATTATTCGCTATATTGGCGAGTCGGAGCGAGCCCTTTCGAACCGTGTTGCTGAATACCTTACACAATATAAACAATGTCCTGTGTCAAGACATTTCAACGGTCATGACTATGTCTTCGTCAGCTATTCTCTACTTCACTAATAGACCCGACGGAGTAAACTTGTTCAGGATAATGCGACCCTTACACCACATGCCAATGGCAAGAAGGTCTTATTTACGCTGACATCCGTACCCAGCCACTTCTTCCTTTCGCCTTTATAAACCTCTGTGTCACTCTTGTCCAGGGGCGGATTAAGACTGCACGGGGCCCCTGGCTGCAATTCAAACTGGGGCCCTATCCAGCCAGTGTACCTTTAGATAAAATGATTGCTAGCAGCTAATATAAGACTGTAACTTGTAAACATTCATCCAAAATGATTATTCATTAAAAAACCGAACACGAAGAAATAACTTTTTTGCCTGTATCCTAAAATTGAGTGTAAAAGACAAATTATAAAATTAAAAAACAAATGAAAAAAATTTTCACACCCCACCCGGGGATCGATCCCGCGACGGATTGCACCACAAGCCTTAATGTAGGGCTGTTATCGATTAATTTAAATTTAATCGTTAACTTTTGAAAAATTATCGATTAATTAATCGATAATTTCGATTAAAGCCAAAATTAGAAATTTATAACGTCATTAAATTGAACATTTCTCACGGACATTGAAAATTAAGAATAGTGTGAACTAAATTTTATGAAAAATGTGTTGATACTTGATCGGATGTTTGTGCTGAAGGTGGTACGTCAGCGATGTATTTGATCCTTTAAAAGAGAATTGTTTATGGCAGTGAACACAGTAAACTTTTTCACCATCTTCGACTTTGCCATGCGCAGTTAGCTTGAAAACAAAATTTTTGCTCAACTTTCGAGATTCTTTCTAGTTATTTAACTAACGTATCACCCGTCAAAAATGACGGAAGTTTTCAGCTGAAATCTATTTATTTTATAAAAAATGCACTTTTTTTAGGGCGCCTACGGCGCCGACCTTTTTCAAAAGCCCAACTAACTTGTCTTTGCTTGATAAATACGAAATATTAAACTTTCTGAAATGTACACAAAGTATTTTATGATAGGGGTTGTAGGGCGCCTTCGGCGCCCCCTTTGTTTTTTTTTATTTTATAATTAACCATCATCAAATCTTCTTTTTACATTGATCCCTTTTCCAAAATTAAAATATGAGCGAAAACAATGACGTCATATAATTTTTTTACAGCACATCTATAATTTGCACACCTTTTGATGCATTGGTGCAGTAATTTGGTTTTCCCTGCTTTCTAAAATTAGTAGCGTCAAGACTGACAGACACTACTCTCGTGACAATTGCAAATTATATTGTTTAATAATATAATAGCCCAAGTCACAGGTTGGAGTATGGATCCGTAGCGCTATGACGTCATTTTTTAGATTATATTTAAATATATATACAAGTACAGGCGCGCATCAGTAGGTGTGCAAAATTCTAAAAATTCTAAAAGATTTTTAAAAAAAAATATTATATGACGTCATAGTTTTAGCTTATATTTTAATTTAGGAAAACAGAGCGATGTAAAAAGAGGATTTGAGGATTTATAATTATAAAATACGTTGTGTACATTTCAGGAAGTTTAATATTTCGTATTTATCAAACACGGATAAGTTACTTGGGCTTTTTACCAAAAACAAAAGTGGGCGCCGTATGCGCCCTAAAACCTCTAGTAAGGATAATAAGTGAACATTAAGATAGCGGTGCCTATGAAACCGCGGGGCCCACTGTGGCCGCATAGGCCCTGGTTGGTATATGGAATATTTTGCGTGTTTTATTAATAGTTTCTTACTCATAGTCATAGAAATAATTGTAAAAAATATTATTACTGACTTTAAAGTCAGTAGCGTTAATAATAGTTACATAATCAGTGCTTTTTTGTAAAAAAAAATAGGTGCCGGTGTAACAGGCCAGATTAAACCCCCGACCAGAATATACCCGGGTATAATCTGGCCTAGGCCAGAATATACCCCGGGGGTTAAACTGGCCTAGGCCAGAATATACCCCTCCAGGCCAGAATATACCCCTTTGACAGCATGAGGATACATAGTAAAAAATGAATGAATGATTATTTAGACTTTCTATTGGAGTTTTAGCTTTGTCAGAGAAGTTAAACTCGTTTCCTAAGTAGGAAGAATGTTTTAATTAAAATAAAATAATAATAATAAAATAATTTCTTTTATTACTATGTTTGATAGGACGGTCACTTTTTATCTTACGTTACAGTCTACACAAGTATAGATGGAATCAGCGGGTTTATTTATTTATTTTTTAATTTTTAAAGTTGACAAATTCAAGCAATACACGAATTGATTATTTTTTAAAAAAATTAAGCGCAATAGGGACTATAGTTGTAGCTTTTCAAACGCTTGCGAACATTTATTTCGTGTACCTCGCTTATTAATCAAATCATTATGTTTAATTATTTTGAGCATTGCAATAAAGATTATTGTAAATTGTTAAATTCAATTATGCATGAATGTTTTGTTTTGTTTGGTTATTTGATGTTGTTTTTTCTCTTTTTTCTCCCCTCACATACATTTTAAATGTTACTGGCAACAACGGTTTAGGCCTATCTTCATTTTGTTTTATGAAACAAACATATCATGACACATTTCCCTTTTTTCTATCTATCTGAATATACGCTGACATGCAAAATAATTTAAAGAATAGGACGACTAAAGTGTGGGAAACATCGTTTGACTTCCCCAATGTTGCTTGTCGTATTTCCGAACCTTTATCTGTGGTTCGGTTTGCCTTTGCGCCGTCTTTAAACATTCAAAAAAAAACCTTTGTTCCAGTGGTGTAAATTATTTTTATTTTTTTAAAATCAGCGCAATTCATCGTTACCTGTGTTACTCTTAAAACAGTACGGTCATCCTTATTGGATTTCGCCAATGTTGGATTGTCCACTTTCCATGCATTCATATATTGTTATGAAGGACGATTTGTGTTCCGTTTAATCTGCATTCAAAAGAACCTCTGACCTCGTAGCGTCCTATTATTTTATTTTAAACCAGCCGTATATCTTTTGAAAGGCGTAAATATAAATGAGTAGCACAAAGTTGCGAATAGTGCTAACCTTATTAGATTATGCCAATCTGAACATAGTTGACAAATCGGATTTCGCAAATTTAAAAACACATTTTTTTTGGTCACTATAACATAAACTCCAAAACGACTAGAGCGCAAACTTTGTCAACCATGGAAGACCAACTGTATGATCAGCTTTTACAATTCTACTCTACAAAGAAATTTAAGTACCCCCATTGGATCCATGACTAACCTTCAGAGAAACGGTCAAATGCCAAGTCACAATTTAGACTAACTGCAAAGCCTTCTGAAGCAAAAAAAGAGATTGATTCTTTACCATGGTGAAAAGGAAGTTCTCAATAAAAGTCGCCTGCCAAATATCCTGAAGAAGTTTCATGTCAACCCAAATTTTGGTGGCCATTTTGGCAGAGATAAGACAGCAACAATCTCTGAACGTTGTTATTGGAAAGAATGAAGCATGACGTTCACCAAAATCTCAAAGTCTGTCAAAAATGTTTTGCCCTAAAAAAGCCTAAAACCAGCAAGAAGACACCACCAATTAACATTATACCAGTGCATACCACATCTGTACATGCCTCAACCAGATGCACTCCTTTTGAAAA
This sequence comes from Ampullaceana balthica, assembly GCA_944989445.1. Taxonomy (NCBI): domain Eukaryota; kingdom Metazoa; phylum Mollusca; class Gastropoda; family Lymnaeidae; genus Ampullaceana; species Ampullaceana balthica. Next base: position 14,049 of record CALYLW010000232.1, on the reverse strand, counting down.
GTATGGACGAAAAGCCAAGCTACCTGCGGATCTCAGGCCTGCGGAAGATGGAACAGTTTTACCATTAACTTAATTGGACAATGTCAACGCCGATGTGCTGAACACACTTACAGCAGTTCAAAAAATGCTAAATCTAACCGTGAATACCAATATCCACCCAGCCCAGTCGCATCAAGAGTGTAACTTTGATCGCAGAAATACAAGCAGCCATGAATTAACTGATGATTACATTGTTTATATAATCCTTAATGAAAGACGCCTAAGATGGCTAGGACATGTGAAAAGAATGAGCCAGGGTCGCATCTCTAAGGACCTCCTATACCGAGAACTGGTATCGGAAAAGAGGAAGACAAGTCTCCCATGTCTTCGATTTAAGGATGTCTGCCAGAGAGACTTGAAAGCAGCCAGAATAAGGACCAGTGACTTGGAGTGTAAAGCAGAAGACCGATCTACATGGCGCACAGTTGTCAAAGAAAACGTAGTAGTAGCCGAAGAGCGCAGCTTGGACGAGGCTACAGACAGAAGAGATAGGAGAAAGGACAAAACATTGGGAAGCACAGAATTCGTTTGCACCATCGTCTCTCGAGACGGAAGGATGCTGATGACGATAATATCAAGAATCATAGCAGCATTCATTGCATAGAACCCTGATGGATTGGTCCCTACCTCGTGGTAGAATAATTGAACAAAGGAAGAGTTAAGCTAAAGAAGATATCGACTTACAAAATACTCAGAAACACCTACAATGTCAGTAACGTAAAAGTTTACAGCAATAAACAGATTTCTTCACCAAATCAGTTCCCTGATGATTCTGTTAAAGCAGTGTTGTCCAACCGGTGTGCTGCGGCACACTAGTGTGCCGCGAGAAAATTTTAGTGTGCCGCGAAAGATTTTGAAAATACCATAAATTGCTAGGCTTTTCGAACCTTCAAGTTTTGAAAAAAATATCCTTAACCGAAAAAGAATTGAATAAAGACGTTTCATGTTTGTATTGTTCTGGTTGTGAGAATCTCTTGAAAGCTACAAAATTTCTATCCTCCATTGGAAATAAATATCTGTTGTAAGTAAATAAAAACCATTTCCTGCTGTTCACTTTTTTAAAAACTTTTAATTACAGACGGGTATGGATAATTTTTTTGAAGAGAAGCCAGAAGGATTCCAGCGAGCATCAAAATGGAGAGAGAGCTGTGAAATCCAAGAAGAATGTTACCAAAAGGAAATATCACGAGGAATATCTTGAGTATGGTTTCATACAATGTGCAAATGATCCTTCTCTTCCGTTTTGTCTTAATTGTAACATGGCATTGTCCAACGAGTCCATGAACCCCAGTAAACTGAAGCGGCATCTGAACTCAAATCATCCAAGATTGAAAGACAAGCCGAAAAGTTATTTTGCATCCATTCGATCCAACTTAGAGCAGCAATAAAAAAATAATGAAGAAATTTTCCTCAATTCCTGTCAAAGCTCAGTTAGCAAGCTATAAAATTGTGAATCTTTTGGTCAAACAAAAGAAATCTCATTTGGACGCTGAGACAATCATATTGCCGTCTTTACGAATCGCAGTTGAGACTATGGAATTGGGACCAGACGGTGTTGAAAAAATAAATAAGATTCCACTGTCTCACCAGACGATGGGACGTCGGATTGCTGACATTTTGACAGATTTGGACAATCAAATTAAAGAGCATTTTGCGGAAGCCGACGTCATCCAAAAGCTCTGGGCAATGCAAATCGATGGAAGTACTGACATCAGCGGATAGGCGCAACTGCTCGCATACGTCAAACGTGAAAGACTGCAGATAATAGTCAGAGAAATGAGAGTTTGCTTATCCAGCAATGAGCCGCGTTTTGAGCTCATCTGCTCCAAAGAAAGCGCTCAAGTGTCTCATTAATTATGAAACATCTTTTGAATAAACACTGATTTCTTGTTTTTTTGTGAGGTGTGCCACGCAAATTGTTTACCAGTTTAGTGTGCCGTGAACGATTTTCGGTTGGACAACATTGTGTTAAAGGTAATATCACTGGGAGCATACAAAAAAAGGAACAACCTGTCTCAAAACAAATGCAGATTAGGACTTTTAACCCACTAAAAATCTCAAGAAGAAAGCGTCTTAGCACAACTCTTGGCCTTACTTTTGACAAGTTTGTATATATATTATGACCGCAATCGAGATCTTGAACAACCGAGACGTATAAATTAAAGGAGAAAAAAAAGGGGGGGGGAGAGGGCAGTTACTTCAGGGCCATAAGCTACATTCTGACAGGAACACAGGACAACCACATGACAACCACATGACAACCACATGACAACCACATGACAACCACATGACAACCACATGACAACCACATGACAACCATGACAACCACATGACAACCACATGACAACCACATGACAACCACATGACAACCACATGACAACCACATGACAACCACATGACAACCACATGACAACCAATGACAACCACATGACAACCACATGACAACCACATGACAACCACATGACAACCACATCCTCCTTAGAGATAAGTAAGTCAACACGTGAACACTGGCAATACATAACAACTACATTACAACTACATGACTACTTGAATCAAAGTGTGGAATAGGTTGGCTGAGGAAGCCAGTAAAACCAACACTATCAACATTTAAAACCAACACTATCAACATTTAAAACCAAAACTATCAACATTTAAAACCAACACTATCAACATTTAAAACCAACACTATCAACATTTAAAACCAACACTATCAACATTTAAAACCAACACTATCAACATTTAAAACCAACACTATCAACATTTAAAACCAACACTATCAACATTTAAAACCAACACTGTCAACATTTAAAACCAACACTATCAACATTTAAAACCAACACTATCAACATTTAAAACCAACACTATCAACATTTAAAACCAACACTATCAACATTTAAAACCAACACTATCAACATTTAAAACCAACACTATCAACATTTAAAACCAACACTATCAACATTTAAAACCAACACTGTCAACATTTAAAACCAACACTATCAACATTTAAAACTCTAATAAAAAATGCAAGACTAGACGTAAACCAATGATAAACGTAGGACTTAATAATCTTCTGTATAAAAGGAGATAAGATAATGGTAAGGAATCCAAAGTGTTCACAACAAAAGCAACAAATATAACCACTCTTAAATTATTGTTTTAAAATAATCATGTAGTGCTTGATTAAGTTAATGTTAATTGGAAGAAAAAAAAAGAAAAACGCTGATTCCATATTATATATTTGCATAGACTGTAACTTTTGATCTTGAATCGTCGAAATTATATAACATTTCATATTTAAAAAACGAGACAACGACATCATCGTTTTCAAATAAAATGCGATGCTCCTTTCATTCGTCGTAAAATATTTTATAATTATTATTTTATTTTAATTAAAACAATTTTGCTACATAAGAAAAGAGTTTAATTTCTCTGACAGAACTTAAACATGAAGAGAAAGTCTAAAAAGTCATTCATCAATTTTTTACTATATATCCCCATGTTGTCAAAGGGGTATATTCTGGCCTGAGGGGGTATATTCTGGCCTAGGCCAGTTTAACCCCGGGGGTATATTCTGGCCTAGGCCAGATTATACCCGGGTATATTCTGGTCAGGGGTTTAATATGGCCTGTTACACCTGTACTCAGTGATGGATTGCCTAACTTTTAACTAGTTTCGCATTTTATATTTTTAATTCTTATATTCAATTTTAACGAATTAATAATATAATAAATTAATAATTAAGGGACGCGGTGGTCGAGTGGCAGCGCACTGGACTGTCGTACCGATGGTCACGGGTTCGAATCCGTGTGAAGGCAAGGGTTTGTTCCCGGGGCCTAGGGCGTCCCTGAGTCACCCCGCTCCGAATGGGTACCTAACACTACATGTAGTTAGGCGGCTGGGTAATGCGTGGAACCCACAAAGCCGTGGCCTGTGATTGCTGCATCACCCGCCAACAGATCATCTGTCATGGTCTGTGGACGCAACTATCTTCTGCATAGAAGGAGCGTCTGTATAGATAAGATAAGATAAGATAATAATGAACGTTAAAATACAAGAAAAGTAATAATTTTTCCCCACATTGAAAAAGGTGCCGGTGTCACCTTTGTGGTGCGGCACTGGTGTGAAACCTACACACATGATCTATTATTTATTTATGAAATTCCGTTCATCTAACTGAAAGGGTGCTCAATCTTTAGTGCTCCAACACACACAAACATATACACAGACGGACACACACACATACTGCACGTGTGGGCATTCCACCACAAGAATGTGTGGAACTTCGAGATTTATCAATAGATGGATTTCGATTCTGATCACGATTATACCCACCCCCCCCCCATTTTATTTCTACACAAAAACAAAAATAAAAACATAATTTAATATATTCTCATTAGTGTTGTGAGTAGCTATATTGGCTCGAGTAAAACTTCATATAAAATAATAAAATAAATCATTAGTCTTTCTTAGTGGTTCAGCGTTGATGGGAGATACAATTATAATGCACTTCTGATAAAAAAAATACAAAAACATTTAATGAAATTTAAAAAAAACACTTTATAATGCCTGATGGATTGAAATTTATGGACAATTATTTAGAAAGGGATTCGAAGCAAAAAGAATAATAAAAAAAAATTATTTAAAAAATGTTTTCATAAATTTCTACCAAAAATCAATAATAATAAATAATTTTAAAATTCACTTTTTTCAATGCTTTTCCCGATAAATGTTTTAAAGAATTAAATACATAAAAACATATCAAAGTAATTGACAATTATAATATTTGAGAAGCAAGTAGCGTGTACCTAATGAGAGCACAGTAACACAAACATGAACCTGGCTGAAGACTAATTTAATGGTTCACATGGGCTGTTGGGTTAAAAAACAAAACTTTGTGGAAGGATGTAAGAATTGTATACTGGTGAATTGATATCATAATACTGCATCGTATAACGTTAGTTTGTCACCAAGACCTAAGCATGAAAGATCTAATGAGTATAGTAACTTACATCGTCATATTAAAGGAGACAAAAAATGTTTAAATCACCACTAATTTCAGTCTTTCTTGTAGGAAATAGACTTGAGTTTGACGTCACATCGTTTCCAATGTGTCAATTGATTTACAGCAGAAGATAAGACTTTCCCTTGTTTATTGTTTATTCCGAATTGTAAAGTTGTTATATCTGATATAACGTCTACTCAAAGTGATTTAAACGAGCAGATACATAAACGTGATAAATGCACTCATAAATTGGCAGATAAGTCAATAGAACTGCTGTGTATAAAACTCGAGTCCTATAAATAATTTTTTGGCACGTATAAATTTCAAAAAGTCATTTAACCGTTCATCTTAAATATAAAATGAGTTTTATTCAAAGTGGTTTATTCTCACTGAGATCTTCACATAAAGCTGACCTGCCGGACACTTTGAGCCGTACCTCTTCATTTGGATACTGGTGTCATTTCCATAATATTGATAATATGTATTAGATGTTGATTTTTAAAAAAAATACAGTGTTTGTTATTTAAACTACACAGGAACATATAATCCTTTTACTAGTGTCATTTCGCTAATTTAGTAATTTGTCATACATTTATCTTGCTGTATATTTGATATTTGCTTACTTGATTTCTCACGTATTCAAATCAATGCACATTTGAAATTGATCCTAGCGATTAGGCCACGATTTACAAAAAAAACCACAAATGTTTTTCTCACTTCTGCAGTTAAATCACATTTTATTATTTCCTTGTGTAATCAGATTAGTTTTATTAATCGCTTTGACCTGTTAATTTTTTTTTCATTTTTTAGGGGGGGGGGAATAAAGTTAAATCTAATTCTTCATCAATTTTTGAACCCCGCCTGAGCTGAAAATGTGCAATGTTATTAAATCAATATACAAAATGATCTTATATATCTAGATGGTCTTATATATCTAGATGGTCTTACATATCTAGATGGTCTTACATATCATGATGGTATTACATATCTAGATGGTATTACATATCTAGATGGTCTTATATATCTAGATGGTCTTATATATCTAGATGGTCTTATTTATCTAGATGGTCTTATATATCTAGATGGTCTTATATATCTAGATGGTCTTATATATCTAGATGGTCTTATATATCTAGATGGTCTTATATATCTATATGGTCTTATATATCTAGATGGTCTTATATATCTAGATGGTCTTATATATCTAGATGGTCTTATATATCTAGATGGTCTTATATATCTAGATGGTCTTATATATCTAGATGGTCTTATATATCTAGATGGTCTTATATATCTAGATGGTCTTATATATCTAGATGGTCTTATATATCTAGATGGTCTTATATATCTAGATGGTCTTATATATCTAGATGGTCTTATATATCTAGATGGTCTTATATATCTAGATGGTCTTATATATCTAGATGGTCTTATATATCTAGATGGTCTTATATATCTAGATGGTCTTATATATCTAGATGGTCTTATATATCTAGATGGTCTTATATATCTAGATGGTCTTATATATCTAGATGGTCTTCAGTGAAAGCCATCAGCCATTGAAAGTCGACTATCTGAATTAAACTATTGATTTTGTTCACAGTTGTAAACCTTTATATCACTTATTAACAGCGGTAAACTTGTATAAAACTTGTTCATGGTTTTAAACTTGTATAAAACGGGTTCACAGCTGTAAACTTGTATAAAGCTTGTTCACAGCTGTAAACCTGTATAAAACTTGTTCACAGCTGTAAACTTGTATAAAACGTCCACCACTCCATATAAAACAGGGGTTAAAGAAAGCTTTTGTCAAGAGTATGGACCAAACTGGCTCTGGATTTCAATATTTGTCCGAAAAAAATGTCCACACACAAGTGAAGCAAAGTTGGCTGCAGACATCTTGGTTGGACCGCAGATCCGAGAAGTAAATGAAAGATTAGGAGTTTACATCTAAATTGGCCACAGGTGAACTGGAAGCCTGGCATGTTTTTAAAAATGTTGTCAACAATTTCTTAGATAACTTCAAGACAGACAGTTACAAAAGTTTTGTTAAGAACATGGTCTCCAAATTTCGGGCTTTGGGTTGCCGCATGAGTGTCAAGTGGCACTTTGTGGACTCCCAAGTCGATTACTTTCCTGCAAGTCTTGGTGCATACAGTGAAGAGCAGGGTGAAAGTTTCCATTAGGACATTTGTGCAATGGAGAGTCGATACCAAGGTAGATGGAATGTGAATATGATGGCCGACTATTGATGTTTATTGAAACGTCATAATCCTGGTGCTGCTCTTAAACGAAAATCACTGAGAAGACCTTTCACAGAGTGATAGTGATAGATAATTAATAAATGTACGTCTGCTTTTATATTGCGCTTTTCTTGTTAATAGGACCACCTCTAATAGATCTCAGCATGATTGAAGTTTATTATCCATTGTATATTTTGTTGCTGGTTTATTGACTTTTTCCTATTTTATAATGTACTAGCAGACCCGTCGTGCGTTGCAACGATCTCAGTAAAAAGGAATATATATAGATAAAAAATAAATTACATTAAGGGTCACCAGGCCCATCAGTTTAAAACATGAAGTTCGATAATATGTTCATTTCAATCAATTTCATAACAGAAATATAAATATATGTATCGATATTTCTCAATATCGTGTAAAATTGAATGGGGAATACAATATTAAAAATTTTGTAAAAACACATTTAGGGCCCCTAGCCCCGATGAAATGGACATTATGAGATCAGTGCCCTATCGAAATTTAATATAGGCTTTTAAGTTTTTATATACCGCGTTTGGTCAAAATCCATTTATTTTCTCATTATCTAACACCTAAACTAATTTTTATATATATGTATATATAAGGAAAACTACATTAAGGGGCTCCCAGGCCCGTTCAATTCAAGATGTACATTTTGAAAACATGTTCATTTAAATTCATTTTAATCATGGATATATTTCTCAAGATCGTTAAAAACTGAGTGGGAAATAATATCTTAGAGTATACACAAAAAAAAGACATTTGGGGCCCCCGGCATATTCGATGTAAGATGTAAATTTCAAAATGCTGTTCATTTTAATTCAGTCTCATCATTGATATATTTCTTAAGATCGTTAAAATAGAATGGGAAATAATATCTCAAACACATACGAAAAAATACATTTGGGGCCCCCGGCCCTGAACAATTAAAAATTAGAAGTGCAGTGCCCTTTGTTATTTTAATATGGGCTACCAAGTTTTTATATACCAAGTTTGGTTAAGATCCATTCATTTACTCAGTAGTTAACGCGTAAACTCAATATTATATAGCTCATAAAAGCAAAAAACGACATTAAGGGCCCCAGGGCCCATTTAGTGCAATATGTCAAGTTCAAAACGCCTGTTTATTTCAATCAATTTCATTGTGGATATATTTATCTATATTTTTCAAGATCTTTAATAATTGAATGGTGAATAAAATATTACACGTTTATGAAATAAGACATTTTGGGCCCCCAGTCCAGAAGAAATGGACATTAGGAAATTAGTCCCTTTAGTATTTCTATATTGGCTACCAAGTTGTTATATACAAAGTTTGGTTAAGATCCATCAATTTACCTAATAGCTAACGCTTAAACTAATTTTTATATAGCTCATTTATAAGAAAATAAATCATTTTATGGGCCCCCGGCGCCCCATGAGGGTTAAATTTTGAAGAAAAAAGTAGCCAGTGACCATCCCAGGAGCGTACTCAAAAGTCTCCAAAAGTTTCATGGCGATCGGATGAATGGTTTAGTCAGCTATACAAAGACATGCATACATACATACATACATACTTTGATTTTTATATATATAGATATAAGATTAGAAAAAACAACATTAAGGGCCCCCGGGCCATCTCGGTGCAAGAAATTAAATTTAAAATACCTGTTCATTTCAATCTGGATCATGATAGATATATTAGTCAATGGTTTTCAAGATCGTGTAAATCATACCGGGAATAAAGTATTTAACGCTTACAACAAAAAAAAAGATTTTGTGCCCCCGGCCCCGAAGGAACGGACATTAGGTGTTCAATGCCATATGGTACTTTAATGTTGGCTATAAAGTTGTTATGTACCAAGTTTGGTCAAGATCCATTCATTTTCCAAGCAGCTAAGCCCTAAACTAATTTTTATATAGCTCATATAAGAAAAAATTCTCATTATGGGCCCCCGGCGCCCCATGAGTGTTAAATTTTGAAAAAAAGTAGCCTATTTCCATCCCCGGAGCGTACTCAAAAGTCTCCAAAAGTTTCATGGCGATCGGATGAATGGTTTAGTCAGCTATAACAGACATGCATACATACATACATACATACTTTGATTTTTATATATATAGATTAATAATATTTATTTGATATATAATTACAAAATTTCAAAGTGAAAAAAATCCTGACGTGATACACAAATTTGAAATACATATTTGGAATCAGCATGAAAAGTGTGTGTAAGAAACACCTATTTGCATGCCTGCAGTTTTCAAAGAATGAAACTTTGTAGACCAGTGTAATACGATACGTTTGAGAATAATTTACATTTAGGTACCGGTATGCATCACAGAGGTCAAGGTTATGAGTTTTGACATATGTTTAATTCATGTGTAACTTAATATTTCTGTTTAAAGATATTGCAAGTTAATTTTTATAAAGGTTACATACAAGAAATTAAATATCGCTCAAGAGCCACAAAGCAAAGGATTTAGAGTTTTAATTCCATAATAATATCAATGTTAATATAGCCACGACAGTGTCCTATATTGTGTCTATATCCATCCATCTAGCCTGTAGCCAATTTATAAAATAATATATTTTAAAACCTTAAAGAATTTGTTAAAAAATCAATTAACGGTCACCATGCCATAGGCATATACCTTTAGTAAATATATTTTTGTATAGCTCATATAGAAACAAATGACACTTTGGGCCTCCAGTGGCCCAAAGAGTATGTCTAATGTGTTAAATTTGGTTTAGTTATCTATCTAATATAAACGTATGCGATTCCCGCCGTCCCGTTTATATTACATAAAACAACAATATAGCATCATTAATAACAAGAAAGCTTTTAAACATATCATTTTGAGTAAACTGGTAAACTAAAAATTATAAATAATATTAATGTAAGTGTAGTAACAAATGTTCTAAGAACATCAATATTGTTGTCACCATGATAGAATCTTGCAATAACCATAGCATTTTTATCTATGTGAAAAACGGAGGCTATGTTCATTTTTCCCCCATGAATGTACTAATTGTATAAACGTTATTATATTTATAAATAGCTGAAACTAATGAAGACAGCAATAAGGGAATGCTAGCAAGTCTTTGACAATTTATCCCTAGTTATAGGGATCGAAGTCAAGTGGCGGGCCACTTGCATAAAATAAAACGTCTTCCATTCGAAGAAGATCAGAGAGGCTTAAACAGGACATCGAATATAAAATAACACAAATATATATATAATAGTCATTAAAAGTATTTAATAATTTTTAATCTTTTTTTAAATAAATACGATTTTTAAATTTAAATATTTCTTGTAGTTTCATATTTCTTTACGTGTTTTCTATTTACATACAATAAAACATTTAAAAAACATAAGTTATTAATGTTAAGTCTCATGTATTTTAAATTACAATTTAATTGATTTTTTTCAATTACGAATTTTCACATTCCTCATATTTTCTCAGTTTTGTATACACAAAGTCAAATTAAATAAATACGCACCGGTGCTGTGTGATGGGCCATTAATGGGAAACACAATTTTAATGCACGTCCAAAATGATTAGTGTAATTCGTAAATATAACGTGTTCTCCAAAATATGCCTTTGTCTTCTTGTTTGTCGTAAAAGAATACGTTTTTGGTGTGTATATTTTAAATTAAATTGACAGTATCGAATGGTTATAATATTATATGGTAGACAGCATACATCATACACGCACTAGTGATATACCAGAGTTTTTTTTAGCACATTTAGTCAATAAAAAAATGTTGGATCTCTAATGGCAGGGCTTATTTATCACTTAAATCATTAAAAATTAATCCCCATCCTTCATCAATATCAAATATTTTGCCACTTTTAAGACGTTTAAGACGATGTTACATTTATTTAAGTCACTTTAAGGACCTTTCCTAACTTATCTTTACAACAGCGGTTAATGCTTACAGTAGGCTTTAGTCGTTTTATAGTACATGTAGGAATAAAACTGTGAATTTAGTTTTTATGTTCAAAATTCATTATTTAATATGAAATTCTATATCTACTTCAATATCACACATCCATTCTGTTGTTGTCGGATAAAAATTATATTAAATTTTTTTTATGTCATTGTTATATATGTTTTTATTAACAGACTATTGAATATTGAGAAGGAAGAAAACCGCGGCTTCCATTTTTTTTCATTATTTAGAAATAAATACTGGTGTGGGGTATGGATGAGAATTATTGAAATATAATGCATTAACGGGAAACGGGATCCATCAAAAATTTGCTTCCCTATTAAGAAATTGTCTTTTTTGCCTGAGAATGGCAAATTTAAATATCGTTAATTAAAGAGACAAGGATAGAAAAAATAAATGTCATTTCCTAATTCAACTATCTATATGAACATTCAAACTATTGATTTTGGTACATTATTTCATTACAAGACTTTTTATCGAATATATTTTATTGTCTAAAAAACGCTTCGCAAATTATATTGCAATCATTTTTCAATACGACTGTGTTAGTTTCTTTATTTTCTCTTGGGAATTATATTAATTTTACAACATTTATAATTTAGTTTTATTGACGCTTTGACATGTGTATCTAGCGACTTTTTAAATTTAATTACTTTCAATAGATGTGGGATTAACTCTAGGAGCCGATCCCAAGCCTGTATGAGAGAGGAGGAGGGTTTTGCGAAGGGCTAGCACCCATCTGGTAGCCATTGCTACAAAAACACGAACAAAGATAAAACTTGGAAACTTGGACCTTGGGAAGGATGGGTCTCTTAACAGAGAACTAATGAAGCTGGGTGGCCAAAGCCAACCGGAAACCACACGGCAGACAAACATCCTCTCCACTAGGACCAACACAAGCTTAGAAACATGGAACATAAGGACCATGTTCGAAGCTGGAGAAAACTTCCCAAGTTGCTGCCGAAATGAAAAGGTACAAGCTAACCATCTCAGGGATAAGTGAGTCCCGAAGGACTGGCTCAGGTCAGATGAGGCTCAGCACAGGAGAACTGCTACTTTAGTCAGGCCATGAATAAGAGAATGCTGCCCACAACCAAGGAGTAGCCCTCATACTTTCTAAAACTGCACATAACGACCTTATATTGTGGGAAGTCCATGGTCCCCGTATAATCACCCCAAGATTTAGAACCAAAAAACGTAAAGTCAATATGGATCTTCTTTAGGTATATGCTCCTACTAACGACAGTAAAGAAGTCAATATGGATCTTCTTCAGGTATATGCTCCTACCAACGACAGTAAAGAAGTCAATATGGATCTTCTTCAGGTTTACGCTCCTACTAACGACAGTAAAGAAGAGGACATAGAGGACTTCTACAACAGACTGAGAACCCTTTTCCAAAAGTGTCATAGGAGCAATGTGGTTATACTCTTGGGTGACATAAATGCGAAAATGGGCAACAACAATAAGGGGTATGACGTTTGCATGGGAACACATGACCTGGGTGATATGAATGATAATGGTGAAATAGCATATATGTGTGCTGCAGATGGACTGGTCATTGGTGGAAGCATCTTCATGCATTGAAAAATCCAGAAGGCAACATGGATATCACCAGTTATGTCAACGGCTAACCAAATCGACCACATCTGTATCTGCAAAAATTTTAGAAGATCCCTAAAGGATGTTAGGGTAAAAAGAGGGGCTGAAGTAGCCTCAGACCATCATCTCCAGATTGCAAAAACTAAGGCTCAAACTGAAAAAGATTTGGACAAGTAAGGGAAGCAAGCCCCAACGTTTTAACACTACTCTTTTGAAAGAGGAATCAAAACTTAATGAGTTCAAACTTACGTTATCCAACAAATTCCAATCGTACAGGATCTAAACAACGAAGAGAAATTGACCAAAACTGGAAAAGCATCAAAGAGATACTCCTTACAACCTGTGAAGAAGTGTTGGGCCCCAGACAACAAAAGCATAAATAATGGATTTCTAATGAAATCATGGAGAAAATCCAATATAGGAAAATGATGAAGGCAAATCTAAACCACAGCTGTACCAGAAACGAAAAAGGCAAAGCATCAGTGGAACACTAGAAGCTAATAAAGACGTTAAACGTAGTATAAAGTCAGAAAAGAGAACTACATAGAAGGATTAGCACTTGAAGGAGAATAGACATATTACCAGGGAAACACAAGAGAACTATTCAGTACAATAAAATAGTTCAAAAATCCAGAGAGACCAGTTAAAACTAAAGATGGCAAAGCAATACCTGATGAAGAGGGTCAGAAAGAAAGATGAATAGAGCTTTATGAAGAACTCCTCAACCGACCAGCCCCACAATACACACACAACATAGAGCCAGAGGAACAAGACCTAGAAAGAGATTGAAGCACACACACAAAACAAGGGATACGCAGATCAATTAAACAACTAAAGAAAGGCAAAGTGACAGAATACCAGCAGAAGCCTTGAAAGCAGATATTACGACTAGCTCTGAAATGCTACATACCGTGTTCATGAAATACGGGAGGAAAAACAAATCCCAATGGAGTGGAAAGAAGGACACCTCATTGAACTCCCGAAGAAAGGAGATCTTTGCTCTTGCTCCAACTATAGAGGCATACCTCTGCTATCCATACCAAGAAAAGTATTCAACAGATTGTTGCTAAACAGAATGAGGGACGCAATAGACACAAATCTAAGAGACTAACAGGCAGGTTTTAGAAAGGACAGATTATGCGCTGACCAGATTGCCACACTGAGAATAATATTGGAACAATCACTAGAATGGAACTCACCACCATACATCA